>CM054057.1:547179263-547779263 GCA_028641055.1 Alopecurus myosuroides
AAAAGACCTCACTTTTATTAAAATTAATCTTAAGACCCGATAATTGTTCAAAAATCGAGAGAATCAACTTCACATTAACTGCTTTGCTCAGGTCATGCTCAAGGAACAGAATAGTATCATCTGCATATTGTAGAATAGAGAGACCACACTCAACTAAATGCGGAACAAGTCCCCCCACCTGTCCGTCATCCTTCGCCCGAGTAATTAAAACTGCCAACATATCAGCCACTAAATTGAAAAGTATGGGCGATAACGGGTCTCCCTGTCTTAACCCCTTTAGAGTCTGGAAATAATGACCTATGTCATCGTTGACTCTAACACCAACACTACCTCCCTGTACAAAGCGAGCAACCTAGTCACACCACTGTGAACTAAACCCTTTCATACGCAAAGCTTGCTGTAAAAACGCCCAATTCACCTTATCATAAGCTTTTTCGAAGTCTATTTTAAAAATAACCCCATCCATCTTCTTTCTATGCAACTCATGGATAGTCTCGTGCAAAACTACCACCCCTTCTAGAATGTTTCTACCCGGCAAGAAGGCAGATTGTGTAGGCCTAATAATTTTCTGAGCAATACCAGTAATTCTATTAGTCCCTACTTTAGTAAAAAAATTGAAACTCACATTAAGCAGACAAATAGGTCTATATTGCTCTATCCTGCAAGCGTCCTCCTTCTTAGGCAGTAGGTTTATAATCCCATAGTTAAGTCTAGCCAAAGATAGACCCCCGGCGTGCAGATGATCAAAGAGACTCATCAAATCGAATTTTATAACTTCCCAAAAGAACTAAAATTCAGCCGGGAAACCATCAGGCCCCGGTGCCTTATTAGGTTCCATCTGAGAGATAGCATCCAAGACTTCATCCTCAGTGAATGCCGCAGTTAACATATCATTTTCCTCTACAGAAACCCTTTTCAAATCTTCTGTTCTTCTCTCAATTAGAGTTACAGAAGATTGTGCTTGCGGCCCAAACAAATTCTTGTAGTATTCCGAAATGAAAGCCTTAAGATTTTCATGACCAATAATCGTTCCCTCATCCTGCTCTAATTGAAAAATCCTCTTTTTCCTATGCTTACCGTTAGCAATGAGGTGAAAATATCTAGTGTTATCACCCCCTTGCTGGATATGCCTAACTTTTGCCCTCTGAGCCCACTTAGCCTCTTCCTCTCTCCGTAATCTAGCTAGGAAAACATCAGCCTCCTTCTTAACACGTCTCTCTTCCTCACTAAGAGGACTAGTTTCTGCTTTTATATCCAGCTCATTTATAAGAAGCAAGAGACGATCTCTTTGCAACTTATACTCACCACTAACGTGTTTAGCCCACCCTCGAATAAAACTTCTCAGATGCCTAATTTTGTTCTACCAAATCTCAATAGGTGACCCTCCACTCGAAATGGATTGCCACTCCTTCTTGACCAAACCAAAGAAACCATCTCTTTTAAGCCAAGATAGCTCAAAAGAAAACACCGATGTGTTCCCCCTATGAGCTTGAGATCCCGAGTCAAGTAACAGAGGGACATGATCAGAGCAAGTCCTAGTAAGAGCATGAATTATCACTAACGGAAATTTTTGCTCCCACTCCACACTAGCCAACACTCTATCCAACTTCTCAAACGTCGGATTATCACGCCTACTAACCCACGTGTACTATCTACCTGATAATTCCAATTCTTTTAAATCTAAAGTTTGAATGATAGCATTAAAAATATTAGGCCACCTAGGATTAAAATTATCATTACTCTTCTCACATTGCCTACGAATTATATTAAAATCACCACCCAATCAAAATTGGCAGTGATTCCCCCTCCACCACACAAAGTAACTCCGCAAGGAAGTCAGGTTTTTTAATATCTCTAGCTGCCCCATACACAGCCACTAAAGCCCAACGAAAACTATCCTCCTTGGACTTCAAATGAATTTTAACACTAAAATCCCCCGAAAAAATTCCCTCAACGGAAAAAACAGTGGTATTAAACCCAACCAGTATACCCCCCCGATCTACCGTGAGGAGGCAAACAAAAGCAGCTATAATCACGGCCACCAACCAGATGTGATAAAAAATGGGCGGTAAAATTCGATCTACCTGTTTCCAACAAAACTATAAAATCCAAATCATGGTCACAGACTGCCTCAATAACAGACATGTGCTTCGCCGTGTCTGCAAAACCATCCGAATTCCAAAACATGCCTCTCATTTTTACTTTTTAATCGAAGACTTTAGTCTAGAGCTCCTACGAATCGCCTGTTTGCCAACGAAACCCTTCTTATGCGATTTAGCCTTTATAGGAGCCAACGATTACTCACTAGTATCAATCACCCTAGAAACCCCCTCTGCCTCCTCATCCTCCGAACCTACAGAAGTGTAAGGCTCTAAAACGCTCTCTGAATCCCCCCCCCTCAACCGAGCCTATAGCAATATCTCGGGTAGCCAAATTCCTAGCCAACTCAACAGATTTCATATCATTAACAGCCTTATTAACCGTATCATCAGAATCACCAAAAGAAACCCCCAATCTAGATGCTCTACTAATAATCTCTTCATTAGAAAACTCTGTAAAAGAGAGATGGCGTTTAGTATTACCTGAAAGCAGATCATCCCGCCTCTCAGCCCGGATGGAAGCTCTCTCTTGAATAGAAAAATGTGCGTCAGGTTGAGTTCTAATACGAGAACTTGATCTCAACCCCGCCGAGGTAGGTTCAGGAATACCCCCATAGGCAATAACCTGATCAGTAGAAGGCCTAATAGGTGTAGTCAACACTTCACCTTGGCCCTCCAAACCTGAAACAGAAAGGATCACCGGATTTGAAACTAAAGGAACAACAGAATCCGAAATCCTTTGACCATCTAAACAAGAAAGAATAACATGATTACCATTCGCAGGAGAAGAATGCATGACCCCCTCAATCTGGTTGATCATCGCTGCACTCGAAACATCTGACCCCACAGTCACAGGGAATTCTCCCAATCTCCTTTGGATAATTTTTACCCCACACGAAGAAGACCGAGAAGAAGGAGTAATCATTGGTTTATCATCGCAAAGAATAACCTCTTTAGTCGTAGGCAAATCAAGACTCGCCGAACTCACTCCTGTAACGCCACCTGCACCCATCTCCACCTCCACACCCGTACCTAGACCTCCATCCAACCGGTCCCGAGCCAGCTCAGTCATCGTGGCAGCAACCGGCAAATCAGTGTCCACGGCAGCGCCTCCCTGCCCTCCAATAGCCACGGCAGAGAAATCCTTCTTCCTGGCGACCACGGTAGAAGGAATCTGCCCCACAACGACTGCAGCAGCAGTCTGCAACGGGCTCCCGGCAACTGCATTCCCAATGACAGTGGCAGCATACTGGATCGAACCCTCCATTACTGACTCAACATCAGCACCCACCACCACTGTCTTAACATCAGCAGTAATAGGCTCAACTAGTGACCCTTCTCCTCCCTCCACATGAACTGCAACATCCTCAAGAAAAACATCCTCTGACCCAACCACATCCAGCCCCCCTACTGCATCAAATCCACAACCTTCCTCTACCTGGTGAGCAAAATGCACTAGCTCAGCCCTAACCTTCTCAAACTGTGAAGTAACCAGAGGGGAGAAAACAAGACCACCACCCCCAAAAATTGCCTGTTTACCAGTACTAGTCGAACCAGAACCAGCAATATCCATCATAGGGTCAAACCCCGTGGCAACAGAACTCTCCTTACCACCACTCTTCTTAGCACCCGCCTCTCTAGCCAACGCATCCTGGAAATCATCGCCTAACCCGTCATCATCCTCATCATCTTTCTTAGATTCAGTCATAACCACATCACTGTCTACTTTCAGTAGCTCCCCTTCCACCTCAAAGAAAAGCTCATAGAGACCATATTTTATAAACATAGGGAAAGACTCCGGAACTTTAGTATAATCGGGACAACCCACTAAAATTCGCAGGACCTTATGCTCTCTAGTATAAGCCATATCCAATCTCAATGGTTTCCCCAACAAAAAGCCCACCGACCAAAGAGCCAGATAATCGCCAATGTGATCTTCTGGAATACCAGACACCCTAATCCAAAATTCGGGCAATGTATCAGTGGGTTCAATCTTCTTGTTCCAAGAGTCAATAGTAATCCGACAAGTACTGTTCAGAATGCAACACGGACCAAACTCCCTCATTCTTTCAAGATCTTGCCTCGAAGGAAAATTAACCTTGAAAATATTATGCCCAACACGGCGCACCTCCCATTGAAAATTATCTCTCGGGACTAGCCTTTGTAACTGAATAATAATCTGAGGAATAGACATATCCCCCCCCATGAACCACCAAATAGGCCAAGCGATGATCGAGCAACTTGGGCATGTAAGTATCAGTACACAGCATGCCAAAGAAAACTAACTCCTCGTGTGCATATCCATATTGAATCAATTGTGGTATCGTCACCGAGAGCAATGGACAACTCCCACTAGTATGCACCGGACCTTCGCAGATAATACAAATGTTTGTATCACACTCCCCAAGCAAATGACCAGATAAACCACATCTGAAACATCTCTTCCTCTGAGCATCCGAAACCGGCTGTGCATTAACCCCTGCATTCCCCCCAACAAGCGAATTACCCGGTACCGCAACCACAATAGGCCCTGGTGCAACAGTCACCATCTGGGTAGGAGCAACACTAGCGACAGGAACAGCCACCTGTTGCACTGCTGCCACTGGCGCTACCTGAGGCTGCATCAACTGAATTAGCTTATGCTAGACTGAGTTGGGATATTGATCCTTCTCACTCTATTTTCTTGCTCTGTTACATCTTAGATGTGGTGACCTAGATATATAATGTGCAACAGATGGCTCTACCTTGGTATACAGCCTGATCTATGGCTCGTGACTTCAAGCAGTATGGACATTGTTGTTCAGCTTACATGAACTGATCTCAGAAGCTTAGGTTAGCTTCAGCTTCATGTCCCTCAGGCTGCTCAATTCATCATTGGTGGTTTGGTACTCTCGTGATGCATTGCATAGTAGAAAGATATTTAATTTTAGGGCAAATGAATGAACATCCATACTGAGTACGGACTGGATTGGTAGAAAAAAGAGGCCAACAGAGAAAGCTCGTCAATCGTTTGTTTTCAAGTAGTAGAGATTGTTTTGGTCTCCTATTACCTTTTAGTGGCTGTGAGCAGTCTAATTAAATTCTCAGTTTATCTCGATTCAGTTTGCTATACTTGAGATACCTGCTTATTTTGGTTGTGATGTATTAGATAGACTAAAGTTTAGTACATCTGTAGTTATATTTTTTTTTTGTAAAAACTAGCTTCATCATGCATATGTAGAGTCATTAACCTTGTCATTTTCTGTAAAAAAACTGATAGGAGCCCTGCCTCTTTACTTATTGCCGAATGGGATATTGGAAAAGGAATTATTTACACAGGTACATGAAGCTGCATCAGGAAGTATATTTGTTCAAATACCTGTTGTATGGATCAATTTGGCTATTTATTTTGCTCAATGCATTTCTCAACAAGCAGTTAAAACGTACTCCCATAGTTACATGCGGAAGTTCTTCTACGACACAGATGTAACTATACCCCTATACCTTTCCCAGACAGCTATACATTTGACTCCATCAAATTATTTATTACGCTCTAATGTCAGCCTCTGAGTGCAGAAGTTCTCAGCTTCTACTCTATAGAAGACAAAACGAACTTTTGATGAGTTCCGTTCAACCCTGACTGAGCTTCAGAATACCATGAGAGTGTTCACTCTGTTGTTTTGGATCAGCGCACCATTCCCATGGTTGTCGAGGAGAGGAATATAGAAGCACATGTCTGAAAGAAAAGCTCTGGTTCACCTTCTAGCGGCTGTTGGTTTTGATGATTCAGATGCGAAAGATGAGACTCGGCAGCGCAAGTCTGCGATAGAGCGAAACAGAAGATCATTGTCAGAATATGAAGAAGTCCTTATTTTTAACAGTTTTTGACGTGGGTACTTCTTACGTTCCAAGAGTAGGTCTTGTACTCAATATTGTTTCTGATCATTATGCAAGCAAAAAGAATGGAAAATAAGTGACATGTTTTCCCTCCTATTTTTAGACACATATGCATTGTGAAGTAAAATTTAACATATTTAAAAATAAAAGTAAAAAAGATGTTTGTTGTGAGCATACATTGATATATTATATAGCCGTTGCAACGCATGGGCACTTTGCTAGTAACATGTAAATTCACTTACCTGGACGGGGTCAATGGGTGATCAAGAATACTCATGGCCTAGATCAATGGTTCGCATTGCACTCGGTTAGCACCAAAGTTTTAAATAGCCGTCTATAGCCTAGCTATAGCCTTTTCAGAGGCTCGGGGCTACGGCTAGAGCCTTCAGATGCTATATGGAGAATAGCCGCTAATAGCCCGACTATATGGATATAGCCTATTAGCCCGGCTATATCCCGTCGTCTAGACGACCAAAAAATTTGGTCCAAAATTTATCACCTCCGTCAACTTCGGAGACCAAATCAATCGCCGTTGGTTGTTTAATTGTTGTTGATTGTTTAATTATTGTTGTAAGGTGCGTGTGCTACCCATAGCGACCTGGTTTCAGAACTGCTGAACTATGTTATGAATAGTTGTTATTTAAACTCCCAATTGTTCGTTCATCTTATATGACTATGTTGTTATGTTATGTATTTGCGAATAATAGTATAAAAACGATTATATTTTGTCTAAATTTTACTATTTTTTCAATATTCTAGCAAAATGGCTATATGGTTATAGCCCGGCTATAGCATTTCATAGATTCTGAAATCGCCGGGTATATGCAATAGTCCGCTATTTTAAACTTTGGTTAGCACGTTGATCTACCATCTCCTCTCGTGGGAGAGTGGACGTTGTAATTTGTGTTAGAGGGGGGTACGCGCCCGCGCGGCCCCTGCCAAGTTTGAATTCAAGGATTTTTTTTTTAGACAAAATAAACTGAAAATATTAGATTATACACTTGTTGTATAAAGGGAATATATATTCTTTGTCCAGGACGGTGCATCATCATGCTTAAGGAGACCAGCCTTGCAACTTGATAACGCAGCTCCAAAAGCGCTGCTAACTACGTACGTACTGTCGTACTTGGATGCTGCAGCCACACATGGATAGCCACTATTCATGTTTGCCAACAAGTTTTTGTGTCATCATGTCAGTCACGAACACAACAAACTAAACATTTTATAAACGCACTAGCTACAGAAACATGCATCTGCAATATTGGTTCCAGATTATATATCCAGATCCAGGTCGGCAGTCGGCTTACTTGCCTCGCCAATCTAGCATATATAGGCGGAGCTTGGAAAAAACTCATGGATGGGCCAGGCTATAAAAAGCACACCAAAAAAAATGCTCAAAACCATAGCACTTCACATATTATTCATTAGTTCATTGCTCCAATTCCGTGTTTCCATTGATATAAGATCGTATGCTGGTGCTAAATGATCTTCTTGAGCTTCACTATTGTCATCTCTTTTTCTTTTCGAAACAAAATCAATTCTTCTCTAAGCTTAAGCAGAGAAATCGGAGAAGAGCGGCGCTCGCGGATGTCGATTGTTGTGTGCTGGCTCTCCGGCCGGTGCGTCGTGGCCGTGCCGTCGTGCCCTGCCCCTGCCCATGAAGCGATTCCTAGTGGCCGCCCCCAAGCTGCGGCCGGCGACGCGCCGCTGCTGCTTGCCCTTCACTGATTCCCCCTATTCTCCTTCTTTTCTTGTCCAAATCGGTAGAGCTAGGTGTCTCCATGGCCATGGTTCTGTCTTCTGTGAGCACAGACTGGTCGTGCATGAGGAATCTGGGAGAGGATACAAAGCATGGGAGGAGAATGGCATCTGTGCGCTGATGGGCTGGGCCTCCTTTGATGCATAAACCTAATGAAATTTATTTTGGCAAAAAACCTAGGCGGGCCATGGCCCAGGTCGACCTTCACTAAGCTCCGCCAGTGATATCAATATAGTACCATCTACTCCTGCACGTACGTTTGCCATGAACTGCAGTCAGATTGTCGATTCAGTGCTCGTGGCTGCCCTCTTCCTCTGCTCGTATGCAGTTGCCGTCGATTCATGGCGCTACACCGTTGGTACGAGCGGCGAAAAGGAGACACGGAGCGCGGCGGCGGCGGTGGAGGGAGGAGTCCAGAGTGACAGCAGAGCATCGGCGAGTAGGCTCGTTATCAGGTCGTTGGGACAGAGGCTGTCGCCGAAGGCACCCCCCGCCTCCGAAGCCCAACAAGTCTCTTGGGGCGAGGACTCAGCCGCCGGCACCACCGCCGCCATCCATTCCACCGATAGAAGATATATTTGGTTGATGTGATTGATTTCTTCTTCACCTGTAACTCTTGTTTGCGTGGGCGTCGTTCAAACGCGCGCTACCTGTATTGTGTTTTTGGCCTGGAAATAATAAAGCCAATAAACTGACGGACGGTGTGACCGTGTGAGTGCGGAGTGCGAGCTGGAGACTCTGATCCGATAGGGACTCTGTAGTCTGTACCCTAGGCTCGATCGGGCTGCGAGCCTATAAATAACCATGGCTCCTCCAGGATCAGCACCAAACCAAGAGCCGCCGCCAGATCCATGGGTAGCGCGCGTAGCGAGAGGGATAAGGAAGGAAGATCAACGAGGCGATGTCGAACGCAACTTCGGGAGATCTTCATATCGGAGTTGGCGATAGGGCAAGGGTGATCGTCATCAAGGACGGCAAGAAGATGGAGCTGGTTAGCCAGGAGTGCATCGACTCTCTCAAGGCGCTTCCACCCCGCGAACCCATACGCCCGGTCGACCACGCGCTTCTCGACAGCCTGAAGCTCGATAGTAACATCCGTGAGAGGTATCGCCAGTCTGCTGTCGCCCTTTTCCAGGCTCTGCAGGCGGCGCGCGATTGTGAGGACGACATCCTCCGGCAGTATGAAGCCACCGGGCAGGCCTTTCTTCCGTACGACGATGATGAGGACGAGGAGGAAATCTAGGTCTATGCACTTATGCACTTCTATGTTGTCTATGCTGCCAGTATTGTTTATCGAGTGCCTGGCTATTAGTATGTTGCTTGCTATTTAGCACCAACTGAATACGTTTTGGAACTCGTAAGTTATTTTTTTTATGTTTTTTTTCCTTTTTTTTGGGAAACACAGTATGACACATATGCTCACAAACACGCATCACTGTGAACCCACACGCCGATCCTACTCCTATGAGCAATTCCGAGGGACGGAGTCCGCGGATTGAGATTTAATTGACAAAGTTAACATAGTCACCTCGTTGACGACGGGAAGGTCGAATATTCCAGCTAAATGAGAAACACCCGTATCAAATCTAGGGAGTGACTATTTGACAAACAATGACTGTTTTCATTCAAGCGAACAGACACATATTCGGCCTCCAATTCCGTCAGTCCAGTCTTCAGTTTGTGTGACTCAGTTTTGACTACATGTTTATTGAGTCAAAAGCCTGTAGCTAAAAGGTCCTGCTTCACAACTGTGAAGCACACCCCAAACCCAAAAAAGCTGTAGTATGTTGCTTTGCTATTTAGCACCAACGGAATACTCTTTTGGAACTAGCAAGTTATTTTTTATGCTTTTTTCCTTTTTTTTGCGAAACACAGTATGACGCATATGCTCATAAACACGGGCACACGCATCAATATGAACACACATGCGGAACTTGCTCCTACGAGCAACTCCGAAAGATAGAGCCAGCAGATTGAGTCTTAATTGACGAAGTTACCATAGTCAACTTGCTGCCGACGGGAAGGTTGAATATTCTGGATAAATGAGAAACACCAGTGTCAAATCTAGAGTTTTAACTCTGATGGGTCGGGGATACAACCACCCTTATAATCATCCTACTACAGGAAGATTATGTTTTTGTTTACCCCCTCTCTTCCCGTCAATAGCGCCACAAAGTAAAACGTAGGTTGCGGTTTACCGTGCCCTTTTAAAACTAATCCTCACAACTTTGTAGATCTACCAGCCACAAGTGAATAGAGAGTATATGTTTAGAGATGAACCGGCTAAGGGCGTGTTTGGTAACCCGCATGCGTCCTTCCCATTGCCCGAACCGAGATAGAACCATGGATACCTTCGATTCGATTATTTCCTGGAGCCTGGTCCGAGGTGCACAACGTGCCACAAAGCCTCCCATTAGTTACACACATGGAGAAGCACGGGGATGCGTCCATAATCCCCCCTCGCTTTCACTATCAAGCGCCGAGACATATGGATGCTTCACCTCCTCCTCCTCCTCCTCCTCTGTCGCCTCGGGATCCCCTGTTAGCATACAATGTACGAGTAGGAATAGACTAGCACTCCTAGATCTTCATGTAATCCAAATCTACCTCCCACTCTTGTACCTCTTTGTTTACTCCCATACAAGGTCTTCAGGGGGGGGGGGGTTGAATAGTGTTCCAGTTGAAATCCAACTGGCTAGGAGGTGGGGGGCAAGGTAGTGGAGAAGTGAGCATGAATAAGCTGCTCCTTTTCGCTATGGCCAACTGTCCAGCCACCATCTTTCCCGAGTCTCTGAATGACATTTTTGCGGCGGCGAGAATTTATGCGCAAATAGAAGAATTTCATGTTCGCGTCGCCCTCGCGAAGGTAGGTAATCCTGGATGTCTGCCGTTTGCGGGAGCGCTCCAGAACAGACAGGCCCATGACACGACGTTTGAGGGCGGCCCTTAGGCCTCTCTTGTCGTCAGATAGAGCCCTAGATTCCTGCGCGGTGTCGAGCTGAAGGATGACATCAAGGGCCATGAGGAGTTGTTGCTTATGGTTGGAGAAGAGACCCTTACTCACTTTTGCGCAGTGGATTTGAGCTTGTGGTTGAGCACATGGACCGGTTGCGTGTGGGTCGAAGGATCAGCCCAGACGGAGCTGACAACCTCAAAGAAACCCGACATGTTTGGCCAGAAGTTCTCGAATCTGAAGGAAGGAGGGCTTGGGTGGGCCGTCGTGGTTGGACAACAGAAGCGGACAATGGTCCGAAAGAGAGGAGGACAATGCATGCATAATGTGAGAGCCAAAAGTGAGGTCCCAGTCGGCGTTGCAAAAGGCCCAATCAAGCCGGACCAGAGTTGGATCACTTCTCTCGTTACTCCAGGTGAACTTTCTGTTTTGAAGCTTGATCTCCTTAAGCTGACAGGTGGTGAGAGCCCGACGAAATTGGCCCATGAGACAAAGATTCAAATTACCGTTGTTCTTGTCCGCTGCCCGGTAGATAAGGTTGAAATCGCCGATAATCAACCATTTGGAGTTGTCCACAGGGGCAGCAGCAATGGCTTCGTCCAGGAATAGCCTCTTGTCCGTGTTAGAGGTAGGGCCATAAACAGTAGTGATCTTGAATTCAGTGCCGCAAGCTCTGATGACAACATTAGCCGATATGAGGTGAGTGCCAATATAGATGTTGGTGATGTCTACGTGATCTTCATCCCACAACAAAAGGATGCCCCCTAGTGCCGATAGCAGGACGGTGAGCGAAGGAACACAACTTGTGGCCGCCAATGTAGCTCGCAGTTTGGTGATCAATGAAATCCAATTCGGTCTCCTGAATGCAGGCAATGTGGAAGGAAGTCTAAGCGAGCATTGCGTGTACAATGATCATTCAGGCCGCGGACGTTCCAGCACAGGATGTCGAGGATGAGGCCTAGCATGATGAAGACAAAGGTTGGCGTAAATCAGCGGTGTAATGGTTATCGTTCCAATCAAGACTGCGAGGGGGTGCATGGAAGAGTAGAGCAGTGCAGTGTCGTGCAGTCCCAAGACTCAAAGACGAGGTCGAGAAGATGATCGTTGCACGCAGAAAGTTGGCGAGGATTTGCTTCGTAGAAATTATTGTCGAGGAGGCGCAGCTCAACGAGGATGCAGTGTCGATGCAGTACGGTAGGGGGGTGACAAGCCCACCCCCAATTGGCCAGGAAAGAAAACATAAGTTTGGCGACATGCTGGAAGAAGAGGAAACGACGTAGGAGAACTATGCTGCAGCGTCCAGGGTCGAAGTGCTAGCAAAGTCAGCGACCCCCGGGCCAGCCAGAGCAATGAGGGCTTCATCTGCAGCGTTGATGGAGGGGATTTTGAGCTTGAAGAGGGTCCTCAGTGCCGCATCAGCGGCGCTCGTCATGACAGAGCTGAAACTGTTGACGTAATCCTTCCTGGCTTCTTCGAGAGGCTTGGTAGCAGAAGCGAAGCCCATCTTCTTGATAAGGACCATAACTGCCTTGTCCATAGCATGCATACGTGGCTTTGCCCCAGTCTGACGCTGCGACGAGCAAGAGGGGTCGTAGCAGGAGGCTTCTCGCACGACACCGCGGGTGGCGGATTCGGCGGGAGAGGAATTGTCGGCGCGGAGAAGATGGCGTCCATGACCCTCGCCTTGAGATCCACAGCGTCCTGCCGGGGAGAGGCCAGTTCGCCAAGGCCGTCGCCCAAGCGCGCGACGACGGACAAGGTGGCGGCGGGCTCCAGGAGATCACCCAGGGCAACCAGTTCGGCATCATCATCAAGCATCTGTGAGGCCACATCCTGGAGAGTTGCATCATTGACCTCTACGGCATCATCCCACGCCGGTTCGAACCAGGATTCATCCCAGACTGCGTCCTCCCAGTCGTCCGGAACAGAGCGTGCGAGAGAGCTTGGGGACTTCACAGCGTCAACGAGAGCATCCGGGACCCCGTCCATGCCCCAGGCGCTGAGCACAGGGCATGAGCGTGATGCGGCGACAGGCGAGTCATTGTTGGAGCCGGCGACCGCTGCCCCGTCGAAGATGAGGATCGGGGAGGCGAGCTTGGAGGAGTTGGCCGTGAACCCCGGAGGGGCGTTGCGGATGCCGGCAAGCCAGTCACGGCAGACGAGGGAGAAAGGCGAGGCCTGCAGGGGCGGTGTGGAGTTAGTAGCGCACCGCGTCGGAGGCGGAGAGAGTCCCAGGAAGCCAGGCATGGACGTGCACGCGGCCCTCAGGCCGCAGCCCATCAACTCCTTGGGCTGGGCAGAGACTTCATCTTCGGACAGGCGCCGTTCCGGCGTCAGAGAGACCCTCGGGCCGATGATGATCGACGGGAGCCTGGCTGCAGCACATGGCGTGGCTGGCAGCATGTGGCGACGCCCGCCATAGCCGCGCTCGGGGAGCGCTGTCGAGGCGAACGCTTCCGCATGCGATCATGCCGGCGTGAAGAGGAGTGGTCATGGCGCCCCGTAGATGGCCAGCGCGAGCTGCTGCACCGCGCAGTGTCACTCCGGCAGTGGGAGTCATCGTCCTCGTCCTCGCTGTAACCTTGCCGGCGCTCTCTGTCATCACAGCGTTCGCCGTGCCTGGACTTGCTGCGGCGTTGCGCACCGCGCGAGCGGTCGCGGTCGTCCCTACAGCGGCTCGACCGACGCTCACTACCTCGGCGGTTCACCGTTTCGCCCTCCACCTCGTGTCTTTGACTCTGGGAGCGGCGAACATAGTCTACATGGTCCCTGCCCAGGGGAGGAATATGAGCGGGGGGTGGAGGAAGCACCCGCCTGCGACCCATCGACGACGCCTAGCTGCCAGTCTGGGAGAGTGCGCGAGGCAGCGCGGAAGACGGAGACGTCAGCGCCACCGTCGAGAGGTGGCGCACCCGTGAAGTCCTCAATGGTGTCGATGTGCAGGAGGATGCGGAACTTCATGCCGCGCTTCCATTGATCCGGCCGATCCTCGGCGACACGAACGAGAGAAGAGACACCTCCTGGCGCCTTGTTAGCGAAGGTACACCACAAGATTTTGGGGAGCTTGTGGGGCTCTGCCGTCCACGCCTATGGCTGGAGGCGAGCCAACTCGGTCCAACTCGGGCGGAGCCTGCAAAAAGCTCGATCCAAAGTTGGCGAGCCCGAGCCAGCTCGACATTGCCGGCGAGCCGGAAGACGGAGCTCGGCCCGAGCTTTGCACCAGCTCGGTGAAAGTCGGTGCGGCTCGCGAGCCTGGCAGTAGCGTGTCACTGACGTGTAGGGTCATCTTTCCCGTCACCGGCAGACGCAACACCAGCGATATGGGCGGCAAGAAAGAGCCTGCTGGACAGCGATAGGACGCCGTGGTTGGCAGCCTACGACCACACCGGTGCAAGGCAGTAGGTGGCGTGTTCTTGGGAGGCTATGAGGTGGTTGTGTCGTCCTGCAGCGGCGGCAAGATCGACATCTTGTGGCGGCGAGATCCACATGTGGCGGCAGCGCTGCGTGACCTATATCTTCCGTTTGTGGGATGCAGGAGAACGAACAAGTTCGTGACGAACGTGCAGTCTTGTAACATCCCCGTTTTGCTAACATTAGGGTGTGTGGTGTTGAGTTCATGTCATAGCATGCATGAATCAAAAATTTAAACCATGTTTTAAACAATTTGGTTTGTGAATTCAAATGGTTTGAGAAAATTTCCAGCAAATAGTACTTAAAAGGGGTTCCAAATTTTTGTTCTGAAAAGTATTTCAATTTCACCAAAACAATACATGGTGAGGTTGGAAATTTCATGAGCTTTCCAAAGATAATTTTTGCCAAATTTTATCTTTTCAAAAAGGCCCTCAAAAGCTAGTTTTCTGTTCTGTTTTAGTTTGGAAAAGGGCTCTTCTGTAAATTTCCAAATCCTGAGGGGGTTTCTGCAAATCCCTTTTTCTTTTCCTCTTTCTTCTTCTCCTCCGGCCAGAAGGACGAGCGGCAGCGTCGAGGTGGCCGTGCCACCTCCTGCTTCAACCGCGGCACGGATAAGACGCGAGGAGACGTCCGCATCTCACTCCTCCTCCTCCTTCCACTCGCCCCGCGCTCCTCTCTTCCTCTGTCACCCAGCGCACGCGAACCTAGCTCGCCGGGAGATACGTCGTCGCCGTCGATTCACCTCACCCGCGGCCCCGATTAGGAGCTCCAGAGAACCGTCTCAGTCCCTCCTCCACCACGAGCACGCGGAGAGTCTGGGATGGCCCAGGCGTCGCGGATTTCGCCGCCTTCTTCCTCTCCGGCCGCCGGATTCCTCTGCACGGCGTCGCCATTTCTGACCTTCCCCGGCCCCGATGACAGGCTCGTCGAGTTTGTGGTGAGCTAAGCTCCCTCCCCTTGCTCTCCGTTTCGTTCCCCGCCGCCGGATTCGTCGTTCCATCGGAGACCGAGAGCGCCGCCGCTAGCCGTGCACGGCGGCTCGCCGTCGACGACCCTACGCAGGCGGCGCCACCACGATTAGGTAGCTCTCGTCGCTACGGTTCCAACGAACCCATCTGCGCACGCTAAGGTGCCCGGAATCGCCGCCGGCGACCACGGCCGTGGCTCTCCGGCCAACCGCTGACATCACAGTGACGTCAGCGTGATGTCATGGCGGGTCCCACCCGTCAGGTTCAAATAGAATTAAATGAAATGCGTTTTCTTTTTTGAACAGTATATAGCAGTGGGTCCCACCCCTTTAATTATTTCAGAAAATGATTTAAAGTTGTAAAATCAATAACTAATAAAAAATTTACCAGAAAAATATAATGAAAATATGGAGAGAGAAAAATGTAAGCTATCCAAAAATGTCACTTTCATACATGTTTGACACATTTCATTTTTGGACATTATTTAATGCTATTTAATCATTTAAAAATGGAAAAATAAGTTTTTATTCACCAAAATTAGAAAAATAAAAGTTATATACCAAAATGCTCAAAATGACAAATGCAACATGTTTATGATGTTTTCAACCTCATTTGAGCAACTAAAATTGCACTCACTTTCATAATCGTCCGAAACCCCCTCCGGGGTCTATTTCGGGACCTTTTCACTAAAACTGCATTTCTGACATATGAACCCTAGCAAACCAACGATCATGCTTAGGGCTTTATTTCAGTGCATTAATCTGCTCATGCATACATATTGCGCATTGCATCGATGCCATGTTTGATTGTTATTTCTCTTTCGGTGTTTGTTTCCCCCTCGGTAGAACGTGACTCCGAAGAGAAGTCCAACAATCCAATGACGAATACTTGATCTTAACCGACAAGTCAAGCACTTATTCCCGAAGACATCTTTATCTGGTTTTCTTATAACCAAGGCAAGCATAACCTCTTATCTGCTCATATATGCTTTTGAACAACATTTGATCTCGTACTTTGCATTCGATTCCAAACTATTTGATGCTAGCAGACATAGTTCACCTATATACTGCATTGCCTCAATATTCTGATCCACTGCTCCTAGCCGATAGATTTGCTTGTGCACAACGCCAGAGCCTCATATCTGCTTTGCTTAGTCATACATGTTTGTTACCTCTGCTCCATCCGGTTGATGAATCAGAGCTGCGATAATCTAGTATGATATGATGACGTGGTGAGATAAGCACTGTGTGGTTAACTTGACTAAGGCGAGGACGGGAGGCCACTTGGGAAGTGGTTCTTGGTCCTGTACTTGCCAACCCTAGGAGTAAGGTCTCGCCGTGGAAACCAAGACTGAGCGTGCAACCACACGCGAGGCCTAACAGACCGCGCTCGACTAACTAACTTGTTTGGTTCTATCCGTGAGTCACGTAGTTTGGGATTTCCATCTGCGTGTGAGTCAAAAACCTTTTGTGTTTAGGGCGTGACCGGGGCAAGTGATGGACGTACACGGATCTTGTTCCCGACTCACAGAACAGGTGCCGTCAGGAGGTGGCCAACTCCCTGTTGACGGGGTGGCCCTGTTTGGGTTGACTCATGGATAGGGCTCGACAAGGTAAAGGTCGTGGCCAACCACCCTCTGCCGCGCTCCATGGACGAGCGTACATGTGGCGTTAAGAGTCGGATGGTACGTGTGGGTAAAGTGTACCACCCTGCAGGGATAAATCTTTCGGAAAGCCGTGTCCACGGTTAAGGACGACTTGGTGAAAGCCACGAGGTCATAGATAACTTGAACGTGACGCAAAAGATGTTGACAAGGCATGGAGGCAATAGATGAAGGGTGCCTCCCCGGAGATGCCGGGAGGGGTGATCCTTGTAGCGTGTGAGGTGCTGGTAATGATGTTGGTGGATTCAAAAGATGATGATTACAGTAGTGAGTTTCTCATCTGTTTTGAAAACCTTCTATGAGACGTGTTATTCCTCCTCTATTTGGAAAATAAAGATTGCTTTACGCAAAACATCCTTCATAAAACCCTTTCTAAAGTTAGCAGATATATAATAGGTTAACTAAGTCTTGTTGAGTACCTCCCGTACTCAGGTTTGCTTAATTTTGGTTCAGGTGGAGTTCGTCAATTCAGTGGTGATTCAACGTGGACATCGACGAGTAGTTCGGGGTTCCCAGGTAGCAGCCTGGAATCTATGGGCTGGGACGTCGCCTTATGTTGCGGCCTCTTAGGCCTTTTTGGGTTCTTCTTGATTAGCAACATAATTTGCCTTCCGTTGTCTGATGTAATGTTCGGTCATGTGACCTCTGCTTGTAAGCTATACTCTAGTAACACCTGTTAATAAAGCTTCATGTTTAGAGTACTGCTTTGATCGGTTGTTGGTTTCGAGCTCATTGTTATACAGTTTTGGCTATGACTGCATAGTTGTCGCAGTCGAGGGGTTGTGGAGCCGATGATCCATGTCCGAGCCCGCCTGTCGATGTGATCGGCCTGGGGCGAGGTAACCCCAGTAACCCTCGATTGTTGTTGCACTTTCTGGACACATAGCATCTCTGTATAGCTTTGGTCCCGTTTCCTTCAGTTTCATTCGATTCGTGGACGCTTTGATATGCATAGTTGGTTATGACTAGCATGGGTACAAGGAGTAGTAGACTGGGGATCCGGACTACGTGCCGATGAATCCAGTCTGCCTGTCGTTGTTTGTTGCGGCCGGGGCTGGTAACCCTGAAGCCCTTGTGAGTCCATGGCTAGGAGCACATAACAGTATGTATATCTCTGTGTCCGGGGTCGTGACAAGTCATGGTATCAGAGCAGGACTGCCTGTAGGAAAACCTTACTGCTTGGTCGATGTCGAGTCTAGAGTTTATGAAAACTACTTTGAAACTCGAAATGGATTGTGAAAAACCTTCTTAGGATTCTTTTTACTCCGTATCTGGTATCGTTCTAACTCTGGGTCATCTTACCTGTTTTGATTTGAAAAGGTTTTGCTGTCCTTTCTAGTCATTCAAAACTTAGGTGCCTTCTTTGGCAATGACGTTCTTTTACCCAAGTTGACCTAGTGTTAAAGTTTCTGGAGTCGTGTGTGTTTCATACTCCGTTATCTCTTAACTGGGAGATTCCCTTTCCATTCTAATACCTCAGAGTTGTGTGGGTTCCACATACTCATGTTCCCAAGTTCTAAATCCTGAACCTCGAGATTTTCTTTTCCATCTCGAATATATCCGTTATCCTCTGCTCAAGTTCTTCCGGAGCTATGTTTTTCTTTTGAAAGCTACCTCGTAATTGCTACTCATAGTGTCCTTTAAGGCACTAAGATAGTAGTTACTCCTTTCTCTTAGTTTCTAACCTTGGACTTGAACCGAAGGTCCCGGAATGTGCTGGATCGAAGTATGTCGAATCATATGGCTCCTTAATCATGTGATGTGTATGCTACCAGCACAGGATGCTGACCTTTAACCCAAGTTCTTATTCTTTGGATCCCGAGGAATCTGTTCTACCTTGGGATTGTTAGGAAATTTCCAACTCTCATAGCCGTAGGCTTTCCTTTGGAATCAAAAGGGATCACAATAAGAGTGTTCTTATGATTCCCATATCTTTGTTCTTGACTCTGCTATACCAACTCTTTTGCATGGGTTATACAAATGAGTATGACTTTGTGCATCCAACGTGATCTCAGGATTTTCCAGAGCACGTTCCTACTCTTTAGTTGCTTTCCGAATTTCGTCCGTTCTTTGGAAACCAAGTTACATATGGTGTTGGATTCTTCCAATGCACTTGCTCTTGTTTTCTGTCAAAACATTCCACCTTGGGATGTCAGGAGAAACAAACTCCAGAACCTCGTTCATCTTTAGGACCAGGTCAAAGTTTTGTAATTCACAGAATAAAGAAGTTTTATTAGTTTCTGTTCTGTTCTACCTTCGAGTATCACACCCCTTTATATCAAGAGGTCGTGTTGAGTTTCATGGCCTCACCGATGAAGTGATGCTCTTACACATTTTCACTCCCCCTTCCTCCAAGCTTGAGTGCTTGAGAATGATGGGTCTATGCATTGATGTGTGTATCAGTTATTCCTAGCAATTCTTATTGCTTTGGAAAATCTAAGAAACATCTGTATCCTTCTTAGCACTATCGGTCACCCGGTCTCTACTAAAGTTGACCGTGTTACCAAATCCGTTCATTCCGGTGCACATTCTTGATCAAAGAGTTAGGTTCATACCGAAGCTCTCATGATCATATCGGTTGCTCTGGAAAGCAAGTTTCCTTCCAAACTTCGAGACATACCGGTAGGTTGTGATATTCTGGTTGTCTTTCTAGAAGTATCGCCAGGTTGTCACCTGACCGTGATGTCTAAATAAAGGGTAGTTTGAACTACTCCTTTCTCCAAGAAAGCTATGCTGGATACCCTGGACTAGTTGGTTGAGCTTAAACAACAACTTGGAGAGTTGAAAGACAGGAGCTCCGCCTAACTGGATCCTTCGTTAAGGGATGTCTAGTTTCCTTTGTGTTGAAGCAGGATAGTATCTCCTTAATGGACATGCTATCTTTCTAACCTTGGTTTGATTTGGGCTATCGTCAGATCAAGTACAGATTCAAGGATAATCTTGATGGTGTTTTCACTCATGGTGTTTTTCCTGAGTATACCTTCATGTCCTTTAGTTTGACCAATATTCAGCCTTGTTCATAGATCATATGAATCCCTCCTCTTGGAGTGTTCTGATAAGTGTGTTTTCGAGCCCATCGATGACATTCCTATTTTCTCCAAGTTGCAAGAGGTTCATGTTGAACAATTGGCACTAATGTTGTAAACTTTTGCAAACCACCTTTGTGTCATCACGAAGTTGTGTTCTAGAGGTTCGAAGTGACTTTCTCTGGTTCATGTGCTTATGGTGAAAGTTGTCGCCATGGATCCGAGTATAGTTTCCTAGTTCCTTCGGGAATAACCCCAAGTTGGTCATGCATGTGTGGACTACTCTTGAGATGGTAGGTTGTTACCTCCATCTACCTGAAGAAATTTGTATCCACACCAAGCCACTGACTGACTATCTGTGAAAGAGAGGAAGTCTATGAACTTTGTTATCTTTATAATCGTTTTTCCCAACAATGACTCCGATGTGTTTTGTTGCAAGTAGTCCATGTAGGTGCAACCTTCTTTTGCAAGTTGCTAATACATGAGTTCTGCAACCCTGCTCATCTTCTCGAGCTTGGCATCATAGTCCATATCTTGAGAATCTAGTAAGTGTATCTCAATTGTAACCAGTGTAATCTCTTAGATCAAACATACCGAGTATAAGTTATCAACCCGCTAACCAGAGCTGAATCTCAAGCAGCAACGATGGTTGGTGTTTTCTCAAGGGTATTGAATTAGGTCCTTCTAAAAACCCGGCATGGTTGATGTGGTGGTTGACACAATTAGCTAGAAGACCTAATGTCATATCCCCTTGAATCTGTAAGAACAACCACTCTCTGTGAGAATTCTTGTGTGACTCATTCTAGAAGTTTCCCTTTCCGTTCTTCCAAACTGGAGTTCATCTTCCACTTGATTACCTATAGAAGGTTTGTATAAGCCTGATATTGGTATCCAGAACATCCAGCAGAACCTGGAAGTTGATTCTTCCAATGTCTCTTCGTTGATCCTCCAAACCTTTGTTCTAGTGGAAACAAGTTCATCTTGAAAGCATCTCTTGGTGTTTCGTAACCCCATTGATCAGTTCCTTTCTCAAGTTGTTTGTACTTGAAGTTCTGTTCATCTCACACATTGTGTGGATTTATCAGTTACTTCAGCCATGGGGTCTTAACCATGTGGAAGATGTATAGCTACGTCTATGCCGCAACAGGAAAGAGATTCCTTATTTCTCGCGTTGCTTCAATCCTCGTTGGTTAACCATCCTTATGGTGTGACCAAGAATTCCTCCTTAATCACGGTGTTCCAACATTTCGTGGTTACTCATCCTCCGTTGTGAAGTAACATCCCGATCTTTGATAAAGTTTTCGACAAACTTTAACGGAATGGAAGTTCCGATATCTTTCGTGTCCACTCCGAACAGTGAACATGATTCTGTACCAAAATTCTCTCTGATGCACGATTACAGTGTTTTCTCGTGTTTTCCCTCGTCTACGGATATTACGTTGTGATATTCAAAACAATTCTTCCCATCTTGGTATTTTGTTTGAAGAAACCTTGATGTCACAAGTTGTTCAACCTTTCGTTTCTAAAAGGATTTAAAGTCTTGTGCAAAGCTCATATTCCAAATCCTTTCAAGAACAATCGTCCGCAAACTTGAAACCATCTTCTTTTCACTCCGTTACCTTGATGTGTTTCATGCCTGATAACTCAAAAGTTCTTCATGAACATCATGTCATGAGTTGTCCATGGGACACTCGATCTTCGTGAAGATCATTTCCTAAGAGTTTCCCTCTTACCTAAGGTGTAGCCGTTGGAGATCTTCGCAAGTTCTACGGGTAAACCTCTTCGAGAAAAGAACCGTAAGGTTCGAGAAGATCGTTCAAAACCCGGTGTTCCTTCTTTCTTCTCCTTCGGGAATCTCGGGACGAGATTCTTGTAAGGGGGGTAGATTTGTAACATCCCCGTTTTCCTAACATTAGGGTGTGTGGTGTTGAGTTCATGTCATAGCATGCATGAATCAAAAATTTAAACCATGTTTTAAACAATTTGGTTTGTGAATTCAAATGGTTTGAGAAAATTTCCAGCAAATAGTACTTAAAAGGGGTTCCAAATTTTTGTTCTGAAAAGTATTTCAATTTCACCAAAACAATACATGGTGAGGTTGGAAATTTCATGAGCTTTCCAAAGATAATTTTTGCCAAATTTTATCTTTTCAAAAAGGCCCTCAAAAGCTAGTTTTCTGTTCTGTTTTAGTTTGGAAAAGGGCTCTTCTGTAATTTTCCAAATCCTGAGGGGGTTTCTGCAAATCCCTTTTTCTTTTCCTCTTTCTTCTTCTCCTCCGGCCAGAAGGACGAGCGGCAGCTTCGAGGTGGCCGTGCCACCTCCTGCTTCAACCGCGGCACGGATAAGACGCGAGGAGACGTCCGCATCTCACTCCTCCTCCTCCTTCCACTCGCCCCGCGCTCCTCTCTCTCTGTCACCCAGCGCACGCGAACCCTAGCTCGGAGATACGTCGTCGCCGTCGATTCACCTCACCCGCGGCCCCGATTAGGAGCTCCATAGAACCGTCTCAGTCCCCTCCTCCACCACGAGCACGCGGAGAGTCTGGGATGGCCCAGGCGTCGCTGATTTCGCCGCCTTCTTCCTCTCTGGCCGCCGGATTCCTCTGCACGGCGTCGCCATTTCTGACATTCCCCGGCCCCGATGACAGGCTCGTCGAGTTTGTGGTGAGCTAAGCTCCCTCCCCTTGCTCTCCGTTTCGTTCCCCGCCGCCGGATTCGTCGTTCCATCGGAGACCCGAGAGCGCCGCCGCTAGCCGTGCACGGCGGCTCGCCGTCGACGACCCTACGCAGGCGGCGCCACCACGATTAGGTAGCTCTCGTCGCTACGGTTCCAACGAACCCATCTGCGCACGCTAAGGTGCCCGGAATCGCCGCCGGCGACCACGGCCGTGGCTCTCCGGCCAACCGCTGACATCACAGTGACGTCAGCGTGATGTCACGGCGGGTCCCACCCGTCAGGTTCAAATAGAATTAAATGAAATGCGTTTTCTTTTTTGAACAGTATATAGCAGTGGGTCCCACCCCTTTAATTATTTCAGAAAATGATTTAAAGTTGTAAAATCAATAACTAATAAAATATTTACCAGAAAAATATAATGAAAATATGGGAGAGATCAGAAAAATGTAAGCTATCCAAAAATGTCACTTTCATACATGTTTGACACATTTCATTTTTGGACATTATTTAATGCTATTTAATCATTTAAAAATGGAAAAATAAGTTTTTATTCACCAAAATTAGAAAAATAAAAGTTATATACCAAAATGCTCAAAATGACAAATGCAACATGTTTATGATGTTTTCAACCTCATTTGAGCAACTAAAATTGCACTCACTTTCATAATCGTCCGAAACCCCCTCCGGGGTCTATTTCGGGACCTTTTCACTAAAACTGCATTTCTGACATATGAACCCTAGCAAACCAACGATCATGCTTAGGGCTTTATTTCAGTGCATTAATCTGCTCATGCATACATATTGCGCATTGCATCGATGCCATGTTTGATTGTTATTTCTCTTTCGGTGTTTGTTTCCCCCTCGGTAGAACGTGACTCCGAAGAGAAGTCCAACAATCCAATGGCGAATACTTGATCTTAACCGACAAGTCAAGCACTTATTCCCGAAGACATCTTTATCTGGTTTTCTTATAACCAAGGCAAGCATAACCTCTTATCTGCTCATATATGCTTTTGAACAACATTTGATCTCGTACTTTGCATTCGATTCCAAACTATTTGATGCTAGCAGACATAGTTCACCTATATACTGCATTGCCTCAATATCCTGATCCACTGCTCCTAGCCGCCATAGATTTGCTTGTGCACAACGCCAGAGCCTCATATCTGCTTTGCTTAGTCATACATGTTTGTTACCTCTGCTCCATCCGGTTGATGAATCAGAGCTGCGATAATCTAGTATGATATGATGACGTGGTGAGATGAGCACTGTGTGGTTAACTTGACTAAGGCGAGGACGGGAGGCCACTTGGGAAGTGGTTCTTGGTCCTGTACTTGCCAACCCTAGGAGTAAGGTCTCGCCGTGGAAACCAAGACTGAGCGTGCAACCACACGCGAGGCCTAACAGACCGCGCTCGACTAACTAACTTGTTTGGTTCTATCCGTGAGTCACATAGTTTGGGATTTCCATCTGCGTGTGAGTCAAAAACCTTTTGGAGGTGTTTAGGGCGTGACCGGGGCAAGTGATGGACGTACACGGATCTTGTTCCCGACTCACAGAACAGGTGCCGTCAGGAGGTGGCCAACTCCCTGTTGACGGGGTGGCCCTGTTTGGGTTGACCCATGGATAGCGCTCGACAAGGTAAAGGTCGTGGCCAACCACCCTCTGCCGCGCTCCATGGACGAGCGTACATGTGGCGTTAAGAGTCGGATGGTACGTGTGGGTAAAGTGTACCACCCTGCAGGGATAAATCTTTCGGAAAGCCGTGTCCACGGTTAAGGACGACTTGGTGAAAGCCACGAGGTCATAGATAACTTGAACGTGACGTAAAAGATGTTGACAAGGCATGGAGGCAATAGATGAAGGGTGCCTCCCCGGAGATGCCGGGAGGGGCGATCCTTGTAGCGTGTGAGGTGCTGGTAATGATGTTGGTGGATTCAAAAGATGATGATTACAGTAGTGAGTTTCTCATCTGTTTTGAAAACCTTCTATGAGACGTGCTATTCCTCCTCTATTTGGAAAAAGATTGCTTTACGCAAAACATCCTTCATAAAACCCTTTCTGAAGTTAGCAGATATATAATAGGTTAACTAAGTCTTGTTGAGTACCTCCCGTACTCAGGTTTGCTTAATTTTGGTTCAGGTGGAGTTCGTCAATTCAGTGGTGATTCAACGTGGACATCGACGAGTAGTTCGGGGTTCCCAGGTAGCAGCCTGGAATCTATGGGCTGGGACGTCGCCTTATGTTGCGGCCTCTTAGGCCTTTTTGGGTTCTTGTTGATTAGCAACATAATTTGCCTTCCGTTGTCTGATGTAATGTTGGGTCATGTGACCTCTGCTTGTAAGCTATACTCTAGTAACACCTGTTAATAAAGCTTCATGTTTAGAGTACTGCTTTGATCGGTTGTTGGTTTCGAGCTCATTGTTATACAGTTTTGGCTATGACTACATAGTTGTCGCAGTCGAGGGGTTGTGGAGCCGATGATCCATGTCCGAGCCCGCCTGTCGATTCGATCGGCCTGGGGCGAGGTAACCCCAGTAACCCTCGATTGTTGTTGCACTTTCTGGACACATAGCATCTCTGTATAGCTTTGGTCCCGTTTCCTTCAGTTTCATTCGATTCGTGGACGCTTTGATATGCATAGTTGGTTATGACTAGCATGGGTACAAGGAGTAGTAAACTGGGGATCCGGACTACGTGCCGATGAATCCAGTCTGCCTGCCGTTGTTTGTTGCGGCCGGGGCTGGTAACCCTGAAGCCCTTGTGAGTCCATGGCTAGGAGCACATAACAGTATGTATATCTCTGTGTCCGGGGTCGTGACAAGTCTAAACGGGCCAAGATGCATATCGCAGTTGATTTTCCCCTTCTGTTTGTCAATTCTGAAGCAAACGGGCGAGCCAACGGGCCGGACCGAGCCGAGCCTGGCTCGGCCCGAGCTCGTAGCGGTCTCGGCTCGGTCCATTTGTCACGTGGGCCAAGCTCGGCTCGGGGAGAGCCTGCAAATGCTCGGGCCGAGCCGAAAAACTCGGGATGTGCATCCAGCAAGATCCACGCCCACAGCCCAAACGACGCTGTAACCTCCATGGTTATGAAGTTTTCGTCCAAGCGCTGCACCGCGCAGCGTCTCCCGATGATGCGATCAACGACCTCCGGGCGCCAAGCGAAAGGAGGGAGGCCGTCGACGTGAAGGTGCACGCGATAATGGAGGTTGGCATTATACGCATGCACCACACAGCTCCACGCGCGGAAGTGAAGCTCCAACTTGTGGCGCTTGAAGGTTCCCCTCTTGGTGCGGAGGACCCTGGCGGCATCGGCGAATTTGATGAGGTACGGCTCGGGGAAGTGTTTGCTGACGGAGAGCTCGGCGGCGCTGAGGTCGTACTCCCTCCTGAAGGCGGATAGAACGGAGGTGCGGTCTCATTAATACATTTAGAATGCTCCGAAATTCTTCCGGCATGAGATTTTACTACGAGCTCATGCACGATATCTGTGGGCAGGTCGTGCAGGAGGTGACGTGAAGCCACGGCAGGTACCCGGGGAAAGCTACCGCGGCGGCGACAGGGCTGTGCCTAGGCGGTCCCTGGGGCTGCAGAAGACGCAGTCGCCCCCGTCGCCGCTGCCGAACAAGAGGACGGCGTACGTGAGGCCGGGTAACCCGCCACCCTTCGCGTAACCCGTGAAGGCGATACCCCGTTACGTTGCATCTCCTCTCTGTAATTAAACTTCGTCTTCTTCAAAACAAAAGAAATGAACCGGAGCCACCAGGTTTGCTACGAGGATTTGCTTCATAGAAAAGTGATTCGTGTTGCGGTCGGCTGGCTTGTGTTATGATCAATGTCAAACAGAGACAAGGCCGGGGAAGGAAAGCTGATCGTGTACTCGTGTTTTTTTTATTCTGGGCTAGTAGGCCACAGAATACGCAGATCAAATTGGGCCCCTTAATTAAACCCTTTGGCCTTTCTGAAACTGACGCGCAGGGATACTACATGCACCGTTGTTTCAGCTCAGATTAGTCCCGTACCGAAAGTCTGGGAAGTTACACGCAGGGAACACAGTTTATTACCAGGGGTAGGACAACCTGCAAACTTACTTACCTGGACGGGGTCAATGGGCGATCAAGAATACTCATGGCCTAGTTCAATGGCTCACATTGCACTTTGTGAGCACGTTGATCTACCGTCTCCCCTTGTGGGAGAGTGGACGTCGTAATTTGTGGTAGAGGGGGTACGCGTCCGCGTGGCCCCTGCCAAATTTGAATTCAAATATATTTTTTCGGTGAATCAAATTAAAAAGAACTATGAACTTAATTGTATAAAGTAGTACTTGCAAGTTGACAAGCTTGTGTTGTGGATGCCCTCTGCGGCTCTGCCTCTGCTCGTGTGCAGTGTCCGTCGATTCATGGTGCTACTCCGTTGAAAGTTGTTGCTAGTTGTCCCACTTCCTCAACTCGTTCTCCTCGTCCGATGGCGTGTGAAACCGCAGCCAAGCATCGAACGTCATGGTTTAGGTTTGTCAAGATACCCTGTGCCAACCATTCTGGTGACAACATGTCAGCCAAAAGTACTTATGAAGCGCAAATATAATCCCAGTAGCGAAAGTGCATCGTTATATCGATTTCTGTTCCAAGATCCGAAGGAGCTACAACCTCTTTCCGTCACGTATATAAACGGCACGATCAGTCCGTGATCACCAGCACACTTGGTCACTTGCACCACCTCCTGCTACCAATTAGCTAACTTAACTCGGTAGCTGCAACATTCACTGTCCGTTATGGCAAACTACCACTTCGTTCCTCGTGGTGGCTCTCCTCCTGTGCGGATGCCTAGTGTCCGTCGTCGATTCATTGCAGCCTGTGGCCTGTGGGCATAGCGAAGATGTCGAGCAACACCGCGGCGACATAGTTCAAGATAATTGTCCATGCCGTAGGTCGGAGAGCTGTGGAGGGGAGGACGAGATCGTTGGGGGAAGAGGATACCAAAGGCGCCTCCTCCTCCTAACCCGGACACGCCGACAGGGACACAACCTTTAATTGTTGCAGACACCAGCGCCTCCGCCTCCACTACCTTACGTGGGTCACCGTTAATATATGATGATGATTCAAGGTTTTAGCTGGTAGCTTCCTTTAGTTACGGAATTCCTGAAAAGGCAGAAATTGGAAAGAAGAAAAAATGCGTCTCATGTCCATCTGTATGTTACATAATTTTGCTTCTAGAAATGTTTTGTTTGATTGCATCAATGAAAACAAAAAGATTCTTTCCAAGAGGTTGGGGGTCTCTTTTATTCAAAGGATTTTCGGGAACTCTAACCTAAGGAGATTTTTCTACGTGAGCTGTTTGATTCAAGAGTGCAAATCATATGACATTTTTCTTCAGATTCATTTCACTGGTGGAGAACAGGCCAGTAGCACCGGTTTGTAAGGGCCTTTGGACTCGGATACAAAACCGGTGCTACGTATCCGGGACTAAAGGCCCCCCCCCCCTTTAGAACCGGTCAGTCACCAACCGGTTCTAAAGGCCTCCACGTGGGCGCCGAAGAGCGCGCGCAGGCGGAGAACCTTTAGAACCGGTTGGTAACACCAACCGGTCCTAAACCTTTTTTTTCTCTTTTTTTTTCTTTTCTTTTCAGGGTTTCCAATTCCGTATTTAGGGTTTAGGGTTTAGGGCGTGTTCCGTATTTTCAGGGTTTCCGTTTACGTGTTTCCGTTTCTAAAGAAGTCAATACGTATTTTCAGAAAACACGTAATCGGAAATACGTATCCGGAAACACCGATTCCGTGTTTGCGGTTAAGTGTTTCCGATTCCGTGTTTGCGGTTAAATGTTGATGCACCAAATAAAAGTACATATATATATATACATGTAACACGAAGTAATCGACCGAGAATTACATAATGTGAAGTTCGTTTTGAATAGCTGTATACTTGCATAGAGAAGGGAGCTGGCTATAATTGGTTCATAGGATGGAAAAATTCTCCGTCTTCTGCTATGACTTGCGTGAGAAGAAATCCTGCCAATTCCTCTGCAATAGCCTTGCAACGGTCGATTGGTTTGAGCTGTGCCCGCTTTCGTGCCATCTTGAAAAGAAGTAGATGAAAACAATTAAGTTATGAATAAAACTAAACATAATTAATGGCAACATAAATAAAGTTGTGAAGATCCGGTTACGTACCTCTAGATTTCTCCTAGTACGGGATTTCTCATTGATCGTCCTGTGAATGAACTCACAAACGTAGTATCCACAATAATCAGTTCCCTGTGGTTGTTGCGGGACTTTCTATATACGAGAAACATAATTCAGTCAAATTAAATAATCAAGAGAATGGTAATGGTATTTAAATCAGGGTACGTAGTACTACTTACTTTGTTAATCTGAAAGTGGAGAATGTCTGCCCATGTACCGGGTTCTTCCTTGATGAACATTTGCCAAACCCTGGGCGACAAAGAAAAATGAATAGAAGAGTTAATTATTACTTACTTGATATCAGGGAATGAACGAAAAAGAGGCCGATGAACGAAAGAGGCCGATATATATATACTTTTGAAGCATCTGACGCGCGGTCTTCCATGTGTCAGCGTCCCAGGTTAACGAGTCCCAGACTTCAACTTGTCCTTTATCGATTCTAATGATGAACAATATGAAGTGGCCGTTGCGCACGTGTACACACGCAGTCATGCATACTCATCAATTACACTTAACATCAGGTAAGCAAAATGGAATGTCTACAAGACAGTAACACTCACTTGAATCCGTAGGGCCAAAGTATTTCTTTTTTGGTACTTTGTCGCTTCAAAAAACTTAGCAAATCATCCGGTGTATCCTTGTTGAACCTTTCTACTGTGTTTTGATGATACGAATACGGGTCAATGAACCCAAAGTCCCAGATTCCTGCCAGTCTGCATTCACGAATCTTCATTCTGCATAGTAGCGTACAAAAAGAATGTCGTGAGTGATAATTATACGGGCAACGAACTCGAGCTTAACTAAATAATTAAATTACACAAATAAATCACTTACAAACAGTAGCAGCTGAGGATAGACTTGTCGAGGGCATGTTGATTGTACATCTGGAAGAAATCATCGAACCCAAGCTCGACACCGTAATCTCCGAAGTAGTGTTGATCCTGAACTTGAGCCATGATACAGTCTCTCTCCTGCCTTGCGGCCTCCAAGTACCAATCATGTAAACTCCGTAGTTGGGTTGTTAGATCAGTAGGATTTTCGACCAAAGGGTGCCCGGGCTTGTATGTATACCACATCAGCAATAGCGTAACCCACGTCGCCCATGCGTGGACCGGACACTGAAGCCTGGTCAGATAAGACCTTGAGCGGGGCAATTGACCGTGCTTCTTGTTGTCCGAGCTGGGGAACTTGTTTCCCGCATTTCGTCTGCTCCGCCTGCTTCATCTCCTCCGTTGCTTCTTCTGTGCAGTGTGCGTCTTCTCAATGTACCGTTCATAGTCTGAAAGGGGCGGCGGTGGCGGCGGTGCAGGATAATATAAGTTGTCGATGGTCCGCTCAATTTTCCACTTTGGGATGTCCTTCAGAGTTTCCTTCCAGTTGTCTGGGGGGCTTCCGGGGAAACTGTGTGAACCATGCGCTGGTTTTGGCTCTCACGACATCGCTTAGTTCCTCCGGAGTCATCAGGCCTGGTAACTTCGGCGGAGTCTCGACTTTCTTGGATTTCCTTGGTCTCTTCTTGGGAGGAGTCCCGTTTCTTCTGAACTTCAGCTTCCGCTTTGCCGTACCCGTAGTGGGCGCATCCGTCGGCTCACGGGAGTGCACGGGCGATGGACCCTCGGCCTCGGGCTCCCAATCTTCGTTGTGGGGTGGACTTGGAGGTTCGTTGGGGGGTGGACTTGGAGGTCGTGCATTCTCTGTACGAAAGTGAAAAAACTATTAAAAATAAGCTTACATGTGGTGCAACATTCAGTAATTGATGGAGGTATATGGTGCATTTGTACCTGGAGGAGTCGGTGGCCTTGGCGCCGAGTTAGGAAACACGATGTGTTTCTTATTCCACAATATAATACCAAGCTCCATTTCTCCCAGTGTCTTCTCGCCTTCACCTCCAGGAATATGGAGCTCAATTGAATGGCATCCGGCGTAATTGTTGACAACCCGACACGAGCATGGGATGCTGGAATCTGACCACCATGGTAGGTTGCTCCAGGTTGATTCGGTAAAGCATAGCCTGACGCCACCCTGAAGGATATGTTCCCCATTGGCATATGTATCTCACAGTTTGTCTTCTCCGTGATATCATCCACGGGGTAGTGAGGCGCCGACGGTTCGACTGCACGACCGTCTTCTAGCTGCATGTGCGTGGAACCAACGCTGCTTCTATGCTGAGATGGGACGGCATCTGCTACATGATTGTCTTCTATTTGCAGCTGATCAGGTGCAGGACGATGTTCTACCTCCTCTTCAGTGTCAGGTAGAGGGTGTCCCCCTTTCTTCAAGAGAAAATCCACCTTTTGTTCTAATGTCGATAGCCGTTCCATTGCCTTTTTCTTGCTTCTATCACGGCTTCTGTAAGTGCCAATGTCCGCTGCAAACCCTTGGCTCCACGGGGTATCCGCTCCAAAGCCTCGTGTTCGTCCCCACTTTTCGGGGTTCCCGAGTGCCCTCGTCAGCTCGTCGTTCTCTCTATAGGGAACAAAAGTTCCTTTTCGAACAGCTTCTTGCCTTCTCTAGGTCTGCTACGACTTTTGTTATTTTTTCCGACCATGGTCCCTGAGCAACAATCATCCCAGTCTCAGCGTCCAACGTTGCCCCATGCGCGAACAACCAGAACTTGGACCTATCGGGCCAGTCATGTGTCTGTGGAATGATACCTCTTTTCACAAGCGCAGCTTCATAGCTTCGCCACCTAGGCAGGGCAGTCATGTAGCCACCTGACCCCAAAATATGGTGATATTTCTTCTTCTTCGCATTCTCCGAATTTGTGGCCGATCGGGATGCAAAGACACCCGATTTCTTGTACGCCTTAAAATCATCCCATACGTCTCTTATCTTCACTAGGTTCCCAGTGAAAACTGGATCTTCGTCCTTATATTTCTTCCACAGTTCTTTCTTCCACCTCTGGAATTGTGTGGCCATCTTCTTCAAAGCCCACTGCTCGACTTTCTTCTTCTTATCGCTCGCTACGCTGAAATTTAGCCATAGCATTTTGCAAAGAATTTTTTCAATCTTTCATCGACATAACTAGCTCCAACGTTGGCCCCGGTCTTCGGCTTATTCTATTCTATTAAGTTGATCGGGACCAGGTCTCTTACAACAAATCCGCACTGATTTACGAATTTGCGATAAGTTTCTGGGGGCTGCAGTGGTTTGCCATCAGCAGCAACTGTATCGATCGAGAACCTTGCGGTATCTTTCAACCTTGCGGCCGGGCCTCGTTTGGACTTTGTCTCAGTACTTGCGCTAGCTGTTCCGGAGGGCGCCTAAACGGGAAAATAATGATTCGTTAGTAAGTGCAATACAAATTAATTGTTGCGTGAACAGTGACTTGAGATATACATTGGCAGAGTTTGTTCTGGAGGGCACTTCTTCATCCTCGACGTTGTCGTCGTCATCATCTACTACATCTTCTATATTCTGATCTCCGTCACCGGAGTCGTTCAAAAATTGATTGCTAAACGCCTGTCCACCGTCGTCATCACGATATATGGCCGTTGCATTATTAAAAATCATCTCGCACATTAATCTTTCCTTCTCCGCCTCACCCATTCCCGCGAGTTTATCGGCGTGCGGATCATGTGCAGGTTCTTGGGGATCCATAGCTCAACACCTGCTAGTAAAATTTATAAAATGAAGAACACTTAGCGAAATTTTCATCGGGCACTTGGCGAAATTATTTCATCGGATAGTAATAAAATAATAGTTCTGGACATATTAATGAAATAATAGTTCTGGACACACCAAGAGTTACATAGCTCGGGTTAATTTTTTTAACCCTAATACATCACGATCGAATAATATCACTTATAAATAGTCTCGTGACATCTCTCAAATAATTAACTCCGACCGGGTCCTAAGCCGCGGGGTGCTGAGTCACGGGTGCTACCATCCATAGATAAGGAACCTTCATAGGGTCATAGCTCACGTGGTAAGGAACCCTCCTAATAATCGACCAACTGCTGCTATACTGCCTATACTGCCTATCGAAGCAAGTACATGTAGCGACGGACGTGCTCGTCCTCCTCCCTGATACGCTGTTGTACCACCTCCTCAGGGGCCGGCTCTCTCCGCACCGAGCGTGGCCCACGCGATGGCCACCAAAGAATATCCGGGTCGACCACGTCACCCGGATTTCTCACCAAGCCACGTGCCCCGGTACTAAGGAGCTCCCAGTGCCAGCCTGGCAGGGCCCAGTCCCGGACATCGCCCGGCGGGTCCAACAGAGACATGAACTAAAAACATGCCCGGACTAAGTAAATATTCCATAATTAAGTAAAATACCTTAGTGTTTGACTTAGTAAAAAATAGTAATTGAGAATATAACAGAAATATAAAGAGGAACAAAAGGAACAAAATGGTAACTTAGTAAAATTTCTTAACTTAATTAGTACAATTATTCTAACTTTCTGAAATTTTCTAACACTAACGACTTAGTGAAATTTTCTAACACACTAACTTCTAACACAACATTCTAACACAAAAATTCTAACACTAAACAAAATTGTAAAAACAAATTAAAGCACTAAAAAAAATCTAACACTAACTCTAAAAATTTCTAACACTAAATTCTAACACTAACACTAACTCTAAAAAAATCTAACACTAACTCTAAAGATTTCTAACACTAACACTAACACTAACACTAACTCTAAAAATTCTAGCACTAATTACTCTAAAAATTCTAAAACTAAACAAATTGTAAAAACAAAAAAAATCTTACCTACGTGTGTACAGAGGGCGACGGGGCGACGGCGAGGGGCGACGGGGCGACGGCGAGGGGCGAGAGGGCGGGGCGGCGGAGGCGGAGGCGGGACGGAGGCGGGGCGGCGGAGGCGGGACGGAGGCGGGGCGGCGGAGGCGACGGAGGCAGAGAGCGCGCGCAGCGGAGGCGGAGGCGGGGCCGCGGGGGATCGACCGTGGCGACGGAGGCAGAGGGCGGCGACGGAGGCAGAGGGCAGCGCGCGACGTCGGGGCGGACGGAGGCGAGGCGGACGGAGAGGCGCGGCCGGAGCAGGGCTTCGCCGCCGTACGTGTTAGGAGAGAAGACGCGCGAATGAAAATGAGCAAAATTTTCACAACTTCCCGAGATATCGCCCCACTACTGGCCTTTAGCACCGGTTTGTGTTAACAACCGGTGCGAAAGGGGCTTTAGCACCGGTTGTTAACACAAACCGGTGCTAAAGGCCTGTACTTGGGGCCACATTCAGACTGCGCGCCCTGTACAGACCTTTAGCACCGGTTTGTGTTAACAACCGGTGCTAAAGGGTCTCTGTACAAACTGCTCGCCTCCCGCGCGCGGCGGTTTTATTGCTACAGTTCCCGATCGCGAGTCTTTCTGTTTCTCTGTATTCTCTCTTCTTCCTCTGTCTTCTCTTCTTCCTCTCTTGATCTTCCTCCACCAAGCACACCATGGCTGAAGTTTGGGAGATATACCGTGGTCCCACACCATGCGGCAAGCAACTCGAGGTGTGCTACACCAACAGTTGCGAGAGGCTCCCCGGTCCTCTTGCGCATTTGACCAATCTCTATTTGTCCTCTCCCGATGAACACCGGTTCTTCGGGCTTGATCTGGAGTATACGGCGGATAAACGGGATGTTGACGTCATCCAGATTGCGTTCAAGGAGGCCGTTTTGGTCTTCCAATGGTCAAGGTAACGCACACGTACAATCTTGCATCTTCTATTTGTTTGTTGCATGTGAAGAATAGATGTGTTGCAACATATCTAAACACGTATCAAATTTTTGTTGTTGCAGTAGTTCAAAGCATTCTCCGGCACTTGTTGATTTTCTAGTCAACAAGGGATATGACTTTTGCAGCGTTGACATCAGGCAAGACCGTCCGAAGTTGATGCGCTTGGGTATTGTGATACCTGAAGATCACTACATTGATCTTCAGGATCTTATCCAATTGAACGGGCCAAGGACCGGGATGGCTCGCATGGCAACTGCCTTAATCCACGAGGGCTACGAAACCATGAAGTCTGGTTTCCCCCGAAAGAATCACTTTTTATGGGGGAAGAACCCACTGGACTTCACGAACGTCAAGTATGCAGCCATAGATGCATACGTCTCCTACGAGTTGTTCCGCATCTACTCGACGGAGTCATAGATGTATGCGTTCGATATATATGCATGTAATGGATATCTTAGTATGTAATTAATGGATATCTTAGTATTGTGAGACTTATGTTGTGTTATGTGTGATCGTAAGACTCTATGTTATGAATGTGATATGATTGTGTTCTAAAATCAGAAACAAAGATATAAAATGTGGTGTAGAATGGGAAAAATTTGATCACTTACCCCAGGCGCATTTTTATACTGTGCGCCTGCGGTAGTACTCTTATCCCAGGCGCATTTGTACACTGTGCGCCTGCGGTAGTACTGTTATCCCAGGCGCATTCGTCCATGGTGCGCCTGCGGTAATGTTACCCCAGGCGCATACTGAAGTTTATGCGCCTGTGGTAAGTTAGGGTGGGTAATGAGTAAGGCAACGAGAAGTGAGAGCGCAAGTGATACATCGAGCATATATACCGTGGATACATATATATAGATTGATTTAGCGAGATACCATACATGTAGATTTTTCTTCTTTTATTTTTCTTTTTTGTTTCACTTCCCTGTTTTCTTTTACATTGATTTATAAAACATGGAAAACAGAAGGTTACTTTTATTAAAAACAGAAAACAGACGCGCTAGCACGCCGCAGTGTCATCGGAATACAAATTCTTTTATTAAAAAAGAGAAAACAGACGAACACTACTCCTCCTCGTCGTCGTCGGGGAACTCGTCGCTGACCTCCTCCGGGTCATCGTCGTTGTCAAACTCGTCGGTGACCTCCTCGTCGTCGTCGGAGGTGCATAATGGTATGTCCGAGATAGGCCCCCACCTCGGATCGTCGGAGGCCCAGACTTCGCCGGCGTGGTCGGCCCGACGAAGCTCTTGCAGCGCATTCGTCCTCGCCTCCCGAGCGGCATCTAACGCGAGGTGGCGTTCGAGGCGGCGCTCCGCCCGCTCAGCCGCGCGGGTCTGCCAGAGCTCCTCGTCGGCGCTCTCCTCCCCCGGGTTGTTCCGGTAATACTCGCGGACGACGCGGTCTTCCATGGCGTCGACTAGGCCCTGAAACCCGCGGTGGCGGAGTTGGAGGTGGTCGGCGGCAGTGACGATATGCGGCTTTGGAGCCCTGGCCTCCGCTTCCCAGACGGTGTGGCAGTCGTTGAAGTTCATCAGCGACCGCGGGCGGTTGAGGCGCCAGGCCGCCGCGTCCCAGGCGCGGGCGGCCTCCGCCGCCGTCGCAAAGGAGCCGAGGGGGATGCGGTCGTCCCCCCAGCGGATATCTGCGCTGAACATTCCGTTCTGCCGTGCTCGGACGCCGCGGAAGCCGGTGGTGCTGTTTCTCCTCGGAGGCATTGTGGAAGCGCGACGGTGCGTGGAGAGGAGTGGGCGCGTGGAGAGGAGAAGACGCGCTCGAGGCGCGACAGTTTATACCGCGCCCTCCTGGCCACGCGTCACAACTCCCGCGCCACGCGTGAACTCCCGCGCCACGCGTGAACTCCCGCGCCGGTTGTTAACGTCAACCGGTACTAAAGGCCTGTACAGGGGGGGCGCACATTTCTTTTCTTCTTATTTCTGTTTCCAAAGGGGGGTGTAGAACAAAACAAACGGTATCGCCGTCATACAGCCCAACCGTGGCTAGCTACTGGGTGCATATATGCATACCAAATGCACGGCTGGACGTATGGCGGCGAATCCGGATGTTTTGTATTTGCTCGATGAACTGAATATATGATGTATCAAACCTTAAAGGGGGTGTAGAACAAAACAGACGGTATCGCCGTCATATAGCCCAACCGTGGCTACTGGGTGCATATATGCATACCAAATGCACGGCTGGACGTATGACGGCGAATCCGGATGTTTTGTATTTGCTCGATGAACTGAATATATGATGTATCAAACCTTAAAGGGGGTGTAGAACAAAATAATCGGTATCGCCAGCATACAACCCTGCAGTGGCTACTGAGTGCATATATGCATACCATATGCACAGCAGGGCGTATGCTGGCGAATCCGGATGTTTTGTATTTGGGAGATGAACTGAACGGTGTATGAAGCTGGGCTATATAGGGTCCTCTGGCTCACAAAGTGTTGAGCTAGGGTTTTGATCCAACGGTTAAGAAACATCTCATCCAACGGCTCACAACAGCTCGAAAGAAACACACCGTAGCCCTGATCGTACGGCTCACAATCAGCTGGAAAGAAACACACCCCGGATCCAACGGCTCACAAGCGGTTGAAAGAAACACACGATCCGTGTGATTCTATCTGATTGGTCCAAACGAAACCCTAACCCATTAAGTCCGGTTGGTGTCCCCAGCCGGGACTAAAGGGATGATCCGTTTCTATTTTTCTTCTTGCCTTTCTTCTGATTGCGCCGTAATAACCATGGAACATCTTCATCATTTAACTGAATGCTTGGATCATCTTTGACTTTGAAGGGAGGAATTTCATCAAATTTATTGTAATCTTCTGACATGTCTGTCTTGTCCTCGACTCCCACGATGTTTCTTTTCCCTGAAAGAACTATGTGGCGTCTTGGCTCATCGTCTGATGTATTCGCTTCCTTATCTTTTCTTTTTCTCGGTCTGCTAGACATGTCCTTCACATAGAAAACCTGAGCCACATCATTGGCTAGGACGAATTGATCATTGTCGTACCCAAGATTCTTCTGATCCACTGTTGTCATTCCGTACTTCGGGTCTACATTCACGCCTGACAGGTCGAACCATTTGCACCAGAACAAAGGGACCTTAAAGGAAGGTCCGTAGTCAAGTTCCCATATCTGCTCTATGTAACCATAGTATGTGACCCTTTGCCCGTTGTCGTCTTTTGCATCAAACCGGACGCCACTGTTTTGGTTGGTGCTCTTTTTATCTTGGTCTGCCGTGTAAAATGTGTTACCATTTATCTCGTACCCTTTAAAGGTCAATATAGTCGAAGATGGTTGCTTGGCCAACAAGTATAGCTCATCTTCAACAATGTTGTCATTAATGAGACGTCTTTGCAACCAACCGCCGAAAGTCTTCGCGTGTTCTTTAGCAATGAAATCTTCAGGTTGCTCCGGGTATTTCGAGCGTAAAATATCCGTGTGTTCCTCGATATATGGAGCCGCCAAGCTGGAATTAACTAGAACTGTGTAGTGTGCTTGAGTGAAAGATTGCTCGTCCATACATGTTGTTGATTTCTTTCCTAGCGTGCCTTTTCCACGTAGTCTCCCCTCATGGCGCGACTGAGGAACACCGATCGGGTTCAGGTCAGGAATAAAGTCAACACAAAACTCAATGACCTCCTCTGTTCCATAGCCCTTGACCATGCTTCCTTCCGGCCTAGCACGGTTTTTAACATAATTCTTCAAGACTCCCATGAACCTCTCAAAGGGGAACATATTGTGTAAGAATACAGGACCGAGAACGGAAATCTCTTGGACTAGGTGAACTATGAGGTGCGTCATAATATTGAAGAAGGTTGGTGGGAACACCAACTCGAAGCTGACAAGATATTGGACCACGTCCTTCTGTAAACTTGGTAGAGTTGCTGGACCGATTGCCTTCTGAGAAATTGCGTTGAGGAATGCACATAGCTTCACAATGGGTACTCGCACGTTTTCTGGCAGAAGCCCCCTCAATGCAATCGGAAGTAACTGGGTCATGATCACGTGGCAGTCATGAGACTTTAGGTTTTGGAACTTTTTCTCTTCCAGGTTTAGTATTCCTTTTATGTTCGACGAGTAGCCAGACGGGACCTTGATACTGCTCAGGACTTGGAAAAAGATCTCCTTCTCTTCCTTGGTAAGAGCGTAGCTGGCAGGACCTTTGAAATTCTCTGGATTCATCAGGTCGTCTCGTTCGTGCATACGTTGGTGGTGCAGCCGTGCTTTTGGAGTATCTCTCGACTTCTTCCCATGCACGCCCAATAAGTTTAGCAGGTTCACACAAATATTTTTCGTCACGTGCATCACGTCGATCGCAGAGCGAACCTCTAGGAATTTCCAATAGGGTAGTTCCCAGAATATAGATTTCTTCTTCCACATGGCTACGTGGTTGTCGGCGTCATTCGGAACAGATTGTGCGCCAGGACCCTTACCAAAGATTACTTTTATATCTTTGACCATGTCATATATATCAGTACCTTTAGGGAGGGTTGGGTTCCTCCGTGTATCTGCCTCGTCTTTGAAATGCTTTCCTTTCTTTCTTACGTGATGCCTGTCTGGAAGAAATCGACGATGCCCCGGGTACACATTCTTGCCTATATGTATACTTTCAGTCTCGCGTAAACAGTGTGTGCATGCGCTGTATCTCTTGTTTGACTGTCCTGAGATGTTACTAAGAGCGGGCCAATCATTGATGGTTACAAACAGCAACCCTCGTAGGTCAAATTCCTCTTGTTTGTACTCGTCCCACACACGTACACCTTCGTCAGCCCACAACTCTAAAAGTTCATCAACCAGTGGCCTGAGGTACACATCAATGTTGTTGCCAGGTTGCGACGGGCCTGGGATAAGCAATGGCATCATAATGAACTTACACTTCATGCATAACCAAGGAGGAAGGTTATAGATACATAGAGTCACGGGCCAGGTGCTATGACTGCTACTCTGCTCCCCAAACGGATTCAGGCCATCTGTACTCAGACCAAACCTTAAGTTTCTTGCGTCACGTGCAAAGTCCTCGTACTTATCGTCGATGTTTCTCCACTGCGACCCATCAGCGGGGTGTCTCAGCATATCGTCTTCCTTACGGTCTTCTTTGTGTCATCGCAGCAACTTGGCATGCTCTTTGTTTCGGAACAAACGTTTCAACCGTGGTATTATAGGAGCATGCCACATCACCTTGGCAGGAACCCTCTTCCTGGGGCGATCGTCGCCCTCAACATCACCAGGGTCATCTCGCCTGATCTTGTACCGAAATGCACCGCATACCGGACAGGCAGTTAAATTCTCGTGCTGACCGCGGTAGAGGATGCAGTCATTGATGCATGCATGTATCTTATGCACTTCCAATCCTAGAGGGCAGACAACCTTCTTTGCTTCGTATGTACTGCAGGGCAGCACGTTATCTCTTGGAAGCATCTTCTTCATTATTTTCAGCAGATTTTCAAATCCCTTGTCAGATAATCCATTCTCTGCCTTCCATTGCAGCAATTCCAGGGTGGTGCCTAGCTTTTTCTGGCCATCTTCGCAATTTGGGTACAACAATTTTTTGTGGTCTTCTAACATGCGCTCCAACTTCAACCTCTCGTTTTCACTTGCGCAGTTTATCTGTTCTTCACGAATGACCTGACGAAGATCATCATCAGACTCATCAACAATGTCCTCAAGTTCAGGCTCGTCTTCCCCCATTTCAGTATCACCGTGTTCACCGAACATAGGATAATTATCATCATCCTCTTCTTCTTCATTGTCTTCCATTACAACCCCTCTTTCTCCGTGCTTGGTCCAACAAAAATAACTGGGCATGAAGCCTTCTTGCAACAGGTGGGTGTGTATGGTTCTTGAGTTATGGAAATTCCTCTTATTCTGGCATTTTTTACATGGACAAAAAATAAATCCATTCTGCCTGTTTTTCTCAGCCACATTGAGAAAACTATGCATGCCATTAAGGAATTCGGGACGACGTCGATCACTGTACATCCATTGCCGGTTCATCTGCATTATATAAATTTATCAACAACCATTATGCTAAATCATCATGACTAAATTAATTAATTAATACAAAAAGTTCATCACACGTTAATACCAAACTAGCGTATAGTGACCATACATATATAGTTCTCATAAAAATACACACTGAAACCATCCATAAAAACTCTCTCTAATTAATGCATTTAAAAACAACAACAAATGCGATCAAAATCGCAACAAAGGTAACAATTGACCCGACGGCATATAGATACCAAGCCTCTTTACTAATTGCATATTTCCTAATCTTTCTAATCTTCAGGCGCATTGCGTCCATCTCGCTCTTGTGACCATCGACGACACCGGCAAGAACCTTTTCCAAGGTCATCTTCTCTCTTTCAGTTTTTTCCAACCTTTCTTCAGTTTTTTTCAATCTTTCTTTCAAGCCAACATTTTCTTGTTCAACTAAGTATAACTTCTCAACAATAGGGTCGATTGGCATTTCCGGTTCCACTACCTCCTAGATAAAAATATCTATGTCAAGTTGGTCGGCGTAAGTAATTGTCGTATAATCAGGAAATGAAAATATGTAGTGAAAAAAGATAATATACCACATCCGAATCATAGACTGGACGAGGGCCAACGGGGACGGATATCAAAACCATGGCGCTATGTATATAAAAAAAATAACCAACAATAAGAAAATTATATACAAGTAAATATATACGTAAATCATACAAATCAAAATTTGTTTTGGTAAATAAAAACAATAGGCTCACCAAGGTTGTGTCGGTGATGGGGCGCGACCGCAGTGAGGAAGGGGACAAGGCGCGCGACACTAAAAAAACCACAAATCATAATTAATTTTGAGCTCAAATTGCATCAATTTGTATACATAACAAAATGAATAACAAATTCTAGCTTAGACATTTCATCAAACACCTAGCTAGCACAACAAAAATGAAATGAGCAAGAAAACGAGCAAAACTTGCAATGCCGGAAGAGGGAATGTTGATGCTAACCGTAGGACCGATGGGTACCAACAATCTTGACAAATGATGGAGAAAAATGGGGATGGATTAGACCTCACAAGAGGAAGGAGAGAGCAAAAATGGAGTTGAGCTAGAGCTGGAAAAAATGGAGCTGAGCTCGGGGTGGTATATATGTAGGGTTTAGGGGAGGGCTTTAGGACCGATTTGTGTTACAAACCGGTTCTAAAGGATATGACAGCGGGACCCGCAGTAGCTGCAAAAAATGAGAAAACCTGTAGAACCGGTTTGTGATACAAACCGGTTCTAAAGCAACTGCCCCTGGGCCCCCCTCCCTGCAGCAAATGACCCGCAAGGCCTTTAGGACCGGTTTGTGTTACAAACCGGTCCTAAAGGCCTTGCGGCCATTTGCTGCATGGGTGGGGCCCAGGGGACAGACTCTTTTGAACCGGTTTGTATCACATCCGGTTCCATTGTGCTTGGCTCAATGCCCTGTTTTCTACTAGTGTTTGTTCAAGTTTTCATACGAAATTTTGCCTCAAATCCTTCAAAAACCTACATATATATTTGTGTACACAAACGTACATCCTTTCAATCATGCCTTTTTAAGATGTACGCGCGCTTAGAAAACCCTGCAAACCAAAGATTGATGCCTCTTGAGAAACTATCAATAATGCAATAAAGTGGCTGTATGCATCAAACGATCTAGAGGCCGGGGCTTTTCCCCTTTTGAAAAAACATATTTTTAGCCTTTTACTAAATATTGCATATTTACCCCATAAGAATCTAGCAAGCACTTCTTTCGCAATCTAATGGTTCTTCTAGCTTCTTCGGTTCATAGAGAACAGTTTTCTCTACCTTCTTATAAATGTGCAACTCTGAACTATCCCAAGATTTTTCTCGAAAACGCAATTTTTTTATTTTTCATTGCATTGATAGAAAAGAAGAGTTTTACACACTCAAGAAAGAGCAGACACCACGCTATACAACACATCACGACAGAGCATAACGTCTACAACTCGCCACATCACGAGTGTAGAACGCACTCCACATACAGCTAGTCCGAAGAAAGACACCAACGTAATCAGAACTACAAAGCAGAAGAGTCTGTCCAAGGCCGAGCAACATCGCCACGTCTATACTGACGTTAGTAATCTACGAAGACCGACGGCTTCACCTGAACTTACCTTAGCAAGGAACCATCCGCCCTTGAATCTTGAAGGGTGGCAAGTAGATGGCGGGATTTGGTCGGTCCCGAATAAGGTAACGTCTTCGACTCACCAGCGACAACGTTCATAGAGCCTCTTAACATCAGCCTTGGACAACGGCAAGTGCCAGAAGAAATAAGCAAGAGCTCCAAGCCGTGTCTCCAAGCGTGATGCATCCAACGGAGGGATGACGTCGAGGACGCCGCCATCATGTTGATCCAACCAAAGCTAGGCTTTCACCTTGGAGACATCCAACAAATTAAGAGAGGAGGGAAATGTCGACACAACTCGGCGATGCCTCCAAGTAGGAGAACGAGGCCCATAGACGCCATCGTAGCCGGCACCGACCGAAGCCCAGCAAGAATTGTGTTCGCATTGATGTCCACCTCCCACCCTACCCGAAGGATTGGAATAGGCGTCCTTTTCTTCCGCACCACCGCAGCCCCTCACCATTGTAGCCAAATCATGTGGTCCAGCCCCACCAACCAGTGTCCTCCTTCTTCCGGACACCAGACACCCACGCGAGAGGTTGTCTTCTGCCGCTCAGGGCGCAACACGACCCTTGTCGTGACCTCACCGTCTTGGCTTCCAGCTGTTGCCGCGATAGAGGCTGATGTAGTCTGGAGGGGAGAAGGGTGGAGGAGGGGAGGTTTCTGAAGACACCCTCGAGGCCACGCCGCCGTCACCCGCACGAGATCCCATCGGGGAGAGGATTCACCGCCATGGGCGCTCGCGCTAGAAGGGCACCTGGACGTCGCCACGCCAGCACCCTTGGATGTGAGGAAGGGCCTTGTCACCACCCTTAACCACGTGGGATTATCGCGGTGGTGAGTTATGGTGACCTTGAAGTGAGGCTGACGTTGGTAAACCCCAAGAGAAAAGTTGTGAAGAGTGCAACAGCAAGTTTTCCCTCAGAAAAGAAACCAAGGTTGAATCTACCAGTAGGAGGAGAAGCAATTTCTGAAGGTTGATGCAGCTGACGTAGCAGGGCGCACTACCGGTTTAGTAGCAACGTGGAACCTACACAACACAATCAAATCACTTTGCCCCAACGAAGTAGTGAGGTTCTCAATATCACCGGTTTTGCTGAACACAAAGAGGTTAAACATATGGTGTGGAAAACAATAGGAAAGTAGTAGCAGCAGTGTGAAAGCAATGTGTGTATTATCAGTATAAGAAAATGGACCGGGGTCCACAGTTCACTAGTGGTGTCTCTCCATGAAAGATAAGTAACATGCGTGGTGAACAAATTACAGCTGAGCAATTGACAGAAATGAAGGCTGCACCGTAGTGCATATGCAAGAGATAAAGATTACTATGTGATTCATGCGGGCATTACAACAAAATACATAGACCGTCATCCAACTGCATCTATGTCTAATGATCCACCCTCCGAATATCATCCGAACAAACGTTGGGTATTAAGTTGCAAGCAATAGATTATCGCAGTAAGCAAAGTGTGTAATGTAAACTAGGTAAACGCCGTTGTTTTCTCCCTAATGGCAACAACACATCCTCCACCCGTCACGTTTTTGTCACTCGAGCACAGATGCAAATGAGGCATGAACCCACTATCGAGCATAAATACTCCCTCTTGGAGTTACTAGCATCTACTTGGATAGAGCATCTACTAATAACGGAGAGCATGCAAGATCATAAATAACATAAGCATGAAGATAACATGATAGATTGATAATTAGAAGGCATAGCATTCAACATTCATCAGATCCCAGCAAACACGACATGTAGCATTACATAAAGATGATCTCCATCTTGTGAGGCAGCTCACGAGAACTAAACATGAGGTACAAAGTGGAGAGAACAACCATCTATCTACTGCTATGGACCCGTAGTCGAGGGATGAACTACTCACAGATCACTTTGGAAGAGGGCATGGTGGTGTAGACCCCTCCGGTGATGAATTCCCCTCCCGACGGGGTGCCGGGGAGAGCTCCAGAACCCTCCCGATCTCGGGATGACGATGATGGTGGCCTCCGGTGTTTCTTGGGACGAAGTGGTATATTTTTAGGGTTAATATGTCGGGGGTATAAATAGGCGAAAGGGCAAAGGCGATGGAAGCCTGGGGGCCCCACACCAGCCCATGGCGCGGCCAGGGGCGCGCCGCCCTATGGTGTGGCCCGCCTCCGGGCCTCTTCGGGAGTTCTAGGACCTCCGGGCTTCGAATTTTCCAATTCTGAGAATATTTCCAGAAGAACTTTTCTGAAACTAAAAACAGCAGAAAACAGGGAACTGGCTCTATGGCATCTTGTCAATAGGTTAGTCCGGAAAATCTATAAAAATGACATAAAATGTATAGCAAACATGTAGGAAACAACATGAAAACAACATGGAACATCAGAAATTAAGGATATGTTTATGACGTATCAACATTCGCAAGCTTAGTTTCTACTCGTCCTCGAGTAGGTAAACGATAAAAACACATAATTTCTGAGGTGACATGCTACCAACATAAACTTGATCATCAGTAATGTAAAAGCATAAATAAGTTGAGATCATAGATCTTCAACACAAGCATGATAAATAGAATTTTAACAATAAAACATAGCAATCACTTTGCATCATGATAAGTAACACAAATAAAGATCATGAATAACAATGCAAAGAAATATACACGGTTGTTAGTATAGATAAAACATGACAAAGTGATATTTCGCTAGTCCTTAAGAGTGGGGTAAAACATAAATGCCAGGACACCTTCAAAGTTCATGATGAAGACTAGAACATCATGAATCATTAATAATGTTTATGGGATAATGCACATTAAACTAAGAATGCAACTATGCTCTCTCAACTGTGCATAAAGTTAGAAGATGGAGACTCAACATAAAAGCAAAAGAAAGGCCCTTCGCAAAGGGAAGAAGGGATCAACTCATGTGCTAGAGCTTTTATTTTATTAAACAGAGGTATAAAAGTTTTGACACTCCTCCCATCCATCTTACACAAACCATGGCTAACCGAATCCTCGGGTTCCTGCCAACAATCACATACCATGGAGGAGTGTTCATTTTTTTAGAGAGGTATATGATTATGTCAACGAATGGTAAACAGAAAATATAGTACGTCACAAGCCAACTAGACTTCACAAGAGCGGCTCCAATAAAAGGACGCATCTGGGTAGAAGGTCATCCCTCTTTCTCTTTTGTTTACACAATTATGCTTTGACTGATAAATCAGGGGCAAAAGTAGTGAAGAGAATTTGTTGTTATTAATTTGGGGTTGGGCACCCCGCTGCCAGCTCTTCTATCATTGGATAAGCGGATGAAGCCACTAGTCCAGGGTGTGAAAGTCCAATCAACAATTGAGATAAATATTCTCTATTTACGTCCTCATGAGCTAAAACAGAAGCACAAAAAGGAGTAATTTTGAAAGTTTTAAACGTAACACATGAGCAATTTACTTTGGAGTGGCGGTTAAATACCACATGTAGGTAGGTATGGTGGACACATTGGGCATAATTTGGTTTTGGGAGTTGGATGCACGATTAGAGCTCATACTCAGTACAGGTGGAGGCTAGCAAAAGACTGCGAGCGACAAATCAAGAGAGCATAAGAGCCATAATCATGCATAGCGACATAAACATCATTAATCAAAGCATAAGTGGTACCACAAGTTCAAAAACTAAATGATCATAGAGGCTATAAGTGAATGGTTCATAGTCATAAACATGGTGTGAGCATGCGCCAACTCAACCAAATAAAACATTCAAAGGAGAACACCACAAATTTATGCTTCAATATGACAAGAACAACTCGTGATTCTTTCAATGGCACATTAAACAATCTCAGCTACTTGAGGATAATCATGCTACTAAATAACCACAAGTCTTTAGAATTAAAATAACATCTAGCATGATATGAAAAGGTCTAGCCACAGTCTATACAAGCTTCTACTTGCACAGTCATAAATTCTACTACAAACATCAGTTTCTTTTCCCAATAGGCACCATACAAAACATGCTTTAACAAAAACTCTCTAAATGCTACAGCAAGAAAACATGAGAGTACTCACATAAAACTACTAAAAGTAACAGCTCTAAACAAGAGATGCAATAAAAACAAGACCTAAACAGGAATTTTGCAGCAGATAGAAGAAAAACTAAGAATACTATTATATCAAGTATTCAAACGAAAAAGCGGAGCGTGTCTATCTACCAAAAAAGGAATGCTAGGGGTCCAACTATATTATTGCAGCAAGGAAAACAAAAGAAAACAATAGAAAAACAAACAGACGCTCCAAGTAAACTTCATATGATGTGACCGAATAAAAATATAGTTTCACTAGAAGTGACCTGATAGATTGTTGATGAAGAAGGGGGCGCCTTGGACATCCCTAAGCTTAGATTCTTGAGTATTCCAAAAAAATATATGCTTGGATGAACCACGGGGGAATCCCCAAGCTTTGACCTTGCACTCTTCTTGATCACATATATCACCCTCTTCTCTTGACCCTTGAAAACTTCCTTCACATCACACTCAAAGAGTAATTCGCATTAGAGGGTTAGTGAAACAATAAAAAATCCATGTGTTATGTAAGGGTACAAGTGATATTGATAATTTTAAACATTAGCTACAGCCACTGATGTTTCGTGAAGCAAGGAAATCCACTTGACATCGCCAAAGAGCAAATGCAAGAAAAATGGCAGAATCTGTCAAAACCATAACAGTCTGTAAAGACGAATTTTTTTGGAGCACTTACGTTTCTCAGATCGAAAAACTTAAAGAATGAAAAAGTTGCGGAATAAGAACAAGAAATTTCAGGTCATTCTGATTTTTCTGTGAATTATATGATTTTTTAGGTGGACAGCTGAAATGTGTTTCCTGCGCAGAAATCCGAAAACCAACTCCAACTGTCGTCAGAAACTTTACTTGGCACAAATAAAACATGAAAATAAAGATACAAAGGATTTGCTACAGAAGTATACAACCCCTTGACTCAAATAAAACATAGAAAAACAAAGCAAAAAATAAAATCAAGGGTTATCTCCCAAGAAGTGCTTTTCTTTAACGCATTTTAGCTAGGCCTAGAAAAGTGGAATCAAGTATTTCAAGTGAAGAAGCATCCAAATTGTAACTTTTTCGACCAATAGAATAAAAAGGCAACTTCATTCTATTTCTAGGAAAGTGTTCCATACCTTTCTTGAGTGGGAACTGAAATTTAATATTCCCCTCTTTCATATCAATAACAACACCAACAGTTATAAGAAAAGGTATTCCCAAAACAACTGGAAAACAAGCATTGCATTCAATATTCAAGACAAAAAAATCAATGGGGACAAAATTAATATTAACCGTGATAAGAACATAATCAATTCTCCCCAAAAGTTTTTTCTAACATTATCAATAAGACGAATATCCAAATAAAAAGGATCCAATGGTGGTAAATCAAGAATATCATAGAGTTTCTTGGGCATAACAGAGATACTAGCACCAAGATCACGTAGAGCATTGCAATCAAAATCATTCACTTTATTTTAATAATGGGTTCCCAACCATCATCTAGCTTCCTAGGGATAGAGGCTTCACATCTTAAGTCATCCTCTCTAATTTGCATTAGAGCATTTGTAATATGTTTGTGAAAGCCATATTCATAGCACTACCATTAGGAAAACTAGAAAGCTATTGCAAGAAATTAATCACTTTATTTATGTTGCAATTATCAAAGTCAAGATCATTTTTATGAAAGTTTATGGGACCATTGTCTCCCATATTTCTAAAAATTTCAGCACTTTTATCAGGAACATTTTTAGCAGTTTCAGGCAGTTTGCATTTTTAATAGCAGAAGTGGGAGTGTTTCCAACACCAATTATTTTACCATTGATAGTAGAAGGTTTTCTAGCATGCGAAGATTCAGTTTTACTAGTGGTGGTGATGGTGCAAACATTAGCTATATTATTCTTTCTAGCTATTTCATCTTCTCTTTCCCATCTAGCATGCAACTCAGCTAACATCCTAACATTATCATCAATTCGAATTTGGATAGAATTCAAAGTTTTACTTTCTTTAACATCATGAGGCATGACCTTTAGTTTCAGAAAATCAACATCAAGAGCAAGGCTATCAACTTTAGAAGCAAGAACATCAATTTTGCCAATTTTTTCCTCAACAGATTTATTAAAAGCAGTGTGTGTACTAATAAAATTATTAAGCATGTTCTCAAGATCAGAGGGTACACTTTTATTGTGGTTGTAGGAATTAACATAAGAATTACCATACGCATTACTATTATTGGGAGGATATGGCCTATAATTGTTGCTACCAAAATTATTCCTATAAGCATTGGTGTTGAAGTTATTATTTTTAATGAAGTTCACATCAACATGCTCTTCTTGAGCAACCAAAGAGGCTAAAGGAACATTATTTGGATCAATAGGAGCATGGCCATTCACAAAAATAGACATAATAACATCAAGTCTATCATTCAAAGAGGAGGTTTCTTCAACAGAATTGACCTTCTTACCAGTTGTAGCTCTTTCAGTGTGTCACTCAGAATAATTTAACATCATATCATCAAGAAGCTTTGTTGCTGACCCCAAGGTAATGGACATAAAGGTTCCTCCAGCAGCTGAATCCAAAAGGTTTCTTGAAGAAAAATTTAGACCTGCATAAAAGGGTTGGATGATAATCCAAGTAGTCAGTCCATGAGTGGGACAATTCTTTACTAAAGATTTCATTATTTCCCAAGCTTTAGCAACATTCTCATTATCAAGTTGTTGAAAATTAATAATGCTACTTTTTAAAGATATAATATTAGCAGGAGGATAATATTTTACAATGAAGTCATTTTTACACTTAGTCCAAGAATCAATACTCTTTCTAGGCAAACATAGCAACCATTATTTAGCTCTTCCTCTCAAAGAGAAAGGAAAAAAATTCACTTTAATAATATCTCCATCTACATCTTTATATTTTTGCATCTCACATAGTTCAACAAAATTATTAAGATGGGCAGCAGCATCATCAATACTAACACCAGAAAATTTCTCTCTAATAACAAGGTTTAACAGGACAGGCTTTATCTCATAAAAATCAGCAGTAGGAGCAGGTGGAGCAATAGGTGTGCTAATGAAATCATTGTTGTTGGTGCTAGTAAAATCACACAACTTAGTGTTCTCAAGAATAGTCATTTTAACAAGACTAAAAATTGGAATAGAACTACAGCTAGAATAAGAACTAATTTTTTGTGTGTTTCTGATAAAGAGAAGCAAACAAGACAAAATAAAATAAACTAAGCAAAACAAAAACAAAGTAAAGAGATTGGAAGTTAGAGACTCCCCTTGCAGAAATTCTCTTCCTCCCCGGCAACGATGCCAGAAAACTTGATGGCGGCCTTGACGTGAGGCTGACGTTGGTAAACCCCAAGAGAAAGGTTGTGAAGAGTGCAGTGGCAAGTTTTCCCTCAGAGAAGAAACCAAGGTTGAATCGACCAGTAGGAGGACAAGCAATCTCTGAAGGTTGATGCAGCTGAGGTGGTAGGGCGCACTACTGGTTCAGCAGCAACATGGAACCTACACAACACAATCAAATCACTTTGCCCCAACGAAGCTGTAACATCCCTGATTTTTTGGAAAATGCAAAGATCACAAAAATTTGAAACTTTTTGTTTTCATGTTATGCAAGTCACCAAGAACCAAATGAGAAGCAAGAAATAAAAGGAAGCAATACATAACTCAATGAAATTTGAAATTAAAACTCCATTTTTCCCCTATTCCATAAACCCTAAAAGTCCTTTCAAAATAAATATTTCTACATAAAGAAAATATTTCTTCTTAAGCAAACCCTTACACCAAACATGTTTTCAACTCAACTACCATTTTGAAAATTATTATGATATTTAAAAACTAGAGGATTGTTATCTTTAGTAATTCTCAATGTCACCAAAAATATTTTCACCAATCATTAAATATATCATATGAATAAAAAATTATTTAAGTTGCTATTCAAATATCAAGTGTCAAACCATAGAATATATTTCATAAATTGTTTTTATAAGTGAAATACTTTGGTAAAACAAATATTTACAAATGTGGCAGTCCTCTGATAATTATTATCAACTTTCCTATTTTATTATTTTCTACAATTAAAAATGGCATAAAGTTGCTATTAAGTGATTTAGTAATATGCTAAAATTATAAAATATACTAATGGGTTGAAATTGTTTAGAGAAATAATATTTGACCTAAATAATGTATCTGAAATATTACAAGACCCAATTTCCATTTATTTACATTTTCTATTTTAAAATTTGTATTAAGTGACTATTCATGTTTTCATCATAATTTAAAATTATAAAAAGATGAAAACACTTTGAATTGGTTTTAGAAAATAGTATTTGACCATAATACAGCTACTGAAATTTTATTTTACAAATATTTATATTTTATAATTTCTAAATTAAAAATCACATTACAATGATATTAAGGTATTATTCAAATTTTCAAAATTCAAAAATAAAAACATATTGAAAAGTTTACAAAAATGATATGGGTTGAAAGATATTAATATTACAGAAATTTAGAAATTTATTTGACCTTAATTGGATAGAGAAAACAGAAGTTATTAATGAAATAAGAAAACAGGAATTAAAAAAAAAACATCGATGACGTCATCATCGTGTTCAACAAAGAAGGAAACCGCCGGCTGTTTCCTGCCGAAATTTTGCCCCCCGTTTACTCTCCATTAAGAGCACCAATTGATGCCCTGTCTGCTCCTCGTTAAAGCCCTCCTAGGCCTCCCTCATTCCCCTCTCCCCCCTCTGCCAATCGTGCCGCGAGGCCACCGAAATAGCTCGCCGAAGTTCTCTGCTGTCGCCACCGTTTGAGCAAGACTCCGGCCACCGTAGTCCTTCCCTGGCGCCCCTTTTTGTTCCTATCAACTCCCCTCGTCTATGCGCACCTCCTGATGTTTTTTTTCGATCTTGTTTGCCGCCAGGAGCCCGCGCTGTGCACACCGGAGCTCCGCCGGCGCCCGAGAAGCCTCATCCGCTCGACGCGGCCATTCCAGGAAACGCGAGGCCGCGCCACCGTCACCAATCGCCTCGCCGTGTCACGATGAGCGTCACCGTGGGCTTCCCCGAGCCCAAGGACCACCGGAACGTCGCCGGCGTGAAGATCCCGAGCGCCCGCACCACCGCACCGCCATTTTCCGGCGGGATTCCACCGGTGAGCTCTCTCTCCCGATCTCTGCCGTTAGATCTAGGCAACGGCTAGGATTAGATCCAACCGAAGGGGTACGCGACCGTTGGATCTGGATCTAACGCCCCAGATCCAACCACTTATCCACGTCATCGGCCCAGTCAGCATGCACAGTCAGCAGCAACACCCAATTAGATCCAGCCACGTGGCCAGCCCTTTAATTCGAATTTTTCTCGCGGTAGAATTTTGGCAGTTTTGCAGAAAAGCCCCTGCAACTTCAAATCATCATATCTTTTCAACCACTTAGCCAAATTTAGCAATCTTGGACTTTTTGAAAATCCCCTGACATCTAGAAACTTTTGGCATTGGCCAAATTAAAATTTGACAAACTTAAATTTGTTCAAATTCTAATATGCTTGTTTGATGAAATTTGGCATAATTCAAATTCTACAAATCCAAAAATTGCAAATAAAATATATTTGGAAACCTTAGAATGTGTATTTCATATCCTCTGTCCCAAAATAATATTTGATCAAATTAAAATTGAATTTAGAATTAAGTTGTCTATTTGAGTATTTTGACATATATTAATTTCTATAAATATTTTCAATATAGTCCCTTTTGCAAAATTGCTTTATTTGATAACCTTGAACCAGAAACAAACTTGCCCAATCATTTTGGACATCCTTGGAACATGGCCATGTGTTTTGACCAAAAACCCAACCTAGTGATTTATCCATCTTTACCATGTCTTAGAAATTGTTTTCAACTGTTATTCCTTGATGTTATGTCTATTTGGAGCCAAGCCAAGTCCTTAGAATGTGTCAATCACACATTGTACCAAGTAGTGAAATTTAGTTTTCTATCTACTTCTCCACTCCCCTTTCATGCTTCAAGAAATCATCAAGCTAACAAATTGGAGATCAAGACTCAAGCACAAGAAGAAAACTTCATCTCCAACTTAGTGGCAACATGAAGAGATACAAAGAAAATAATTGAAGAATTTGAAGTAAGGGAATTGTGCTTCACAACAAATAGAAGAAACTCAATGAAGTACAAATGTATGAAGAAATGAAGAAGAAGACATCTTCCTCTCTATTTCTATCCTTCTTCTATTTTCCTTCAAATTGACTTAGTGGTATTTGTGCCCATCCCATACCCAAACCAATTAGTGAAGTAAAACACATGAAGAATCTATCAAGACCAAGAGAAGAATCCATCCAAGGAAAAAAGAGACTACAATAGAAGCATGGAGATGATCTTCAAGAAAACAAGCATGTGAAGACTTGGAGAAATCCATACAAGTTGAAGAATAACAAGTTATTTTTGTCCAACCATTGACCCAAATGGAAAACCCAAGACTTAGTAATATTTTCCCTTTGATGATGAAGTTAGTAGACCTACCCTAACCACAATGGAAAATACTAACATAGTCACTCAAATATTTTTGAAGGTGAATATGACCAAGTGTTTACATGTATTACTTTAGTTGAAGAAGTAATATGTTTTTTTTAGTGAACTCTTGGAACTTCCTCGACAAGTATGGTTATAATAAAGTTAGATCACATCAAACTCAACCTAGACCTTGTCCTAGCCCACTAGGTTAAACTCCTTTGGCTATGTTATTGCTTTGTATGATCTCTTCACTTGTATGTTTGCTTGATAGCATGTTTGTTTATTTTGTTATTGTGTTTTCAATGAGTAGATTGTACGGAGAGCAACGATCCTTTGTGAAGAGAGTGTGATATCTTCACCAACTTCAACAAGGCAAGTAACACATCATCAACTACCCATTATTTTCTATATGCATTAGTTGATTTTTGAGTAGTATGCATTGATAGGAAATTTTACTAAGTTATATTATGCTATGCTATTATCCTAGTAGTGTGTAGACATCTCTTTTATCCTTGTTATTTATAGCCTTAGAACCTGATAGATGCTATGCAATGAGACAAATGATTTTTTTACTTGATGTTGTGGAAAAATTCTAAGTAACAACTTCAATGAACCACCTGGGTGGATTTGGTTGTTTGGCTAATGAGAGTTGAGTGTCTCCCCGAGGGGTTGTTCACTTGAGGAATGCCACCCAGGAACAAAGTGATTATGATGTTCCCCAAGTTTAGATTGCTTCCAGTGCAGCCTTTAGTCATATGGGCTTTGTCTTGATTAATTAAGTTGTGAGGGTTCAGCCCGGGCTTGACAAGCAGATGTAGCATAATTATAGGTGGAACGGGTCTTGCCATTGGGTTGGATTCTTGCTTCTGAAAGATCTCGTCTCGATTCTTCTCCTTTCCTTCATGCACTCAGGGTGTATAGGATGTTTGGGTTGAGTTGGGTCTGAAGGTGAAAGTGCACAAGCTCTGCAGAGTCAACAAACTAAGATCTTAGCCGTGTCCCCGGTTATGGACAACTATGAGCAGCTGGACAAGGAAGGACGGAAGAATCACATCGCCATTTTCAATAAGTAAAATTTGACCAAGTGAACAGTAGTTGTGGTGCTTGGATGTCAATCCAATGATGCCACCCTTTTTGAAAAGAAAAGTTTGTTTTACAAAAGAGATAGGACAAAACTGGCTTTATGCAAACTTAGCCAAAACTCCACCTAGCCAAATAAGCATGTAGTATTAGTATTTCCATTTATATCCACCATAGTGCTACTTGCCAATACATTAAATTGTATTGACTCCCCTGTGGCTGCATATTCCATATTGCAGATATTTCTGAAGACGAGTGAGGATTTCGTTTAGGATCTCGAGACTATCGCCAACATGTTTTGCCTGTGGCACATGAAGAAGATGGGCTCAATGTTATTCATGTTTTACGCTGTATATCTTTGTTTACTGCTAGTCTTCTAAGACTATGCAAGTTGTAATACTATTTTGTAAAGATTGGATCTTGCGATGTAATAGAATTTGATGCATTTGCATGGTAATTCATTTTGTACTGTGGTGCTAGCAGTTGATCCAGGGACTAGCACACTAACACATGTATTTCACTTTTGCTAAAAAGTGGGATGCTACAAAATGGTATCAGAGCATTGTGTTGCCTGTAGGATTCGAGACCCTAGGTTTGGATTAGAATAGGAAAATCCATAGGAATAAAATTTTACTATCTTACAACTACTCCTCAAAGAAATCTTTTATAACTTCATTTCTCCTCGTACTCCTTCCCATGATACATTTCTAATGACTACTCTTATCTGTAGATGGCCAGCATCATCCAATCACTCAAGAAAGGACCAATGATGACCATGACCCTGGAGTGTGACACTGAGTTCCCAAGAGCATTGAAGGATCTCATGTTAATCATGGGATTTGAAGGACCAGCAGTCTATTGGGGTTTTCCCTACATAGATGAGGAGGATGGTTTCGAATATTGGTGAGTGCAGATTCATCTGTACAGAAACAAGGAGTACGACCACAAGATGGGAGGAGATTGCATGTTCACCAACAGGACAATGCATTTTTCATTCCTCGATTCAGCAAGAAGTGCTGCATGGAGTGCTATTAAATAACTTACAGAGAGACTCAAGTGGAGACTCCACAACACTAAGAAGGGTCTCAAGGAGGCCGAAGAAGAGATCAACACTCTTGAAAAAGAGATTTCAATGTACAAGAACGTGGATTTCATCGTGAAGACTGAGTATTGAAGACCTCTCATGAGGAATAAAGCAAGAAAGTTGTTACCCTGCCTTGAATAGTAGACCACCATGAGATGTAATAAAGTTGTGAGACACGAAACACGATTAGAGTATTGATCATACTAATGAGTGTGGTATGACAATACTAGATGTTTTTGAAAAGTTTGTTGTTTGATGGGATGAATGAGTTAATATATGTTTGTTATGTGTTGTTTGCAAGATGAGTTTCCTCGATCTGTTGTGTTTGGGTAGGAACCCCCTTGCCTAATCTTTCTAATCTCTTATCATCTTTCTTAAAAAAAAAACCAAAACAGATGTCTAGCCAGAATGTCAATGACCCCGTGAAGTCAATAGCAATGAAGATGCTACTAGAAGCTCACACTCAGCTGATACAACTGATGACCCAAAATCAAGCCAGCAACCCCAATATGGAGTTAGCACCAGGAATGCAACAAGTGTTAGATACCCAATCCCAGATAGTGTACATGATGTCCCAAAGCATGACCAATAGTGGAAACAATCAACCCTTGGTAGCTAGAGATAACCAAGAGACAGAAGAAGAAATGTTTTCAACACTCAAAGCCTGCAAATCTTGTGGAGAGATAGGACACTATTCCAAAGATTGTCCTGATGAGTGGCCCCATGGTGATGCAAACAACTCAACTGAAAGATACTTCACTCAAGTTACCTGCTTTATGTGTGAAGGAACAACACATGTTACAACACAATGTCCACTTTACCCCATGGTACAACAAGTTGGACAACAAGCCAAAATGGAAACGCTTAGTGCAATCCAAGAGAACTTAGGAAAACCAGAAGTGAAGGGAAAACGCAAGCTCGATACTTTTCAGATGGACCATGTCAAGATGAATACTGGAGCCAAGACCACACCACACCCATGTTCATCCAAACCCACCACCAAGAATTGTTATTCTTGTGAAGAAGATGGGCATTTATCCAGGAATTGTCCCAACAAGAAACCCAGGCTTTTCAACCAACATAGTTGAGTATACTGGGCAGCAGTATGAAGATATGATGGCCAATTTAACTCCACCAAGGAAGAAGAAGAAACTTCAGAAGAACCCCAATCCTGTCTATAGAGACATCAGCCAAGTGACATGCTTCAAATACAGAGATATAGGACACTATGCAAATGGATGCCCTCAAAGGGAGAAGGAAGGAAACATGACTTTCTGAAAGAAGGAATCTTAGGCAAAGTTCATGTTGAAAATAAATTTATTTTCCCTAGAAATTCTTCCAGTGTAATAAACCACAATGAATGTCTGAGAAATGTGTTCCCATTATAATGAGATGATGTTCTAAAATCCTCTCAACTTGATCTTTTGATTGACCCAAAGAGTGACCCCTCAGTGTCAAAGGTAGTCCAACATGCCTATGTTGGTCTACATCTCTACCGCGAAAGAAAGTTCTACTCAAGCCAATGTGGAATCCATCTACACTCCAATCTAATGAAAATAGACTATCCAGAAAAGTTTCTTTTAAGGGTGGTAGCCACCAAGTTTGTTCTGGAACCCTGTTACCCAATCTTTCTTTCTAGTCTTCCCAAATCTCGGGACGAGATTTCTTTTAAGGGTGGTAGTCTGTAACATCCCTGATTTTTTGGAAAATGCAAAAATCACAAAAATTTGAAACTTTTTGTTTTCATGTTATGCAAGTCACCAAGAACCAAATGAGAAGCAAGAAATAAAAGGAAGCAATACATAACTCAATGAAATTTGAATTAAAACTCCATTTTTTCCCTATTCCATAAACCCTAAAAGTCCTTTCAAAATAAATATTTCTACATAAAGAAAATATTTCTTCTTAAGCAAACCCTTACACCAAACATGTTTTCAACTCAACTACCATTTTGAAAATTATTATGATATTTAAAAACTAGAGGATTGTTATCTTTAGTAATTCTCAATGTCACCAAAAATATTTTCACCAATCATTAAATATATCATATGAATAAAAAATTATTTAAGTTGCTATTCAAATATCAAGTGTCAAACCATAGAATATATTCCATAAATTGTTTTTAGAAGTGAAATACTTTGGGAAAACAAATATTTACAAATGTGGCAGTCCTCTGATAAGTATTATCAACTTTCCTATTTAATTATTTTCTACAATTAAAAATAGCATAAAGTTGCTATTAAGTGATTTAGTAATATGCTAAAATTATAAAATGTACTAATGGGTTGACATTGTTTTGAGAAATAATATTTGACCTAAATAATGTATCTGAAATATTACAAGACCCAATTTCCATTTATTTACATTTTCTATTTTAAAATTTGTATTAAGTGACTATTCATGTTTTCATCATAATTTAAAATTATAAAAAGATAAAAATACTTTGAATTGGTTTTAGAAAATAGTATTTGACCATAATACAGCTACTGAAATTTTATTTTACAAATATTTATATTTTATAATTTCTAAATTAAAAATCACATTAAGATGCTATTAAGGTATTATTCAAATTTTCAAAATTCAAAAATAAAAACATATTGAAAAGTTTACAAAAATGATATGGGTTGAAAGATATTAATATTACAGAAATTTAGAAATTTATTTGACCTTAATTGGATAGAGAAAACAGAAGTTATTAATGAAATAAGAAAACAGGAATAAAAAAAAAACATCGATGACGTCATCAATGACGTCATCATCATCTTCACCAAAGAAGGAAACCGCCGGCTGTTTCCTGCCGAAATTTTGCCCCCCGTTTACTCTCCATTAAGAGCACCAATTGATGCCCCGTCTGCTCCTCGTTAAAGCCCTCCTAGGCCTCCCTCATTCCCATCTCCCCCCTTCTGCCAATCGTTCCGCGAGGCCACCGGAATAGCTCGCCGAAGTTCTCTGCTGCCGCCACCGTTTGAGCAAGACTCCGGCCACCGTAGTCCTTCCCTGGCGCCCCTTTTTGTTCCTATCAACTCCCCTCGTCTGTGCGCACCTCCTGATGTTTTTTTCGATCTTGTTTGCCGCCAGGAGCCCGCGCTGTGCACACCGGAGCTCCGCCGGCGCCCGAGAAGCCTCATCCGCTTGACGCGGCCATTCCAGGAAACGCGAGGCCGCGCCACCGTCACCAATCGCCTCGCCGTGTCACGATGAGCGTCACCGTGGGCTTCCCCGAGCCCAAGGGCCACCGGAACGTCGCCGGCGTGAAGATCCCGAGCGCCCGCACCACCGCGCCGCCATTTTCCGGCGGGATTCCACCGGTGAGCTCTCTCCCCCGATCTCTGCCGTTAGATCTAGGCAACGGCTAGGATTAGATCCAACCGAAGGGTTACGCGACCGTTGGATCTGGATCTAACGCCCCAGATCCAACCACTTATCCACGCCATCGGCCCAGTCAGCATGCACAGTCAGCAGCAACACCCAATCAGATCCAGCCACGTGGCCAGCCCTTTAATTCGAATTTTTCTCGCGGTAGAATTTTGGCAGTTTTGCAGAAAAGCCCCTGCAACTTCAAATCATCATATCTTTTCATTTTTCAACCACTTAGCCAAATTTAGCAATCTTGGACTTTTTGAAAAGCCCCTGACATCTAGAAACTTTTGGCATTGGCCAAATTAAAATTTGATAAACTTAAATTTGTTCAAATTCTAATATGCGTGTTTGATGAAATTTGGCATAATTCAAATTCTACAAATCCAAAAATTGCAAATAAAATATATTTGGAAACCTTAGAATGTGTACTTTCATATCCTCTGTCCCAAAATAATATTTGAACAAATTAAAATTGAATTTAGAATTAAGTTGTCTATTTGAGTATTTTTGACATAGATTAATTTCTATAAATATTTTCAATATAGTCCCTTTTGCAAAATTGCTTTATTTGATAACCTTGAACCAGAAACAAACTTGCCCAATCATTTTGGACATCCTTGGAACATGGCCATGTGTTTTGACCAAAAATCCAACCTAGTGATTCATCCATCTTTACCATGTCTTAGAAATTGTTTTCAACTGTTATTCCTTGATGTTATGTCTATTTGGAGCCAAGACAAGTCCTTAGAATGTGTCAATCACACATAGTACCAAGTAGTGAAATTTAGTTTTCTATCTACTTCTCCACTCCCCTTTCATGCTTCAAGAAATCATCAAGCTAACAAATTGGAGATCAAGACTCAAGCACAAGAAGAAAACTTCATCTCCAACTTAGTGGCAACATGAAGAGCTACAAAGAAAATCATTGAAGAATTTGAAGTAAGGGAATTGTGCTTCACAACAAATAGAAGAAACTCAATGAAGTACAAATGTATGAAGAAATGAAGAAGAAGACATCTTCCTCTCTATTTCTATCCTTCTTCTATTTTCCTTCAAATTGACTTAGTGGTATTTGTGCCCATCCCATACCCAAACCAATTAGTGAAGTAAAACACATGAAGAATCTATCAAGACCAAGAGAAGAATCCATCCAAGGAAAAAAGAGACTACAATAGAAGCATGGAGATGATCTTCAAGAAAACAAGCATGTGAAGACTTGGAGAAATCCATACAAGTTGAAGAATAACAAGTTATTTTTGTCCAACCATTGACCCAAATGGAAAACCCAAGACTTAGTAATATTTTCCCTTTGATGATGAAGTTAGTAGACCTACCCTAACCACAATGGAAAATACTAACATAGTCACTCAAATATTTTTGAAGGTGAATATGACCAAGTGTTTGCATGTATTACTTTAGTTGAAGAAGTAATATGTTTATTCTTAGTGAATTCTTGGAACTTCCTAGACAAGTATGGTTATAATAAAGTTAGATCACATCAAACTCAACCTAGACCTTGTCCTAGCCCACTAGGTTAAACTCCTTTGGCTATGTTATTGCTTTGTATGATCTCTTCACTTGTAAGTTTGCTTGATAGCATGTTTGTTTATTTTGTTATTGTGTTTTCAATGAGTAGATTGTACGGAGAGCAACGATCCTTTGTGAAGAGAGTGTGATATCTTCACCAACTTCAACAAGGCAAGTAACACATCATCAACTACCCATTATTTTCTATATGCATTAGTTGATTTTTTAGTAGTATGCATTGATAGGAAATTTTACTAAATTATATTATGCTATGCTATTATCCTAGTAGTGTGTAGCCATCTCTTTTATCCTTGTTATTTATAGCCTTAAAACTTGATAGATGCTATGCAATGAGACAAATGATTTTTTTACTTGATGTTGTGGAAAAATTCTAAGTAACAACTTCAATGAACCACCTGGGTGGATTTGGTTGTTTGGCTGATGAGAGTTGAGTGTCTCTCCGAGGGTTGTTCACTTGAGGAATGCCACCCAGGAACAAAGTGATTATGATGTTTCCCAAGTTTAGATTGCTTCCAGTGCAGCCTTTAGTCATATGGGCTTTGTCTTGATTAATTAAGTTGTGAGGGTTCAGCCCGGGCTTGACAAGCAGATGTAGCATAATTATAGGTGGAACGGGTCTTGCCATTGGGTTGGATTCTTGCTTCTGAAAGATCTCGTCTCGATTCTTCTCCTTTCCTTCATGCACTCAGGGTGTATAGGATGTTTGGGTTGAGTTGGGTCTGAAGGTGAAAGTGCACAAGCTCTGCAGAGTCAACAAACTAAGATCTTAGCCGTGTCCCCGGTTATGGACAACTATGAGCAGCTGGACAAGGAAGGACGGAAGAATCACATCACCATTTTCAATAAGTAAAATTTGACCAAGTGAATAGTAGTTGTGGTGCTTGGATGTCAATCCAATGATGCCACCCTTTTTGAAAAGAAAAGTTTGTTTTACAAAAGAGATAGGACAAAACTGGCTTCATGCAAACTTAGCCAAAACTCCACCTAGCCAAATAAGCATGTAGTATTAGTCTTGCCATTTATATCCACCATAGTGTTACTTGCCAATACATTAAATTGTATTGACTCCCCTGTGGCTGCATATTCCATATTGCAGATATTTCTGAAGACGAGTGAGGATTTCTTTTAGGATCTCGAGACTATCGCCAACATGTTTTGCCTGTGGCACATGAAGAAGATGGGCTCAATGTTATTCATGTTTTCCGCTGTATATCTTTGTTTACTGCTAGTCTTCTAAGACTATGCAAGTTGTAATACTATTTTGTAAAGATTGGATCTTGCGATGTAATAGAATTTGATGCATTTGCATGGTAATTCATTTTATACTGTGGTGCTAGCAGTTGATCCAGGGACTAGCACACTAACACATGTATTTCACTTTTGCTAAAAAGTGGGATGCTACAGAAGCAGTGAGGTTGTCAGTCTCACCGGTTTTGCTGAACACAAAGAGGTTAAATGTATGGTGTGGAAAACAGTATGAAAGCAATAGCTGCAGTATGAAAGCAGTGTGTGTATTATTAGTATGAGAAAATGGACCGGGGTCCACAGTTCACTAGTGGTGTCTCTCCGTGAAAGATAAATAACATGCGTGGTGAAAAAATTACGGTTGGGCAATTGACATAAATGAAGGTTGCAACGTAGTGCGTATGCAATACAAAAAGATTACTATGTGATTCATGCGGGCATTACAACAAAATACATAGACCGTCATCCAATTGCATTTATGTCTAATAATCCACCCTCCAAATATCATCCGAGCAAACATTGGGTATTAAGTTGCAACCAACAGATTATTGCACTAAGAAAAGTGTGTAATGTAAACAATGTAAACTAGGTAAACACAGTTGTTTTCTCCCTAATGACAATATCACATCCTCCATCCGTCATGTTTCTGTCACTCGAGCACAGATGCAAAGGAGGCATGAACCCACTATCGAGCATAAATACTCCCTCTTGGAGTTACTAGCATCTACTTGGCCAGAGCATCTACTAATAACGGAGAGCATGCAAGATCATAAATAACATAAGCATGAAGATAACATGATAGATTGATAATCAGAAGACATAACATCCAACATTCATCAGATCCTAACAAACACAACATGTAGCATTACATAAAGATGATCTCGATCATGTGAGGCATCTCACGAGATCTAAACACGAGGTACAAAGTGGAGAGAACAACCATCTTGCTACTGCTATGGACCCGTAGTCCAGGGATGAACTACTCACGCATCACTTCAGAGGAGGGCGTGGTGGTGTAGACCCCTCCGGTGATGAATTCCCCTCCCGGCAGGGTGCCGGGGAGAGCTCCAGAACCCTAACGATCTTGGGATGACGATGACGGCAGCCTCGGGTGTTTCTCGGGATGAAGTGGTATATTTTTATGGTTAATATGTCGGGGGGTATAAATAGGCGAAAGGGCAAAGGCAGTGAAGGTCTGGGGGGCCCCACGCCACCCCATGGCGCGGCCAGGGGGCGCCGCCCTATGGTGTGGCCCCCTGTGGCCCTCCTTCGGGCCTCTTCGGGACTCCGTGGAACCTTCGGGAATTCTAGGACCTCCAAACTTCGAATTTTCCAATTCCGAGAATATTTCCAGAATACCTTTTCTGAAACTAAAAACAACAGAAAACAAGAAACTGGCTTTGTGGCATGTTGTCAATAAGTTAGTCCGGAAAATCGATAAAAATGACATAAAGTGTATAGCAAACATGTAGAAAAAAACATGAAAAAAACATGGAACATCAGAAATTAAGGATACATTTATCACGCATCAGTGAGATCCAAGTGGCGGTGAGGGGGAGTTATTGGAAGGGAGGGCCCGGCGGCAGATAGAGTTCCGCCCCCGAATCTCCGCAACATGGCGACACGGTGCGTGTTCCGGATTGCTCCATCACTATTCCAAGATTGGCTAACCACAGCCCATTAGTCCTTTTTAAACCTTTTTTAACTCTTGTTATAAATATACTCTATCTTTAATATAAAATTGCAGTGTAAAAACCCCTGTTGTATTTCCTAAAAACAGTTATCTCAAGTGCAATTGAGCCATGAGTTGTAGTTAAGACTGGTCTGCGGGCGACTTCCCGGCCTCAGCTAACAAGCATCTGCTGAGAATTAGTTAGGTAGTACTAGAGTTTGAAGCTGAGAGTATCTCTAGCAGACATCGCATTCTGCCAGCCCGCAAACCCGTGATGCGGGGCGTGAAAAATGGGTTTGCAGGTCCACTTTTGACTGCGGCAGAACAGACACCGCATTTCCGAACTGCAAAACAGAATTCTGTTTTGCAGTTTGGCAATGCGGTGTATGTTCTGCCGCAACCAAACGTGTACGTGCAAATCGCAAAAATAGATTGCACAAATAAAAAGAAATTTCGACAATTCACATGAAAAGTTCGGAAATTCAACATAGTTCTCACATACAAATATCAAATAATATAGTTTTAAGCATCAAACAACCGAGCAAATCATTTTTGCATCAAAAGAACCAGATTAAATTGGCGAAACCATGATGAAGAACCATCAAGAACCACCACCACCGACACCACCACCATCGATGGCAGCCGTCCTCCTTCGCTCCAAGATCCACTTTCTCATCAAATCATGCCACTCCAAGGTTATCTCATCCATCTCATTACGGTTCATGGTCTCCTTGGCAATGAGCTTGGCAAGAGATTTGGTTCCCTCGGCTTGGGATCTTTTGTCCTAAATGGCTGCCTTGCGCAACTTACTCTCCTTGACTTGGTGCCACTTCTCTTGTTTCTCTTGAGACCTCTTCATTGCCAACTCTTTTTTTGCTTCTATAGTCATGGTGACCATCAACTCATTTGACTTCAACATATGCTCTATCTTCTCTCTCAAACTTGATGCCTCTGATTCCTTACTCATACTATCCTTGGCCTTCTTGTTGCCATCCGGCCTACCCTTGTTCCTCTCTCCTTCATCATCATCCTCATCGTCCAACACGGTTCTTTGATGGTTCTACTTTGTCCTTCACCTTCCATTTCTCACTATTTTTAAGCATTACCCAACAATGCTCAAATGCAAATGGCTTGCCCTTGGATACCGGCATGTCCCTATACCTTGCGGCTGCAATTTTTTCCTACAACCAAAGGAACTATGTCAAAGCACTATCATTTGCAAACATCAGCACCAATATGACGATTGCGGATAAAACACTCACCCAATCGGCTTCATTCGTTCCACTTGGAGGTGCATTTTAGACTTGCTCCAAACATCCACACCACCGGCCGCCGGCTTGATCACATCCCAACGACCTTGGAGTGATCTATAGGTGTGTGGTGTCTTTTGAACATTATTTGGCATCAACCGGAAGAACTTGTATTCTATCATTTGCCAATACCTCTTCCCGATTTGGTCAGTGTCGTGGATGGCATCGAGTGACACAGCCTCCCAAGCCCGGATCAACACTTACTCCTCCAATTGGGTATAGCCCTGCTTCCTCTTGCTATACTCTGCCGTGGATTGCGATGCCTCGAAGACCTCCCCTTCAATCTCCTGCACCGTGTACCCCGCCGTCCATGTCGTTGTATCTATAGTCTCCAAGTGGTGCGTCCTCAATGTTCACCGTGTTTTCCTCGAGGAGATCCGCGTACTCGGACCTACAAAGAGAGACGCCGAATTCTTGAGCGAAAACCCACAACGACGGCGAAGAAGAAAATTGCAAGATTGTCGGACGTACCTTTCGGGTATTCCATCGAACACCGGTGGGACGGCAGCGATGGCAGGCGTGTAACAGCCCAATTTTTGGAAGACAGGAAAAACTTGTTTTCAATAACTCAAAAATCAGGGCCAACAAAAACTTTTCGATATGTTTGACTAATGCTTGTGTTTCTTTTCTATTTGCTTGTTTATTGTGTTATTGTTTGAGTTTGTTAACAACTAACATTAAAACCAATGATCATAACTTTCTTAAAACCACAACCCTTGTGATCAAGTCATGACAAGAAAGCTTATCATCTTCATCCATCACTCTTTTGGCAAAAACCTTTTTGAAAGTGTTTTGATTTTTGAAGAAACCCAAAGGCCAAGTTTTGAGAAAACAAAAGATAAATTCCAAAACTATATGAAAAGTATTTTGGAGCTAATCATCTTCAACCTGTTTTCAACAAAGATGTTTTTGCAAGTATTTCAAAAACTCCCTCTCACTTCCTTCTCTTGCAAAAACAATAAGAGGGGACTATGTTACCCCTTTGTTTTACCTCAATTATATTCTTTTGGAACTTTTGAGCTGAACCTCCTTACAAAATCCTCTTGTCATGGTATGTTTTGATCACTACCTCTAATTAACACTTGAGAAAACATCCTGGAAATTAAATTGAAGAACTCAGTTGTTTGAGTGATCTTGTGTGTTTTGTTATTTTATTTACTGGTTGTGTGATCCTATCTTGTGTTTGCTTTGAAGTATTTATTTCTGTTTGTGATAAGTGTGTGTTGTTTTAAAGATAATAAAACCTAGTAATAACAATACCAAGCATCAATATCATATTCCATCACATGTCCATATCATCTTCTGTTTTCTTAAAAACCTCCAACTTTGGAGACATGCTTCTATGACAAATCTTGAGCTAATCATCAATGCATCATCATACATCTCATTGTATATATCTATGCTATCTATTCAAGTTGTTATTCTGGATATTGAAACCCTTTGGTATCATCTATCAAAGTCCTTTTGAAGGCATCCCCAAAATAATGACCATATGTCTTTATTCATGAAGCACTTTGTCCATGTTTCTCAAAACCACTCCTCTTTGTTTTCAAGGCCAATCAACCTACCCTGGTCATATTCATGACTCATATATCACCTCTATATGGTCCATTTATTTTCCAATGGCCATTTAATTGTTCTTCCCACATGGTTTTTATCCTATTAAATAAACACTTGTTTTCACACTTTTCCACTTGATGCCTCAAATATTTTCAAAAGAGTTATTTATTAAAAATAACTTTTGAGACCTATATTATATACCTTATCATCCCAACTCAAAAATATTTGTTTTAAAAGCATTTTACTATTTATTATTTTCCATTTTCCAAAAGGCCAGAAATGGACTTTTATATATTTTGTGAAGAAAAGTATTTCCTAAAATCTTGGAAAAATTACCCAACATGCCTATGGTGATGTGGGATCATTTTCTACAAAAACATTTGGAAGTTGTGTTGAAAATTTTGGAGAAAACATTTAGAAACAGATTCATCACTTTTTGAATTTCCAAAATTTTGTGAAAGAAATATTTTTCAAAACTATTGAGGCCACCATCTCTAGACTCCATTTTTCATCCTCTATACATTGGACACAATTTATCAAATATGTTCTATTCATATTATTGGTGAAAACAATCAAAAACCTCCTCTGGTTATTCTGGACACTGTTGGGTTCATGCATGTTCTAGTCCACACACTCACTCTCTCTGCCTCCCTTCTGTTCTGGGAGATGAAAAACACCCTCCCCAACCTCCTAGACATGGTCTAGATGATCCACCACTTCTCTCCCTCTCTCTAACTCAGCCAACCACAAATGGACAAGGATTGGTGATCACCCCTTATTTCTCAATCCACCACCCCAGTCCATTCCAGGCAAGGCCCTTGCGCCACAAGGCTTCTATCACACCCGTGAACCCTCTGGAACGACCCCTAGCTTTCTCCTTGTCTCCTTCCCCCTCACCCGTGCGTTGGCCATGGCGCCCAGGATGTCCTCGACACGTCCCTCGCGTTCCAACACCTGGAAGGCATGCCCGAGCGCGTGGCCTCTTGTTCCAGCTCTAGACGCTCTCCAGGAGCACGCCCGTGCTCATCCTTGGTCTCTCTCGCCCTCCTATCTCCTCCTCATCCCTATCGAACACCTGCGGGTGAGAACGGGGAACACTCGCTTCCACTCACCCCAGCACCGCAAGCTCCTCTCCGTTCGCCCCTAGAGTGTTGCCTCACCCCCGTGAGCTTCCCAGACGCGCCCCCTGTGTCTCATCGAGCTCGAGCGAGCACACCCATGGTCGCCATGGGCGCCGGGCGCCGAGCCCCGATGACAACAGTCCCCGAGCCACCCTTTTGTTCTCCATCAAGTCCGTCCACCTCGTGATACATCTAATCGCACTTCCATCACAAAAGCCCCCTCCTTATCCCTCTCCATCGCCGGGATCAAGCACCACGGCCCGCCGGAGAGCAACACGTCGAGCCGTCGATTCAAGCCGTCCCTAGTTGCGTCGTTTCCTCCCCCACCTTCCTTGATCTTCCACAAGACTCATACACCTCCTAATTTAACCTTTTCTTACGTGCAGAGCCCTCTCCATCATCAACCTCGAGCCCTTCCCGCGGCGCTCATGGCGAGACTCCCCCCCCCCCCCGTTCCTTCCCGCTCGGCGTGCGTGCGGGCACTGGATAGGCGGAGTCCTCCTGATCCCTTCTGTGTGTTCTATGCATCCATGCGACCTCGTGCGTCCCCGACGGCGAGCCCGCGCCTCTCCACCGGCGGCCGGAGCGGACACCGCCGTGTCGTTTGGTCACCGTCGACCTGTGCCCGCGTGGCCTCATCCGCGTCCTCCATCTGGAATCCGACGGCGGGGTACCGGTTCGCCTCAACCTTGGCTGTTGGGATTGACCCAGCCGCGGCCCAGCTCCGCTTTTGAAATCCTTCCCGCGCGGGAGAGCGCCTAGCAGGCCGGCCCAGCGCGCAGATCCGGCCTACTCCATCTCTGCAGGTTGTTGTTTTTCCTTTTCCCCTGCAGATCCAGATCTGATACTTTACTTTAATTCGAAATGAAAATGTAAATAAGCAAATCTTGACAAACTAAAAATCACAGTACTATATCTACAAATTCTTAACCATATCAAACTTGTAGATCTGTATTTTGTGGTATATTTTGGGAGAAATAAAATAAATAGTAGAGACACTCATTAACACCATTTATTTAATAACTTTAGTTTAAGTATCCAAATCATGCAAACTCAACTGTTCTGAGTAACCCTTGAAAATGTCTATCTGCGTCAGTTGGCCTTGTGTTGACTTGAGTTGTGGTGTTAAAATGACATGCATGTTAGTTTTAGGCCAGAGAGCACTTCTGTGATTTATTTAATTTTATTGGTGCTGATTTTTGATGTGAATCCACTTGTGTTGATTTGCTAGTGACTAAGAGCACCTTATACTACATTTTCATGATTTTAGGAGTTACAGAATAGGATTGGTGCAATATTTAGTGTTTAGCCATTTTGTGCATATTACTTCTATGCCTTTGTTAAAATTGTGTGTTATATTGTTTTTGATATAAAACTGATTCCTAGCATGAGTAGGGTATTAATACATGTTTAATATGTGTTTTTAGTGTGACACTATCATGCTAGGACTTGTGTGTGAAAACCCATGTTTGTTACAGTTTAAATCTCATAGGGTTGTTTTTCCTAGTAAATAATAGGTTAAATTATTGTTATTCTTCTTACTACTATGATGACATGAATAAATGCTTTAGTATTGTTTTCCATAGAATAGATACTGTTATTCTAGCATATTATACTTGCTTGCATGCTTGAGTGATCTCTAGATAACTTTGTCATGCTATGATAGTTTTAGATGATTTTCTGCCATAAGTTGTTATTTGCATGCTTAATTTTTGAGGCATTGATTAGATTGTTATTTTGATATTACTAGCATGTTTAGGTGTTATTTTCTCTGTTATTTGAATGCTATATTACAGATCCATCATGTTATAATAAATCTTTTTTGATGATCTCTTATGGTTATGCATGTCTGCTTGTCTAAATAGCCTTTTTTCATGTCTAGTTTTAACAGTTGTTTTGCTCCATGATTATTTTCATGTATTGAGTGATGCCATGATATGTTTGGTATTGATTTGTCTCTGTTAATAGGTTGCTTAGCTACTGGTTATATTATTTCCCCATGTTTAGAAAAGCATGTGTCACTATAGGCTCGTAGTATTGCTTGTTACTATTTTCCCGTGCATGTCTAGTTGTTTCTAGTTTGTTTTCTTGTTATTTTGTTCATCCTCATGAATGACCAGAGAGTCATTTAACCTTATTTGAGCATGATATGATAGTGGCACACCCACTGGACTCATGCCATTTTGGTTGAGGATCCATAACATCAATTCTAGTGTTATTCAGGTCTGTTGTCTGTGCATGTTTTGCTTGATGGTGTGCACCCTAGTAATATTGTTTGTGAGTGTACTTGTTTGATGATATGCTTGCTGTATGTTTACTTTTTGTCAAGTGCTTGCCTTTGTTTGGTTCTGATTGGGTGTTTTTCCTTTTTGAGTTTACGACGTTAGATAACAAAGACGGTATTATTATCCGGAGAGGTTTTTATTGCAACTCTTGTTTATTTCAAGAGCAAGACCAAGACCAGTGCCAAGGCAAGACACTCTAAATGCTTGCTGTTGTTTTACTTATCATTATCTATCATGCATGCTTTACTTCTGAAGTTTTACAAAAGTTGATTCAAAAACTGTCTCCTCAAGTGGACTATACCACTATCTGTTTTATGCATCTAATATGCTTTCTCCACTATATAATCTTGGTGTTACCAAGCCCTTTAGATATTTTAGTATCATCACTTCATTCACTTAGTCCCTTAGTGGACATTTTAACTTGATGTTTTTGGGAAGCAAAAGCTTGGAAAACCCCCGAGGAAAAGTGGGACCTTGTCCGAGGGAGGTTTGTGAAGAAGGAAGTGTTTTCAGCTTGTTTTTCCAAAAATGACACATAACCTAGTCTTCGCCAGACAACCAAGCCGTGCTGCCACATTACCCCCAATATGGGAACGGTGTCTAGCTAATTGCTTGTCGGTGTTAGTCCGTGTCTCCCTCAAAGTGCTATAGGGGTTAGAGTCCCCCGAACCGAATTGTCGCCAGAAAGGAATAATGGGACATTCACAGTGTAGGATTAAGCTCGCTACCGGTTGCAGCAATTGGGTCTCCTGCCATGGCGGTGTGTTGTCAGGGGAAACCGGATCGATACGGCTGACTCACTCGGTGCCGGGGAGAACAAACCCAGTTGAAGAGGTAGTCATTTACTAGCACTGACATAGTGGATGGCTAGGACCAGTTATCCGATGTTTGCATACTGTCTCGGACAGTCCGTGGTTGTTCACGGCGGATGTACTGGATCTTGTGGATTGTGTACACCTCTGCAGAGTAAAACTATTCAAAACAGCCGCGTCCTCGGATATAGACAGTTGAATGACCATGTATCTAGCATTGTGTCAATGTTTTCAAAAAGCTGGAAAGTGTTTTGGAACTTGTACCTGGGAGGTACGTTGAAATGGGATGATTGTACCTTTGAGGTACGGGAAAAATGATGGTTTTGAAGAGGTGATTTTCCAAGAAGTTTTGCAAAGAAAAACTTTCTTTTATTTAGAATGCTTTATCAAAACCTTGTGGACATGCAATATCTACAAGAGAAATAAAATATCTTTTGAAGTATCTTCTACAACAAAAACAACTAAAACTTGTGCAACCATGATGTGTCTTCAATTCATCATGACTAGTTGAACCCTAATTAAAGCCTTCCTGCCACCTATATATATGCATACTTGCATGTTTAGCTTTCATTTGGGGTGTCTTGCGAGTACATTCCAATGTACTCACAATGGTTTCGTCCCTGGCTATTGTCTTAGCCAGACTCTGAGCAGAAAAACCCGGAGAACCTAAAGAAGATGGTGTCGCTGACGGCTGTGCGAGCTAAGAACGTCTCCGAGTCAGTAGCCTGTAGGTAGTCAAGACATGACTTGGGTTTACCACGAGTGTGTTTTGTAGACTTCCGCTGTTTTTAGTGCGTGTTCCTGCTCTGCGTGGCAGTTGTGTTTCGACTGACCAGTTGTGTAAGCCGGGTATTCGTGTAGTGGATGTTGCAATCTGCAATGCCAACTCGAGTATGTTGTTCACGACTAATTGATCATGGGATCGTGAATGTATGCATACTGGAGGTCTCGGACTGCTAGTCTGGGGTCCCCACAAGGCGTAGAACTCGCCGGGGTCTTGTTGGTCGGAGGCGCCCGATTGCGTTTGAGCACGACCTTCTTCTTCACTATCTGCGCTGTCTCGGTATCACCAATATATATTACCCGCGTCCCTATACCGAGCGGGAGGGCGAGCGCCCCCCTTGGCAGCGGCTACGGTGGCAGTGAGAGCTTGCGCGCCTGCCTGCACGATGATATTGCCGAGGCGCTTGCGAGGAACGACGTTGGAGGAGGCTTCCGGCACGGCCCGGAGATGGCCGGTGGGGAGATCCACCGCGGCTCCGCCCGCCGTCGATTTGGCTAACCTACTTTCACGGTGTCGAGCGCGGGGTCGAGGGTGTCCATGGCCTCGCTGGAAAGCCGCCGGGAGGTCGGCCGGAGCGGGAAGGTGAAGATCCGCGGCGGCGGGAAGAGGAAAGGTGGAACTGCCGCGGTGAAATGTCCCCCCCGTCAAATCAATCTAGGGATAGAGGGCGCCGCAAAACTCGTTTTTGACGATTCCGCGGGGAAAACTGCCGCGCCCCTCAAATTTTTTTGCAGGCCGGTCACTTTTGCGGGATCTGATCTGTGTGTGTTTTCGGCCCGAAACGGTAAAATGACGATCATTTTACAGTTTTGGCAGAAATGCGGTGTCTGCTAGAGATGCTCTGACAGTCGTTAGGCAACAGTTCACTAAGGTGTACGTCCTGCTCGGGCTCCAAACACAAGCTGGCTCCGCCACGTACTACCCAGTGGTACCATAGGGTTGAGACGATGAGATGGAGATCGACGATATAATTTTGACAACCGAGACAAATACAGCTAAGGTACACGAGTTACAAGTTTACAAGTGAGACGATGGAGTTGGCGTTGACGCTAATTTCTATAGGACCTGTATAGTAGTTCATAATCCATGGTAGCTAGTTCTGGTTCTGGTGAGGATGCATGCACATCCTCCGGGTGCTGCCTGCGGTTCACTTGCACGCCCGCATATTCTGCGGTAGGAGACATGGCAGCTCGAGATCCGCCATGCATGTTGGCAGTATACAACTTCACACGAGGCCGGCCGGGTTGATCGAACCGAATTTAAGTTAGATCTCACCTTGCACCAATGCAGCGATTATACAGATCACGACGCAGAAGTCCACCATAGCAAGAGAAAACAATGTAATTGCACTTTTGTCCGTATCAATAAAATACTACGGCAGCAAGTGGGTAGTGCTTCGGTTCGATCGAGGTCGAAGGGAGCATCCTGCTTGCTTAATCTAAGAAACGCCCAAGTCAAACGATGCATGGGTGGATAACTAACATCATAAGCCAGCCTCAAATTCAGGAAAACTAATCGCAGATACTCGACACATTATCGCGACGGCGCAGCCGCTTAACAGCTCGTAGCTGGCACACGGTATTCTGCATGGTTTCCTGATCGGCCGGCGGAGGTTTTGGACCCTCATCGCGCCGAGATGTATATATATCGTCCTGGTCGGCGAGGATTGGACACATTCGATCGTGACGCTTCTAGCTCCCCAAATCCAGCTAGCCTCCTGCCACGTACATAGTCGTCCCCTCACCGTCTCCCCGCGCCGTGTCGGCATGAATCGCAGGGCGCTCCTCGCATGGCTGCTCGTAGCCGGCCTCGTCCTGGGTTCTTGCACCACATCGACATGCTCCTCCCGCCTCCATGCAGGTACGTAGCTCACTATATAGCTCGTAGCCGGACTCGTCCTGGGTTCTTGCACCACATCTAGGATGCTCGGAACTTCTTCCGGCATGAGATTTTTCAAGGAGCTCATGCACGAGATCTATGCGCAGATCATGCAGGAGTTGACGCGAAGCTACGGCAGGTACCCGGGGAAAGCTACCGCCGCGGAGGCGACAGTGCTGTGCCTAGGCGGTCCCTCGGGCTGCAGAAGGCGCCGTCGCCGCCGTCACCGCGGCCGAACAAGAGGACGGCCTATGTGATGCCGGGTGACCCGCCACCCTTCGCGTAATCGTGAAGGTGATCCCTATATGTTGCGTCTCGCCGTCCCCTCTCTGTAATTAAATGTCTTCTTGAAAATGAAAGGAAATGAAGTGGTGCCACCAAACTTGCTTCTTGAAAAAGTGATCCATGTCGAATTAGACTGGCTTGTGCTGATGCCGTCGTGTCTCTTGAAAGAGGACCTATTTTTTAAGCTGGGCTACTGGGCCACAATAGGCAGATCAAACTGGGCCTTTAAATCCCTCCGTCTTTCTGAAACGGCCGCGCAGGGATATAGGAAAATCGTTGTCTCAGTTTAGATTAGTCCCATTAAGAAACAGTAAAACGGGTTCAGCTACGAGCCACCACAGCGCTTTGGGCTAATCGAGGGTCATCTTTTTAGCTTAGCGATCGTTGCAGCGATTCGCACGGAATTCTTGACGGAAGCTACTCTGCAGAACTATGTAGCCCATCCGTAGTAAATTGGGCCGCAATGCATTTTCTTGGGCCAACCGTTACGGGCGAGGATCGACCCGAACAGTTTCATTTCTTCCCCAATGTGAGACTCCCACTAGCGGACGGTGCTTTCGTCCCAACAGCTTAGTTGACTCCTGGCCGGATCAACTCGCGTCGAGCGGACGGATCCGGATGGAGAGCTCCGACCTCACCTTCTGCTTTCGGAAGCTACTGGCGTAAGCGGCCGCCGGGACGGTGCATGTGGCCGTGGCATCGAAGTGCCGGCCGCGAGGGCGCGTACGCGGGCTGCATCGACTCCCGGCCCTATCGAAAGGCGTCTAGCGCACTACTGGCGTAAGCGGCCGTCGAGACGGTGCGTCTGGTCGCGGCATCGAAGTGCCGGCCGCGAGGGCGCGTACGCGGGCTGCATCGACTCCTGGCCGTATCAAATGGCGTCTAGCGCACGGATGCCGATTCAGAGGTCCGACCTGACGTGCTGACTCCCGGCCGTATCAATTTCGCGTCGATTTAGAAGATGTCGCTCAGAACCTGAGATTCTTCTCCGGCAACGGCGCCGCTGCGGCGATGATTGCCCGCAGCCAGCGGAGTGGTCGCTCTCCATACGGGCCTGGGCTTCTTTGATTCACATGTGGACCCGGCCCACCATCCGAGTAACGTCTTCCCTTCTGTTCCTGCAGGCGGCATCCTAATCATGGCTGCAAACTGAAACCGGCGGCGGCGTGTTGTACAAATGTCGACCCTCCCCCGCTATAATTATGGTGATTAACCTCAGATTCATTTTTCGTTTTCATTCTCACTCTTCGCAGCCGTTCGTTTGCCGTTGGCGGCGGCGACATTATGGTGTTCAGGCCTTTTCCTCATCCTTTGCTCTTCCAATCCATTCTTTACTCTTAATAGTATAAGATTTCTCTGGCATGCATGGCTCTTCCATAGGTTTTATACGTTTTCCGTCACCTGGGATGGTTCAGGTACCACCTTGGATTTTGTGTTAGTCTCTCATGTTCTTTCGATGCTTGTTTTAGGAAGTTGATGTGCGCTAACCTGAGACAAGCAATTTGCTGGGCTTTGATATGTTAGGATGGAAGATGAACATGCTGAACTGAAGGCGCGCACATGACATCTGTACAAATTAGCATATTATGCCTTTCATCTTTTGGCTCGCTGCTATTTCAGTAAGTTGTTAATTTTCCAATCTGGAATACATTTTTTTTAATCTCTCCTAAATCGTCTGATCAAGAGTTGTATTTTTACAGCCAAGCTTAAAAAAAGGCAGTATGCTCTTTCTGAAGAAATCGACAAAACAGACAGAAGTCTATTCACGGACTCACCAGCTAGCTATGAATCACTTCCGTTATATAAAGGGCAGAATTAGGATGGTGTCACAACATTTTCTTGGACTAACTAGGCATTGTAAATGATCACAGTGTCATCACGAATCACATTAGTCTACTATTAGTCTATTACTAGTGCTAGGCTTGAAGAGTTCACTTGGTGGAAACTCTGTTTGCGTGTTGTACGTAATTTGACATACACATACAGCAATTCAAAAGTAAGTAAACTACGTCATTTAATTATTTATGTCTTGCTAATCTACATGGGTACCGTGGAATTAGAATTGCCAACATACGCAACTATTGAAATATAGCAAGCTTATTATCCCTGAATGTATTTTATAGTTTTGATTGTGCTTCTTCAGAGTTCACCCTTCATTACATTATTGGTTACAGATGTACTCTTTGTACATTGCATTGTAGTTTGTATAAGCATTTTGTAGTTCTGCAGGATTAAGACATTTCTTAAATGAGTTAGTTAAAATTTTCTTGTATTGTATTTTTACGCCTACAAATCTATAGATTTCTATTAATGGAGATGGATGCGACGATGCGAGAACATCCGCTATGGCTACATTATGTACTCTTTGTCATTGTATTGAGAACTTCTATATGTTCTTTTTTTGTAGATAGATCAGCGAAAAATTCCAATCATTTGATTTCAATTGGTAAGACCTGTTGCATCGCGTCCAGCAAAGCATTTACTTATGCCAATTTCGAAGTTCAAACCAACCATTCGAAAACAACAATTTTGCACTATTTGTAATGATCTTTGCCTACCCTGCTAACCAGGCTATTTATCTAAGAAATCTGCGACATATGAACCTACGGAGGTATGATTATTGTTGACTTCTATATGTTCTGAGATTTTATGCTTCATGAATCACTAAATCTGACTGTATACATATGTGTTTATGTCCTTGTCATGATACACAGAAAAGAAAATCAGTTTGTTCTGTTCATTTTTTGCATATTCTCTTTTCATGAACTGTAGTATAGAAAACATGTAAAAAACACATTTCCTTGACTATATATTAGTGAAAATTATTTTTTACTTTTATATGTTCTTAGATTTTGGCTTCATAAACCAGGCACTTGATTAACGGTCATATAACTGTATGCATACATGTATCTTTCCTTCCCATGAGCGGGCACATAGTAACAAAAGAATCGGTTTGTTCTGTCTATTTTTTGCATATTCTCTTTTCATGAACTCTATTATAGACAACATGTAAAAACATATTTATGCGCGCATATATAAATTCTGCTGGTACCATTTGTTAGTTTTTCTTGATTGACTATGACATTGTTTTAGTTGGCATGCTCATTTAGCTAGGGGTACAGCCTCCTTAATTGTGTCTTGACCGCATATCCATAGCCTATAGATCGGTTCCATATAACGATAGTCAAATTTGCTTTTTAATCTTGGTGCAGAAACATTATCTCCAAAGTCCAGTAATTTTAAGTTGATAATGGATGTCATTATGTGCAGGTTAAATCTAAAAAATACAGCGTAGTCTGGGTTTGAAGATCGTCCCGTGGCTCACGACAAAAGTAAGTTAACCGAGAAAAGGAAGAGAATTTTTTTTATTTGTTAGTTTATCATACCAAGTCAATATAGGGAAGAATACTCTTAAGGTTCGTGTTGTTTTTTTATTGATAATTTTCTCACCTTAGCTCTGCTTAAGTGAAAATATCATGCAATGCTAGAATGGGAGATAAATATCCATTTGCCTTGGTAGCATTAAGACCCATTGCCCTGAAAGTTATACTCACTATATTGTAATTGTTGTCTTATGTTGTATTTTTTATATGTTATCTAAATCTCTCGGAAAATATATCTTTTGATACTTATATGTAATGGCCGGTGAAAAGTTTAGATATTATCGTTTTAGTGCACAGTTTTTTGTGATTCTATACTTGAAACTTTAGTCATATGTCTCTACACCAAGGCAGTGTATTTTACCGTTCATATTTTATTGGATCCTTGTATTGCCCAAACTCATATATTTGTATCGCTCTTTCTAAAGAGGTTGCTTACATGTGGGGCATCTCTCAATTACTGAAATATATGAGCCTGTTGATACAAATTTAAATGTTATGATTTGTGTATATGTTTACCGAAATCCCTATCATCCTATCAAAAAAAAAAGGACGGGCGCAGCAACGCGCGCTATCATGGTCTAGTTACTCCTGTAAAGGATGGACTACCCAGCGGCCTCCTCGTTCGTTTGGCCTCAGCGCTGCCGAGCTGCCATGTGTTGGCCTCCTATTGGATTAGCTGAGCTGAGCGGGACCTGCGAGCCACCGAGAGACTGGGTGGGATGCATCGGCGAGTGAAAGGCGCGCCCCAATCGCAGTCGCGTCCCTCCTCCCACGCCTCTTCCCCCAATCTCTCCCGCGGTGAAACCCTAGAACGACCAGGCGAGCGGCGCGACAGGGCGCGATGGCGGTGGCAGATGGCCGCCGCCTTGGCGGGAGGAGGAGAGCGGAGGGGGCGGTTGTGCCGGTGGGGAAGGTGGCCCGCAGGCCCTTCCAGCGCGGGAGCCACACTGTGCCGAGAGTACAGAGGGCCAGGGTCGAGTGCGGTGGGGGGAGGAGCAGCGAGGTCGGAGACGAAGACGGAGCTCTCGTCGCGCTGGAATGTCGCCGGCCATCACTGTCGGCCGCTCGACGATACCACTGCCCCCGCCCCTGACCGTGAGCTCTCTCTCCCTCTTCCCAAATCAAGAAACCTCAACTCCCTTCGACCTAGAATTCCAGCGCTTAAATTTCTGGATCTTGCAGCGACCGGAGTGGCGTGCAGCTGGTGGTCTGCACCGTTTCCTCTCCCTCCCCGAGGCGCTACTTCCTCGCTGCTCTCTTGCGAGTGCCGATGTCACCTCTTGTGTTGAAATTAAGGGAGCTTGCTGTTATAATATTTCAGAGATTTGTATCATCTGCTTCACCTGATTTCTTCTTCTCTCATAAAATCCTAAAGTAGCAAATCTTGGTTTCTAATTTCATTATGGACCACACTGGAGATGGAGGTATGAAAACGTGACTTCTATTTTATCCTCTTAGTAAACAAGACTGTATTCTTCCCTTTTTTATGAAAGCAATAGTTTTAGTAGACATGATGCTGGCAGGAGGAAAGGTTTTAGGAAATTGTATTCTTTTATCCATGCGTTCCATGTTGATTTCCTTTTGGATCTTCTGTTTTTCATTGCCTGATTCAGCATAGTTTGAGGGTATAACTAATTTAGATATGTTATATTCATGTTTTCACAATTTTGCTCTATTAATTATCTTCATGTGTCCTCACAGTAGAACCAACTTTGTGACCCATTTCTTCCATAAGAGGGCTTTGTCCACCGCCCAATGGGGCTCGAGGTCTCTACGGCGGCGGCGGGGATTGGGACTGGCTGCGGCTGTAGCTGCGATGGGATGGAGAGCCCCTCTCGGTGCTACAGGGTGGCAGGGGAGCAAGGCGTGGCGACGCTCGTCGAGCGACGAGGACCACAACCTCTTCAGGATCTTGGAAGTGTAGGTAATGTGGAGGAGCAAAATTTACTGATTTAAGTAAGCTTTAGTGAAGCTCTCGTCATCATTGTTGTAGCCATTTAGTACAAAATATAGCAGAAGCTATCCGAGAAAGCACGTGTCTGAACTGCATGCAAGAGTTTACGTTTTCAGTAGTTCGCTAATTTAGTGGTTCCAGGAGCTCTTCTTGTGTTGTGCCCCATCATCTAGGGTTTGTTCTCCCCTTTTGAGCTGTCCATGTGACCTATTTGCAGATTTGTGATGTCCTCTGGTTTGAACCGGGATTGCTTTTTGGGCACATGTTCTATGATGGTTGATGCAAGCCCATGCTCTTCTCCGATGACTAAGGTTGGACATGCTTGTGCTCACAATTTTTTTGAGTGATATTTGATTAATCACAGTGTCTTCTAAGTATTATTTCTCTTCCCAGTGCAAAAATGATGACCACAAATTGAATAGCCCGTTGATTGTAAAGGATTGCCAAAAAGGTGGTTATCTAAGGAATGGAGTCAAGCTTCGGGTTAGTTTCCTATGGCCCTATGCTACAATGTTTATTTGGCTTGTTAGAATACATGTAGCATGAGGCATTTATCTCCCCATTTTTGTTAGTATAGGACCTTTTTCATTGCATTCTTGTTTGTTTCAACAAGGATCAAATATTGTTGGGAGTGAAATATGCTACCATGATTTTTGTGAAGAACCATTCTATTTGTCTTTCTTATTGCAGGAGGCCAGGTTTGTGAGGTGTGTTGGAGGAGAGAATTTCTTCATTGGACTAGGTAATCATATTTAAGTATCTTATTACTGGTCTTAATAATGCCCCACTAAATTGATAGATTGGGAACAATTTCTGCTTATGATGAGGAATCTTTGGATTTTCCGATCCTACTTATTTTTTGGACAGGTTAACACATTTAACAGAGGTGATCAAGTTTTCAGATCTGATTCTACCGAAGATTTGTGTTGACAAAGTACTATGAAAATTCGAATTGGTTTGCATTTTCACTAATTCTTATATTTGTTTATCCAATAATTCATGATGCTAGAAAAAATCTATACTTTGGAGTTTTAAACAAGCAAAAAATTTGCGTTACATTTCAGTTCATCTAGATGCTACGCTACTCCTGCTGGTTCTAACCTGAGAACATTTGAGAGGTTATAATATACTAATGCTATCCTACGCCTATTATCTTTGGCCACATTCATGTTTTGTCATTACACATCGTTGTAGTAAATACCACTTTCTGGGTTGATATATTACTCCTTTAATGGATGCTGCTCTACTCAGTTTACTGTTGATATTTTCCCTATTTATCAGACGATCGAACAACCAACATAAAAATCCAGCTTCTTTAGGTTGTGCAGTTAGTAGGTGTATGTGTGTAACTGTTCAGCTTTTGCGAGCAGAGCAGCTAATATGGGTCTGTTGAATGAATCGCTGTCCAGAAGCTTAAGGCGGTAATGGCATATCCTTGATTACAGGAAAGACTAAAGTCATCCGTGTTTTAGAACACTTCAGTTTGTGTCCTACTTCTAACATTTGCCGGCTGTCGTCTGTCATATTGGCCTCTCTGAATCAAATTAAGGTTTTTAGACCCTTTCTTACCTTTAAAGTTTGTTTAACTTGTTCTGGAAACCATTTGCCAGTATAGGTTACCACTGAATGATTCCTATTTAAGCTCTGGTCTTGACGTTATATTTTTTGGATTCTTAAATTGTGGTACCCGAGCCAAATTATAGAAGTTAGTTGTTTCAGATATTTAATTCAAATGGAGCTAAGAATCTTACTGCCTAACGCTTTGTCACAGCCATTGATCTTTAAATTGCAGATCGCTTCAATGAGCCCTTGAATAAGTGTGTGCTTGTAGATTTTGATACCGGTAGACCGCTCTTGCTGACCAGAATGATGCTATTTCTAACGAAGTTTTTGAATCATATCTTTTACAGGTGAGTTGGATATTAGATGCACAACAGCGAAAGCAATTCAGCCGAGAGACCATGTAAAAATGGTACACCGTTAAAGCACATGTAGATTGACATTTATTAATTGAGTTTTTGTTTGAAGCTCTGCTTTGAAAGGTGCAATAAAATCTGATGGACTTTCCTGATATGGATTAAATTTTCACTCATTTCAAAACATCCTTGACAATAAATGCTAATATATTTGGACATCTTTGTTCATAAATAATCAAAGTAATAAACGACTGTTGTTTTAGCACACCGGATTTTGCTTATTTGTGCCTATATAAAAGTTTAGTTTCTTAGGCAGGAAGAGTGAGAGCCATGGAGGTGCACGACGCCTACTCGTCTCCACCCTCACTGGCGGGGCAACCGACTGGTGGTGATGGCAGGCTCAACGAGCACGGCAAGGGGATTGGATCAGTCATCCGTGCTTCGACGACCTACTCGGCAAGAAGGACCAGGGTAACAATCCTTCCTCTCCCTCCTCCCTCTTGTGTCATATATGTTGACGTTGAAGAGATCTCACCCTCTGCCCTCCACATAGGTTTGGCATGTCGGTCGGGGAGGCGGAGAGGACAAGCACATCCGTGTGAGAACCATCGCCATTGAGCGTTGCTTTCCACAGGCAAGGCAGAGAGTGCTAAATTCATGCTCTATCTATAGTCCTCCCTCGAGATAGGTTGTGACACTCCAGTTCAGCTTCCCGCGAATGCTCAAGATATGATCTTGATGATATGCAGGAAAATTCTGCGAGGGAAGTGTACATTATAAGGCGAGGTAAAAAATAGTAGGGTCTATATAAAAGTTTACATCTTCCATCGTCACATCCTCAGATCTTGCTTGCAATCATACTTTACTAGAGCTTAAATAAATCCTCCATTTTATTAAAAATTTGACAGTCTTGGTTTGGCTTTATTTAGTGCATGCTAGCATAGATTTCATCAGAACCCACCAGTCCCTGTAAATCGGCTTTAGTAACACTTGAAGAGTTCTCAGCCTCTCATGTCCATTTCCATGTCAGATGTAGCCGAGAAGCTACCTCAGATGATTTTCACTAAAGATATTGGCCGATAGGAACCTCTTAGCCACTTCATTGAAGATAGTGTTAAATTATCTTTGCTATTTGTTTGGCTAGGTTCTCTATCTATGCTTCATGGAAGTAGGATCAGAAAGCTGATAATATGCCTTAATTACTCTTGTTTTTTTGTGTATGATTAGAATATAAGATCTCTCAGTTTGGTTTCTCTCAAATCTACAGTCCTCCTTTTCTCTTTTAGTCGTTAAGGTGTCATAGTTAGGTTTAGTGAAATATTAGCTTCCTATTGTGTTGTCCTTAGTTTATTTTGTCTTTATACAAGTAGTTTAAATGGTAAATTATCTATTCTTCTCTTGCTTATATAGTTATCCTCCATACATACAATCCCATGTTGCCTCCTTAACAAAGGATTCAGTTTAAATGGTTCTTTCCCTCGTTTTTTACTATTCCTCCAAGTTTCTTCAGAGTTGTTGACTTGTTGTAGAAGGGCAAAAAGATTAAGCAGGAAAGGGGATTGGTGACCTCGGCATTGTTACAATCCGTCACCACTCAGCATGGTGTCTCTGTCACTTGTTATAGTTGTCACTTGTTGTAGTTGAGTACGCCCAGAAAAAATTCGCGGGTTTAGTTTTCGATGCTCGATATTAAAGATTACAGTGTCCTGCAACTAATATGAGAAAGAAAAGGCAGTTTCTGGAAGCCAAAATACAGCTCGGTTGCCAGTAATTTGAAGTTGCATGTTACTGATACTATACCCGGGCAAAATTCGGGCCGGGCCTTACAAAATTTACCGGGCAAAACTTAGGCCCGAGCCCGGCCCGACTGTCGGGCTGAAGAAAACGGGCCCGAACCCGGCCCGAGCCCGAGAAAGCCTGCCCAGGCCCGACCAACCCGGCCCGACTACGGCTAAAACGCGATTTTGCCGGGCCCGAGCTCGTCCCAGCCCGACCACCGGGCTTAGATTCCCAGGCCCGAGCCCGGCCCGATGGTGCTGTCGGGCTCAGCCCGGCCCGGGATTTTCGGGCCGGGTCGGGTCGGGCCGTCCGGGCCGGGCTGCCCATGGCCAGGTATGTGATACCCTCGTGATTGAGCAGGGGCAGAGTCAGCGATCATTGTATTGTTTATGATTTAACCAGAATCGCATGCTGAACGATTGGTTTGTCATTATCTTACCAACGAGTATCCATGTGTCTTCTACAAAATGTCTGAACCCACATATCTGATCATATCACGATACGAAAAATCGGATGAACTCTGAGAAAGATCATGGGGAGTGCAGCTTTTAAAAACAGTTTTCCTGACAAGCCTTACTTTTCTAGCATTTGTCAGCCTTCTCCAGTTCCAGTGAGGATAATGCCATATTATCAGCTGCACTGAATGATCTCAATAGTAGGGATGAAAAACTCCAACTACAACAGAAAGGTCAATTGTTTGCAGCAGCAAAACCAGAAACAATGTGGTGTTAGTGAGTGATACTGTACTGCGAAAACACACCAATATACTTGAAGGTTGCTTGATTCCTGGTGCTGGTTTCGGGAGTATGTTAGATGACTTGGCTAATGTGGTGGCTAGCAAGCTTGACAATGTAGGTGTAGAGGTGACCATGCAATAAGCTCATGGTTTCATAGTGTCTGTTGTTGCCACATTATTACGTTTGAATGTTCTTTCTGAGATATCAATATTAGATCTTATTTTGGAAAATATTTTAGTTAGTGGATGTATATATGAATGTTATTAAGATAACTATTTTTTAATTTTAAGCTCCACAATTTTACTGATAAATTTTAGTTAGTGGATATATATATGAATGTTAGTGGATGTATATATGAATGTTAGATTACGGCTTTAAGCCATTGTAGCCTAACTGATAAATCAGGCAAGCTTTCTTCAGTATGTTATTCCTGAAGGGAGGGCAAGCTTTCTTCAGAGTAAGTCTTATTTAGGTAGCTAGATTTGAAACATGATGTATTCCATGAAATTGTTACTGCATTATTAAAGAGTAAAGCTCGGACATCCTTTGTTTTGGTATACCAGTGATGATATTGTAGTTAATTACATTATGCAGATGTTGTGCAGTGTGCTTTTAGTTTAAATCTCCTCAAGGACACATGGCTCTAGCTGATTTTCAGGTTTCACTTTAGGCAAGATGTCCGGTTCAATATACTAGGAGTACCTAAGGGTGGAGCAGGGAAGGTATCTAATAAAGTGCTCCCATGTAGAGTACAAACGCCTGAGGAAAGTAGCTCAGGACGGGAGCGATGAATCTTCAGATATTTGCGGATGCAGTTCCTGCACATGTATGCTCAGCTCCTATCATGCTATTGCACATCAAGAAGGTGCTTAGGGTGTCCTAGAGAACTAAGCCTCTCAGACAGACTTCTTCCTCTACCGGCCCCGCACTGAGCTGCAACAGCCAAGTTGTAAGCATTACTATTTGGTTATGCCATGACTGACATGTATGTCTAGATACATCCACTTCTCTCCATTTTTGTGACAATTAATTTGAGATGAAGGGAGTAGAAAAAAGATATTATGTTCAGCCAAGTTTGTGTTTTTTTTTCTATTCATTTTAGGGTGTTATCTTGAAAGACTGTCATTACTCTGATGATTATTGAATGTACAACATTTTTAGAGATTTTTGTTGATTATTCTACCATCTTTTCAAGAGAAGAGTGCAGAAATGTGATTAGGGGAGGTATAAGTAAACAATCCAACTTTCGTTTTTTCAGCAACTGTTCATCTCTTTTTATGTGAGAAGAAAGGTTTATATTCAGCCTAGAGTGACAAGGTTTCTACAGTCGCTTACAACCAAATAGTATATACCTACATGGTACTGAGCCTACCCTGTCAGCTGATAATTCACGAGACTTAGCAAACATGCAGGAACTATGGGCCATTGAGTTCACCTCTCATTGTATTTTACTATCCGTTACAACCATTGAAAAAAAAACTTGGCTACCCACTTGATTTCTTCATACATAATGCAAATTGGCGAGAGGTTCTTGGTAGGATAGTTTATCGTAGTGATCATTGCTTGGCAGGTTGGTAAGATGATAAGTTCTGAAGAGCTGGAGCGCTTGGAGGCAATACAAGGCTTACGTTAGTGCAACCCCCTTCTATGAGAACTTGCTGAAATGACCACATTTCCATGATAGTTGCAGCCATGGTTCATGAGTTGGCCACCCTTGTCTCCCGCGAAAATGAACTGTCAACGTTCACTTTAACATTAGCTGTACTAGGAGGCTTCCAGTAGGCGTGTTGCGTCAAAACTAAAAGCTTTCAATTTTGGGAACTCTGAGTCAGCCAGGGGTCGGTCGTTGGTACACATAGCTACTTTTCCATTGGCATCCTACAACAATCTGATTTATGTTGTTGTTTAAAGTATTAGCATACTTTGTGATAAAGTTCTCTTGAGTTCAACTTTCTTTCCATTTACGGTTCCCACATTATGTACTTATCTGCTTTTCACTATCTTACAAGGCTTCCCTTGCAAATTTTTTTGGAAACCGAAGACCGATGCACATCAGCATAGGCCAATCAAGAAGTTAATTAAGAAATATGCATGGTTTGCGTTTCTGCAAGGTTACGGTGACCTTTCAGATAGTAATAAGAGTGATGAATAAGAAGTGTATTCTCTTATGGAATAGCCGCCAAGGAGTATAGCAATTAAGGTTTTCATTGTAATTCTCTTCTTATGGAAACACATGGAAGCAAAAATCCGTTATTTGCGCCAGTGGCGCAACGGGTCATCTAGTATCGGAAAGTCTGGGAAGATCCACGCAAGGAACACAATACATTAGCAGGGGTAGAACAACATATAAACTCACTTACCTGGACGGGGTCAATGGGTGATCAAGAATACTCATGGCCTAGATCAATGGCTCGCATTGCACTTGGTGGGCATTTTGATCTACCATCTCCTTTGTGGGAGAGTGGACGTTGTAATTTGTGTCGAGGGGGTACGCGTCCGTGTGGCCTCTGCCAAGTTTGAATTCAAAGATTATTTTTTTCAGAAAAAACAAACTGACAATATTCGATTATAAACTTGTTGTATAAAGGGAAGATATTAATTCTTTGTTCGGGACGGTGCATCATCATGCTTAAGGAGACCAGCCTTGCAAGTTGATAACGCAGCTCTAAAAGCGCTGCTACCTAGTACGTGGCTACTGCAGCTAGCCACAAATCGATAGCCACTGTTCATGTTTGCCCACACATTGAACGCAACAAACTAAACATTTTATAAACGTATACTAGCTACAGATACATGCATCCGCAAAATTGGTTCCAGATTATATATCCAATCTCGCATATATATAGGGAGCGTCATAGAACCTGCACGTACGTTTGCCATGAACTGCAGTCAGATTGTCGCTTCAGTGCTCGTGGCTGCCCTCTTCCTCTGCTCGTGCGCAGTTTCCGCCTATTCATGGCGCTACACCGTTGTTACGAGCGGCAGCGAAGCGGCGACACGGAGCGCGGCGGCGGCGGTGGAGGGAGTAGTCCATGGTGACAGGAGAGCATCCGCGAGTAGAGTCGTCATCAGATCGTTGGGACAGAGGCTGTCGCCCAAGGCACCCCCGCCTCCGAAGCCCAACAAGTCCCTTGGGGCGACGACTCAGCCGCCGGCGCCACCACCGCCATTCATTCCGCCAGTAGAAGATATATTTGGTTGATGTGATTTCTTCTTCACCTGTAACTCTTGTTTGCGTGGGCGCCGTTCAAACGCGCGCTACCTGTATTCTGTTTTGGTCTGGACGGTGTGTGACGCCCCGAGATCGGGCACTATGTAGATTTCAGCATTTCCGCCAAAATCCACATAATAACCGATTCCAGGTTGCCACTTGTGATAACATTACAATAGTTCACGAATATTCCGCAACAACAACATAAAAGATATATACCAGATGACTCAAACGAGTCAGGGATACAACTGATACAATACAAAGATCCAAATAACAGCGGAAGAAACAACATAGCGTCCGGCTACGGACAAGATACAAATTGGACTAAGAGTCCTGAAGATAACCGAGAGCGTCCAATCCGTGCCCAGGCCAAGCCGGAGGGATTCCCAAGCTAACGTCGTCAGACTTCAAACTTGTTGACTGCAATGTTGAATATGCAGCCACGAAAGAGATTCGTGGGTCACTACGGTTAAGTACTGGCAAGTGGATAAACCATACTCACAAGATACCGGCGTAGCCAGTCATCACAAGTTACAATACTTTGGGATCAACGGAAAGGAAGGGATTATGCAAATAAGCGGCAGCGGGCTGCACTAAACAACTACAGAGACTCACTACAACATCCGGCTAAAAGAGGGGATAACATAGCGTATCGAAACCAACTACAACTACTCACCAAACAAACCCATCCAATGTTACCCCCCTACTAAGGAAGCAACCCAAGGATAACTCACCTGTTGGATTAAGGATGGATCAAGTTATTGTGTCAATAAGACTATTACTAGTCAAGTATCATTAGTTAGGTGTAAGTTGTTCTAAGTACTTGTTTAGCCAGTACTTTCACACCAAGTTAACCATAACCGCGGAAAACACGGCTTCTCGAGAAGATTTACCCTGCAGGGGTGCACCAATTTGGCCGTACACGTAAGAATACCCGCCAGATAGGAAATGCACTTCCACCAAGCGAGGCACTCAACACAACTCAACTCTTCTTCGCATCAAGCCCAAAGAACCCCGTGCAGTGAGCGCACGGCTAATCAAGCCCACGAAGAAAAGGGGACCCTCATAGCACTCTAAGAACGTGTCCCTAAATGCCGACTACAAAAGTTCCACCCGGGTACCAAGGGTTCGCAAGAACATGCATGCGGCAAATGGAAAACCCGAACTAAATGAGGCGATTTGGACGAGATGCGAATCGAATCAAATTGAGGGGGGCCCATACTCGCTTCCCACATGCGGTTAGTGCGCTCATCATGGATCAGTAGACAAGACCCTTTTCCTAATTAGGGTCGACACTAGCAGGCTTCAAAACCACGCCGGGCCTCCTGCCGGTGCCTTATCATCAAATTATTATTACCCAAAACATTAACATGTTGTTGATTGAATTGAAACCCAACTATCAAACTAAACAGGTGATAAGACGACAACAAGACTTGAGCGCAAACAACACTAAGCATGCAACTACGACACGAGGGCCAACAGGGTAAACAAACAACAGTTAATAGGAATTGGGAGGAAGGCTATATCATGGCTGCAAGGTAACATATAATAGGATCGAGACACAAGCATCGAATCAACAGGCTAGAATAAGAATAACGGAAAGAATCGGTAACAAGTGATGAAAGGCAGCCATGTGGCAGCAAGTGAGTATACTTGCCTGAGATCCAGCAAGTAGAGGTACATCCACAGAACTTGTCGTTGCTCATCATCATCAACGTCCTATCGGGAAGAAGCAACGAACCTCGAACAAACACCGGATGCAACAATTACTACTACGGCAAAAGATCCAGCATGATCAAGATAGGGATGCATGACAATTTAATGGATGCATAGAAATAAACTAGTTGACATGATGACATGTTTAAATGGACCCATATGCAATTTGAGTTGCATATGAAAAGCCATGAATTATGGTTGAAACAGTTGTTTACAACTAACCAATAGGTGAAAGTGGTTTAGTATGATGCATGGATGAGGAAAACAACAAAATAACAACAAATAGAACCAATTGGTAATAAGGTTTACCGATTTTGAAATTCACTTATTAGTTTTGCAATTTTGGTTTCTTAAAGGTGTCCACACAAGCATTTGTTGTTTTCATCAAGTTTAATTTGTTCCAAACAGATAACAAAGTTCATATTTGATTAGAACACAAAAATTTAGGTGGATTACATGTTTCAATTATTGAAAAAGGAATTACAATGATTTAATTATGAATTAAACAAGTTTAAACAAGTTTTAATTGAATTTAATTCAAGTTTGAATATTATTTGAATTTTATTTGTTCAAAACATAAATTTAAAATTCATATTTGAAAAGGTTATGTTTTTCTGGTTTGAAAACATATTTTATAAGTTCAAAAATAATTTAATTTGAGCAAGTTATGAATTTAGCAAATTTAAATGATTTAAACAAGGTTTAAATTATTCAAGCAATTTAATTATCCAAAACATGAAACAAAATTATATTTGAAAAGGTGGTTCAAAATGGCATGGAAAACATATTTCATATGTGACATTTGAATTAATATTGGATTAGTTATGAATTTCACCATTTAAATGATTTAATTAAAGCATTAAGTAATTGCATTAATTTTATTTATCCAAAACAGAAAACAAATGTTATATTTGGAAAGAGCATGAAATTTTGGTTGGATAACATATTTTATTTGGGTTATTTGAATTAAGTCTGAATTATTTATGGAATTAACCAAAATTAAGAGGATTTGTTTGAATTTGAAATTTGAATGCATTTGAAATATTCAAAACAGAAAACAAATGCTTTGAATAGGTAGAGAATTAAATTTGGTTCAAGAAACATATTTTATTTGCATTATTTGAATTTAGGAAATAAAAGTTATTACCATTTTGAAATTAGGGACCAATCTGTAAAAATAGGGACCGGAAAGAAAGAAAAGGGATTGCAGATGGGCCCCTGGGGCGTTTTTCACCCAGGGCACCCTAGCCTGGGTCTCTGCAGTGCGGGCCCGTGCTCCTGTGGCGTCCACGTGGGCGCGTGTGCGCAGTGAGGTGGCCGCAGGGGTCGCTGACCAGTGGGCCTGGCTGCGCACGAAGCAAAGGAAAAATAAAGGCCTACTGCGACCGAGGGGGATCGATCCCTCGACCTGCAGCTCGCGCGCGAGGGAGCAGCACCACTGCGCCGTTGCTTGCTGTTTGGTTCAGATACAGATGCGACGCTTTTGGGGTTTCAGTTGCGACAGATACAGTAACTGAACAAAGTTCAGATGCAGTTAACAACTAGCGGAGGAGCAAGGCGGCCGGCGGTGAGCTTTCGTGCACGGGGTGTGTTGTACTCGCAGGTGTGTGCGTCGTGCGTGGCTGCTCACCGAGGGGAACGGAGGGAGGAGGAGGCGGTGCCTGACAGAGGTTGGCGACGGCGACGTCGCGGAAGCGTGACGGCGATCGAGTGCGTCTCGTGTCCCTCCCTGGACACGAGGAGGAAGCCCGGGCCCTGGCGGATCCATTCCCCATCACGGCACGGTGATCGACGGCCCCAGGAGGCGACGACGGAGGGGGTTTCTGTCGGCGGACTGTGGAGGTGCAGGTTCAGGGTTCAGAGACAGAAGAAATCGGGGGGGAAGAAAGGAGAGGTGGCGGCGCTAGCTGGGAGATGGGGGGTTCTAGGGCGAGCAGAGGGGGATGGTGGATGTTTTTAAGGAGGGATGAGCTCGGTACGGCAGGCATCAGAGGAGGGGGGAGATGATCCTGTGGTGGAGAGGGCGTTCGTACTGTCGATGACGACAGCAAGGTAGGGGATGACCCTCTCGAAGGGGTATCGGGCCAGGAGAGAGGCAGGCTTGGGGGGTGATGGGCTGGGTGAGTGGGGTTGGGCTGTGGGTTGTTGCCTCCCCACAGCTCACCCTCTCTTTTTATTTTTTCCTTATCTCTTTTTTTTTGTAAAGGATGAAAGAGAGAGAGAGATAGAAATAGTGTTTGGGGGGTTTTAATTTTTATAAATAAATCTTATCAATTGGCAAACAGCAATTTCAAAGCAATTGTGAATATTAAGTCCAAATATTGAAATATTAATTGGAGTTTTAAGTTGATAATTGAAATTCCATTAGTTTTCCATAAAGATTGATTTTTAAACAATTTATTCAATAAGGCAAGAATTTGATTTTTTAAACCCACAATTTGATCATGCCCATTATAATTGAATTTGAAGTGTATTTGAATTTGTCATTAGTGTGTTGATTAAAGGGAGTTTTATTTAACAAGCAATTTGAATAAATCATCTTCAAACTATTTGAAAACAATTGAGTTGTTTTAGTTGGCAATTTTTAAATTGGAAATTTTGAGCAATGTTTGAAAGTTTAATTTGGTTTGAGTTTTTGAGTTAATTAGGAAAACATGGTGCAATGCATATGATGCATGTGATGCAAAAAGAAAAAGAAAGCAACCAATTCTACTAAGGGGGAACACCCCAGGTGTTACAGACGACACCACTAACAAGGGATTGCGCCCTCGCAATCCACCTGCTAACCCGGGAGGGGAAAGAAGTTCGACTATCGATTCTTCATGCTTCCAGTTGATTCTCCTCGACACCACTAACAAGGGATTCTTGCTCGGAGTGATGACGATGTTCTTCCACCAGGAATCTTCCGATGATCGAACCTACTAGGTTAAAGGCTCAGAAAACGTCCACCCACGTAGGATCCTAAAACTTTGAAAGATAGACAAGGGGGGAGACTCCAAAACAAATAAGATGGGAGGGGAAATAGAATAGAGATAAGGAGAAAAACAAGAATCCTATTGAGATGTTTTCCCAAAATAGTTTAGCAGAAATAGTTTTTGACACTCTAGAAACAACGACCGTTAGCTAGGTTATCCTACAGGCTTTGCGGACCCGTTGCTTTGATAACCATACGTATCGAAACAATATCGGGAATCGGAACCAAGGCTCTGATACCATTTGTGACGCCCCGAGATCGGGCACTATGTAGATTTCAGCATTTCGCCAAAATCCACATAATAACCGATTCCAGGTTGCCACTTGTGATAACATTACAATAGTTCACGAATATTCCGCAACAACAACATAAAAGATATATACCAGATGACTCAAACGAGTCAGGGATACAACTGATACAATACAAAGATCCAAATAACAGCGGAAGAAACAACATAGCGTCCGGCTACGGACAAGATACAAATTGGACTAAGAGTCCTGAAGATAACCGAGAGCGTCCAATCCGTGCCCAGGCCAAGCCGGAGGGATTCCCAAGCTAACGTCGTCAGACTTCAAACTTGTTGACTGCAATGTTGAATATGCAGCCACGAAAGAGATTCGTGGGTCACTACGGTTAAGTACTGGCAAGTGGATAAACCATACTCACAAGATACCGGCGTAGCCAGTCATCACAAGTTACAAATACTTTGGGATCAACGGAAAGGAAGGGATTATTGCAAATAAGCGGCAGCGGGCTGCACTAAACAACTACAGAGACTCACTACAACATCCGGCTAAAAGAGGGGATAACATAGCGTATCGAAACCAACTACAACTACTCACCAAACAAACCCATCCAATGTTACCCCCTACTAAGGAAGCAACCCAAGGATAACTCACACTGTTGGATTAAGGATGGATCAAGTTATTGTGTCAATAAGACTATTACTAGTCAAGTATCATTAGTTAGGTGTAAGTTGTTCTAAGTACTTGTTAGCCAGTACTTTCACCAAGTTAACCATAACCGCGGAAAACACGGCTTCTCGAGAAGATTTACCCTGCAGGGGTGCACCAATTTGGCCGTACACGTAAGAATACCCCGCCAGATAGGAAATGCACTTCCACCAAGCGAGGCACTCAACACAACTCAACTCTTCTTCGCATCAAGCCCAAAGAACCCCGTGCAGTGAGCGCACGGCTAATCAAGCCCCACGAAGAAAAGGGGACCCTCATAGCACTCTAAGAACGTGTCTCCCTAAATGCCGACTACAAAAGTTCCACCCGGGTACCAAGGGTTCGCAAGAACATGCATGCGGCAAATGGAAAACCCGAACTAAATGAGGCGATTTGGACGAGATGCGAATCGAATCAAATTGAGGGGGCGCCCATACTCGCTTCCCACATGCGGTTAGTGCGCTCATCATGGATCAGTAGACAAGACCCTTTTCCTCATTAGGGTCGACACTAGCAGGCTTCAAAACCACGCCGGGCCTCCTGCCGGTGCCTTATCATCAAATTATTTATTACCCAAAACATTAACATGTTGTTGATTGAATTGAAACCCAACTATCAAACTAAACAGGTGATAAGACGGACAACAAGACTTGAGCGCAAACAACACTAAGCATGCAACTACGACACGAGGGCCAACAGGGTAAACAAACAACAGTTAATAGGAATTGGGAGGAAGGCTATATCAGGCTGCAAGGTAACATATAATAGGATCGAGACACAAGCATCGAATCAACAGGCTAGAATAAGAATAACGGAAAGAATCGGTAACAAGTGATGAAAGGCAGCCATGTGGCAGCAAGTGAGTATACTTGCCTGAGATCCAGCAAGTAGAGGTACATCCACAGAACTTGTCGTTGCTCACATCATCTCAACGTCCTATCCGGGAAGAAGCAACGAACCTCGAACAAACACCGGATGCAACAATTACTACTACGGCAAAAGATCCAGCATGATCAAGATAGGGATGCATGACAATTTAATGGATGCATAGAAATAAACTAGTTGACATGATGACATGTTTAAATGGACCCATATGCAATTTGAGTTGCATATGAAAAGCCCATGAATTATGGTTGAAACAGTTGTTTTACAACTAACCAATAGGTGAAAGTGGTTTAGTATGATGCATGGATGAGGAAAACAACAAAATAACAACAATAGAACCAATTGGTAATAAGGTTTACCGATTTTGAAATTCACTTATTAAGTTTTGCAATTTTGGTTTCTTAAAGGTGTCACACAAGCATTTGTTGTTTTCATCAAGTTTAATTGTTCCAAACAGATAACAAAGTTCATATTTGATTAGAACACAAAAATTTAGGTGGATTACATGTTTCAATTATTGAAAAAGGAATTACAATGATTTAATTATGAATTAAACAAGTTTAAACAAGTTTTAATTGAATTTAATTCAAGTTTGAATATTATTTGAATTTTATTTGTTCAAAACATAAATTCAAATTCATATTTGAAAAGGTTATGTTTTTCTGGTTTGAAAACATATTTTATAAGTTCAAAAATAATTTAATTTGAGCAAGTTATGAATTTAGCAAATTTAAATGATTTAAACAAGGTTTAAATTATTCAAGCAATTTTAATTATCCAAAACATGAAACAAAATTTATATTTGAAAAGGTGGTTCAAAATGGCATGGAAAACATATTTCATATGTGACATTTGAATTAATATTGGATTAGTTATGAATTTCACCATTTAAATGATTTAATTAAAGCATTAAGTAATTGCATTAATTTTATTTATCCAAAACAGAAAACAAATGTTATATTTGGAAAGAGCATGAAATTTTGGTTGGATAACATATTTTATTTGGGTTATTTGAATTAAGTCTGAATTATTTATGGAATTAACCAAAATTAAGAGGATTTGTTTGAATTTGAAATTTGAATGCATTTGAAATATTCAAAACAGAAAACAAATGCTTTGAATAGGTAGAGAATTAAATTTGGTTCAAGAAACATATTTTATTTGCATTATTTGAATTTAGGAAATAAAAGTTATTACCATTTTGAAATTAGGGACCAATCTGTAAAAATAGGGACCGGAAAGAAAGAAAAGGGATTGCAGATGGGCCCCTGGGGCGTTTTTCACCCAGGGCACCCTAGCCTGGGTCTCTGCAGTGCGGGCCCGTGCTCCTGTGGCGTCCACGTGGGCGCGTGTGCGCAGTGAGGTGGCCGCAGGGGTCGCTGACCAGTGGGCCTGGCTGCGCACGAAGCAAAGGAAAAATAAAGGCCTACTGCGACCGGGGGGATCGATCCCTCGACCTGCAGCTCGCGCGCGAGGGAGCAGCACCACTGCGCTGTTGCTTGCTGTTTGGTTCAGATACAGATGCGACGCTTTTGGGGTTTCAGTTGCGACAGATACAGTAACTGAACAAAGTTCAGATGCAGTTAACAACTAGCGGAGGAGCAAGGCGGCCGGCGGTGAGCTTTCGTGCACGGGGTGTGTTGTACTCGCAGGTGTGTGCGTCGTGCGTGGCTGCTCACCGAGGGAACGGAGGGAGGAGGAGGCGGTGCCTGACAGAGGTTGGCGACGGCGACGTCGCGGAAGCGTGACGGCGATCGAGTGCGTCTCGTGTCCCTCCCTGGACACAGGAGGAAGCCCGGGCCCTGGCGGATCCATTCCCCATCACGGCACGGTGATCGACGGCCCCAGGAGGCGACGACGGAGGGGGTTTCTGTCGGCGGACTGTGGAGGTGCAGGTTCAGGGTTCAGAGACAAAGAAATCGGGGGGAAGAAAGGAGAGGTGGCGGCGCTAGCTGGGAGATGGGGGTTCTAGGGCGAGCAGAGGGGATGGTGGATGTTTTTAAGGAGGGATGAGCTCGGTACGGCAGGCATCAGAGGAGGGGGGAGATGATCCTGTGGTGGAGAGGGCGTTCGTACTGTCGATGACGACAGCAAGGTAGGGGATGACCCTCTCGAAGGGGTATCGGGCCAGGAGAGAGGCAGGCTTGGGGGGTGATGGGCTGGGTGAGTGGGGTTGGGCTGTGGGTTGTTGCCTCCCCACAGCTCACCTCTCTTTTTATTTTTTCCTTATCTCTTTTTTTTGTAAAGGATGAAAGAGAGAGATAGAAATAGTGTTTGGGGGGTTTTAATTTTTATAAATAAATCTTATCAATTGGCAAACAGCAATTTCAAAGCAATTGTGAATATTAAGTCCAAATATTGAAATATTAATTGGAGTTTTAAGTTGATAATTGAAATTCCATTAGTTTTCCATAAAGATTGATTTTTAAACAATTTATTCAATAAGGCAAGAATTTGATTTTTTAAACCCACAATTTGATCATGCCCATTATAATTGAATTTGAAGTGTATTTGAATTTGTCATTAGTGTGTTGATTAAAGGGAGTTTTATTTAACAAGCAATTTGAATAAATCATCTTCAAACTATTTGAAAACAATTGAGTTGTTTTAGTTGGCAATTTTTAAATTGGAAATTTTGAGCAATGTTTGAAAGTTTAATTTGGTTTGAGTTTTTGAGTTAATTAGGAAAACATGGTGCAATGCATATGATGCATGTGATGCAAAAAGAAAAAGAAAGCAACCAATTCTACTAAGGGGGAACACCCCAGGTGTTACAGACGACACCACTAACAAGGGATTGCGCCCTCGCAATCCACCTGCTAACCCGGGAGGGGAAAGAAGTTCGACTATCGATTCTTCATGCTTCCAGTTGATTCTCCTCGACACCACTAACAAGGGATTCTTGCTCGGAGTGATGACGATGTTCTTCCACCAGGAATCTTCCGATGATCGAACCTACTAGGTTAAAGGCTCAGAAAACGTCCACCCACGTAGGATCCTAAAACTTTGAAAGATAGACAAGGGGGGAGACTCCAAAACAAATAAGATGGGAGGGAAATAGAATAGAGATAAGGAGAAAAACAAGAATCCTATTGAGATGTTTTCCCAAAATAGTTTAGCAGAAATAGTTTTTGACACTCTAGAAACAACGACCGTTAGCTAGGTTATCCTACAGGCTTTGCGGACCCGTTGCTTTGATAACCATACGTATCGAAACAATATCGGGAATCGGAACCAAGGCTCTGATACCATTTGTGACGCCCCGAGATCGGGCACTATGTAGATTTCAGCATTTCCGCCAAAATCCACATAATAACCGATTCCAGGTTGCCACTTGTGATAACATTACAATAGTTCACGAATATTCCGCAACAACAACATAAAAGATATATACCAGATGACTCAAACGAGTCAGGGATACAACTGATACAATACAAAGATCCAAATAACAGCGGAAGAAACAACATAGCGTCCGGCTACGGACAAGATACAAATTGGACTAAGAGTCCTGAAGATAACCGAGAGCGTCCAATCCGTGCCCAGGCCAAGCCGGAGGGATTCCCAAGCTAACGTCGTCAGACTTCAAACTTGTTGACTGCAATGTTGAATATGCAGCCACGAAAGAGATTCGTGGGTCACTACGGTTAAGTACTGGCAAGTGGATAAACCATACTCACAAGATACCGGCGTAGCCAGTCATCACAAGTTACAAATACTTTGGGATCAACGGAAAAGGGATATTGCAAATAAGCGGCAGCGGGCTGCTAAACAGAACTCATAGAACACAACATAACACAACTACTACAATCACCAACAAACCCTCAATTGGATAAGCTCCAATAATATTATTATTATGTGTCAATAAGACTATACTAGTCAAGTATCATTAGTTAGGTGTAAGTTGTTCTAAGTACTTGTTAGCCAGTACTTTCACCAAGTTAACCATAACCGCGGAAAACACGGCTTCTCGAGAAGATTTACCCTGCAGGGGTGCACCAATTTGGCCGTACACGTAAGAATACCCCGCCAGATAGGAAATGCACTTCCACCAAGCGAGGCACTCAACACAACTCAACTCTTCTTCGCATCAAGCCCAAAGAACCCCGTGCAGTGAGCGCACGGCTAATCAAGCCCCACGAAGAAAAGGGGACCCTCATAGCACTCTAAGAACGTGTCTCCCTAAATGCCGACTACAAAAGTTCCACCCGGGTACCAAGGGTTCGCAAGAACATGCATGCGGCAAATGGAAAACCCGAACTAAATGAGGCGATTTGGACGAGATGCGAATCGAATCAAATTGAGGGGGGCGCCCATACTCGCTTCCCACATGCGGTTAGTGCGCTCATCATGGATCAGTAGACAAGACCCTTTTCCTCATTAGGGTCGACACTAGCAGGCTTCAAAACCACGCCGGGCCTCCTGCCGGTGCCTTATCATCAAATTATTATTACCCAAAACATTAACATGTTGTTGATTGAATTGAAACCCAACTATCAAACTAAACAGGTGATAAGACGGACAACAAGACTTGAGCGCAAACAACACTAAGCATGCAACTACGACACGAGGGCCAACAGGGTAAACAAACAACAGTTAATAGGAATTGGGAGGAAGGCTATATCATGGCTGCAAGGTAACATATAATAGGATCGAGACACAAGCATCGAATCAACAGGCTAGAATAAGAATAACGGAAAGAATCGGTAACAAGTGATGAAAGGCAGCCATGTGGCAGCAAGTGAGTATACTTGCCTGAGATCCAGCAAGTAGAGGTACATCCACAGAACTTGTCGTTGCTCACATCATCTCAACGTCCTATCCGGGAAGAAGCAACGAACCTCGAACAAACACCGGATGCAACAATTACTACTACGGCAAAAGATCCAGCATGATCAAGATAGGGATGCATGACAATTTAATGGATGCATAGAAATAAACTAGTTGACATGATGACATGTTTAAATGGACCCATATGCAATTTGAGTTGCATATGAAAAGCCCATGAATTATGGTTGAAACAGTTGTTTTACAACTAACCAATAGTGAAAGTGGTTTAGTATGATGCATGGATGAGGAAAACAACAAAATAACAACAATAGAACCAATTGGTAATAAGGTTTACCGATTTTGAAATTCACTTATTAAGTTTTGCAATTTTGGTTTCTTAAAGGTGTCACACAAGCATTTGTTGTTTTCATCAAGTTTAATTGTTCCAAACAGATAACAAAGTTCATATTTGATTAGAACACAAAAATTTAGGTGGATTACATGTTTCAATTATTGAAAAAGGAATTACAATGATTTAATTATGAATTAAACAAGTTTAAACAAGTTTTAATTGAATTTAATTCAAGTTTGAATATTATTTGAATTTTATTTGTTCAAAACATAAATTCAAATTCATATTTGAAAAGGTTATGTTTTTTCTGGTTTGAAAACATATTTTATAAGTTCAAAAATAATTTAATTTGACCAAGTTATGAATTTAGCAAATTTAAATAATTTAAACAAGGTTTAAATTATTCAAGCAATTTTAATTATCCAAAACATGAAACAAAATTTATTTTTGAAAAGGTGGTTCAAAATGGCATGGAAAACATATTTCATATGTGACATTTGAATTAATATTGGATTAGTTATGAATTTCACCATTTAAATGATTTAATTAAAGCATTAAGTAATTGCATTAATTTTATTTATCCAAAACAGAAAACAAATGTTATATTTGGAAAGAGCATGAAATTTTGGTTGGACAACATATTTTATTTGGGTTATTTGAATTAAGTCTGAATTATTTATGGAATTAACCAAAATTAAGAGGATTTGTTTGAATTTGAAATTTGAATGCATTTGAAATATTCAAAACAGAAAACAAATGCTTTGAATAGGTAGAGAATTAAATTTGGTTCAAGAAACATATTTTATTTGCATTATTTGAATTTAGAAAATAAAAGTTATTATCATTTTGAAATTAGGGACCAATCTGTAAAAACAGGGACCTGAAAGAAAGAAAAGGGATTGCAGATGGGCCCCTGGGGCTTTTTCACCCAGGGCACCCTAGCCTGGGTCTCTGCAGTGCGGGCCCGTGCCCCTGTGGCGTCCACGTGGGCGCGTGTGCGCAGTGAGGTGGCCGCAGGGGTCGCTGACCAGTGGGCCTGGCTGCGCGCGAAGCAAAGGAAAAAATAAAGGCCTACTGCGGCCGAGGGGGATCAATCCCTCGACCTGCAGCTCGCGCGCGAGGGAGCAGCACCACTGCGTTGTTGCTTGCTATTTGGTTCAGATACAGATGCGACGCTTTTGGAGTTTCAGTTGCGACAGATACAGTAACTGAACAAAGTTCAGATGCAGTTAACAGCTAGCGGAGGAGCAAGGCGGTCGGCGGTGAGCTTTCGTGCACGGGGTGTGTTGTACTCGCAGGTGTGTGCGTCGTGCGTGGCTGCTCACGAGGGGAACGGAGGGAGGAGGAGGCGGTGCCTGACAGAGGTTGGCGACGGCGACGTCGCGGAAGCGTGACGGCGATCGAGTGCGTCTCGTGTCCCTCCCTGGACACAAGGAGGAAGCCCGGGCCCTGGCGGATCCATTCCCCATCACGGCACGGTGATCGACGGCCCCAGGAGGCGACGACGGAGGGGGTTTCTGTCGGCGGACTGTGGAGGTGCAGGTTCAGGGTTCAGAGACAGAAGAAATCGGGGGGGAAGAAAGGAGAGGTGGCGGCGCTAGCTGGGAGATGGGGGTTCTAGGGCGAGCAGAGGGGGATGGTGGATGTTTTTAAGGAGGGATGAGCTCGGTACGGCAGGCATCAGAGGAGGGGGGAGATGATCTGTGTGGTGGAGAGGGCGTTCGTACTGTCGATGACGACAGCAAGGTAGGGATGACCCTCTCGAAGGGGTATCGGGCCAGGAGAAGAGGCAGGCTTGGGGGTGATGGGCTGGGTGAGTGGGGTTGGGCTGTGGGTTGTTGCCTCCCCACAGCTCACCTCTCTTTTTATTTTTTCCTTATCTCTTTTTTTTTGTAAAGGATGAAAGAGAGAGAGAGATAGAAATGTGTTTGGGGGGTTTTATTTTTATATAAATCTTATCAATTGGCAAACAGCAATTTCAAAGCAATTGTGAATATTAAGTCCAAATATTGAAATATTAATTGGAGTTTTAAGTTGATAATTGAAATTCCATTAGTTTTCCATAAAGATTGATTTTTAAACAATTTATTCAATAAGGCAAGAATTTGATTTTTTAAACCCACAATTTGATCATGCCCATTATAATTGAATTTGAAGTGTATTTGAATTTGTCATTAGTGTGTTGATTAAAGGGAGTTTTATTTAACAAGCAATTTGAATAAATCATCTTCAAACTATTTGAAAACAATTGAGTTGTTTTAGTTGGCAATTTTTAAATTGGAAATTTTGAGCAATGTTTGAAAGTTTAATTTGGTTTGAGTTTTTGAGTTAATTAGGAAAACATGGTGCAATGCATATGATGCATGTGATGCAAAAAGAAAAAGAAAGCAACCAATTCTACTAAGGGGGAACACCCCAGGTGTTACAGACGACACCACTAACAAGGGATTGCGCCCTCGCAATCCACCTGCTAACCCGGGAGGGGAAAGAAGTTCGACTATCGATTCTTCATGCTTCCAGTTGATTCTCCTCGACACCACTAACAAGGGATTCTTGCTCGGAGTGATGACGATGTTCTTCCACCAGGAATCTTCCGATGATCGAACCTACTAGGTTAAAGGCTCAGAAAAACGTCCACCCACGTAGGATCCTAAAACTTTGAAAGATAGACAAGGGGGGAGACTCCAAAACAAATAAGATGGGAGGGGAAATAGAATAGAGATAAGGAGAAAAACAAGAATCCTATTGAGATGTTTTCCCAAAATAGTTTAGCAGAAATAGTTTTTGACACTCTAGAAACAATGACCGTTAGCTAGGTTATCCTACAGGCTTTGCGGACCCGTTGCTTTGATAACCATACGTATCGAAACAATATCGGGAATCAGAACCAAGGCTCTGATACCATTTGTGACGCCCCGAGATCGGGCACTATGTAGATTTCAGCATTTCCGCCAAAATCCACATAATAACCGATTCCAGGTTGCCACTTGTGATAACATTACAATAGTTCACGAATATTCCGCAACAACAACATAAAAGATATATACCAGATGACTCAAACGAGTCAGGGATACAACTGATACAATACAAAGATCCAAATAACAGCGAAAGAAACATAGCGTCCGGCTACGGACAAGATACAAATTGGACTAAGAGTCCTGAAGATAACCGAGAGCGTCCAATCCGTGCCCAGGCCAAGCCGGAGGGATTCCCAAGCTAACGTCGTCAGACTTCAAACTGTTGACTGCAATGTTGAATATGCAGCCACGAAAGAGATTCGTGGGTCACTACGGTTAAGTACTGGCAAGTGGATAAACCATACTCACAAGATACCGGCGTAGCCAGTCATCACAAGTTACAAATACTTTGGATCAACGGAAAGGAAGGGATTATTGCAAATAAGCGGCAGCGGGCTGCACTAAACAACTACAGAGACTCACTACAACATCCGGCTAAAAGAGGGGATAACATAGCGTATCGAAACCAACTACAACTACTCACCAAACAAACCCATCCAATGTTACCCCCTACTAAGGAAGCAACCCAAGGATAACTCACACTGTTGGATTAAGGATGGATCAAGTTATTGTGTCAATAAGACTATTACTAGTCAAGTATCATTAGTTAGGTGTAAGTTGTTCTAAGTACTTGTTAGCCAGTACTTTCACCAAGTTAACCATAACCGCGGAAAACACGGCTTCTCGAGAAGATTTACCCTGCAGGGTGCACCAATTTGGCCGTACACGTAAGAATACCCCGCCAGATAGGAAATGCACTTCCACCAAGCGAGGCACTCAACACAACTCAACTCTTCTTCGCATCAAGCCCAAAAGAACCCCGTGCAGTGAGCGCACGGCTAATCAAGCCCCACGAAGAAAAGGGGACCCTCATAGCACTCTAAGAACGTGTCTCCCTAAATGCCGACTACAAAAGTTCACCGGTACCAAGGGTTCGCAAGAACATGCATGCGGAAATGGAAAACCCGAACTAAATGAGGCGATTTGGACGAAGACATGACCAGCTATAGAAAGTGGAACCTACAGGTTTCTACAAGAAGTTAATGACCACGTTGGTCCACATCCAGCAACCGAAACTAAACAATTACTTCACAAATTTGCAATGCATCAATCCTGGTGGATGGCTAAAATTATATCTTCTGGCAGATAGCATTTCAAAGGTAGTTACTTAGCAGACAGAGAAACAAGAGCTAAATATAATCCTCCTTCATAGCAATTTGACAACATGCAAATCTACACTCGCATACGGTTCCTTTGGATAAATTTCATATTTCAGCACTACAGAAAGACACGAGCAGTTCAACAAAGTGGAAGCTACAGGTTACTTAACAATGTGAATCAATGAAATTACATGTGGGCATACATGATCAGAAATGGTCACGCTCCATCATGCAAGTTGAGGTATTCAGTAAAGTCCAATCTGATATCAGAGGGGAAGAGAGGTAGCGGGCATGCGTAACAGACCTGGAGGGCAGTGGAGTCGTGGGCGATCTTGTAGTCCTTGTAGAGGAAGTAGCTGTCACAGGCGTCCACGGCTGCCGCCCTTGTCGATCCGGTGACAATCTTCTCGGCCTGGCGATGGTGCAGGAGTTGGGGTCCTCCTGGCCGCCGTGGACGACGTAGTATGGTGCAGGAGCCTGGACCCGATCTGCAGCAACCTCGGAGACACCACCGACCTGACTAGTCCGCCGAGCCCGTGGTAAATCTCACAAAAACATTCAGGATGCACACGTCAAAATAGATCGAGAGAAAAGAACCAACCAAGATCTACCGAGTTGAGGTGGTTGCCTGGTTGGTTACCTCGAGAGGGGGTCGCGGTTTGCGCGAGCTGAAGCCGTCGGGGCGGCGCTGGAGCGGCCCACCCTCGACAGGGAATCCGCCGCCACAGGGAATCCGCGGTTTGCTCTTTGGTTGGTTCTGCCGCCACAGGGAATCCGCCGCAGCAGACACCTTGTCGATCTGGTGGTGCTGGGGCGGTGGCGGCTCTCTGTGGATCGGGGCTGGGGCTGGATCGGGGCTGGGGGAGGAGGTGCGAGATTGGATCGAAGGAGCGGCCGGCGTGGGGTGGAGCTCGGGTTGGGAGGCGGCCGGCAAGGGTGGGAACGTGGGGCTGGGTGGCGGTCGATCTCTGGCTGGGAGGCGGGGTGGGGGTGGGGGGTGCAGCTCGGGGTTGGAGAGGCGACCGGCGGCGGTTGAGACTTGGTGCGGGGGATGCAGCTCGGGGTTGGGAGGGCGGTCGGCGGCGGTTGACTTGGTGGCTCGTGCCCCTGCTCGATGGCCCGTCGATGGGGAATCTGGATCGGGGAGAGAGGAGCGGCTGGGGGAAGAGGGGGTCGAGATCCGGTGGGCGGCGGCTCGGGGTCGGGGGATGTGAGGAGGGACTAGGGTTTGGAATAATTTCGGCGGCCTCACTCGATTATTTTAGGTGGTTTGGGCGGGCCACCCAAAATTTCACCTAAAAACAAGAGGGAAAAAGGTTGCAGCCACCAAAATGAAAGAGGCAGCTGGCTTGTGTATGATTTTGGCCCTAAAATGGATACATTTTCTTCTTGTGTGTTATTTTGGCCGTGTGTGCCTCTTCCTCCCCTCCTCTTGCACACCGAGCGGTGTCACCATGATCGGCAGCGTTCCTCCCTCGGGGCCATCTATCAGCCTAAGCAATCACGGATCCGCAAGTAAGCCCTAGAACGCGGCATCGGCGTGCACCCATACCTCGGCTTTACTCTTCGCCCTCGCCGACCCGAACCCTAGCACATAGTCGCATACCCACTAGCTGCAGATGGAAAGAGAGAGACAGAACTACCCGTCAGCATGAGATTCATGGCTTTTGGGCGAAATGACGGATGTTTTTTTGTGAAGCACATACACAAAACTGGCTTTTTTTGTGAAGCACATACACAAAATATGTTGCAAAAATGTGCAAATTAAAATTCTAAATATATTATGTCATATTTTATGTACAAATAACAAACTTACTACCTCTCAATAGCTTAAAATACACCTCTTTCGAAAAAGACAAATTTCAGCCGATTCCGCTGAAACCGGGCCAAATTTGAACTACAGGTGCCTCGTTGTTTGCTCGTGATTTTTTGCAAAAATCATTTTTAGGTACCCAAGTACCTATTTCAACAGAGATACACCAAGATTTCATCAAGATTCAACACCTAGGTACGAACGGTCATGTCCCCCGTTTTGACCGTTTTCCGAAGCCGGCTTTGAAAATTCCATAAAATTCAAAAAAACTCGAAACGATGCACGACCTTCGCGTGGTGTTGTTATATATGTCCTAGTATCCACCAAAAATAATAAACTTGGAATACGACAATTTGGTGGAAAATGTGTTCACAGAAATGAGCTATCTCGTAAGAAGATTCATGGCTTTCGGTCGAAATGACGGATGTTTTGGCCACATCCATGGCATAGTTTGTTTAAATGTGACCATATTCCACACAAAGGTGCATATTGGAACAACTAACAATGTTCACGAAGAAAGTTTATTTTTCGTTGAATAAAAATACCATCTTCCCTTCCCGGAGTGTCAAAACCGGGTTTTTTTGTGAAGCACATACACAAAATATGTTGCAAAAATGTGCAAATTAAAATTATAAATATATTATGTCATGTTTGATCTACAAATAACAAACTTACTACCTCTCAATAGCTCAAAATACACCTCTTGAAAAAGACAAATTTCTGCCGATTCCGCTGAAACCGGGCCAAATTTGAACTACAGGTGCCTCGTAGTTTGCTCGTGATTTTTGCAAAAATCATTTTTAGGTACCCAAGTACCTATTTCAACAGAGATACACCAAGAGTTCATCAAGATTCAACACCTAGGTACGAACGGTCATGTCCCCCGTTTTGACCGTTTTCCGAAACCGGCTTTGAAAATTCCAGAAAATTCAAAAAAACTCGAAACGATGCACGACCTTCGCGTGGTGTTGTTATATATGTCCTAGTATCCACCAACAATAATAAACTTGGAATACGACAATTTGGTGGAAAATGTGTTCACAGAAATGAGCTATCTCGTACGAAGATTCATGGCTTTCGGTCGAAATGACGGATGTTTTGGCCACATCCATGGCATAGTTTGTTTAAATGTGACCATATTCCACACAAAGGTGCATATTGGAACAACTAACAATGTTCACGAAGAAAGTTTTATTTTTCGTTGAATAAAAATACCATCTTCCCTTCCCGGAGTGTCAAAACCGGGTTTTTTTGTGAAGCACATACACAAAATATGTTGCAAAAATGTGCAAATTAAAATTATAAATATATTATGTCATGTTTGATCTACAAATAACAAACTTACTACCTCTCAATAGCTCAAAATACACCTCTTTTGAAAAAGACAAATTTCTGCCGATTCCGCTGAAACCGGGCCAAATTTGAACTACAGGTGCCTCGTAGTTTGCTCGTGATTTTTTGCAAAAATCATTTTTAGGTACCCAAGTACCTATTTCAACAGAGATACACCAAGAGTTCATCAAGATTCAACACCTAGGTACGAACGGTCATGTCCCCCGTTTTGACCGTTTTCCGAAACCGGCTTTGAAAATTCCAGAAAATTCAAAAAAACTCGAAACGATGCACGACCTTCGCGTGGTGTTGTTATATGTCCTAGTATCCACCAAAAATAATAAACTTGGAATACGACAATTTGGTGGAAAATGTGTTCACAGAAATGAGCTATCTCGTACGAAGATTCATGGCTTTTCGTCGAAATGACGGATGTTTTGGCCACATCCATGGCATAGTTTGTTTAAATGTGACCATATTGCACACAAAGGTGCATATTGGAACAACTAACAATGTTCACGAAGAAAGTTTTATTTTTCGTTGAATAAAAATACCATCTTCCCTTCCCGGAGTGTCAAAACCGGGTTTTTTTGTGAAGCACATACACAAAATATGTTGCAAAAATGTGCAAATTAAAATTCTAAATATATTATGTCATGTTTGATCTACAAATAACAAACTTACTACCTCTCAATAGCTCAAAATACACCTCTTTCGAAAAAGACAAATTTCTGCCGATTCCGCTGAAACCGGGCCAAATTTGAACTACAGGTGCCTCGTAGTTTGCTCGTGATTTTTTGCAAAAATCATTTTTAGGTACCCAAGTACCTATTTCAACAGAGATACACCAAGAGTTCATCAAGATTCAGCACCTAGGTACGAACGGTCATGTCCCCCGTTTTGACCGTTTTCCGAAACCGGCTTTGAAAATTCCAGAAAATTCAAAAAACTCGAAACGATGCACGACCTTCGCGTGGTGTTGTTATATATGTCCTAGTATCCACCAAAAATAATAAACTTGGAATACGACAATTTGGTGGAAAATGTGTTCACAGAAATGAGCTATCTCGTACGAAGATTCATGGCTTTCGGTCGAAATGACGGATGTTTTGGCCACATCCATGGCATAGTTTGTTTAATGTGACCATATTCCACACAAAGGTGCATATTGGAACAACTAACAATGTTCACGAAGAAAGTTTATTTTTCGTTGAATAAAAATACCATCTTCCCTTCCCGGAGTGTCAAAACCGGGTTTTTTTGTGAAGCACATACACAAAATATGTTGCAAAAATGTGCAAATTAAAATTCTAAATATATTATGTCATGTTTGATCTACAAATAACAAACTTACTACCTCTCAATAGCTCAAAATACACCTCTTTCGAAAAAGAAAAATTTCTGCCGATTCCGCTGAAACCGGGCCAAATTTGAACTACAGGTGCCTCGTAGTTTGCTCGTGATTTTTTGCAAAAATCATTTTTAGGTACCCAAGTACCTATTTCAACAGAGATACACCAAGAGTTCATCAAGATTCAGCACCTAGGTACGAACGGTCATGTCCCCCGTTTTGACCGTTTTCCGAAACCGGCTTTGAAAATTCCAGAAAATTCAAAAAAACTCGAAACGATGCACGACCTTCGCGTGGTGTTGTTATATATGTCCTAGTATCCACCAAAAATAATATAGTTGGAATACGACAATTTGGTGGAAAATGTGTTCACAGAAATGAGCTATCTCGTACGAAGATTCATGGCTTTCGGTCGAAATGACGGATGTTTTGGCCACATCCATGGCATAGTTTGTTTAAATGTGACCATATTCCACACAAAGGTGCATATTGGAACAACTAACAATGTTTCACGAAGAAAGTTTTATTTTTCGTTGAATAAAAATACCATCTTCCCTTCCCGGAGTGTCAAAATCGGGTTTTTTTGTGAAGCACATACACAAAATATGTTGCAAAAATGTGCAAAATAAAATTCTAAATATATTTGTCATTTTTGATCTACAAATAAACAAACTTACTACCTCTCAATAGCTCAAAATACACCTCTTTCAAAAAAGAAAATTTCTGCCGATTCCGCTGAAACCGGGCCAAATTTGAACTACATGTGCCTCGTAGTTTGCTCATGATTTTTTGTAAAAATCATTTTTAGGTACCCAAGTACCTATTTCAACAGAGATACACCAAGAGTTCATCAAGATTCAGCACCTAGGTACGAACGGTCATCTCCCCCGTTTTGACCGTTTTCCGAAATCATTTTTGCAAAATATTGTCACCACATGATTTTTGCAAAAATAGATCAAAACCAAGTTTAAAAGTGTATGTTTTAATTTAATCATGGCATAATTTTAAAACCCTACAATTTTTATATCGCATTTGAATTTAAAAGAGTAGTCCAATATTTTATTTAAGAATCTTCGCAACCCTATATGAAGCAATATATAAAGGTTAGGGGTATTTTGTATTTTTATTGACTAAATATTGTTCCTAATAGTCTACAATAGCAGAATACATATTTGTTTTAAAAAATCAAAAGTTATTTGGTTGAAATTGGAGTAAAAAAAAAGTCATTAAAGAAGATAAAAAAAGAAAACAAACCTGCCAAGCCGGCTGGCCCAGCCCAGCTGCGCGCCCGGCCCAAGGCATCAGCCTGGCTGGTCTCTCTTAGCGCAGCCCAGCAACCTAGTGCGGATGATCCGTATGTGGATAAATAGAGTAAGGCTCCTGCTTGTAACACGAGGATGGTTGTGTCCTACTGGTTTCGTCGATGGTTAGCTTGCGAGAGGTGGCCGGTTCGACCCCTCACCCGGACGCCCCTTTTGTTTCCTATTTTCTGCTAGGTGGGCGTGGTGCGGTGCGGTGCGCGTGGGTGGTGCGGTGCGTGCGTGCGCCAGGTGTGGTGAGGTGCTGCGTGCGTGTGGTGCGGTGCGGTGCACAGGTGTGGTGCGGTGCGGTGCGAGTGGTGAGGTGCTGCGTGCGTGTGGTGCGGTGCACAGGTGGGTGCGTGTGGTGCGGTGCACAGGTGGGTGCGTGTGTACTGCCAACAATTTCAATTTCTTTGTTTTTTGTGGATGATTAAAAATTGACACGTGGACATGACACATAGGCAAAAATTGACACGTGGACATGATACATAGGCAAAAATTACTGCCAACAAACGCATGACCAATTAATTTGGTCTTAGTTAAGCAAAAAAAGGGTCATACACTAGGTATCATGTCCTATGACCATCTTGTTAAAGAAAATCATGACTATTTTGGCAAAAAAGTCATGTGTTTAGTCCTCCCAAACATGTCATGACCAAGATTAAACATGGTCATGGATCTATGACAAATTCGTCCATGGTCATTAAAAAAGGGTCATGTATCAACATATTTCTTGTAGTGATTCCCCATCACGGCACGGTGATCGACGGCCCCAGGAGGCGACGGCGGAGGGGGTTTCTGTCGGCGGACTGTGGAGGTGCAGGTTCAGGGTTCAGAGACAGAAGAAATCGGGGGGGGGGGGAAGAAAGGAGAGATGGCGGCGCTAGCTGGGAGATGGGGGGTTCTAGGGCGAGCAGAGGGGGATGGTGGATGTTTTTAAGGAGGGATGAGCTCGGTACGGCAGGCATCAGAGGAGGGGGGGAGATGATCCTGTGGTGGAGAGGGCGTTCGTACTGTCGATGACGACAGCGAGGTAGGGGATGACCCTCTCGAAGGGGTATCGGGCCAGGAGAGAGGCAGGCTTGGGGGGTGATGGGCTGGGTGAGTGGGGTTGGGCTGTGGGTTGTTGCCTCCCCACAGCTCACCCTCTCTTTTTATTTTTTCCTTATCTCTTTTTTTTTGTAAAGGATGAAAGAGAGAGAGAGATAGAAATAGGGTTTGGGGGGTTTTAATTTTTATAAATAAATCTTATCAATTGGCAAACAACAATTTCAAAGCAATTGTGAATATTAAGTCCAAATATTGAAATATTAATTGGAGTTTTAAGTTGATAATTGAAATTCCATTAGTTTTCCATAAAGATTGATTTTTAAACAATTTATTCAATAACCCCAAACAATTTATGAGGCCTTATTGAATTAATTATTTGCAAGAATTTGATTTTTTAAACCCACAATTTGATCATGCCCATTATAATTGAATTTGAAGTGTATTTGAATTTGTCATTAGTGTGTTGATTAAAGGGAGTTTTATTTAACAAGCAATTTGAATAAATCATCTTCAAACTATTTGAAAACAATTGAGTTGTTTTAGTTGGCAATTTTTAAATTGGAAATTTTGAGCAATGTTTGAAAGTTTAATTTGGATTGAGTTTTTGAGTTAATTAGGAAAACATGGTGCAATGCATATGATGCATGTGATGCAAAAAGAAAAAGAAAGCAACCAATTCTACTAAGGGGGAACACCCCAGGTGTTACAGTGTGACCGTGTGATTGCCGAAGACTCTGATCCGATGCAAACTCTGTACCCTAGGCTCGATCGGGCTGCGAGTCTATAAATAACCCCGGCTAGCTCCTCTAAGATCTTCACCAAACCAACAGCCGCCGTCTGATCCAGCGGTAGCTAGAGGCGTAAGGAAAGGAAGATCAACGAGGCGATGGCGAGCGCAACTTCGGGAGATCTTCACGGCAGAGTCGGCGACAGGGCGAGGGTGATCGTCATCAAGGACGGCAAAAAGATGGAGCTGGTCGGATACGTATATGTGTAGAGATAGAATATGTTAAACCTAGTCATACTTGCCTTGTACTCGAAGTACCTCCCCATGTACCTCTCCTTATATACCCCATACGAGGGCCAAGCAATAAACAACAAATATTAGGGTTCCACAACTTTCCACATGGTATCAGAGCGGTTTGCCTCATGGCGCCGATCCTAGGTTTCTCCACCACTTCCGCAGCGCGCCGCCTCCGGGGAGATCTCTCCTCGAGGCCGCGGCACCCGGTTTCGATCAATGATCGGATCGGTTCTTTAGATTAGATTAGACAATTTCGAAATTATTCCGTAAACTAGATCCAATTGAGTCAAATAAATCCGTAGCTACTCTCCATGATCCTCGAATCTCCGGTGAAAATTAGTGAAAATCCGTGCGCGACGCTACTTCGACTCCAACCTCCGGTCATCCTCGGCAAATATCCGGCGACCCGACCTGCGTCGACCTCCCACATGCGTGCACCTCTAGGCAACTTCGCCAACAACTCGGACAGGACATGAACGCCTCGATCCAATCTGCCACGCGGAGAGCGGTCGTCACCAACACAATCCAATCTGGGTACGTTGTTTAGTAATACTTCTAATCAGCATGCACTAGAGGACAAGATGCAGTACACGAGCACACGATGCACATGAAAGAAGCAGATCGACTCCAGCAAACGTCAGCTCACGACCACAAACGCCAGCGCATGGCGGTGGACAACGGTAGGGCCCGCAGGTCTTTGTCCACCTCTGCGTGCGTCGGCATGTTGCCTACGTCGAGTACCGCGCTGGGAAATCTACACCGACACCTCCGCCGAGCTGTAACACTACGCCCTCTACGCGCCAAAATCTTCATCGAGCCCAATAAGAAGCGACGACATCCACCACACGCCAGGCTGGTGTGGAACTTCATCGACTTCTCCGACACCATGGAGTCTACGTCATCATCGTCGCGAGAGACGCCTCCAAGCGATGTAACAGTTCATGCGTGCCGCCTCACCGCCGACACTACATCGCCAAGGTCTACATCACGCAGCGGCGGAGCCAGGAAAAAAAAGCTGTGGGGTCACAGCTTTAAAATTGCACAAAAAAACTCCATAATCATCGGCAACAACAAAAAAGAATGATCAACGATGAATTAATTTTTCATTAAAATGACCACGGCAATAACAATTGTCCAAAAGAAGAAAATTATACTATGGTAACAGCCCCTTACGGTCATGAAAACCTTGATAGGTATGCATGATGGCATCGGTACTAATTAACTGAAATACATCATTTTCAACGTAAGTAATGAGACAATGGTTTAAAAAAAGATCGCCTATTCTATTTCGTAGATCAGATTTGATATACTTCATTGCAGAAAATGCTCTCTCAATCGTTGCCGTGGCAACCGGGAGAACCAGAATTAGCTTCAACAAAAGAAACACTAGAGGAAAGGTTATATGCTTCTTCTTTTCAACTAATTTTTGGCAAAGATCACCAACACCTTTTACATCCGAGAACCTGGAGTCATCCCGGATATTTGCAACAAAGTTATCAAGTTGGCAACTTAGTTCTTCAATCTTGCTTTCACTAGCGAAATCATCAGGATATAAGCGAGCCATCGCCAATATTTTATCCTTCTCGAAGTTAGAGAAAGAACCTGAAGGATCCAAACAACCCATTCCAAGCAGCAAGGTCGTGCCGCTTTCCGTGAAACGGTCATTAAGCTCCACATGCAACAAATCGATCACGGCATACATGACACTTTGGTAGTAATCCTCATTTGATATGCCATCAATCTGAACTCTTCTCTTTGACTTTGATCCTCTAGGAACATGCATGGCATCCATATCTGGAAGCTCAATATCATGTTTGATGCAAAACTCAATAACTTGGCCAAAGATATCTTCCCAGCCTTGGTCTCTCATGACTTGTAATCTTTTCTTAGTTGTACCAAGATATGAAACAGCATTCACAATGTCTTGGTCCTTCCTTTGCAAAGACGTGTTCAATTCATTAGTTATCCCAAATATAATCTTCATGATGTGCAACATAAATGCAAAATCAAATGTTTGTATGGCATCCAAAACACCTTTTGCTTTGAGCTTATCAATAGCTTTGCCTCCATTTTGTGCAATATCTTCAATAACTTCAATTACCGATGGAAACATGACAATCATATTCATGAGAGAATAAAAATGAGAACCCCATCGAGTATCACCGGCTCTTTTCAACCCAAGTTCTTGATTCAATCCCGTCCCAGTTTCAAGCTCACCCATTTGCAATGCTTCTTCAACTTTCTTTGCTTGCTTCTCTCGAAGCATATCCCTGTTCTTGAAAGAACCTCCAATCGTGGATAGGATATAGCTCATCCACTCAAAAAGCCATACAACATCTTCATGGTTTTTTGCAACAGCAACTAGTGTCAATTGCAATTGATGTGCAAAACAGTGAATGCTATGAGCAGATTTTGAATCCTCCATCACTAGAGTTTTCAAACCATTCAAACGACCTTGCATGTTACTAGCGCATCATAACCTTGCCCCGGATTCGAGAAGGACTAAGCCCTTGTTTTGCAAGCAAATGATAAATAGCTTGTTTGAGTGCAAGAGATGTTGTTTGACTGACATGAGCAAGTCCAATCAGCCGCTCCATTACAAACCCCCTCCTGTCAACATATCTTATAACAAGAGCCATTTGTTCCTTGTGAGATACATCACGAGATTCATCAACCAATATAGAAAAATACTCATCTCCAACATCTTTCATGATGGCTTTAAGTGTTTCTTCAGCACAAGCACGCACAATATCCTTTTGTATCTCAGGAGATATCAGTTTCAAATTCTTTGGAGCATTTCCTAGAGCAATAGCACCCACCTCTGGACAACGAGCAGCATACCATTCATAGAAAGTGAGGAAATTTCCCTTCCTCAAGGATGATTCACTCTCATCATGGCCCCGAACTGGCAATCCCAAACAAAGAAGCAATCTTGCAATATCAATAGATGCAATCAAACGAGCTCGATACTCTCTCTTAGACTTCTTTGTTTGCTTAATTATAGCCGCTGATATGGACTGGTTTTCATTCATTAGATCATCACATCTCTTCATATTTTGGTTATGGACACTAGAAGGACCGCCAACGTGAACCTCTAACCTACTAGCTTTATTCCAAAGTCTCCACCCTTTGCTTGAAAATGCCTCGCCACCACCATGCCCTCGAGTCTCGTTCTGGAATAAGTAGCAACAAAGACAATATACGGCATCTTCATCTATGCTATACTCCAACCAGCCACCATATTTAGAAAACCATGCTGAATTAAAATGGCGCGGAATTCCACTCATATCTGTTTGGGGGAAACTATGGACGTGTTTGTTTCGCGGTCCAGTAACGGTACTCCATAACGCTGGGATCTTAATACGTTAAATTCTGTTTGGTTAGACTTGGCCGTAATCAGATCCCACGTAATCAAATTACATCGCTACAGACATTTGTTTCCGCCCATCTCCCCGTGTTATCCGTTTACGCCAGCAGAAGGATACGACGCCGCACCCGCACGTCTCTATCCCCTCCGAAAGGAACGCTGCCTCCCTTCCCCTCGAGCGCTCCATCTCGTCTTCCTCAACAGAGAGCTGCGAGCTAGCAGGCGCCGACAGCCGGATCACATGACAGGCAATCTCGGAGTGCAGCTGCGAGAAGCGCGACAGGAGCGCAGCCGCCGGCGCCGCCGGACCCGAGCAGATCGTATGGAGCTCCCCAGTGGCAGGGTGGAGGACAAAGACAAGGTAGCTGCGGCGGCCTAGGAATCACCGGTGCGACGGGAGCGCAGCCGGCGGCGCCGCCAGACCCGAGCAAATCATACAGAGCTCCCCGGTGGCAGGGCAGTACCAGGTGTGGAGGACAAAGAAAAGGGAGATGTAGCGGCCGACGAATCGCCGGTGCGGCGGGAGCGCAGCCGGCGGCGCCGCCGGACCCCGAGTAGATCTTACGGAGATCGCCGGTGGCAGGACAGTATCGGCTGTGGAGTTTAAAGACAAAGGAGCCGCGGCGGCCGACGAATCGCCGGTGCGGCGGGAGCGCAGACGGCGGCGCCGCCAGACCCCGAGTAGATCATACAGAGATCGCCGGTGGCAGGGCAATACCGGTTATAGAGTTTAAAGACAAAGGAGCCGCGGCGGCCGACGAATCGCCGTTGCGACCGGCCGGAGTCGTACGGGAAGATGTTGGAGCAGCCGGCAGCCATGGCAACAAGGTCAAACCGTAGCAGCATCAGCAGGCCACTCCGTAACTTCATTCCTGAGATGAACCAAACATGTTTCAGGTTTACCCCAATCCGTTTACGTTAACGCTGTATTCCAATCCCATTTACGTTTACGCTTCCGGTGTCGAAACAAACACGTCCTATGATTTTTTGGTTGAAATGGACCTTTCTGGAGGTAAGCTCTTCTCACATCATCACGCACTTTGGCAGTTTTAAATTGCGAAATTGGCCTTCTTTGTGCAGGATCTGCTGGAAGGTTACATATATCGACATGATCTTCTACACCTCTTTGTACAGCCGCAGCCGTATTTGACACTGAATTCACCACAGGCTGTATCACTACTGTACGATGAGTATGTTCATCTTCATTGACAGCAGCAGACAATTGTGAAGAATTTGGGCTGTTCTTTTGTGCTGCCCATAACTTAGCAATTCTGTCCATTTTAATCCTGGAAAACAATTACTACAACTTAATTTCTAAAATTCCTAAAAGAAAACAATACTACTGTTGCTCTGTGCTCACCGAGAGGTTGACTGGCCGCGCTGCCGGGTCGAGTCGCAGGCGTCCGGCGACGGCGAGGTGCAGCCGCGCAGGCGTCCGACGGCGGCAAGGCAGCAACCGCGTCGCCGTGGTCGACGGCGAGAAGACCACGCGCAACCGCGCAGCGGCGCACAAGTTCGGCGAGCAGGAGCCCGTGCGCAGTCCGCTGCCTCCCTATCTCCTCCTAATCTTCAATATTTGTTGCTCCATGGTTCCAAATCTTCTCAGCTAGCAGAGGCAGTAAAGAATGCGGAAGAAAATTAGGGATTTGGGCTGGACACGGGAAGAGAGATTGGGGATTCGGTTGATTTGGAGAGAGAAAGAAGATAACTAGAACTGTTTTGCTAGACGTACCAACATTTTGTATCAAATCTGTCAATGACAGTGGGGTCGGTTGCTTTGACCTGTGTGTTCATGTGTAGTACGCATAGCTGGGGTTTAAAAGATAGCAAAATACCTGTGGGGTCGGCCGACCCCACAGCCACAACGTGGCTCCGCCGTTGACATCACGTGGTCTTCATCGACAAACTCGTCAACACACCGCCGCCGCCGCTACAACTACGACATCCACAAGGCTGGACACGCGTCCTCTGACAGTACAACTGCAAGACGCCACGACACCGACGACGGCATCGACCGCGTCCGACGGCTAAGACTGCATCGACAACCCGGCATCACTATTGTGAAAGCCCCTACAACCGCGCGCACGGTTTTGGCAAAACCGTTGTGTGCTTGGTGGGTTTCCTCCGGTCTTGGCAAAACTGGTGGACTCACTTATAACCAATGACCGCGTCCTCTGACATTTTCAAGACGCCCCCGCGACGGTATCTCTCAAGGTACGAAACGTCGTAAAAAAAAAACACAACTGCAGCACCGTCATACAAATCGCGCAATTTTTTGCGCCTCCGGCATTGCGGCTACAACGACTACGGCGAGTACTACATCGACCACTACTACCTCGACTACGGCTACATCCTGATCAACTACCTCGACATCGACATCACGGGCTACATCTACAACAATACATCGACAACAATTCCAGTCAGCAGCGTCCGCGTCATCACTTCCGTCAACGCCACTCCCGCTGTGACTGCGGAAGGGAAGAGAGGAGAGATGATGATGACGGAGAGGAGGAAGCGACGAAAGCGCAAAACTTTAAATCCAGTCGCAAGCGTCTGCTACACTCCCGCTACGACTGAGGGGATGTTAGGATACGTATATGTGTAGGATAGAATATGTTAAACCTAGTCATACTTGCCTTGTACTCCAAGTACCTCCCCATGTACCTCTCCTTATATACCCCATACGAGGGCCGAGCAATAAACAACAAATATTAGGGTTCCACAACTTTCCACAGGTCAGCCAGGAGTGCATCGACTCTCTCAAGGCGCTTCCTCCCCGCAAGCCCATCCGCCCGGTCGACCACGCGCTTCCGTGAGAGGTATCGTCGGTCTGATGTCGGCCTTTTCCAGGCTCTGCAGGCCGCGCGCGATTGTGAGGACGACATCCTCCGGCAGTACGAAGCCACCGGGCAGGCCTTTCATCCGTACGACGATGATGAGGACGAGGAGGAAATCTAGGTCTATGCACTTCTATGTTGCCTATGCTGCTAATACTGTTTATCGGGTGCCTGGCTGATAGTATGTTGCTTTGCAATTTAGCACCAACGGAATACTGTTTTGGAACTCGTAAGTTATTTTTTATGCTTTTTAATTATTATTTTTTGCGAAACACGGTATCACGCATATGCTCACAAACGCGCGCACACGCATCAATATGAACACACACGCGGATCCTGCTCCTACGAACAACTCCGAGAGACAGAGCCAGCAGATTGAGTCTTAATTGACGAAGTTACCATAGTCAACTTGCTGCCGATGGGAAGGTCGAATATTCCGGATAAATGAGAAACACCAGTGTCAAATCTAGAGTTTAAACTCTGGTGGATCGGGGATACAACCACTCTTATAATCATCCTACCACAGGAAGATTATATTTTCGTTTACCCCCTCTCTTCCCACAATTTTATACATCTACCGGCCACAAAGTGAATAGAGAGTATTTGTTAGAGATGAACTGGCCAAGGGCGTGTTTGGTAACCCGCATGCATGCTTCCTATCGCCCGCAAGAGTTTCCACGCCAGGCCATTGAGAAGCTAAGCTACCTCCGAGATAGAACCGTGGAGACTGTCGATTCGGTTATTTCCGTGGAGCCTAATCCGGGGAGCACAACGTGCTACAGCCTCCCATCAGTTGCACACATGGAGAAGCACGGGGATGCGTCCATGATCCCCCTCACTTTCACTATCAAGCACCGAGACCTATGGATGCTTCACCTCCTCCTCTTCTGTCACATATGGATCCCCTGTTAGCATACAATATACAAGCAGGAATAGACTACCACCCATAGATCTTGTGATCCAAATCTACCTCCCACTCTTTTATCTCTTTGTATAATTCCATAAAAGGGCGAAATCAACACAATAAAATATTAGAATTTCAACATGTTTCACATGGTATCAGAGTGTTTGACTCACGTCGCCAATCCGGATTTCTACCACTTTCCGTATCACGCGCCACCCTCGAGAAGATCAATCTCTTTTCCTCGAGGGCGCGGTATACATTTTCGATTCTTTAGATTAGATTAAAATTCAATTTCGAAATTCCATCAAATCTATTTCATTCTGTAGCCAAAATAAATTTTTGATTACATGATAATTTGATTCTCTTTCCGGCGGAAATAAAGTGTAGGTCATGGCAGCGCTTCCTTTACCATAACATGGAGAAGAAGTCAACCATGCACCGCCTCAGCTGCGTTGATCTGAAGGAACAGCGGCCGTTGGACAAGCTGACAAAGTCATCTTTTCGGCCTACGTCGCCATACGCATGGTCGTCTCCTGCCTGCTATGCGCCTAATAGATTTTCTTCCCCCAAGCTAGGAAAATATTCTTCCCGACCGTTGCTTCAAGGCCTACAACGATGATGGTGGAGAAGGACCTGATCGCGCCTCCAGAATTCGTGTGACGTCCTTTTTTGTAAAATGACAAGCCTACGTTGTATTTTTGTAGTTTCGGGGCTTCTTTGTAATTGTCCTTATCATGTGGACATTTCTCCTGTTAAAAGAAACAATGATATTCAATGGAACAGATTACAGCAAACCAAACGGGCGTCCACTGCTACCGTTTCGCCCGCATTTTTCCTTTACTGGGCCGGCCCATTTAAATGATTCTTTGTTTCGGTCGTTCGCATGTTTGCTGGCTATTTGCTGGACGTTTCGCTGCAGCTGGGCCCTGCTGCGGGTGGGTCCATATTGTCAGAGCATCTTCTGTCATTTACTGTTTTGGTTGTACACAGGTGGGAGGATCAACCTATTTAAGCTGGTGAAAATTTCTGTCGGGTTACAATGTGGGACTAAAAATTCCTAGTTCTCGTATGATGGCGCGCGCGCTGTTTGATGCTCTTGACTGACGCTGACTTTACATACCGACACACACATGCGCATGACCTGCCGCTCCTCTCCTTTATCTTCTTAAGCGTGACGCGTACACACAAAGGGGACCACACGAGCACGTACTTGCACCATTCACTAACAACTTCCAGATCTGATGCGTGCATGCACACCAGAGTGCGGGTTTTTTTCTTTTTTTTGAAATAAGTGCGGGTTTTTTTCCGGATGGTGTCGCAGGTGCACATGCACATCGAAAAAGAGGGTTGACTTTGGCTGGGTGGTACGTACATATTATAAACTAAATTGTTTAACAAAACAATTAAGCCGCCACTAATTACAACCGTACGTACATACTAATAACTAAACTATTTAATAAAAATACAAGCATTTAAATTAATGTGAGACTATGAATTAGACTAAGTAAAAAAAGTGCGACTATGAATTAAACAAAAATAAAATAAAATAAAATACGGGGAACAAAAAATTATTGCTCCAGTAACTATTCACGACCACCTAGAAAAACAAGAACTCAACACTATCTAGAACAAAATTTAATTTTCGGAGAAACATAACCTCGTCTATATGAGAAACACATATATAGACCGGATGGAACAAAAAAAAATCACAATTACAGCTAGGATAATAATTTAAAAAGAAAATAAATCAATTTCAAAAGGAATGAAATCTTGCCAAACCGAGGAAAAATATTCTAAAAATTGTGTTATCTTGGAATCAGGTACTTTAGTCTATAGGAACAAGTGAAATATTCTAAAAAAGTGCATATTTCTCTCGAGAGATGGAACATAAAAAGATAGGAACAAAAAGGTAGGAACAAATATCAGAAGAAAAGCTCGGAACAAAACCTCCTCACATATAGGAACAAAAAGCTCCTCGGAGAGAGGAACAAAGTTCCATAAACATATGAATAAAAATATCAAAACAAGGGTAGGAACAAAGTTTCATAGACACAGAACAAAAATCTCAGAACAATGGTAGGAACAAAGTTTCATGTACATAGGAACAAAATCTTAGAACAAGGATAACAAAGTTTCATGTACAGAGTTCCATAGACATAGGAATAAAATCTAAGAACAAGGTTAGGAACAAAGTTCCATGGACATGGGAACAAAAATCTCAAAACAAGCATATGAACAAAGTTCCATGGATATAAGAATAAAAATCTCAGAAGGGTAGGAACAAAGTTCCATAGACATAGGAACATAATCTCAGAACAGGGTACAAACAAAGTTCCATGGACATTGGAATAAAAATCTTAGAAGAAGAATAGGAACAAAATTCCATGGACATGGGAAGAAAACCTTAGAAAAAGGATACGAAAAAGTTTCATGGATATAGGAACAAAATCTCAGAACAAGGATAGGAACAAAGTTACATGGACATAGGAACTAAAATCTCAGAACAAGGGTAGGAACAAAGTTCCATGGACCTAGGAACAAAAAATCAGAACAGGGGTAGGAACAAAGTTCCATGGACATAGGAACAAAATCTAATACCAAGGATAGAAACAAAGTTTCATGGACATGGGAACAAAATCTCGGAACAAAGGATAGGAACAAAGTTCCATGGACATAGGAACAAATCTGAAAACAAGGATATGAACAAAATTGCATGGACATAGGAACAAAAAACTCAGAACAAGGGGAACAAAGTTCCATGGACATAGGAACAAAATCTCGGAACAGAGGTACGAACAAAGTTCCATGGACATAGGAACGAAATCTCGGAATAAGGATAGAAATAAAGTTCCATGGACATAGGAGCAAAATCTCAGAACAATGATAAGAGCAAAAAAAGCTAAATAAAGACATAGGAATAAAAAGTCAGCGACAAAGTTAATTACACACAGGGGAACAAGAAAAATACAGAAGTAATTTTCTATAATAAGAGAAACACATATATATAACTAAAAAGAATAAATAGTTATACATCGAGGAATAAGAAAAATACATCACTAGTAAGAGAAAAGGGTATTTTTAAAGTTAAAAGAAGGTAAAATAAAAAAAGAATAAAAAAATGAAAGAAATAAAGAAAAAGTGAATAGAAAAAGAAATAAACATTCGTGAAAAAAGGACTTTACGTTGGAGAGAGGATTATACGTGAGGACTTTATATTACCAATTTGAACGAAGGGATTAGGGCATAAAGTGAAAGAAACATATGAAAGAAATAAAAAATAGAAAAAGAAATAAACATGCATGAAAAAATGAAAAAGGAAAGAAAAAACGTGAGAGAGAGGGACATGTGAGGAGCATTCACGATCAAAGCAAGTCGTAGACTCGTACAATTGGAACGATAGTACCAGTACAAGCGAATGAGCGAGCGAAGCAGTAAATGGGCCGAGCCCATGAAGCTGGTTCCTTTGGCAAAACGGTACCCTCCATCGCTCGGGCGATGGCGAGGGATTTCCCCCCATCCTCCCTGGCCTAGTGCGCTGGACACACCGCCTCCTCGCCCCCCCCCCTCTTTCCTACCTGGCAGCGTCACACGGGCACTTCGCCTACTTTGAATAGGTCCTATTAAATGGGTGTCGTCCTCACGTGCTCTACTCCCACTTCCCAGGTGGTCCACTTCACATCCCTCGGTAAACCCTAGCAAACATACATCGGAGTTGCGGTGATGCTGAAGAAGGAGACAATGTCGTTCAAGTTCGACCGCGACGGCCACATGGATGGGCCGTCGGGCGAGCGCCGCTGCGAGCGCAAGAGCGTGAGCTTGGACCACATGCAGTGCCTCTGGCGGCACGACTAGCCGGTTCTATGGCATGACGTGAAACTCTCGGATCACCGGCACATTAGTGATCGCCGCTTCCGCCTGTGACAGCATACGGTCCAGTGCGGCACCGCTGAACGGATAGTAAGGGCACCTTGAGGGGGTGAATAGGTGCTACGACCAATTTTAATTTTTCTTCAAGATTAGGCTTGACACAAAGATAAATTCTCTAGATAATGCAACTACGGTGAATTTACCTATATGAAAAGAACAATGATAAACACAATACAAGACCAAGTAAAGGATAAGGGAACGAGATAACCGATAGGAAGCACGCGGATACACGATGTATTCCCGAGTTCCTACTTGTTAAGGGAGTACGTCTCGTTGGAGGGGTGTGAGCTTCGCCACAAAGTCCTACTCAACGCCACAAAGGCATCACCCTATTCTCCGATAAACCCCGCCACAAAGGCCTAGTTCACCTTCCACTATTGATCCCCTTTGAGGAGGGAATCGAATCTTTTACAAACAAGCTTGGGGAACACACCCACAACCAAATTAGGGGCTCCCAACAATCACCAATCACCAACAAGTGTAGCAATGGAGTCTAGGTTTTCCACAATAAACCCTAGACTCGAATGAGGGGGAAATGAAGAACGGCTCGGTGAAGATGTAGATCAGGGCCTTCTCCTTCAATCCTCCAAGTATCAACGAGTTTGGGTGGAGGAATTGGGAGAGATCTAGCTTTTAGAGGCTCAATAAATGATGGACTTCAATGCTTTCCGAGCTACCCCTTGGGGAAGAAGGAGATGGGGTATTTATACCCCCTTCTTCCAACTAGCCGTTCGACCCTATTTACGCCTGGCGGTACTACCGCTGGGGCCAGCGGTACTACCACTCACTGGCAACCAACACGGTACCGAGGGGTTCCAGCCAATGGACACGGACGGTACAACCGCGGAAGTACCGCAGTACTTCCAGCAGCGGTACTACCGCTAGGCCCACCGGTACTACCGCTTGGCGTTAGCCTACCGGGTTATCATCCCTCCATCAGTACTCCCCAGAATAGCTTGGGCTTCTCGGGATCAACCATGAAACGCATGCTATTCCCTGCAAAAATAACAAACACCCAAATCCATAAAACACCGAGTTAAAATGCTTTGATAACAGCTAGGCCTTGCTCCATAGGTGGTCCATATAGTAACCCGGTTTTTCCTGAGTCAAACACTAGTTTCCCAGGTCAACACTCCGAGAAATTGTGACAAGGCCCGGACTTGCACCATTTGCTAATTAGTCCGAATATCGCGCTCGCAATCCGTTTCAATCTCTTCCCCGGATATCTCGCAACGGGCATTTTTAATGTTGATCCCAAAATATCCGGACGGGTGATATTTTTCCGAAAATTTTGCTCCTTCCGCCTAGACCTAGGGCGCTCCCACCCCGCACCTATAAATAGGTGTCCAGGGGGTAGCCCTAGATCTAAGGCTCACTCCTCATCTTCCTCCTCTCACCATTTCTCACCTGCGCGCGCGAGCCCAAGCTCAAGGCCGTGACCAGCAGGTTCACGCCGCCGGTCGCGAGAACGCCGCGGGAGCTGCGCCGCCGCCGTCCGTCCGCTGCTACGCCCTCGAGCAGCCCATCGGAGGTCCCTAGGAACCGCCGCCGTCGGGCCATCCACCGCCGCCGCATTCCCTTCTCGAATCCACCGGTAAGCCTCTTCAATTCCTTAGATCTAATCCTTGATTTCATGCGGGTAGATGGGATCTAGTTCCACTTCTAGAAGTTCCTCTTATTCCTCATTAGTTGAATACGCCATACATTTCTTTTCCATGCCTAATACTTAGTTTAGTCCAAGCGTGCACCTTCGAGCACATCTTCTCCACTTGCAATCGCGAATTTTTTCCGTATATGTGGCTTTGACTAGATTCAATCTGCTGAATTTTCCACAAGTACTTCTCGCTAAGTCGGGTAACTGCCTTTTCCGGGCCTCAAGTTGTTCATACTCTGCCTTTGTCTTCTTTTTAGATCACACACATGGCACCTAAGGCCAGCGCTAAGCTGAAGGGGAAACACCCGACCGGCAAGCAAAAGCCGAGTCAATCGATCTCTGCCAACTGGGCGAGATCGACCGTGACCAAGGCTAAGCTGGACGAGCTCGCAGAGTCGGGTGTTCTGCCCGCCCGGGAGGATATCCACTGGAGGGTACCTGGGGAGGAGACCCGGCCTTCTCCGGGTCTTGACGAGGTGGTGGTCTTCGTCGAACATGTGACCCGGGGTTTCCGCCCCCCGGGTCACCCTTTCTTCCGCGAACTCCTGGACCACTACAAGCTCCGGGTATTCGACATCGGCCCCAACTCTATGCTTAATATCACCCACTTTATCGTCTTGTGTGAGTCGTATCTATGTGTTCCTCCGAATCTAGCTCTTTTCCTTGAATTATTCCAATGCAAGCCGTGCCGAGAGAGTGGTGACGGGGCCCTCCTAGTTTGTGGAGGTGTTTCCATCCAGAGGCTGAAAAATTCCCTCATGCCGACTCTGGGTCTCATCTCTCACGCCAAACACTGGCAAAAAACTTACTTCTACTGCCAGGATACTTCCTCAGCCGGTGAAAAGCCACTTCCGGGTTTCACCAGCGACCTCCTCAATCTGTCCGATAGTTTCAACTCCTTTGCTTCTGAAGCCGAGAGGCAATCTATCAAGCCCCTCCTGCACAAACTAGCCGTACTGTCGGCCCACGGTCTCCTTGGGCTCAACCTAATTAAAACCTGGGTAACTTATCGGATTCAGCCTAACAGTGTCCGACCCAAACTCATGTGCAACTATTCTGGGCACGTCACCGATTCTCTTCGCTATTCGATGAGAAATTACCCGGCCTCGGACGCGAACAAGATCATGAAAAATTTCTTGGCCGAGAAGCTGGAGGTGATCCGGAACATAGCCGGCCTGGACCCCTACACACGGGATAACCCGGCTCCAGCAGTAAGAACCGGTTATCGCCCCTTTATCTGACTAACACCTTTCTTGTACAACCATTAACTTTTGTCACTGTATTCTTTTTTCAGGAAGATGACGCCTTTTGGAAGATAGTTACCCCCCTCCCTCCGAAAACTCGGAAGAGGACGAAGAGCCGGCTGATTCTGATGAAGGTAACATCCGAGTCTCACTCATTTCCTTTCTCGTTATCTTATCTGGGCCAACTTTTTCCTCTTTACCAACAATGTACCTTGCTTACCAGAGCTAGAGGACAAAGAGGAAACAGAATCGGACGAGAGCGAAGCTGAGCCAGAAGTGGAGGTCGGGGCAAAGAGGAGGACCCGGGGAGTAGTCTTCAAGGTGCCTTATTCCTCTATCACCTCCAAACCATACTCGTACGCTAACATGTGCGAACTTAACCAACATCTGATCAATTCATCACGCTTGAAGGAACCCGCCCCGGTCAAGAGTAGGGTAACCCGAAACTCTCCGGGTGACGATCCTCTTCACCCGGGCATCCCTTCGTCCCCCGCTCGCAAAGCCGGTGTTCCCCAAACTCGTTCTTCCCACCTTCCTCGGAGATATCCCTCTCCAAATCATCCACTAGCCGGACAGATCCGGGTCTCACTGTCCAACTCCTTATCAGCTTCTTCCGGGTCTAGCAATCTCCCACCAGATTTCGTCGTGAACACCGGGTAAGTTACTTTTCCTTGCTATTCGATACACTAGCTTTTTCCATACCTTTCATTTACCATATACTGATTGTTTCTTTTTCTCTTTCCCAGAGCCAAGGTCACGAGCAGTGACCCGGAGGACATGGACGTGGATAACCCGGCTATGGAGGATCCGGAAGACGTTGCAAAGACCGCAGATGGCGGTGTAGAAGAAGAACAAGACTTGCTGAAAGATCCGGCCGAGCAGAAGGCCGAGTTTCCCATGCCAACGCACACACCCGGGGACGAGGATGTCGAGATCCTGGGGTCGCGGAGGGGTGATCCCACTCCCAACAATCAGGCCACCCGGATAACCTCTCCCAAGCAGGAAAGGACCCCGCCTCCGGGTGAACAGGACCCCAGCTCCTCCAGGCCAAGACTCGGCGATCTGGATTTTTATGGAATGCTAGATGTACTCTTCTCCCTGAAGACTAATGAGAGGGACATCTTGGAAGCCATGGCAGCTAAGCACCGGGTAATATAAACAATGTTGCTTGTGTACTCACATAGTCCCCAAGTTCCGAGTGAACTATGCATAGTTTGCTTGGTACTTTATAACCTGTATGATATGCCATACCCAACTATATCTTTTGTCCGACTAACTTTTCCTTTCCTTTTCTCACAGGCCTACGTGACCCAGTCTGAGGAGGTGTTGGCAAAGACCAACAAGCTCCTCGAGGTCGAGACAAAGTTATGTGGAGCACTAGAAGCTGATGTGAAAAATCTTGAGAAGGACGTGAAAAAGTATAAGAAAAGGTCCCACACTGCTGAGGGTGAACTGAAGAAAATTTCGGCCCAGATTGACAACACTTACCGCACTCTACTTGGTAAGAATTTCCGACTTACTACTTATAACCTGGATTTGTCACTCTCTAAGGCTTATCATCCGAATTTCAGTGCTTTAACTTTTGCTGTTACTGTGCAGGTCCGGGTGAAAAGGCCCTAGATGAAGATGATATTGAAAAACTGAAGACGCTGAAGGCCGTGATCCGGCAACTTACTGTCGGCACCAAGTGGATTTTGGAGGCTGTGAAGTGGCCGGGTAAGGGTTATTGTGGTCTGAACGATTTGCTTGATGCATGTTCTACCATCCCCGCCTGGATCGAGCACTGGAAGTGTTCATCGTGCCGAGTTGGGGTAACCCGTGGGCTTGGTCTGGCCAAGTCCTATTTTCCTAGGCTTGAGCCGGCAAAGCTTGTTGGCGGGTTTCCCGAGTTCAACAACGACGGCTCCAAGTTCACTGGTAAGGATTACAAGGGCATTCATGCGCAGGTGCGTCACTCGACGATCTTGATCGCCGACAATCTTGATTTAAGCAAGATAACTCCACCTTACAATGCCGAGGACAAGCCAATTCAATCGGATCTGCCTAAGCCCTTTGACATGCTGGAACGGTGGAAGGCGGAGGCTGCCAAGAAGAAAGCTGAAGCCGATACTGCGCCTTCCTCCTCTACGCCGGTTGTCCCTCCTCCAGCCCGTGCCGATACTGCGGCTAACCCGGACATGGGAGTAGAGAAGACCACCGACGAGCATTCCACAGACCCGGCTGCCAAGGACAACGTTGATGACTCGGCAAAGGATGTCGAGTAAAGTTTCGCTATCTCTTGCCTCAAACATTTATTCGGCCAATGGGCATTATGTAATATGCCTGATACAATTATCCTTTTAATAGTGCGCCTGTGCACTTTTCGATACAATTTCCTTGGTTTGTAATACGTTTAAACTTTAATAGCTTTTGGTGGCCCTTCTGGCCCCTCATCGTGATATGTTATTCCCTAGCCTTGGACTTTTGTTGCTGCTTTTCTGATTTTCGCTCTTGTTCCTTTTGTGAGACTCGATTTCCGGGTCTCGGTGATTTTGACAAGCGGACTTTTTTTCCTAAGTCCCCAAGTCCCCAAGACTCGGATTTTTGGGTTTTTAAGCTTAACAGCTAAACAATTTGTTGCTTTTCTTCAAATTCCCAAGTCCCCAAGGCCCGAATCTCCGAGTCTAGGGATTTGTAGTTTTCGGAAAGACAAATTGTTTTAGCTTAGGCTCAAAACATAGAGTTACTCACGTGGGTTTGAGGTTAAGCTTAATATTTGTGAGTTTCCGGCTGTTAACCTTGTACTCTGCATAACCTGTGGTTTGGATGACCCTTTTGATCCTCTTTGTTGTAAGCCGGCTTTCGCGTGGGTATTCAATGCTGCTATAACTTTGTAAAGACAGGGTCAGACAAGTCCCATTGGGCATCATGACTGATTGTGATTACACGTTAGCAAAGCATGCCACATTGTTGCGAGTCACATCAAGCTTAAACAAGAGAAATCAAGAAAATTTGGCTCTATTGTCCGGTTATAAGATTGTAACCGTACTTATTACAAGTAATCGGTCCTTATAACTTTAATGGCATCGTGGCCGGGTCTTTGAGTTTGCAACTGTGCTATTCAAGCAATCAGCCCCCAAGACCTATATATGCAATCTTAGGAAAAATATAGAACTGGTATACTATAAAACAAATAAGTAATACTAAACTGATAAAATAGAAAACAGAAAGTAAAAACAGAAAAAATCAAAACTTAACAGAAATAAATAAGAAAGAAGCAATATCATAGTTTAACCATCTCTTTATTGATATGAGAAAAGTTAGGTCAGCAGGCCGCCTCATTAAAAACCCTCCAGTCCCCTTAGGTACCCTAGATAGGAAAAGAGTGCGTCTGAAACCTGCTGCCTGTTACATCGTGTAATTCAACTTTGTAAACCTAGCCTATGCTAAGTGTAGTAGGGACGTAGCTGAGCCACGTTCCATGGTCTTTCCCTCTCTTGCATAGATGAAGTGGTGTGGGTTGTGTCATTGACGGTATCCGACTTTTCCCTTGCATCTACCAAGTAATATGATCCATTATGCAGATTCCGACTTATGATAAATGGTCCTTCCCATGGTGGAGATAACTTGTGCTTTCCCTCCTTTGATTGTACCAAGCGCAATACCAGGTCCCCTTCCTGGAAGACCCGGGTTTTGACTCGCCGACTATGGTATCTCCTCAGATCCTGCTGATATATGGCTGATCTCTCCAGGGCTTGTTCTCTGTGTTCTTCTAGCATATCCACGGCATACTGCCGTGTCTTCTCATTCTCCACCTCCACATAAGCCGATACTCGGGGCGAGTCATGAATAATATCACTCGGCAACACTGCCTCTGCACCATAAACCATGAAAAACAGGGTCATCTGAGTAGATCTGTTAGGTGTAGTGTTAATTCCCCAAACTACTGATGGTAGCTCTTCAACCCATGCTCCAGCAGCTCTGATGCACGGGACTCGCAGCCGTGGTTTTAACCCACGAAGTAACTCCTGATTTGCCCTTTCCACCTGTCCATTAGCTTGTGGATGGGCTACCGAGGCTATGTCAAGCCGGATACCATTGTTCCCGCAAAATTTCTCCATCTCACCTAAGGACATGTTGGTCCCATTGTCTGTTATTATGCTATGAGGGTATCCAAACCTGTAGATGATCCTTTTCAGGAACTTGACTGCTGTGATTGCTTCGCAATTGGTAACTGGCATAACTTCAACCCACTTAGTAAACTTATCAATAGCTACCAAAAGATGAGTCTTTTTGCATGGTGACACGTGGAAAGGGCCCACCATATCCATACCCCAAACAGCAAACGGCCAGGTCAGCGGGATTGTTTGTAACTCCATAGCCGGCACATGGGTTTGGCGAGCGTACCTTTCACATCCATCACACCTTGCCACCAAGCGCTCGGCGTCTGCTAAGGCCGTGAGCCAGAAAAACCCATGTCGATATGCTTTGGCCACAAGGGATCTTGTGGAGGCATGATGCCCACAATCACCTTCATGGAGCTCCTCAAAATCTGTCGGCCTTCTTCTAGTGCTATACAGCGCAAAAGGACTCCTGCTGCACTTCTTTCGTACAACTCTCCATTGATAATAGAATAGCCCTTTGCTCGTCTCAGAATTTGCCTTGCTAAAACTTCCTGTGGTGGTAACACGCCTCGTGATAGGTAGGCCAAAAACGGCTCTGTCCACTCGGGAACAGCGTGTACTGTGGCCACAAACTCCAAATCCGGGTCTTGGTTAGCCACCTCTTCCTTAGACTCGGTTTTAACAGATGGCCGCCATAACTCGTCCAGGAAAACGTTGGGTGGAACCGGCTCTCTGCGCGAGCCGAGTCTTGCGAGCGCATCTGCTGCCTCGTTCTTTCGCCTGTCAATATGCTCCACCTCATACCCGGAAAAACACCCGGCAACCCTATCCACCTCTCTGCGATATGCTGCCATTGTTGCATCTTTTCTATCCCAAGTTCCTGAGACCTGCTGTACCACAAGATCCGAGTCTCCGTAGCACCGTATTCGCCTAATGTTCATCTCCTATGCTATTCTCAATCCATGTAACAATGCCTCATACTCGGCCACATTGTTGGAGCAATCAAAGTGAATCTGCAACACGTAGCTCAATTTGTCTCCTTTGGGTGAGGTGAGTACCACCCCAGCTCCTGATCCCTCATACTGCTTAGAACCATCAAAGTGCATCACCCAAGACTCGGAACTTGGCATCATTGTGGGCATGCTTGTGTGAGTCCAATCATTGATAAAATTAGCTAAAGCTTGGGATTTGATTGCAGACCTGGGCTCGTAGCTGATGTGATAATCTCCCATCTCGATGGCCCACTTGGCTATTCTACCTATCGCATCTGAATTTATGATAATATCTGCCATTGGTATAGAGCTAACCACTGTTATGGGGTGTTCCTGAAAATATGGTTTCAATTTCCGGCTGGCCATGAAGACCCCGAAAACTAGTTTTTGCCAATGTGGGTAATGCTGCTTTGCTTCCGATAGTACTTCACTCACATAATAAACCGGCCTTTGGACCGGGTGATCTTTTCCATCCTCTTTGCGCTCGACAACAACCACGGCACTAACCGCCCGGGGCCCGGCCGCGACGTATAACAACATGGGCTCTTTAGGACCCGGTGCCGCCAGGATTGGTGCCTCAGATAATTGCTTTTTCAGAGCTTCTAACGCCTCGTCCGCCTCTTGGTCCTAAACAAATTTGTTGGTTTTCCTCAAGAGCCGGTATAAAGGTATTGCCTTCTCTCCAAGCCTGGATATAAACCGGCTTAACGCTGCTACACACCCTGTAAGATTTTGAACATGCTTCAGGCCTTCCGGCTTTTTCAGATTCTGAATAGCTTTGATCTTATCCGGGTTTGCCTCAATTCCTCTCTCGGAAACAATGAAACCGAGTAATTTTCCTGCTGGCACTCCAAACACACACTTTGTGGGGTTAAGCTTCATCTGATACCTTCTCAAATTCCTGAATGTTTCCTTTAGGTCCTCAATGAATGTTTCTGCCTTCCTGGTTTTAATCACCACATCATCAACATAAGCGTGAACGTTGCGTCCAATCTGATCCTCGAAACACTTTTGAATGCACCTTTGGTATGTTGCGCCGGCGTTCTTTAGCCCAAAAGTCATGGTTCTTTGGGAGAACGATGTTTTCTCCCAATCCTCCTTCTTGAGCTTCCAGCCACTGCGTCTATAATCTGATCTATCCTTGGAAGGGCAAACGGATCCTTTGGGCAATGTTTGTTGAGACTCGTGTAATCTATTCACATCCTCCACTCGTTGTTTTTCTTCATCACCAGAACCGGATTTGCCAACCAATCCGGGTGAAAAACCTCCATGATAAAGCCGGCTGCAAGGAGCCGAGCTATCTCCGCTCCTATAGCCTTTCTTCTTTCCTCGTTCATTTTTCTCAGGCCTTGCTTCACAGGCCGGGACTTGGGATCAACATGCAAATTGTGCTCAGCTAACTCGGTTGGGATACCCGGCATGTCACTGGGCGTCCAAGCGAAAACATCCTGATTACCACGAATAAACTCGATAAGTGCTTCTTCCTCCTTACTATCCAAGTTAGATCCTATAGCAAATTGCTTGGAGGGATCGCCATCGACGAAAGCCACCATATTTGTGTCATGTGCTGCTTTGAATTTTGCTCTCTCATCTTCCGTATTCGGTCTTTTCAACGCTGTTCTATCATCCGGGTCTACCTGAGACCGGTAATACTTGAGTTCTTCCTTTCTGCACGCCTGTTCTGCCATTGCCGCGTCTCCCTCATCACACTCGGCTGCTATAACCCGGTTGCTGTGTATAGTAATGGTTCGCTTGGGACCCGGGATCTTTAGCTATAGGTACACATAACACGGCATGGCCATGAAATTGGCGTAAGCCGGCCTTCCGAACAGCGCGTGATAAGGACTGCGCAGTTTCACCACCTCGAACGTGAGCCACTCCACTCGGAAATTGTCCTTCGATTCTCCAAAAGCAACTTCTAGAGTGATTTTTCCTTCAGGGCATGCTGAATGACCCGGCACGATCCCATGAAAAATTGTAGAACTTTTCTGCAACTGAGACTCCTTGAGCCCCATGCGTAGGAAAGTTTCCCAATATAAGACGTTGATGCTACTTCCGCCATCCATCAGAACCTTGTTCAGCTCGTAACCATTGACCTGTGGTGCAACTACCAAAGCCAGCACACCCTGATGCTCTATTGTTTCCGGGTGATCCCTCCTGCTCCAGGTGACCTCTTGATCTGACCATCTCAAGTATCTCGGAACAGCCGAAGAAATCGAGTTTACTGCTCTTTTGAGTATCTTTCTATCTTTATTGGAAGTCCATGTGGTATGAACATGGTACTGCCCTAGCTTCTTGGGGTTGGCTTGGAACCCTCCAGCGCCTCCTTGGTTGTTACCCGGATTACCACCTCCTGGGTTACCAGCCGGGGGTGGGCCATTGCCCGGGTTTCCACCCGGACCCGGTCCTGCTCCCCGGCCTGCACCTCGCATTCCTTTCTGTATTTCTTCGTTCTTCCATCTCTGTAAATCTACGCACTGCTCTAGTGAATGATTAGCCGGCCTACCGTTCCTGCTGTGACGCGGACAAGGCATCCTGAAGGCCTCTATATGGTTAGCCGGCCTTGGTGGTCCTTGGTAATTTCCTCCATTGAAGCTTCCTCCGTTGAAATTTCCCTCAGCTCTGGGTCTCGCAAACCCGGCTTCTGTACTGGCGACAAACTCGGAGTTTCCTTCATATGGGCGCTTGTGCTGGTTGTTTCCGTTGTTTCCTCCATTATTACCCGGTGCAACTGCATTGCCGGGTCTTCCACTATTACCCGTGTTGGCTTTCGCTTTCTTATCATCGACATCCTCTTCTGTGGTATCTGTGGTGGCGTGCTTGTTGCATGCGTCCATCAACTCTCCCATTGTAACCTCTGAAGCGTGACGGCTAGACTTCATGCGTGTCATTTTTTGCACTAAGGGTGTGTATTTGCATGTTTTTGCCATAGCTTGTAATGCATCCTTTGGTTGGATATCAGTGGACGAGTGGAGAATTTCCATAACCCGACGCACTCAACTGCGTGCTGACTCTCCTTCCTTCTGAACACATCGCTCTAAATCATCAATCGTAAACAACTTCCTGCATGTTCCATGAAAGTGCTTGATAAAGACAGTTTTCAACTCGCCCCATGAATTGACGGATTTCTCGGGAAGATTATTGAACCACAACTTGGCTGCTCCTTCTGACATCATCAGGTACATGAATTTGGCTTGAAGATTCTCAGATGCGTTGCGGATTGACATGGCCATCTCATAGCTGCTCAACCAGGTTTCTGGATCCATGGTCGGCTCATAATTAACCACTTTACCCGGCTCCTTGAACTTATCCGGGTAAGGCTCAGCCCGGATGGTATCCGACAAACACTTAGTCCCGGCAAGGTTTGTCGGTACTGGCATCACTCGGGAAACGTGTGACGCCGCAGCGGGTACGGCGGGAGGTGCAACCGCTACCGGTCCCCGTACCACAGACCCGGCCGCTGCTCGCCTGGCTCGGGAACTGTCCACAATGGCTTGCGCCGCTGATACCGCAGGCGTTGCCGGCCTACGGGGAGGAGGCGGCATTTGCTGCTGCTCTGCCCTCCGCCGCGCCGAACTCGGCTGGATATTGCCGGTATTTCCGTTCTGCCGGCTCACATATGGTGTTCCGTGCATTCCACTCCTGTTATCCGGGTAATTAGCCTGCTGAACTATGGCCGTGCGCAACAAATCTATTGCCCGCCGGGTCTCCGCTGCGTGGGGTGACTCTCCTACGGGGATGCGATCAAGTGTCAATGTTGCTGCATACACGTTATCCATGGGGTTATTGAAGTGACCTCGTGGAGCATGAAATCGTGGCGGTGGTGGTGGTGGCGCCGCATTGCCAGTTATGATTCCTGTTTGCAACGTGGGTAACCCGACTTGTACGTTTGCCGGCTGTCCTCCCAGGGTTGTAGGCTGATGTCCGGTTTCCTGATTCACGGCCGGAATTGGTTGATCCTAAGGTGTAATGAACAGTGCAGCCGGGTGTATAGTTCCACCCGCTGCCGGTAATCTCGATTGGTATCTCTGATTGTGCATCCTGGTCGACTGAACCTGGAGCCGGTTCTCCAGTTCTTCCAGCTCGCGCTGGCGCGCAGCTATCCCTTGTTCTTCAGCTTCCACGTCTCTCCTTTGTTGATCCAATGCGCGGCGGGCCACATCCAGATCCGCGGCGCGCGCTGCCGCGTTTTCTGGGGTTATCACCATTGCTAGTACTGTAGGATCCAAGATCAAGTTATTGTTGAACAGAGCCGGATTTCGCGGATTTGAGGGCCCCGCTCCTGGCGTTCTGTTCGCCATGAACCCAAACATGTTTCTCCGCAACTCGCTCTCGGCAGTACGGCTGGTGACTGAAGCCGATTCTCCATCGACCCGGGCTACAACCGGGTTTCCATCACCCGGATTTTGCTGCTAGGCCAGCGCTCTCGCCGCTCCGACCGCGGCCGTAGTCACGTCCCCCTGATTGAGATTGGTTGCAGGAGCCGTGTAGACCGCGAACTGGCACGCGATGTCTGGTAAAGATTCGTATTCTTCCTCATCACAACTATCCTCCTCGTACCGATCATCCAGCAAGTGCAGGATAGACTCGGTGTCATCTTCTCTCATGACCCGGCCACGCGGGGTCCATACCGGCTTCTCCGGCTGTTCCCTCTTCGTGGTGGGTTCTTCTGCCAGATCTGCCGTCCTGACCGATTCTTCTCCATCCGATTGAACGCAGGTCGCTTCTCCTGACACAGAATCATACTCAATATCGTCAGGAATTGAACTGGGCGTGCGTACCATGCCGACGAAGACGTTGACTCGGCCGATCGTGACGACAGATCCGGCTTCTAGCAGATCCGACTCTGGTCCCCAACCAAAGTCGTCTACCATCTTCTCTCCTTTGGGGTTGGTGTCGATCTCGCCGATGACGAGGTTCTTCATGCTTTCCTGAGCTTCTCCCGTGATGTAAACACCCTTGGACGTAGGCCCCACGGTGGGCGCCAACTGTCGTGGGATAATCACGGCAGGCGTTACCAGGGGTAACTTATCTTGGGGCAATTCGACTCTGGTGTTTGGGAGAGGGTTTAGCTCAGGGGAAATCATGCTATCAATCGACCTGGTAGCTCTGGCAATCAAGTCGCCGAGTCTCCGATCTAGGGTTACAATATCAGCTCTCGTATTACAGGGATACTCGAATATCTGGTGAAGCTCTCCTTCTCTAACCCTAGGAGCCGGCTTATATCTTACCCGGCTCCCTGGCTTCCTATACAAGGCACACTCGAAATCCTACCTAGAAACCGCACACAAACCCTAAGTTTCCTAATAGTAACCCCAAAGCCGGGTTACGAGGCCTATGCTCCTTCTTGGGCCTTCTAGAAACTCCTTTTCCTTATCCGGGTCTTGCACGATTTCCTTTGGGACGGATTTCACCTTGGCGTTAGCCTACCGGGTTATCATCCCTCCATCAGGTAGTACTAGGGCACTACCGCTCTAGTACCGTAACGGTTACCTTGAGCAAAACTTCCCTGGCGGTACTTTGACCGGTACTGCCAGCGGTACTTCCGCTTCGTGGAAGGAGCGGTACTACCGCCACGAGAAGTGTTGCTCCAAAATCGCCTAAGTACCAGTGGTACTACTGGACCAGTACCGCTGAAGTACCGCTGATTGCAGTAGCCATTTTCATACTAGCGGCACTTCTGGAGGTACTACCAATGGTACTACCGCTCGCTGGAGGGAGCGGTACTACCGCTGGACAAGGATGATTTGGTGGCTTTGGCATTCTGCACTCTTCCTTTTTGCGTCGAAAAGAAGTTTCCTGAAATAACTTAGACACAAGGTTAGAAACTTAATGGTGTTGTTATCAAATCCAAAATACATGAGAGATCAAATGCAAAGATGCACTTTCAATCTCCCCCTTTTTGGAGATTGATGACTACACCACTAAGAGAGGTCATAAAATTTAGGTGGAGCACTTCTTGAGAGAAACAAGTGATACGTCAAGAATATTTGTTGTTGAGGCAAACTTTTGTTCCCTTTTAGAATGTGTGATCCCCCTATATTTTAGAGACCTAGCAAGAGTAAAAGATATAACAATAATATCACTTGCCACACAATAGGTAAAACGATAAAACCAACAAGAGATCACAACGAGATAAGTTTAACATAAATGGTTCAACACAAATAACACGACACAAAGACACCAAAGTTTGACACAACCACCCAAGCAAAGGATAACACGAGCCTAAATAGAACTCTCTCACCCTTTGGCATCAAGGTACCAATAAGGGAAGAGGCAATGCTAACGTCCCACGGAGGTCACTCGTTAGGTCTAGAGGTGCTTGCATGACTCCCCAGACCACGCTCATACTCAGAGTTGACATCGTCCACTACCTCATCAGTGTCACCACGAGTCCAAGGCTCATAAGAAGTGGTAGAATCATCAAGAAGATGAGGATCTACCCAAGAGACACCATGCTTAAACTTCCACTCCTTGGAGCCAGTGATCCTATCCTCACAGCTAGGACAAATGGGCACCCCAAGATGGGCAAATCTGTCACGTGTCAGCTGACGGTCCTTCTTGCTACGAACATGAGCAAGGTAAGCTTTGTTCTCCATGTCAACCTGACGACAGAAGATCTTCTTCAGAGTCTCGTACATCCACTTGCGAAACCCATTCCTCTGAGCCCTTCCCTCCATCTCAAAGTCAGAATCACTAGTGCCATCGGTGTCGGTACCAAGATCATCAGCACTAAGCAGAGGAGGCAAGTGATTCTTAACACGAAGCTCCTTTACGCAGTGAGTAGTGAGCTCTTGGTCATTGTCCAAGAGAGCATTAGGAAGCTGAGCATAGCGCCAAGAAGTGGTAATGAGTTTGAACACAAGAGCAGCAAACACTTGAACCCTTCTCCTCATCACAGGGTTGTACATCTCGTTCCATAAGATATCCATAATATCAAGCCTGAGACCATCACCATCGTGCCTATGGGCATAGACCATCAAATCATTGAGAGAGCCATGTATCTGATCGAAGTTGCCAACACGAGGAGCAAGAGAGTTCCAGAAGATCCGGTGCAGGATGTCATACACATGCAGCGGGTTCTTAGAGAAACCAACCATATCACGTCTATGGATGTAGAGATCATACATGTCTTGAGGCATATACTTCTCCGAGTAGGGAACCCAGAAGTAATTAGTGGAGAACGAAGCATCAGGTACCTCCCCACACTCCTGAATACCCAACAGAGTGGCAAACTCAACCCAAGAAGCTGTGAATTTCTGATCCTTGGTCATCCATGTGATCCTCCTCTCATCAGTGTGAAAATAGATTGTGGCATAGAATTGGCCCACAAGATGCTCATCATAATCTTCGTTGATCTCAATGAAATCCAGAAGACCAAACACCTCACAAATCTCCAGAGCTTCACCAAAATAATCCATCTTGGATCTCATGAAAGGCACATTGATAGAGAATTGAGTTACCACCTTGTTCCTGTTCTATGGGTATTCCTCATAGAATATGCGCTCCTGGAAGCGAGTCTAGAAGCACTCATTAGCCCTGACATCCCTAGGCTTGATGTAGTGGTTGGTTCTCCTCTCTCTGCGGAATTGTTCATCTGGCATGAGAGCAACGGACTTGTCCTTGGCAGCCTGAGACTTCATCAAAACAGACCTATGCCTCCTAGTCAAATTTCCCTGAGGCATCACTTCAGGAGCCTCATCTTCCTCGGGATTCTTCCGAGTCCTCTTAGCCGCACGCTTGCGACCTCCACCCGTGGAACCACTAGCACCTGCACCTAAGACAGCATAGGAGGACAGCAATGAGGAAAGATAACTTCAATAAAATGATCTAAGAGAAGATTCACAAAAGAATTAGAAATGCAAATAGCTCCAGGAAGCAGTAGTACCGCCGGGAGCCACTGTAAGACCGTTGTTTCTCCAGCAGTCCCAGCCATAGCGGTAGTATCGTTGTTGCCAGCGGTAGTACCGCTGCTGGCGGATCTACCAGGGCACCCAAAGGTACAACCAATTTCACCCTAGATTCATTGCAATAAGAATTCTTAGGGAATCTAATCGTTCAGGCATCACATCAAACCACTTCTAGACTAGGAGATCCTTAGAACCCTAAACAACTTCATATCACAAGATCAACTCGAGGGAGAGAGATTGGATGGGTTATCGGAGCTCATCTTCGTGGAGAAGAGGTTGGAGGTGATCCCCGGGCTTCCTCCGGCGTGAGAGGAGCACTCGATATCTGGAGAGAACCCTCCCCGGCGGATGGAAGGAGCTGCGGCAGCGAGATCTGGTGTAGGGGTGAATGAGGGAAAGAGGAGGTAAAAATATAACTCCCTCTCCCAGATCCGTATTTAACCCCATGATTTCGACTGCAGCGGTAGTACCGCCCACCTGGAACTACCGGTACTGTGAGGTAGTACCGCTCCTGGGGTTTGTGCTAGGCACAAACTCCTGTAGCGGTAGTACCATTAGTGATGCCTGGTAGTACCATGCGCTGGGTGCTACTGTCGGTTACAGCGGTAGTGCCGCTGCAACTGGCGGTAGTACCGCTAGCCAGCTTTCCTTTGTTCCGACAAGAGATCAAAGGATTAAAGTTTTCGGAACAGAATTTGTTTGAGGGTGGGAAACATGAGGCTTGGGATAAGAGCTCAAACTGAGATGGTACTACATACTCAAACTTTTGCAAGGAAAACAAAACTCGTACAGAGGAAAAGAGAGAGTGTGTTTCCCAAACGACAATAAGGACTCGCAAAGAGAGAAAGAATTTAAATAAATTCCAATTAAGAACCAAACAAGAACCAGCTCTTCAAGAGAAGAGGTTGGTGTCCTAAGCCACCATGTAAGAGATTATGGTATGTCACCACGAAGATATATCGAGGGTGCATTGCCAATTCTCGACATTGAAGCTCACAATTCAACATTAAAAAAGAGAGATAACAATGAATTTTTGCTTTGGACATAATGGGGGGAGGGATAACTATGGTGACCCAGCACACCACTGCATGTGTAGTGCGCAAGTCGGTGACATCTTTACCTAATAATAAAGGCATTAAGGCTTCCCTGGTTTGGTTTGGTACGTCATTAAAATTATCCTAAAATTACATATAAATTACCCACCCTGCCACCGGTAAGCTGTACTTGTTTCCTGCCTGTTTTGGTCCGTCGTGCACTCTCCCTCGCGGGAACCAATATGGATTCCGTCTTCGGATTGAAAGAGGTTTGTGCAACGTCTCTACTGCTCCCCTTTATATATGGGAAAATTTACTAGAGACTCCGCCGAAAACGGCAATCGACGACTTCCGTCATCACCGCGCGCGCGTTGCAGGTGTGAGGTCACCTCCCATGTACTCCGTACGTTGTTGACGTCGTGCTCAGCACGGTCACATGCATCGGGTATTTTTCCTGGCCGCACCGCACAGTTGCATCTCCCTCTACATCGAATCTGGATAGTGCCGATATATGTCGTAATGGCCGCGGTGGCCGCGCAAATTGAAATTCTTATCTTATCCCGTCGACTCATGTGAAGAGTTTTTAATTATCTTGATGTTGGTTTGCATGGCAATGTCCGTGTACGTCCATATTCATTGCATGGCACTGTAGTGCTAGGCTACTAGCTGGAGTTGTTGTTCGGCTCCTCTCACGTACCAGTTCCAGCCCCAAAGTTCCAAGTCAAGAATCAGTCGGCAGGTTGTCTGTGACTTTGGCGGCATCGTCCTCAACAACTGGGACTGCATTGCTATGCCCTTTGCCCTGCGGCAGCCCAAACGGCAACAACACCATCTTCATTCGTGGCTGGTACAACTATACTACTACGCCATACTAATTGATTAATTACCACACTGTTCCGGACACAGTTAATTTCACATCCGAACTCTTTCTTGTACGCCATACTAAATGATTAATTACCACATTGTTCCGGACACAGTTAATTTTACATCGAAACTCTTTCTTGTGTTACCTAGCTCTAAACTCGAATAGGCTTTCCCCCCGCTTTATAAATAAATTAACCCTCACAACATCCATAGAGTGCCAGATACAACACCAACATGAAACAAGTAGCAAATGTTGGGGCAACATCACAACAATGCCCAAAAAGAAAGAAAGACAAATCTTTTGCCTCGTTTCAAAAAAAATGTGGGAGGGGGGGTGGTGGGATAGATAGGGAATAGAGCCGCCGGGTGGGGGAGAGTGAAGCCTCGGGGTGGAACCGAGGAGGCGATGCGGCGCGCATCAGCTAGGAGTCTATCGATGTAGGCATCTAGCCGCGCCTTCTCCCGCTGTCTACAGAGCGGGTACCACTGCTGCAACAGAGCAAAACATTTGAACAGAGAGTCAGACGTACGTAGCTCTAAACTGGACGTGAATGTGTGGTAATGTGGTTTGAGCGCTACACGTACGACGATATTCGTAATCTGTGTGCGACAGTGTGTATCAGCCATCAACTATGTTCAGTGTTCGGCTAAGATGGCATCGTACAGAAGTCGTACACAGAAACGCCGTATGCAAAGCATTTGTGATGTGGTTTCTCTTGAGCCGTAGGGGTATGACCGGAAGATGATGACGAAGGGGAAGGACCTTGCTTACAAAGTGCTTATAAAAACAATCCATACCTATACTTTTTCAAATATTCCGAGAAGGCCACATGTGTACACACTGAATTTCAATGCTCTACCAGTATATTAACTGAAAGATATGTATATAATTTTTTTATTGCTTAATTGTGACAGTTGCCGTTGAGTATTTTGCTAAACCATCCTTTAAAAACAAAGCGAAACCATATGAATCAAGTGTTTCGGATGAGCCATTGTCATCACCTACCATCTCAACATCATGTATTGTTTCTAAATGTTTTCTATTAATTGGTTCGGAATGAGATAATCAGATCAAGTGTACATTGCCATCACCTCCATCACCCACCGTGTTGAACATTATGTCAAGTTTCTGAATTGATGAATTAATGGAGAAACAATTTCATCAGATGATGATTATCTCCCGTAGCAACGCACGGGCACGATGACTAGTAATACTCACAGAAGGACTTATCCGTGAATATTACATCTCTCAGAGTGGTACAACAGAAACACAGCGGGTCCAAGCAAAGCTATAGGTTACAAACTTCATTACAAAATCTTGAGAATCTCCTTGATGAATCAAGAAGATCTCTTGCAAATGAAACATCATAAGAAGCAATTCGAAGTTCCAAGCCGGAGAATGACTCTAGCTCAGAACCTAATCCACTACGGCTGATGTCAGCCCTAATCAATGGCTTGTAACCGCTAAGTCCAAGAATAGTCTCCACCTACACCTTGACAGCTTCTCCTCCATCAGCGTTGTTGATGACGATGCTTCACGATGACGACTTCCATCAGGCTTCAACTCTAAGCAGGGGTCAAACGTGAATGAATGAGTAACGAGCGTTACTCATCAAGCTCATGATATATAGTGGGTGGTTTGATGCACTAACTACAGCTTTAGACTCGAAAGAGTCATAAGCTAATGCAAGGTTTAGTAAAAACTTTCTTCAAGAGGTTGCTTTTAATTCTGAAAACTATGCCCGCGAGATCTTCACAGGATTAGAACTTTCATGGAGTTGCCTTTCCTGCGGCGTTCGCAGCTCCTTCCCGGAACAAGGGGTAACATGTCACATCCTTTTACACTCTGCAGAGGTGCGTTACTTTACCCATGGACGACCAAGACCATGTTGCACAACCAGGCGTACGTTCTTGTCCACTCCCACTTAGGTGTGGGGCCCGGTTGTTGGTCCAAGCCAAACCGTGCTTCTCCGCACAACGCATGCCCACCCATTTCCGCCAGCAGGTTGAACGCCTGATTCCACCCCTCACGATGGATATCTACGCGCCCCTGGCAGACCATCATAGACCCGTAGAGTCCGTGGGAATTAAGGGATCCCACCCATGTGCATGTAGTCCCGCAAGACCTACAGCGTACGTCTCTGGCAGCCCGTTGACATGCGAACGAGAAAAGTATCACAGCTGACTTACTCCCCCCATAGAAGACCCATGGTTAACGCGAATTTACGGTGCAAGAATCCTGACGGCAGTTGTTGTTAATTCCTAGGTAATACGTTCCCATGCAGATGGAACCTTCCTTTGACCTATTGATCTTACCATGGTTCCATCCGCCCACCAAACGGAACACTACCACTCGGGTAGTCATTCAATTAGTCATATTATTATAAAAATAGGATCATGCATTCTTTTGAGAACAGGTGGTAATACGATAGGGTTTTTGCAAATAGTTTGTTATGAAGTACTGCAAAGGATATGAGCAAGTGATGAACTTGCCTGAGATTGGAATAACCATAATAACCAATGTCTTCGGGTTCAAGGGTCTCGTAGGAAATCCCGACATCTGAAAGATAGCAAAGTAGTCCCGGTAAGGACCACAGAAAACACTGGCAAGATGATACATGCATAGTAATGATATGCATCGTGAATTACCCTGGAAAACACCCCAGCTTACAAGTGTAAGCTATGTTTGATATGATAACTTAATCTCATGAGTTTTAGGTGAATTGTTTCATTTCTTGTGGTGATGTGGTTATTACTTCTTTTAAACTTATATGTGTTTCACTTTTACTTAGCAAATAATTGTTATCTTGTTTAGGTAAAAGTGTTTATTACTTGATTAGATAACAAAACAACAACACATGGAAAATAATTATTGAATAGATAACAGACACATTTTATTTTATGTTCGAAAGTATAGAGCTAATGACAATGAGTTTAGTTGAAAATGATGAGCTAATAAAACTACTCTATCATCACACAACTTGTTAGTGACTAGTGATGATAGGTTTAGTAGGTGCGAAAACATGGGGTTTTATTAATAAGGAAAATAATGTTTGAGGTAGTTGTTTATGGTTATAATGGAATATTACAGAATTCCATTATACCCTTTAAAATAATTCTATAAGTTGAAGAAAATGTTTTATGTTTAACATATTTTAATTGGAAATGCTTTTCTCTTTAATTTGATATATCATTCAATGCTTCTGTAAAGATTTGCACAAACTATTAATTTATTGATTTTAAATGAATTAAATGACTAGGCAAATTTTGAACACATGAAAACTGAGTCAAATCGCTTTGAAAACATCATAGATGAGTTGCATAAGTCTTTTGGAACATTTTGGTATATAACTTGTATTTTTCTGATTTTATGAATTATTTATTATTTTTCAGAGTTAATGGTTATTATTATTATTACTATTACTTCTTTATTTTATTTAATTAATTAAGTACTTATTGGTTTCTCAGAAAACATAGATTATGGAATGTTTTGAAATGATTAAGTATTGAATTAAGTTTTGAGAAGATATAATTTTATTTGGTTGGTTATTCTAAATCAAGTTTTTACTATGAAATTATTACTTTAAAGTTATAATTTTAAGACTATTAATATTATTGGATTATTTTTCTTAATTTTAATATACAACTATTTTACTAGATTAAGAATTAGTTATATTGCAAAGGTTTGAAATTTGTAGAATTTTATTTATTGTTTTCTAATATTTTTATAATTCTTTTATTTAAGAATTTGGTTAAATGACCGTATTGCCCCTAGGGCTGACAGGTGGGTCAACCTGGTTAGGGTTGGACCCAACCCACTCGCCTGGCCCAGCCAGACGCACCCCGCACCCGCACGCTCCTCTCCTCTCACTTCCCCCTCGCTCTCGGGCGATTCTCAGACGACCGAAATCGCCTCCGCCTCCGGCGAATTACTCCGGCCCACTACGGCCACCCCCGCCGCCGTGGATGGACGCAGAAGATGCGCCAGCTCGCCCACTACCACCTCCTCCTCCTCGATTTGTTCTCCGCTCGTTGTACTTCTCGTGCTCTTTACAAACCCTAACCCTAGGGTTCGGGAGCCCGAGGCGCACCACCCCTCACCGGCGTCTGCCTCCACCCATGTGATTCAGGGTGCCCTCGTGCTGCTCTAGTGCTGATGCTGCTCCCCAGCGGTTATCGAAGGCTGTGGTGGCAAGGCGCCGCCGGGACGGCCTCCTGGATAGCAACCGCGGCTCGTCGCCGCCCGCTCTGCGCTTCACCAATCGGATGTGGTCACCACGATGGTGACCACCTGTGAGTTACCCTTCTCCTCCTGCACTCTCTCTGTCTCCTCCCCTACTCTCTCTGTCTCCTCCCTCCATTTCTCTGGAACCTGGCCTTCGTGCCAGTGTTCATGCCATGATGGATTACTTGTCGTGGCCCCTCTACACCCATGGAAGTGTTGATTCTATATCTTGTTAGAAACTGGGAATTTTTCCTAGTGTGTGAAATTTTGTGGATGTTATTTAGTTGTTTTTTTTTTGGTGGTGATGGTCTACCAGAACCAGAGGTCTACCCTCTATGCGGGATTAAAATTCACTAGGGCCTTACCCAAGTGCTTATGTTGCCTTAGCCCCTCTCTGTTTGATTCCTATCAAATCTCACCATGTGTGAATAACTGAGAAAGTAGAATTCTTTACTGGCTAACTATGTATGCTTGTTGTGGGTGCTACTGTGAACCTCATGGTTCAGAGGATGTGCCACAGCTATTTCTGTGGTTTTATTAGCTAGAAGATGTCATGTGCCCCCTCTCTCTGTTTCTTACTGAACCCTGATGCAAATTGTTGTGTACTTGTTGTGATGAGGTATTATTCCATTGGATTAGTGCCTAGCAACAGTTGTGCATAAGATTGTGAGGTAGATAATATCCCAGTGAGAATTTCTTGAAGATTTATGCCCCTAGTATCTTCTGTTCTGATAAGAACATGTTACTTGCTTGATTTGCCCCTGGCCAATGATGCAAAGTCGGAGGCCCTCATTCTAGTGATTGGATGCTTGGGAATTAGCATACCTTGTTTAAATATTTCCTAAATTTGTGCCCAAGTGCTTTTCTGTTTGCATGTTTGCATACTGAGGTGCTCTTTTAGGTTGTGCCCAGGTTTTGCTCATGTAAAACATGAGTATTGTTGTGGTATGATCTAGGATTTGTTAATTTGCCCTCTTTCGACTGTAAAACTGACAAGAACAGATCACACATGATTTTTAGTGGCCAAAGCCTGTGATGTTGTTCTGAGGCAATCTTGTGGATAAGAACAGATGCTTATGTTACCTTTTAATTCCTTGTGATGTGTTGAACATAGCAACACTATGCCAGGCTGAGGGAAATAAATCACATCCCACTTTTCTGTGCATAACTTAGCAAGATTCCTTGCTAGGATGTGTGTAGAAATCACCTTGGGATGTTAATGTTGTGGCTGTGATTTCCTGATGGATCTTGGCTTATTGATCCACTTCTACTAGAGCTACCTCCCATGTCCTGCTTGTGATCTTGTTGTGGTTGTGCTTCAGGCCTGCTCCTCCAGCTCCTGGCTTGGCCTTGTTGTGATCTTACTGGATCTATGGTTTCACAAATCTTTGATGGATGGATTGATTTGTGGTGCTGTGGTTTCCTGGTGGTGGTGTTCTTGTGGTATGAGCTTGAGCTGTGTACAGGGGAAAGTGAGCTTGGTCTCCTCTCCCTTGCGGCTGATGTGGTATTTATACCACAACAGGGGTCTTGACAGCACCAGTGTGTGCTGGTGAGTGTGCTGTTTGCTTGTGTGCTGGCTGAGAAGATATTTTGCCTGAGCTGATGTACTCGGTTGGGCTTGGTATTATCCTGGTATGGGTTTATTTTGGGTTGACACTTGTATTACCTGATGCTTTGCCAATGAGATATACTGGGATATTTTTCTGATTTGAACAGATGCTTATCTTGTCTAAGCCTAAACTCGATGATGCGATTAGCAGTGCACCTCACTGCCTAGCTGAGAGTACTAATCCCCACTAATCTTCTTTTTTACTTTTCTTTGTTTTTCTTGTTTATTTTGCAGGAACAGAAGATCAGTTGGAGACTTGAAGATTTGCTAGAAATAGTTTAAGAATTTATTTTGTAAATGTCAACTTGTAATAGAACATGTAATTTTCCATTTGTTGGATTATGTAATGACTTTGTATTATGGTTATATTATTAATAAAGTTAATTGTTTTCTTTTTCTAATACACAATAAAATTGGAAATGTCCAATATTTGTTATTTCTTAATTGGTTCCATTTGATTATGGTAATTGTATTTTCTTGATTATTCAATTTGAATTTCCAATTCAAATTCAAACTCAAATTTCAAATTCAAACATCCCTAAGTTTAAATAATTCAAATTTGATCCCCTCAACTCCAATATAGTCTAGAGGTCATGTCAAATTTCCACCTTCTTCCAGTATCGATCTCTCTCTCTGAATTAGAATATCGATGGAACCTCGATCACTCCAGGGTATAGTATTTGCGAATAAGTCTCCAGTTGCCACTTCTTGTTTGATGATGTCGTAGAGTCAATTACCAGTTTGTTCCCGTATAATTTAAACTAATGAAACTCATGTGTTTAATGCCCTCAGAAATAATCTGCTTACAAGATTGATCAAGTCCTGTACTCAAATTATTCTTGTATGACACCAAACACCGGGATTTCACCCCCCTCATTTGATGTCGTCTGATCTTGGCCCCTTCCTGGTTTGCTTCTCTTGTAACCTTGGTTATGCAGAAACGTAGACAAGAGTTTTGGAAAAGATCATAGACAGTGATCAGGGTTTAGCATTGGTTTAACAAGGTTTGTTTCCTCGTTCAGATTCATCCTTCAGGACTGATGAGATCATCCAGTTATACATGACTAACTTGTAGAAGTAAGGTCATCAACTGTGTGATTTGGATACTCACCCCTCTTCGAGTTCTAGATACCTAGTTGATTTCTCTCAAGTCACTTATAGACTTGAGGTTAGGCTTGTTGAGAGTTAGTGTAGATCACGACCAATTATGGTTTGTGTAACCAGATGATTTGGTTTCTTAAGATACTTCTTATAAAGATCACTCCAAATGTACTCTTGACTTGATGATCTAGACCTATTTCATCATGTCAAGTGAAACATTGGTCACTTTGGTTTGTTTAAACTTTCACGCCAAAATTTCCCGTACTTTTAGATGCATGCTTTGCAAATGCACATATTAAATTTAGATCCTTATAACTTCCCAAACACTGGGATGTTACAGTATCTCCCCCTTAACAAGAACTTCGTCCCGAAGTTCAACCTCTCTCACGTAAAGATAGGTAGAGAGAACTTCTGTAGAGCGTTGATTCTTCACAGCTAGGATTCTTCTGTAGAGCGTTGATTCTTGTGCTGACGTTGGCATGTGTAGCCTCTTGTCTTGATTGTTCACCTTCCAATGTCTTGCATGATAATCTAATACTAAGCCTATTGCTATGACAACTCTGTTTTGTTACTAGGCCTTCCTAATGGTCTCATGAAGAATACGTGGTATTTCCACCACATAGTGGACACCAAGTTTCGTTCTCCGATGAATAGGTATGATTTCCTATCTCTCACAATCTTTCTGAAGAACATTCGGCATATCCACCAGGTGATGGATAACCAATAAGATTATTCCGGTACACTAGATATTGTCTATGTTTAGGACTCCATTTGGTTCAATCTAATGGTCTCAAGAGAAATACTGCTCAAAGAAACTTGTACAACATAGTGTACGTTGATTTAGACTCATCTATTTAATGAAAATATCTTCGAGTTTCCTCGAGTTTTAACTTTTTTCTACAAAGGACTATAACCTATTCCATTGGTTACTTCATATGGTCCTCCTATATCTCTGGGTTTTAACTTCTACGGGACAACCCTATAAGTTTATTTATCGAGCTTCTACATGTTTCCTTCGATGATATAACTACTCATATTATTTTCTTGGCATCACTTGTGGTAGCTCGCCATGTGTTGTTGTAGTAGCTCACCAACTCCAAACAAGATTGTGGAATGTGATCCATTCCCATCAGTGTCTTCATTGTCAACTTCCTTCTTGACTTCCTAGTCTTCCAGAGCTTTGGTGGTTGCTTCAATCAGCTGAAATTTCAGACCGCTCTCATACTGATCCTATACCCTCTAGACCAGTAACATTAAGATAAAACTCAATGTTTGCACATGCATATGCACATCAAGTTCCAACTTCATGCACAGGTCTAGTCAATCAAAGATCCAAGTAAGATCCCATAAATCCAAAATGCATTTATCACTCATGCATCAAAAGCCTGTGGAATAAAAGTACTTAGAGTAAAACATCTCAAGTACCAAGGCTCTTAAATGCTATACACTACAAGTAGGTATATATTACCTTGCAGTCCTATTCTACACAACCACTCTTTGCCCAGGTAATTACTCCAATTGCATGCCTTAGTGCAATGGAATAAACCAAGACAAAATGATCCTATAGTAGTTGTTGTCTAAGTTGGTTCCTATCTTTTGGTCCACATCTTTACCATCCGGATTGCGCTTGAGGTGGCATTTGACTTGCATAGGAGATGGCTTCTCTTTTGCACCTTGTAAATTAAACCTCGTGAGCATGTCTTGGGTATACTTGGCTTCAGAATTGAAAGTCCCACGAGCCAATTGCTTGATCTCAAAGCCAAGGAAGAATTTAAGCTCACCCATCATGGACATCTCAAACCTATCAGTCATAAGCTTTGAGAACTCATTATTAAAATCTTGGTTAGTGGAGCCAAAGATAATATCGTCCACATAGATTTGGCATATGAAAAGCTATCCCTTTACCCGCTTTGTGAAAAGGGTGGGGTCGATCTTCCCAACTTCAAACCCACGGTCTTCCAACAACTCTCTAAGTTGCTCATACCACGCACGTGGTGCTTGTTTAAGTCCATAGAGCGCCTTATCGAGCTTGTAGACATGGTTAGGGAAGTTGGGGTTCTCGAACCCTAGAGGTTGCTTAACATATACCTCCTCTTTTAGTGGACCATTTAGAAAAGCACTTTTGACATCCATTTGTTGCAATTTGAAATTATGCAAAGATGCATATGCAAGAAAGATATAGATGGACTCAAGGCGAGCCACGGGAGCATAGGTTTCATCAAAGTCAATGTCTTCCACTTGAGTGTAGCCTTGAGCCACCATTCTTTCCTTGTTCCTTATGACAATATACCCATGCTCATCTTGCTTGTTCTTATATCCACTTAGTGTCAATAACATTGTGGAAATCCTTGGGCTTCTCAACTAGCTTTCAAACTCTATTGCACTCAAAGTTATTGAGCTCATCATGCATAGCTTCAACCCAATCAGAGTCCTCAAGAGCTTAAAACACCTTCTTTGGTTCCACCATGGATATGTGAGCTTGATGCTCACTGAAGTTTGCCAAATGCCTTCTTGTGTATCTTTTAGTTTGAATATCTTCCAACACTTTGTTGTCGGAAGCATCAATACACTTCAAAGCTCTTTTAATCCTTTTAGCACGACGGACTTCAATCTACTCATTATTGCGAGGAGGAATCACTTGATCATCTTGATTATTTGGGTCCCGTATTGACCAAATTGTTGGCCTTGATCATCATCATCATCATCGTCATCAACACTTTCTTCAACTTGAGGAGAGGAAGACGAGGACGGTTGATCTTGGCCTTGACCTTGACTAGCTTGAATGATAGGAGTGGTTGCATCTTGCATAGTCACTTGGTCAATGAGAGGAGGGTCTTCAACATGTTCTTGGTTAGGTGCATCATTTGTCTCCTTGGCTTGTTCTTCTATTGTAGAGGAGGGATCCACTTGAGTAGAGCATAGTCCTTCTCGATTGCCATAAGGTGTCTGCTACGCCTCGATAGTGATAGGAATTCTTGCTGCTTGTGATGACGTGTTGGGAACCCAAAGAGGAGGGTGTGATGAGTGTAGCGGTAAGAACTTCCCTTCAGTTAAGAACCAAGGTTATCAATCCAGTAGGAGAAAGAGGATCTTCGGAAGGTTGATGCCACTGACGGTGGTGATGGCTCACCGGTATCAGCAACAACGCGGAACCTACACACAACACAACCAAAATACTTTGTCCCAACGGTACAGTGAGGTTGTCAATCTCACCAGTCTTTCTGAAAACAAATATTAGACGTATAGTGTGGAAAATAATATATGCTTGCAGTAAGTAAAGAAAGCAGGAAAATGTAGTGGTTTGTTTAACAGTGTAGGAAAATGGACCGGGGTTCATAGGTTCACTAGTGGTGTCTCTCCATAAAAGATAGCATGCTGGGTTAACAAATTACAACTGGGCAATTGACAAATAAAGGTTGCACCGTAGTGCACATTCATGACATGAAGACTACTCTGATATTTCGTGCGGGCATTACAACAATATACATAGACCGTAATCCAACTGCATCTATGACTAATAATGCGCCCTCAGGTTATCATCCGAACCCCCGTAGGTATTAAGTTGCGAGCAACAGATAATTGCATTAAACAACTTGTGTAATGTAAGCAATGATAGTACACGCGGGCACTCACACCGCTATTTTATCCCTAGTGGCAACAGCACATCCTTCCCTGTCACGTTTCTGTCACTCGAGCACAGGCGAAAAGGAGGCATGAACCCACTGTCAAGCATAAATACTCCCTCTTGGAGTCACTAGCAACTACTTGGCCAGAGCACCACTAGCAACGGAAAGCATGCAAGATCACAAATAACATATGCAATAAAAGATTATAATCAACTTGGAATAAGTTTAATATTCATCGGATCCCAGCAAACACAACACAAAGGATTACATAAGAACAATATCGATCATGTTAGGCAACTCTCGAGATCTAAACATGGAGGCATAGGAGGAGAAGGCAACCATCTAGCTACTGCTATGGGCCCGTAGTCCAAGGATGAACTACTCACGCATCACTCCGGAGGCAGGCATGGTGATGAAGAGGCCTCCGGTGATGATCTCCTCTCCGGCAGGGTGCCGGAAACAGCTTTAGAACCCCCCTGATCTAGGGTGGACGACGACGGCGGCTGCGGAACTTTTCGGGGATTTTTATCAAATATCTAGGGTTTTCCATCTGGGGGGAATAAATAGGCGAAAGGGCAAAGGTGGTGGAGCCCTGGGGGTCCCACACCACCCCTGGCGTGGCCAAGGGGGCGCCACCCCATGGTGTGGGCCCCCTGGTGCCCCTATTCGACTCCTCTTCAGTCTTTTGGATGCTTCCTGGGAAAATACGACTTCCGGGCTTTGAATTTTCCAATTCCGAGAATATTTCCAGAACAACTTTTCTGAAACTAAAAACAGCAGAAAACAAGGAACTGGCTGTGGCATCTTGTCAATAGGTTAGTTCGGAAAATCGATAAAAATGACATAAAGAAGGGAGAAAACATGTAGCAATTGACATAATATTATCATGGAGCATCAGAAATTATAGATATGTTGGAGACGTATCAAGCATCCCCAAGCTTAGTTCCTACTCTTCCTCAAGTAGGTAAACGATAGAACACAATAATTTTTGAGGTGACATGCTACTAACATAATCTTGATCATAAAAATGTAAAAGCATATGTAAGCTGAGATCATAAAACTTTTAAAAATAAACATGATAAATAGAACTTTAATAATAAAGCATAGCAATCATTTTTCATCATGAGAAGTATCTCAAATAAAACGTCATGAATAACAATGCAAAGAAAGATATACATTTGTTTCAGGTATAGAGAAATCATGGCAAAGTGATATTTCGCTAGTCCTTAAGAGCGGGGCAAAACATAAATGCCATGACACCTTCAAAGTTATGAAGAAGACTAGAGCAAATAATTTGAGAACAAACAATAACACATATGAATCAATTAATAATGTTTTTGGGACAAATGCACATAAAACTCAGAATGGCAAAAAATGCTCTCTCAACTGTGCATAAAGTTAGAAAATGGAGACTCAACATAAAAGTAAAAGAAAGGCCCTGCGCAGAGGGAAGCAGGGATCACTCATGTGATGGAGCTTTTTATTTTATTAAACAGGGGTATTAAAAGTTTGACACTGAGTGTGTATATTTTGGGAGATGTATGCTAATGTCAACGAATGGTAAACAGAAAATACAGTACGTCAGAAGCCAACTGGATTCACAAGAGCGGATCCCATATGAAGGACGCATCTGGGTAGAAGGTCATCCCTCTTTCTCTTTTGTTTACACAATTATGCTTTGGCTGATAAATCAGGGGCAAAAAATAGTGAAGAGATTTTGTGTGTATTAATTTGGGGCTGGGCACCCTGTTGCTAGCTCTTCTATCATTTGGATAAGCGGATGAAGACACTAGTCCAAGGTGTGAAATCCAATCAACAAGTGAGATAAAGATTCTCTATTTACGTCCTCATGAGCAAAAACAGGAACATAAAGCAGGAGTAATTTTGAAGGTTTTAAAGGTAACACATGAGTAATTTGCTTGGAGTGGCAGTTAAATACCACATGTAGGTAGGTATGGAGGACACAATTGGAAAACTTGGTTTTAGTGAGTTGGATGGACGAGTAGAGCTCATACTCAGTACAGGTGGAGGCTAGCAAAAGACTGGGAGCGACAAATCAAGAGAGCATAAGAGACATAATCATGCATAGCGACATAAACATCATTAATTAAAGCATAAGCGGTATCAAAATTTCAAAAACTAAATGATCATAGAGGCTATTAGTGACTGGTTTATAGTCATAAACATGGTGTGAGCATGCGCCAAGTCAACCAAATAAAACATTCGAAAGAGAATACCATAAATTTATGTTTCCTTATGACAAGAACAACTCATGAATCTTTCAATGGCACATTTAACACTCTCATCTATTTGAGGCTAATCATGCTACTCAATAACCACAAGGCTTTAAAACCAAACTAACATCTAGCATGATATGAAAAAGTTCTAGCCACAGTCTATACAAGCTTCTACTTGCACCATTAAAAATTCTACTTTAAGAAGCAGTTTCTTCTCCCAACAAGCACCATATCAGATATGTTTTAACAAAAATACTCTTCATTCTACAGCAAGAAAAAATTAGAGCACTCACATAACACTACTAAAACTAACAGCTCTAATAAGAGATGCATGCAAAACAGGAGCTAAATAAATGCAGCAGCGAGACAAAAATTAAGAATACAAAGTATTCCCGTGAAAAACAGGAGCGTGTCACTCTCCAATAAAAGAATGCTGGTTCCAAGCAAGCTTATTGCAAAAATAAAAATAAACTGAGAGCAAAAATAAAAGACGCTCCAAGTAAAGTACATATGATGACCGAATAAAAATATAGTTTCACTAGAAGTGACCTGATAATTTGTCGATGAAGAAGGGGATGCCCAAGGCATCCCCAAGCTTAGACGCTTGAGCCTTATTGGAATTTTCTGGGATGTACCACCGGGGCATCCCGAAGCTTAGGATTTTCACTCTTCTTGATCATGTCATATCATCCTCTTCTCTTGACCCTTGAAAACTTCCTTCACATCAAACTTCTCACAATCTTCATTAGCAACGTTAGTGCAATCGAAATAATAAATTCACATGTTTCAGTTTAAACACAAGCCTAACACTCAAAAACACATTAGATACTTTCACAACTTCTTTTAAAACTATTTTTCTCAAAAGAACACCAAAAGAAAGAGATTAAGATGCAAATGCAATTATTGGCAGAAATATGTCAAAACAGGACAGCAGGTAAAGATGATTTTTTTCTAAACTTTTCTGTTGCTCAAATCAAAAAGTGGTAAAATAAGAAAAGTTGCATATATAGCCCAGGATTAGTCACAAAAAAAAGTCAGGTCATTTTGAATTTTCTGTGATTTTATACGGAATTAACAGTGGACAGAAGAAATCTGTTTCCTGCGCAGAAATCCGAAATATAGCCTCAACTTTCCACTAGAGGCTTTACTTGGCTCAACAAAACACAAAAGAAAAGATACAGAGGGGTTGCTAAGGAAATAAACAACCCCTAGTTTGAAATAAAACAAAAGAAAACGAAGGAAAACGGGTTGAAAACGGAGAAATAAAACGGGTTGTCTCCCGGTAGCGCTTTTCTGTAACGTCTTTCAGCTAGGCATAGAAAGCAACTCAAGTATTTTCAAGTGAAGAAGAATCAAAATCATGAACTTCCTCTAAATCATTATTTGCAGCAATAGGCACTCTAGGTGTTTCTGAAGATTAAACATGAAGGTCACTCTTAGTTTCATTAATCGTTTTAGTAATTTTCGGCACATATTGAGATTTGGGTTTAGTTATCTTGGGAACATACATGAATCTTTGCTCTTTTTTCACAAAGGCTTTCTCCTTTTTGAATTTAATAGATGAAAAAGTTGAGCTTAAAGTTCCCATAGCCTCCTCTAGTTTACCAATCCTAGAATTTTGATCATCATGAGTGTTGCTAGCTTCTAAAGAAATGATTCTTTTATCAATAGCTATTATTGTTTCAATAACTTTGCTAGCATTATCAAGGAAAATTGGTAAGCTCATTTCCAAAGAGTTTAGTTTGTTAATAACATCCTCCAAAGTGGTCTCATTTTTAACAGTTATAGCGGGGGGTGTTCCTACCAAACTTTTAATCAAATTGCACGCTTCCAAGGCATGAGTACCTAGAAAAATTCCACCTATAAGAGTATCTAATACATGCCTATACCAGCCAGTAGTACCAACATAAAAATTCCTCACGAGTATCGAGGTAGAATATTTTTTTGTACACCTATTATGAGCATTGTTTATTCTATACCAAGCATCTTTTAAACTCTCCCCCCCCTCCCCCCCCCCCCCGTCGCCTAAAAGAACGAACCTCAACTTCAGGAATACTCATTCTAGCAAAATAAAAGCAAGCAAATAAATAACAGCTATAAAGTAAACTATTTTTTTTTTGTGTTTTTGATATAAAGAAGAAAAACAAGACAAAAATAAAAACAAGACAATAAACAAAATAAAGAGGTTGAGAGTGAGAGACTCCCCTTGCCAGAGGACTTCTTTCTCTCCGGCAACGGCGCCAAAAAATCTTTTGCTACGCCTCGATGGTGCTAGGAATTCTTGCTGCTTGTGATGGCGTGTTGGGAACCAAAAAATGAGGGTGTGATGAGTGTAGTCGTAAGAACTTCCCTCAGTTAAGAACCAAGGTTATCAATCTAGTAGGAGAAAGAGGATCTTCAGAAGGTTTATGCCACTCACGGTGGTGATGGTCACCTGTGTCAGCAACAACGCGAAACCTACACACAACACAACCAAAATACTTTGTCCCAATGGTATAGTGAGGTTGTCAATCTCACCGGTCTTGCTGAAAACAAAGATTAGACGTATAGTGTGGAAAATAATGTATGCTTGCAGTAAGTAAAGAAAGCAGGAAATTGTAGTGGTTTGTTTAAAAGTGTAGGAAAATGGACCAGGGTTCATAGGTTCACTAGTGGTGTCTCTCCATAAAAGATAGCATGCTGGGTGAACAAACTACAGCTGGGCAATTGACAAATAAAGTTTGCACCATAGTGCACATTCATGACATGAAGACTACTATGATATTTTGTGCGGGCATTACAACAATATACATAGACCGTAATCCAACTGCATCTATGACTAATAATCCGCCCTAAGGTTATCATCCAAACCCCCTTAGGTATTAAGTTGCGAGCAATAGATAATTGCATTAAAAAATGTGTGTAATGTAAGTAATGATTGTACACGCGGGCACTCACACCGCTGTTTTCTCCCTAGTGGCAACATCACATCCTTTCCCGTCACGTTTCTGTCACTCAAGCACATGGGAAAAGGAGGCATGAACTCTCTATCAAGCATAAATACTTCCTCTTGGACTCACTAGCAACTACTTGGCCAGAGTACCACTAGCAACGGAAATCATGCAAGATCACAAATAAGATATGCTATAAAAGACTATAATCAACTTGGCATAAGTTCAATATTCATGGATCCTAGCAAACACAGCACAAATGATTACATAAGAACAATCTCGATCATGTTAGGAAGATCACGAGATCTAAACATGGAGGCATAGGAGGAGAAGACAACCATATAGCTACTGCTATGGACCCGTGGTCCAAGGATGAACTACTCACGCATCACTCTAGAGGCAGGCATGGTGATGAAGAGGCCTCCGGTGATGATCTCCTCTCCGGCAGGGTGCCAGAGACAGCTTCAGAACCCCATGGTCTAGGGTTGACTACGGCGGCGGCTGCGGAACTTTTTCGGGATTTTTGATCAGGTATCTTGGGTTTTCCATCCAGGGGGGATAAATAGGCGAAAGGGCAAAGGTGGTGGAGCCCTGGGGGGCCCACACCACCCCATGATGTGGGCCCTCTGGTGCCCCTCTTCGACTCCTCTTCGGTCTTCTGGATGCTTCCAGGGAAAATAGGACTTCCGGGATTCGAATTTTCCAATTCCGAGAATATTTCCGGAACAACTTTTCTGAAACTAAAAACAGCAGAAAATAGGGAACTGGCTCTGTGGCATCTTGTAAATAGGTTAGTCCAGAAAATCGATAAAAATGACATAAAGAAGGGAGAAAACATGTAGAAATTGACATAATATTATCATGGAGCATCAAAAATTATAGATACGTTGGATACGTATCAGTGTCCCTCGATGGGGCGGAAAAATCCCACACCCATCCTTCCTATGGCTTCTTGAGGCATTTCAACATCTACATTAGAAACATGAAATTGCGCCACTTGGGAGCCATCATTTTGCTCGAAAACCACACTACAAGATTCTGTGACAATCCGTGAGGATTTTTCAAAGACTCTATAAGTGTGGGATCCGGCACAATAACCAACAAATATACCCTCAATAGTTTTAGATTGGAATTTAGACAATCGAACACCCTTGATCAAATAGAAACACTTACAACCGAATACACGGAAGTAGGAGACGTTTGGTTTGTTGTCGGTGAGGATATCATATGGAGTATTGTCCAAGCCCTTGCGGATGTAGAGGCGGTTGGAGGAGTGGAATGTGGTGGATATGGCCTCGGACCATAGATATTGGGGAGAAGAATACTCCGCCAACATGGTCCTTGCTATATTCAATAGAGTTCTATTATTCCACTCGGCTACACCATTTTGTTGAGGGGTGTAGGTAGCGGACTATTGATGACGAATACCCTCATCACTAAGGAATTCATTCAAGGTGTAGTTCTTGAACTCGTAACCATTGTCACTCCTAATAGCCATGATTTGAACATTGTGTTGACGTTGCACTTGGTTGGTGGAGTCGATGATAGTTTGTTGGGACTCACTCTTGCACTTAAAGAAATAAACCCAAGTGTATCTTGAATAGTCATCGACAATCACCAAGCAATACTTCTTGCCTCCAAGACTTGCCTCGGGCACGACACCAAAGAGATCAACATGGAGAAGCTCCAAGATCCTCTTCGGTGAGATAATATATAGTCTTGGCCTTGTGGGCTGCATCATGCATCTTTCCTTCAACACACGACCTACAAACGCAATCTTTGGAAAAGGAAACATTTTCTTTTTGTACGAGGATAAGGCCAACTTTGTGAAGACTTTACAAAGTTCTCATGTTGACATGGGATAAGCGGCGATGCCACAACCACCCCACGTCCGCCTTTCCGAAAAGACACATTGATTGAGAGTTGGTAGATGATGCACTTTGTTGGGAACCCCAAGAGGAGGGTGTGATGAGCACATCGGTAGGAGTTTTCCCCATAGTTAAGAACCAGGGTTATCAATCCAGTAGGAGAAAGCGAATCTTCGGAAGGTTGATGCCACTGACGGTGGTACTGGCGCTTCACCGGTGTCAGCAACGTGGAACCTGCACACAACACAATCAAAATACTTTGCCCCAACGGTACAGTGAGGTTGTCAATCTCACCGGTCTTGCTGAAAACAAAGATTAGACGTATAGTGTGGGAAAACAGTGCATGCTTGAATAAAGTAAAGAGAGGAAATTGTTGTGGTTTGTTTAACAGTGTGGAAAATGGACCGGGGTTCGTAGTTTCACTAGTGGTGTCTCTCCATAAAAGATAGCATCCTGGGTGAACAAATTACAGCTGGACAATTGACAAATAAAGGTTGCACCGTAGTGCACAATATGAGATGAAGATTACTATGCTACTTATTGCGGGCATTACAACAAGATACATAGACCGACATCCATCTACATCTATGACTAATAATCCAACCTTAGGTTATCATCCGAACCCCGTCAGGTATTAATTTGCAAGCAACAGATAATTGCATTAAATAAAGTGTGTAATGTAAGCAATGATTATGCATGCGGGCACTCTCACCATTGTTTTCTCCCTAATGGCAACAACACATCCGCCCCCTTCACGTTTCTGTCACTCGAGCAAGGCAACAAGGAGGCATGAACCCACTATCGAGCATAAATACTCCCTCTTGGAGTCACTAGCAACTACTTGGCCAGAATAACCACTAGCAATGGAGAGCATGCAAGATCACAAATAACATATGCAAATAAAGACTATAATCAACTTGGCATAAGGTCAATATTCATCGGATCCCAGCAAACACAGCATAGAGAAATACATAAGATCAATCTCGATCATGATAGGCAGCTCACGAGATCTAAACATGAAGGCATATGAGGAGAAGACAACCGTCTAGCTACAACTACGAACCCGTAGTCCAAGGATGAACTACTCACGCATCACTCCGGAGGCAGGCATGGTGATGAAGAGGCCTCCAGTGATGATCTCCTCTCTGGCAGGGTGTCGGAAACAGCTTCAGAACCCCCCTGATCCGGTGTTGACGGTGACGGCGGCTGCGGAACTTTTTCTGGGATTTTGATCATCTACCTAGGATTTTCCATCCGGGGGGCTTAAATAGGCAAAAGGGCAAAGGCCGTGGAGGCCGGGGGGGCACACCCATAGCTGGCACGACAAGGGGGGCCGCGCCACCCTATGGTGTGCCCCCCTGCTGCCCCTCTTCGGCTCCTCTTCGGTCTTCTGGATGCTTCCAGGAAAAATAGGACTTCCGGGCTTCGAATTTTCCAATTCCGAGAATATTTCCAGAACAACTTTTCTGAAACTAAAAAACAGCAGAAAACAGGGAACTTGCTCTGTGGCATCTTGTTAATAGGTTAGTCCGGAAAATCGATAAAAATGAAATAAAGAAGGGAGAAAACATGTAGCAATTGGCATAATATGATCATGGAGCATCCAAAATTAGGGATATGTTTATGACGTATCAGTAGACTTCGAAAAGTCCACCACGAACAACTCATTTTCAACATGTCCCACGTATGCGACGTCAAGAGTCTTGCTCCTCAAAAGGATCACAATATCAGGATCAAAGAAGTCGGAGAAACCCATCTTCCCTAATGAATGAACTGGAAGTAATTTGTAACCAATGGGTTCAACAAGAATGACGTCCACGATAGTGATATCAGGAGCAATCACAACCTTGCCAAACCCTGATACCTTAGACTTGGACTTGTCTCCATAGGGGACGGTTGCATCAATATCATTTGGGCGCAACTCTATCACATGTTATTTTCTTCCGGTCATATGACTAGTGCATCCACTATCAATTATCCATTTAGACCCATTGGAAGCATAATCCTGCAAGAGATCATTGACTAGAGTTAGGACCCGAGGAGGGTCCCATCATATTAGAAACAAGGGTATTTGGAACCAAATAGTATAGTCAATGAAACCTTCAATAGGACCAACATATTTAGCTTGCACAACACCATAATAATCAACATGTAATAAATGGTGTGGATTGTTAGTTCCCGCGGAAATTCTACGAGTAGTGTTATCCCTCATGACACCACCACTCGATGAAACATTGTTGGCTTGTGCAGGAATGCTACGAGTAGTGTTGTCCCTAATGACAATACCACTCTAAGCAACATTGTTGACCTTCTTCTTGTTCTTCTTCTTGGTAACATAGCCAAGACCTTACTTGCCAACTTAAGGCCTTAGAGCAGTTACTTGTTGTCTAGAAACAACCACTTGTGGGCTAGAGGCCACAACCTTCTCAACTTGAGGGCTCTTCCCCTTGAGCCTTGCTAGCTCATCCTTCAACCTAGCATATTCCTCAATAATAGTTGCATGATCACAAGAAGAAGTAGAGGTGCTAGGGTTTTTGAATTGATCAAGTTGAGTTTGAAGTTGTTCATGTAACTCTTTGAGGGTAGAGTGTTGACTCTCCAACCTTGTGAGCCTTGGTGAGCTTTTCAAACTCCTCAGTTTTAGCCTTTTTATATTTAGCAATTTCAAGGTCACGTTCTTTAGTGATATTAGATACAAGTTCATTATGTGACTCTTCAATAGAATCAAGTTCCTCTTCAAGAGAAACTCTACCATTACGCTCTTCCTCAAGAGTCATGGATAGAGATGTTATTTCATCCGCATCCCTCCTTTCAATCTCACCTTTCTTCTCAATAGCTTCATGGGCCTCTCCCAATTGGCTCATGAGGTGATTAAAGTACTTCTTGGTCTCACCTTGCATGTTAGACGTTGAATGTTCCAAAGAGGCAATTTCATCTTCTACTCTAAGACTAGCATGGTTTACCAATTCATTTGGGGTCTTAGAGAGGCGATACCTGCTATGTGTTGTTGGGAACCCCAAGAGGAGGGTGTGATGAGCACAACGGTAGGAGTTTTCCCCTTAGTTAAGAACCAAGGTTATCAATCAAGTAAGAGAAAGAGAATCTTCAGAAGGTTGATGCCACTTACGGTGGTGCTGGCGCTTCACCGGTGTCAGCAACAACGTGGAACCTGCACATAACACAACCAAAATACTTTGCCCCAATGGTACAGTGAGGTTCTCAATCTCACCGTTTTTGCTGAAAACAAAAATTAGACGTATAGTGTGGAAAACAGTGTGTGCTTGCAATAAGTAAAGAAAGCAGGAAAATGTTATGGTTTGTTTAACGTTGTGGAAATAGGACCGGGGTTCATAGTTTCACTAGTGGTGTCTCTCCATAAAAGATAACATGCTGGGAACAAATTAGAGCTGGACAATTGACAAATAGAGGTTGCACCGTAGTGCACAATATGACATGAAGATTACTATGCTATTTAGTGCGGGCATTACAACAAGATACATAGACCGACATCCATTTGTATCTATGACTAATAATCCACCCTCATGTTATCATCCGAACCCCCTCAGGTATTAAGTTGCAAGCAATAGATAATTGCATTAAACAAAGTGTGTAATGTAAACAATGATTATGCACGCGGACACTCTCATCGCTGTTTTCTCCCTAATGGCAACAACACATCCTCCCCCTTCACGTTTCTGTCACTCGAGCAAGGCAACAAGGAGGCATGAACCCACTATCGAGCATAAATACTCCCTCTTGGAGTCACTAGCAACTACTTGTCCAGAATAACCACTAGCGACGGAGAGCATGCAAGATCACAAATAACATATGCAAATAAAGACTATAATAAATTTGGCATAAGGTCAATATTCATCGGATCCCATCAAACAAAGCATAGAGAATTACATAAGATCAATCTCGATCATGATAGGCAGCTCACAAGATCTAAATATGGAGGCATATGAGAAGAAGACAACCATCTGTAACACCCCTGTTTTTAAGCCCTTGTTTAATATTAAATTAGCAAGCCTCTTAAGACTTTTGTAAGACAATTAAGTGGACAACATGTTTGTGTAGTCATGTGTATCTATGCAATATAAGTGGTGTGTTTCTTTTCACTCATTTGAGGATTTTTCCTGTTGATTGATTATTGTCTGCCTGATGTTTTTCAACTGGAAACCCTAAGAAATTTCTTCTCAAAGCTTGGGGAATGCTTGATTCACTCATGATAGCATTATTTAGTCATGCCTTGACCAATAAAACACTTTGGTTGGGATTTAAATAGCTTTGGGAATTTATTTCCTATTTATACATTTAGCAGAAAAACAACTTGACTAGCTGTTTTCCACACTTGTTTTCAAGAATCAAACATATTTGATTTGTTGTTTCCTTGTGGTATTATGGTTGAACATGTTATGTAGTACAACTATATGCCACTGGTTTGAATTTAGCACTTGGAAAACAATCAAATCCATGATTGTTTTTCTAGTATAAAAATATTGAAAAAAACAATTCTATTTGGAAAACAGAAACATAGCTTTTTGGGCAGATGTTTTCAGAAGGTTAACCAACTCATTTTCTTGTGTACTTGTTGTTTTCTCAAACTAGAAAGTACTTATAACAATTAGCAACTTGAATTTCCAAAATCCAAGTTCAATTGCCCAATAAAACAGAAGCAAACTTTTGCTTCAAACCCCTGTTTTTTTCAGCACTTAGTGAAAATTTCACTAAGCCTTTTTCTGAATTTTCTGAAAACTGTTTTTGAACAGAACTTTGGAGATGAATTTCTTGAGCTACACTGGATCTTTTTGTGTGGAATTTGATTCTAGTTATTCACCTAGGATCCCTCTGTAAAACCATGTGCTCACATACCCGAGTGGTGCCCTAGAGTAGAAGGAAAAAGGAGGGAAACTAGAGCTCGAGTAGAGGGGGGGTGTGCTAGTGGCATGGCCTAAAAACCGTCGTTTCTCTCCACCCTAGCCCCACTGTGGTGACCAGTGATGTTAGGCACCGCCCCTGGCTCGAGATGCAACGAGGAAACGGCCCCCCACCCCTCTGTTTGCCACACACGCACACACGCTTGAGCACCGAGAGCACCCACGAGGGCCCCGTGCCTACAAAGCTCCAACGGCTTGGCCGTTTCGCCACCGCACACCACACCCATCCACGCCTCCACACCCGAAAATTCAGGCCGTGCCTCGCCGTGTGCGAGTGGCACGAGCATTTTCTTCCCGCCGGCCACCGCACGATCCACCGAAGGAATTCGAGCAAACCCGTGCGTGTGAGCTCGCCATTTTTGCACTGGCATTCTCTCCGTAGCCTTGGCCACCTCCCTGACACCCTCCGCGGTGCTTTTGATCGCAGGGGAACCCGAGCCGTGTCCGCCGTGCCGCCGCGGAAAGGATCTCGTCGCCGGGGAAGCGAACGCCGCCACCACCGCGCCACCAGCCTCCCACGACCCCACCGCCACCACGCGTCGCTCCACGGGCCCCCTAGGTGAGCATCCTTCCCGTCCCGTGCGTGCGCATGAGGTGTTCGACGCAGTTCCCGTCGGGTGAGAAGAGAGGAGGAAGAAAGCTCCAGAGCCGTCGATCGGGCGATCGACGGTTGCGCTTGAACGGGGTTTTTCCCGCGTCCCCCGCCCCCGCGCGCGCGCCTGGGCTGGCCTAGGTGCTAGCTGGGCCACGCGCAGGCGAATCGGGCCCATCGGGGCTTGCTCCTGTTAATTTAAATCCAATTTTTTTTTGCAGAATCGTACCTGTTAGCTTTTGGCCTAGGAAAAATAGCAAACAATTTTATTTGGCCTTGCCAATTTTTGTACATGTAGCCAAACAAAATCACAACCACCTCCCTTTGGCAGAACAATGTTTTGACTTTTATTTATTTTTCTATAGCCATTTTGCCAGACAGTACCATTAAAATGGAAATGGATAGAACTTCAAAAATACAAAACATTTTTGAGCAAACTCAACTGTTTTGGAAAGCCCTTATCAATACCTACCATTAGAATTTTAGTTTGCATCCAGGAGAGTTACCATTTGGAAATTCCATCCATTTTGGTAAAACATCAGTGAGCTATTCCAAGAATTTTAGGGGAGTTTGAGACATTATTTTGAGTGAGACCAATTGGAGAGGATTTGTATTGTTAAGAACTATCACATCCTAGAAGGATTTAATTTTTGGAGCCATAGAAAAAATTAGGGAGACAGAACAAGTTTTAGCACTTTTCTGCCTAATTTTTAATTCCTAGATCTTGTTTTATATGATCTTTTTGTGATGTGCACCTATTGTGTTCTTGCTTGTAATGTTGTTATCTAGTGTATTTTTGATGTTTACAAGTTGTATGAACATGTTAGAATAAATGGCTTGAGTGGTAGAATTTTTAGAATTAATTTCCATGCTTAAGTCTTGCTCATAGCTTATTTTCTATCTAGGTTTGTGAGTAGATTTTTAGTTTGCATCAAGCCTTGTGCTAGATTATTTTCATGGAACCAGTACCATTTTGGTACTGTTATTTTAGTTGCAACACCTCTGGTTACTTGGTGTTTTGAGTTTAGAATAGATTTAAAATAGCATTGCTTAAGGTCTAGATTTCCTACTAGATTATACATGCATGCCTTTTGTTTTGTTTTCCACTAGGGGAAAAATATGATTCTTTGTGGTTGAAAACAGAGGATGAAATGTCCTTGTGGCATTGTTATCCTTGTGTTTTCACCTCTGTTAATTTTCCCTCAAGTACTAGAAATTGCTTGAGTATCATTTGGGTGCCTAGATTTAATTCCCTCACATGTGTAGCAATTTTAGTCTAGTTTTTCCTTGTTTCATAGCTAAACTTTTTGTGTTATTTTTGTGGGATCCAGTAGCATTTTGGTACTGATTATAGGAGTATTTTACCTCTGTTAGTTTGCACACTTGTGCCTAAAATTAACAAGTGAAGTATAAACTAGTCTAGTATGTTTCCCAAGTTTCTACTAGCATGAGTAGGAGTTTGTGGGACTAGTTTGTTTGTTTTGATCATTTTTAGAAATGTGACCAGAGGCTTTTTAACCTCTTTATGAAGCATTATGCTAGTGGAACACCCACTGGTATTTTTGGTTCATGGTGGAAAAGAAGCTTGACTTATTGTCATAAGCCTTTTTCACCACTTGCATATTTTAGCTTATATTTTGTGTTTGCCTTAGAGAGTATTGGGGGAGTTTTTAGACATCAACTTGTGTTTTATGTGACACCCTACTGTCTATTAACATGTGATGTACCCCACTGGTCCATGATGCTCTTGACTTAAAATCATTGAGTTTCACCACACCTAAACACTAGGAAAAAGCAGATTTTCCCACTGTGTTTTTCATGTCAATTTTCCTAAGGGATAATTGAGTGTCTTGAGTGTTACATTTTAATTGCTTGCTGTATGTATCACTTGTAGCATTGTTTGTCTTGGTTGGCTCTGAAAGTGTGCCTTTATTTCTTTTTACGACGTTAGAAAACGAGGAGGAAGGATTTGCTGAAGAAGGGTATTGCAACTCCTGTTACTTTCAGGACCAGGACCATCACTTGTACCAAGGCAAGCCATCCTAATGCTTGCTGTATAAATACTTATCATTATCTATCATGCATGCTTTTTCACTTCTGAAGTTTTCACAAAACTATACTCCCAAAACTATTTTTGTTGTGAATACTACTACTATTAATATTATTAGAAGAAGGAATCATAATAATAGTCAACTTGGTATTTGCCAAGCCCTTAGCCACTAAATGGTATATACATACCATCCACCAAATTAAAACTTGGGTTCTTAAATGAACTAAATAAAATGTGTTTTTGTAAACAAATACCTTATGAAGGAAAAACCCCGGATGAAGGGTGAGACCCTGTCTACCGGAAGAGTGCCATGAAGGGAAATTTTTGAGAAATGTTTACAAAAGACACATAACCTAGTCTTCGCTGGACAACTATTATCGTACTGCCACTTTACCCCAATATGGGTAGGGGCTTGATTAAAAACTTGTTATGGTTAGTATGTGAGCTATCTCAAAGTGCTATAGAGGATTGGATCCTCCGAACCGAAGTGTCGCTAGGAGTGAGCAGACGGGACATCTAAAGTGTGGGATTAATTTTCCCTCCGGATGCAGCAGTTGGGTCTCCTGTCTGGGCGGTGTGTGACACGGCTTGGGGAGGGGTAACCCCAATTGAAGAGATAGTCATGTTCTAGCTTGTACATAGTGGATAGTCAAGGTCAGTTATCTGATGTTCCCATAGGTTGGGAATAGTCCATGGTTGTTTCATGGCGGATTCTGGATCTAGTGGAAGTGTGTACACCTCTGCAGAGTAAAACTATTTCGAGATAGCCGCGTCCTCGGATATGGACGGTTGAATGTCCATGTAGCTAGTATTGTGTCAATTTTCAAAAGAGGTTTTTGAAGGACAGCTTTGTACCTGCGAGGTACTATGAGGAATGACTTGGTATCTGCGAGATACCGAGGAGGAGGAAACTATTATTACAAGTTTCTGAAAAGAAAACTTTCTTTTCTAAAAGACTTATAAAACCTCCAAGATATGTGATATCTACGAGAGAAAAACTATATTATTTTACCTGATTTATCCATAAAGGACTAAACTTGAAGAATCAACCATGATAAATCTTTTATCTGTCATGGGTAGCTGAACCATATGTATGGCCTACCCACTCCACCAAATAAGCATGTATGCATTATTGTAAGCTCATAAAGGATGTCTTGTTGAGTAATTCAAATGTACTCATTTGGTTTCGCCCCTGGTATCTACTTATCAGACTATGAGGAGCCACCCCAGGAGGAGTTCTATGAGGAGGAGTTCTACGCTGATGGCCCTGCGAGTTAGGATCGTCTCCAGTCAGCAGCCTGTAGGATGAGGCGTGACTCGGGTTCTACTACGCTATGCTTATCGTCTTCCGCTGTGTTTATTTTGAATGTCTGTCCTGTGTGACAGTTAACAAGAACTTGGTCATGTGACCATTTATGTAAGACTCTATTATTCGTGTAATGGATGATGTATTCTGTATGCCAACTACGTATGTTGTTCACAACTGGTTATTCTGGGATTGTGAATGAATGCATATGAGGGTTCTGAACCTTCCGGTTTGGGCCTCTACAAAGTTGGTATCAGAGCCATCCTGACTCTAGGAGACCTTAGTTAGCATGGACGTTAGTGTATACTCCAAAAATATAAGTTATAAATACAAAAAGATTGGATATATGACTATGTATAAAAATATTCCCTATATCCCACCACCTCTCTGTGTCAAACTCTACTTGCATTAAGATTGTTCTTTGCATAAACTTAAACTTTGCACACTGTGGTCTCACTTAAACTATACTTAAAATTTTGTGTAGATGGACGTGGTCATCACCGAGGCTTTCCAGTTGGGACGTCCACGTGGCGAGACTTTCCTTTTCGAGGAGAGGCTAGTAGCTATGGCTACTGTGTTGGGACGCCCACTTCCGGAGCTGCGAGGAGGTCTAGTTGACGGTGCACCTCTGGAGGGAGACTGGTACGCGGAGGTCACTATCCGTGCACCTCTGGCTAGCCCGACAGTAGAGGCCTACGTCTTTCGTGCTGTTGATCGTTCTTGGACCGAGGCAGCCGTGCGGGTGATTCAGGAGTCAGTGGCACGACTGGCGCACATTGGGAGTACATGTTCATCGGTTCCCGGTTCGAGTTGATTGGGAGGCGCGATGAGGAGGGCATACCACTTCCTGTCGAGCCAGACACTACCACTGTTGGTCCTCACTTGGACGAGATGGAGATTCTGTTGTACCGCACTCAACACAGGTTGGACGATCAGCGACTCGCTCACACACCTTGGCACATTGGTGCACCACACACTGATAGCCGAGACTGACGAGCTGAGGGCTGAGCTTCAGGACAGCCAGGAGGAGAGTGGAGCACTAGCACAGCAGTTGTCTGAGTTGAGGGAGGAGTTGGAGGCCGCCACCGCGAGGAGCCGTGCCTTGGAGAGACAGCTGCGGGCCACCCGACTGAGCCGTGCTCGTCTCACCAGCAGGGTGACGGCTCTGGAGGGGGCTAACTCAGTCTGCACACTAGGCTTCACATAGCTCGTGACGACATAGCCGCGAGAGACTCTGCCATAGAGGAGCTTGAGGAGGAGGGCGCAGAGCTCAGCAGGGAGATTGAGGAGCTCCTGCCAGTAGAGGATGTTCCGTCTGACTTGGAGGGGATGGATATGAGTGAGGCTAGCGAGCAGGATGATGATGACCTGCTTGGCGAGGAGGAGGAGGAGGACCCTGAGGAGCGTATCTTCGAGGTTGGGGACAGTGACGACTCTGTGTAGTCACAGCCTCCTCACCCTTAGCACTTGCTGGTCTAGATGCTAGATAAGTATGCTAGATCGTTTTGCTAGTAGTAGCCTTGCGATGACCCCACCAATCGCACCCCTTGTAGCTCGATGAAGCCTTCCTTGTAAGATATGGCTTGTAATGTGTGTGTAATGTCTAAGACTCTGTTTAAGTTGTGTGATGAATGGAATGTTCTGCTTGTTTCCTTGATGATGTCACTATTTGGCGTTCTTTTCATCCATGTTTGCGACTGCCCCGCTCTTGTTTTTGAAACATATCACTCGTATTCCTTTTTCTTATGTTAAAGGTACTGGGTTTTCAAAAACAAGAATATACTTCTAAAACTTACACATGTTTTCACTTCAGAATGGCACCTCGTCGCGAACCCCCACCGCCACCACCACCCACAGTGGAGGCGCTGTTGGCCCTGCTGATGGAAGATCGCCAGGCCAGCCGAGATGAGAGTGCAGCTACCATTACCGCTCTGCAACAACTAGCTGCTGCCGCCAACAATAATGGCAATGGCAATGGCAATGGCAATGGTGCTCGCTCGAGGCTGAGAGACTTTCAGCACACCAACCCCCCAGTCTTCACTAGGATTGTGGAGCCTCTTGATGCTGACGACTGGCTCCGCACCATTGCAACAAACTGGAGGTTGCATCAGTTGAGGAAAATGATAAGGTCCTGTTTGCCTCCCATTTTCTTGCTGGTCCTGCCAGGACTTGGTGGGAGACTACGTGAGACGTTGCTGCTCACGTGTTCAACTGGGAGGATTTCTCTGCAAGATTCCGCAAGTATCACATTCCCCAAGGAATGATGACACTTATGCGTGAGAAATTTCTGAAGCTGAGGCAGGGAAGTATGCCTGTGTCTGAACTGGGAGAATTTCACTACTCTGTCCAGGTATGCACAGGATGATATCAATACTGATGCTAAGAAGAGGGAGAGGTTCTTAAATGGGCTGATGATGAGCTCCAGTGCGCTCTAGTGGTGGTTCCATTCCAGGACTTGGAGACCCTTGCAAATGCCGCTATGGTACTGGAGCACAAGCGGAAATCTGCTGATGATAACCGCAAGAGGAAGATGACCGTGCATGGAGGACCTAGTGCTCAGAGGACTCGCAACACTCCGTATGCGAGGCCACCATCCCACAAGGCGCCTGCTTATGCACCCCGCCCCAACCACAACTATGCACCAAGGCCCAACAACTACAACCCCAACTATGCACCAAAGTACGGAGGAAATAGCTATGGTGGTAACCATGGTAATCATTCTGGGAATAACCATGGAACCGCTATGGAGGCAACAACAGTGGAAATGGGAACAACTCCAACAATGCTCCCAAACCTAACCCAAGCCCAAGGCCTTCTGGAGGTTGTTTTTGCCTGCGGAAAGGAAGGTCACTTTGCTCGTGAGTGCCCTACCAAGGCTACTGCCACAGCCCAGCCAACTGCAACCAAGATGAACCATGGTCCTTCCACTGGACGGCAGAATAGGATGAAGGGACACCTGAACCACGTCACTGCTGCAGAAGCTCAGGAGGCACCAGACATGGTGATGGGTACGTTTCCTGTCAACTCGGTGCCAGCCGCAGTACTGTTTGATTCTGGTGCATCACATTCTTTTGTCACAAAACCGTTTGCTGAGAAAAGTGGTATGAAGCATTCCCGTATGCACAACCCTATGTTAGTACAAATACCTGGGGATAGTACTAAAGCCAACTTAATTTGCAATGAAGTACCAGTAGAAATACAAGGGAAAACTTTTCATGCTGATCTTATAGTGCTGGGATCCAAGGGGATAGAAGTGGTACTCGGTATGAACTGGATGGCCAAGTATAAGGGGGTTATTGACTGCACTAAGAAATCTATTGATATGATCTCTGAGGATGGGGAAAAGGTTGCGTACACTGCAACTAAACCCTCGTCACAAGTTCACTGCCACACTGGTATAGCCCACCCTGACCTTGAGGAAGTCCCGGTCGTTTGCGAATACCCGGATGTTTTTCCTGAAGAGTTACCCGGTATGCCCCCTGATCGGGATATCGAGTTTGTGATCGAGTTAGTGCCCGGAACTGGACCCATAGCACAGAAGCCTTATCGGATGAACCCAAAGGAATTAGATGAGTTGAAGACCAGCTGGATGATATGTTGAGAAAGGTTTGATTCGCCCTAGTGCATCGCCATGGGGGTCTCCGATCATTTTTGTGGAAAAACGGGACGGTACCACTCGTTTATGTGTGGACTACCGCAAGTTGAATGATGTTACCATCAAGAACAAATACCCGTTGCCCAAAATTGAAGACCTGTTTGACCAGCTGAATGGGGCCGTAATCTTCTCGAAGATCGACCTTCGGACTGGTTATCACCAATTGAAAGTCCGTGATACTGATATTCCCAAGACTGCTTTCACCACTCGTTACGGGTTGTATGAATACACCGTGATGTCTTTGGTCTAACCAATGCCCCTATTTCATGAATCTCATGAATAAGGTATTCATGGATTTTTGGACAAGTTTGTCGTGGTGTTTATTGACGACATTCTCATATATTCTCGGAGTGAGGAAGAACACGAAGAACATCTGAGAATTGTGCTCGGAACACTTCGTGAGCATCAATTGTATGCTAAGTTTAGTAAATGTCAATTCTGGTTGACGGAAGTCGGGTTTCTTGGACATGTAGTATCTGCGGGAGGAATATCTGTTGACCCTACTCTAGTTCAGTCGGTGGAGAAGCGTGCTGCTCCAACCAACCAGACTGAAGTCAGATCCTTTCTGGTTTGGCAGGATATTACCGCAAGTTTGTTCAGGGATTCTCGAGTATAGCCAGACCCCTCACCCAGTTGCTCAAGAAGGATAGCAAGTTCCTATGGACGGACAAGTGTGAAGAGAGTTTCAATGAGTTGAAGCATCGACTTGTGACCGCTCCAATCCTTATTATGCCGGATATCACCAAGAATTTCGACGTATATTGTGACGCTTCTAAGCTTGGTCTTGGAAGCGTACTTATGCAAGAAGGGAAAGTGATATCTTTCATATCCCGCCAGTTGAGACCCCACGAGTTGAATTACCCCACTCATGACTTAGAGCTTGCTGCTGTCGTGCATGCCCTCAAAACATGGCGACACTTTCTTATGGGAAGAAGAGTGGAAATTTACACGGATCATAAGAGTTTAAAGTATATCTTTACTCAACGTGAGCTCAACATGAGGCAGCGCCGCTGGATTGAGCTCATTAAAGATTATGATCTGAGTATTCATTATCACCCTGGGAAGGCAAATGTAGTTGCAGATGCTCTTAGTCGAGAGCCGGCCTCTCTAAATGCTATGATTTTAGTAAGGCAGCCCGAGTTATGGAAAGAGCTTGACCAACTTGGCATTGAAGTGGTCAGCTATGGTATGTTGGACGCCATAGAACTTAAACCAACTCTGGTTGACCAAATCAAAGAGGCGCAGAAAGGCCAGAAAAGTATTGATGGTATTAAGGCCCGCATGGAGAAGGAGAAGGTTGCTGGGTTTACTATCGATGCTGATGGGGGATTATGGTATGAAGGCCGTATTTGTGTTCCCTCTGAGTCTGATCTCAAGCAGACCATCATGGTCGAAGCTCATGAGACCATGTATTCTATCCATCCTGGAGGAACAAAGATGTATCAAGACCTGAAGGAGAGATTCTGGTGGCATGGAATGAAGCGAGAAATTGCTTCATTTGTAGCCAAGTGCCATGTCTGCCAGCAAGTAAAAGCTGGGCACCAGCGTCCCGCTGGCTTGCTCCAGCCGTTGCAAGTACCTGTTTGGAAATGGGATGAAGTAGGGATGGACTTCATCACAGGACTTCCTAGGTCCAGCCGAGGAAATGATTCTATATGGGTTGTCGTGGACAGGCTCACAAAAGTTGCTCACTTTATTCCTGTCCGGACCACCTATCGTGGAGATCAGCTTGCTGATCTTTACATTACTCGGATTGTCAGCCTGCACGGAGTCCCGAGCAGGATTGTGTCTGATCGAGGTACACAGTTCACATCCAGATTTTGGAAGAAGTTGCACGAGAGTTTGGGAACCAAATTAGCCTTTAGCACAGCCTATCACCCACAGACTGATGGACAGACAGAGCGTGTGAACCAAATTCTGGAAGACATGCTCCGTGCTTGTGTGTTGTCCTATGGAGTTAAATGGGAAGACTGTCTGCCTTTCGCAGAGTTTTCTTACAACAACAGTTATCAGTCTAGCTTGCAAATGGCCCCTTTTGAAGCACTGTATGGACGTAAATGCCGCACACCTCTGAATTGGACTGAGACTGGAGACAGTCAGGTTTTTGGTGTGGACACTTTGAAAGCTGCAGAAGAGCAGGTTCAGCTTATTCGGGAGTTTAAAGACAGCTCAATCTCGTCAGAAGAGTTATGCTGATACGAAGCGTCGTGATGTCTCTTTCAGCATTGGAGATTTCGTGTACCTTCGTGTTACGCCACTCAAAGGGATGCAGCGTTTCCATGTTAAGGGAAAGCTGGCACCCAGGTATATTGGACCTTTTAAGATCTTGGCACGTCGAGGCGAAGTTTCTTATCGTTAGAATTACCTGAGGAGCTATCTGCGTTTCACAATGTGTTCCATGTGTCATTGCTCCGGAAATGTCTGCAAGTACCGGAGAAGGATCTCTCGTATCAAGACATAGATTTCAGGACCATTGATATCAATGATGATTTGACTTATCGTGATAGACCCCTGCGGGTTCTCGAGGAGATTGTGCGCGCTACCAGGAGGCGTGCTATAAAATTCCTTAAGATTCAATGGACGAATCATTCTGAGGAAGAAGCTACCTGGGAGCGTGAAGATGATATCAGGAAGGAGTTCCCTGATTTTCTTAAAGACTAGACCCGCTAATCTCGGGACGAGATTCTTTTAAGGGGGGGAGATTTGTAACACCCCTGTTTTTAAGCCCTTGTTTAATATTAAATTAGCAAGCCTCTTAAGACTTTTGTAAGACAATTAAGTGGACAACATGTTTGTGTAGTCATGTGTATCTATGCAATATAAGTGGTGTGTTTCTTTTCACTCATTTGAGGATTTTTCCTGTTGATTGATTATTGTCTGCCTGATGTTTTTCAACTGGAAACCCTAAGAAATTTCTTCTCAAAGCTTGGGGAATGCTTGATTCACTCATGATAGCATTATTTAGTCATGCCTTGACCAAGAAAACACTTTGGTTGGGATTTAAATAGCTTTGGGAATTTATTTCCTATTTATACATTTAGCAGAAAAACAACTTGACTAGCTGTTTTCCACACTTGTTTTCAAGAATCAAACATATTTGATTTGTTGTTTTCTTGTGGTATTATGGTTGAACATGTTATTAGTACAACTATATGCCACTGGTTTGAATTTAGCACTTGGAAAACAATCAAATCCATGATTGTTTTTCTAGTATAAAAATATTGAAAAAAACAATTCTATTTGGAAAACAGAAACATAGCTTTTTGGGCAGATGTTTTCAGAAGGTTAACCAACTCATTTTCTTGTGTACTTGTTGTTTTCTCAAACTAGAAAGTACTATAACAATTAGCAACTTGAATTTCCAAAATCCAAGTTCAATTGCCCAATAAAACAGAAGCAAACTTTTGCTTCAAACCCCTGTTTTTTTCAGCACTTAGTGAAAATTTCACTAAGCCTTTTTCTGAATTTTCTGAAAACTGTTTTTGAACAGAACTTTGGAGATGAATTTCTTGAGCTACACTGGATCTTTTTGTGTGGAATTTGATTCTAGTTATTCACCTAGGATCCCTCTGTAAAACCATGTGCTCACATACCCGAGTGGTGCCCTAGAGTAGAAGGAAAAAGGAGGGAAACTAGAGCTCGAGTAGAGGGGGGGTGTGCTAGTGGCATGGCCTAAAAACCGTCGTGTCTCTCCACCCTAGCCCCACTGTGGTGACCAGTGATGTTAGGCACCGCCCCTGGCTCGAGATGCAACGAGGAAACGGCCCCCCACCCCTCTGTTTGCCACACACGCACACACGCTTGAGCACCGAGAGCACCCACGAGGGCCCCGTGCCTACAAAGCTCCAACGGCTTGGCCGTTTCGCCACCGCACACCACACCATCCACGCCTCCACACCCGAAAATTCAGGCCGTGCCTCGCCGTGTGCGAGTGGCACGAGCATTTTCTTCCCGCCGGCCACCGCACGATCCACCGAAGGAATTCGAGCAAACCCGTGCGTGTGAGCTCGCCATTTTTGCACTGGCATTCTCTCCGTAGCCTTGGCCACCTCCCTGACACCCTCCGCGGTGCTTTTGATCGCAGGGGAACCCGAGCCGTGTCCGCCGTGTCCGCCGTGCCGCCGCGGAAAGGATCTCGTCGCCGGGGAAGCGAACGCCGCCACCACCGCGCCACCAGCCTCCCACGACCCCACCGCCACCACGCGTCGCTCCACGGGCCCCCTAGGTGAGCATCCTTCCCGTCCCGTGCGTGCGCATGAGGTGTTCGACGCAGTTCGTCGGGAGAAGAGGAGGAAGAAAGCTCCAGCCGTCGATCGGGCGATCGACGGTTGCGCTTGAACGGGGTTTTTCCCGCGTCCCCCGCCCCCGCGCGCGCGCCTGGGCTGGCCTAGGTGCTAGCTGGGCCACGCGCAGGCGAATCGGGCCCATCGGGGCTTGCTCCTGTTAATTTAAATCCAATTTTTTTTTGCAGAATCGTACCTGTTAGCTTTTGGTCTAGGAAAAATAGCAAACAATTTTATTTGGCCTTGCCAATTTTTGTACATGTAGCCAAACAAAATCACAACCACCTCCCTTTGGCAGAACAATGTTTTGACTTTTATTTATTTTTCTATAGCCATTTTGCCAGACAGTACCATTAAAATGGAAATGAATAGAACTTCAAAAATACAAAACATTTTTAAGCAAACTCAACTGTTTTGGAAAGCCCTTATCAATACCTACCATTAGAATTTTAGTTTGCATCCAGGAGAGTTACCATTTGGAAATGCCATCCATTTTGGTAAAACATCAGTGAGCTATTCCAAGAATTTTAGGGGGAGTTTGAGACATTATTTTTGAGTGAGACCAATTGGAGAGGCTTTGTATTGTTAAGAACTATCACATCCTAGAAGGATTTAATTTTTGGAGCCATAGAAAAAATTAGGGAGACAGAACAAGTTTTAGCACTTTTCTGCCTAATTTTTAATTCCTAGATCTTGTTTTATATGATCTTTTGTGATGTGCACCTATTGTGTTCTTGCTTGTAATGTTGTTATCTAGTGTATTTTGATGTTTACAAGTTGTATGAACATGTTAGAATAAATGGCTTGAGTGGTAGAATTTTTAGAATTAATTTCCATGCTTAAGTCTTGCTCATAGCTTATTTTCTATCTAGGTTTGTGAGTAGATTTTTAGTTTGCATCAAGCCTTGTGCTAGATTATTTTCATGGAACCAGTACCATTTTGGTACTGTTATTTTAGTTGCAACACCTCTGGTTACTTGGTGTTTGAGTTTAGAATAGATTTAAAATAGCATTGCTTAAGGTCTAGATTTCCTACTAGATTATACATGCATGCCTTTTGTTTTGTTTTCCACTAGGGAAAAATATGATTCTTTGTGGTTGAAAACAGAGGATGAAATGTCCTTGTGGCATTGTTATCCTTGTGTTTTCACCTCTGTTAATTTTCCCTCAAGTACTAGAAATTGCTTGAGTATCATTTGGGTGCCTAGATTTAATTCCCTCACATGTGTAGCAATTTTAGTCTAGTTTTTCCTTGTTTCATAGCTAAACTTTTTGTGTTATTTTGTGGGATCCAGTAGCATTTTGGTACTGATTATAGGAGTATTTTACCTCTGTTAGTTTGCACACTTGTGCCTAAAATTAACAAGTGAAGTATAAACTAGTCTAGTATGTTTCCCAAGTTTCTACTAGCATGAGTAGGAGTTTGTGGGACTAGTTTGTTTGTTTTGAGCATTTTTAGAAATGTGACCAGAGGATTTTTAACCTCTTTATGAAGCATTATGCTAGTGGAACACCCACTGGTATTTTTGGTTCATGGTGGAAAAGAGCTTGACTTATTGTCATAAGCCTTTTTCACCACTTGCATATTTTAGCTTATATTTTGTGTTTGCCTTAGAGAGTATTGGGGGAGTTTTTAGACATCAACTTGTGTTTTATGTGACACCCTACTGTCTATTAACATGTGATGTACCCCACTGGTCCATGATGCTCTTGACTTAAAATCATTGAGTTTCACCACACCTAAACACTAGGAAAAAGCAGATTTTCCCACTGTGTTTTTCATGTCAATTTTCTAAGGGATAATTGAGTGTCTTGAGTGTTACATTTTAATTGCTTGCTGTATGTATCACTTGTAGCATTGTTTGTCTTGGTTGGCTCTGAAAGTGTGCCTTTATTTCTTTTTACGACGTTAGAAAACGAGGAGGAAGGATTTGCTGAAGAAGGGTATTGCAACTCCTGTTACTTTCAGGACCAGGACCATCACTTGTACCAAGGCAAGCCATCCTAATGCTTGCTGTATAAATACTTATCATTATCTATCATGCATGCTTTTTCACTTCTGAAGTTTTCACAAAACTATACTCCCAAAACTATTTTTGTTGTGAATACTACTACTATTAATATTATTAGAAGAAGGAATCATAATAATAGTCAACTTGGTATTTGCCAAGCCCTTAGCCACTAAATGGTATATACATACCATCCACCAAATTAAAACTTGGGTTCTTAAATGAACTAAATAAAATGTGTTTTTGTAAACAAATACCTTATGAAGGAAAAACCCCGGATGAAGGGTGAGACCCTGTCTACCGGAAGAGTGCCATGAAGGGAAATTTTTGAGAAATGTTTACAAAAGACACATAACCTAGTCTTCGCTGGACAACTATTATCGTACTGCCACTTTACCCCAATATGGGTAGGGGCTTGATTAAAAACTTGTTATGGTTAGTATGTGAGCTATCTCAAAGTGCTATAGAGGATTGGATCCTCCGAACCGAAGTGTCGCTAGGAGTGAGCACGGGACATCTAAAGTGTGGGATTAATTTTCCCTCCGGATGCAGCAGTTGGGTCTCCTGTCTGGGCGGTGTGTGACACGGCTTGCCGGGGAGGGGTAACCCCAATTGAAGAGATAGTCATGTTCTAGCTTGTACATAGTGGATAGTCAAGGTCAGTTATCTGATGTTCCCATAGGTTGGGAATAGTCCATGGTTGTTTCATGGCGGATTCTGGATCTAGTGGAAGTGTGTACACCTCTGCAGAGTAAAACTATTTCGAGATAGCCGCGTCCTCGGATATGGACGGTTGAATGGCCATGTAGCTAGTATTGTGTCAATTTTTCAAAAAGAGGTTTTTGAAGGACAGCTTTGTACCTGCGAGGTACTATGGAGGAATGACTTGGTATCTGCGAGATACCGAGGAGGAGGAAACTATTATTACAAGTTTCTGAAAAGAAAACTTTCTTTTCTAAAAGACTTATAAAACCTCCAAGATATGTGATATCTACGAGAGAAAAACTATATTATTTTACCTGATTTATCCATAAAGGACTAAACTTGAAGAATCAACCATGATAAATCTTTTATCTGTCATGGGTAGCTGAACCATATGTATGGCCTACCCACTCCACCAAATAAGCATGTATGCATTATTGTAAGCTCATAAAGGATGTCTTGTTGAGTACATTCAAATGTACTCATTTGGTTTCGCCCCTGGTATCTACTTATCAGACTATGAGGAGCCACCCCAGGAGGAGTTCTATGAGGAGGAGTTCTACGCTGATGGCCCTGCGAGTTAGGATCGTCTCCCAGTCAGCAGCCTGTAGGATGAGGCGTGACTCGGGTTCTACTACGCTATGCTTATCGTCTTCCGCTGTGTTTATTTTGAATGTCTGTCCTGTGTGACAGTTAACAAGAACTTGGTCATGTGACCATTTATGTAAGACTCTATTATTCGTGTAATGGATGATGTATTCTGTATGCCAACTACGTATGTTGTTCACAACTGGTTATTCTGGGATTGTGAATGAATGCATATGAGGGGTTCTGAACCTTCCGGTTTGGGGCCTCTACACCATCTAGCTACAGCTACGAACCCGTAGTCCAAGGATGAACTACTCACGCATCACTCCGGAGGCAGGCATGATGATGTAGAAGCCTCCGGTGATGATATCCTCTCCGGCAGGGTGCCGGAAACAGCTTCAGAACCCCCCTGATCTGGGGTTGACAGTGACGACGGCTGCGGAGCTTTTTCGGGGATTTTGATCAGGTGCCTAGGGTTTTCCATCCGGGGGGTTTAAATAGGCGAAAGGGCAAAGGCGGTGGAGGACGGGGGGCCCACACCCTTAGCTGGCGCGGTACCAATATCATTTTTTGGGGGTGTTGGGTTTGCTCTTTCTGACTTGGGATGACATTCAGATTTGATTCTCTAACCTAACATCACATGACGTTGAATCATTGTGTTAGACTGTATAGTTTTTGTACATGTGTACGTGTATTGTAACATTGTACCACACCTTATTATATATATGTGATAGGCCACCCCTAGAGGGTTGAGTCGGTTCCCACCCCAAAACCCTTGTCTCACATGGTATCAGACTAGCTAGGTCATGATCATCGCTTCCGAATAACCCTACAGTCGTCGCACCGCCACCGCTGATCGCCCGGCGCCACCGTAATGTCGTGTGCGGCCGCCTCCGGCTCCTCCAACATCGGCTACCTCCCGGCCTCCCTTGATGCTCTTCTCTCCCGCCCGACTGATTCATCTGCCATGCGGTCACCACAGATCGGGACGAGGAGTGCCGGCGTCTTCTTCTCCGACCAGCCCTCGGCCTCCTCGTCGCCGGGGTATGCGCTGACAGTCCACACATCAGGAGCCCCTCGCTCGTCACCTCGGCCGCCGCCGTCTCGCCTCTGGCCTTCGAGCTAGCGACTCCCACATCGGCGTGGCTGACCGGGCTTTCCGCATCGGGCCCTCTGCCGACGCGCCCTGTCCTCATGGCGTCCGCACCACCGGCAGACTCTCCACCCGTGCCGGCCGTCCCCACCTATGGGGCATTTGCGTCGCTCGCGGCCCTCAACTCGTCGTTCCTACCGGCACCGGCCGTCTCTGCCCCTATGGCGTATGCGCCTCCGGCAGTCTTCACGACGGGCTCACTGCCGCCGCCGTTCCACTTTGGCAATCTCATCACCGTCAAGCTGTCGCCGGATAACTACATCTTCTGGCGTGCGCATGTCCTTCCGCTCCTTGGGAGCCACTACCTGCTCGGCAACGTCGATGGCTCTCTTCCTTGCCCTCCTGCGCTGGTGGACAGCATCAACAGACCGATCTATAACTCGGTTCACCGTGTCTGGACGGGGCAAGATCAGGCGAACCTCTCCTCCATAAAGGGGTCGCTCACCCCGGCTGTCGCCGAGCTTATCGTCTTCGCCAAGACGTCTCATGAGGCATGGACTATCCTCGAGCGCTCATTTGCTTCGCAGTCGCAGGCCTGTGCCAGTGCCCTTCGCCGCGATCTCGGTGATTGTGAGAAGCACGACTCCACGACCACGGAGTTCTACAACAAGGTCAAGGCCCTTGCTGACACGCTAGCATCCATTGGACAGCCCCTCACCGACTCCGAGTTCAACTCTTTCATTGTCAACGGTCTTTATGAGGAGCATGATGGCTTGGTTGAGATCATCAACAAGCGGGGCAACTCGACTCCCATGATGGCGCACGAGATCTACTCTCTCCTCCTCCTCACCGAGCAGCGCGTCGAGGCGCGCCGTGCCAACCGCAGCCGCGGGTCTCCCTCGGTGAATGCTGCCTACAAGGGCGGCCACTCATCCTCTGGCGCACCGGCAAAGGCGCCCTCTGCCCTGCCTCCGGTCTCTTCATCGTCGGCCCCCTTCGTCATCGATCCCATTAGGTGGGGGTAAGCATGTGTGTCAGCTTTGTGGCATCGAGGGGCACTGGGCCTCCAAGTGTCATCGCTGCTTCTAGCGGAGCTTCCTCGGCCTCGGCAATGATGCTAAGGATGCTCGGAATACCGCGCGTCAGGTTGCCATGATTGATCGTCCGGCGCCGAAGCAACATGGGCAAACTCAGTCGTACTCCATCGACCCACATTGGTACATGGATTCTGGGGCAACGGAACACCTGACGAGTGAGATGGGGAAGCTTCACACCCGTAAACTCTATCATGGCTCCGACAAGATCCACACCGCGAACGGAGCAGGTATGCACATCTCTCATATTGGTCAAGCATCTCTCCTCACTAGTCATACAAAGAGGAGCCTTCATCTTTGCAATATTCTTAGAGTACCATCTGTGACGCGTAATCTCCTTTCAGTACCTAAACTCACTCATGACAATAATGTGATTTGTGAATTTCACCCTTTTGATCTTTTTATTAAGGATCGGGACACGAGGGACACACTTCTTAGTGGGCGTCTGTGCCAGGGCCTCTATCGTCTGGAGCATCCTGGCGTCTCTTGTGTTTTCAGTGGAGTCCGCGTTTCGTCGTCACAGTGGCATGCTCGCCTCGGTCATCCTGCCACACCTATTGTTTTCATGTTTTGCATCGTCATGAGCTTCCTAGCATGCCTAGTAATAAATATGTAGCAATGTGTGATGCTTGTCAGCAGGGGAAGAGTCATCAACTTCCTTTTTCGGAGTCTCGTCGTGAGGTGAAACATCCTCTAGAACTTGTGTTTTTATATGTATGAGGTCCTGCTCAGACTTGTGTTAGTGGTCATAATTATTATATTAGTTCCGTTGATGCTTACAGTCGTTTTACTTGGCTTTATCTTATTAAGCGTAAACCTGATGTGTTCGATATCTTTGTTCAGTTTCAAAAACATGTTCAACGCCTTCACAAGCATAAAATTGTTCATGTTCAGTCGGATTGGGGGGGGGGGGGGGGTGAGTATCGCAACCTCAACTCCTTTTTCCAGTCTCTTGGGATCGCTCACCATTTAGCATGTCCACATATACATCAGTTCCTTTTCGGTTTTGGAGTGATGCCTTTACCACTGCATGTTTTCTTATCAATCGCACTCCCACTCGTGTTTTAAGCATGAAGACTCCCATTGAACTTATTCTTAACGAACAAGCTGATTATACTTTCTTCAAAGTGTTTGGGTGCACTTGTTGGCCGCATCTACACCCATACAACAAACGCAAGTTGGAATTTAGGTCCAAAAAGTGTGCTTTTCTTGGCTATAGTTCCCTTCACAAAGGTTATAAATGTCTTCATGTTCCCACAAATCGTTTCTACATATCTCGGGATGTCGTATTTGACGAGCATGTTTTTCCTTTTGCCAAACTCCCTGTGTCTCCCACTGAACCACCATCCATGCATTCCTCCTCTATTGCCTCTGACCAATTTGATGATGTTGCATACTCTCCTGTATTATTGCCTAACCATGGTGCAGGCACTTGATGTGGGGCTCGGCTGGAAATATTGGAGGTTCCAGGGCCCCCCTCGTCGATGTCGCCCGATGAGCACGTTGATCATGCAGTGCCCCTATGGCCTTGGTCCGCGTGGCCATGCACGCCAGGCCGAGGCACATGCGACGTCGTGCGTTTCGTCGCCCACCTCAACTGGGCCGGCCTTGTCCCGCGCCCGGCCTGCCACGCCGTCGTCGCCCTCCTCTACTGGGTTGTCTCCCTCGCCGAGCAGCCCACGGAAAGCGACGTCGTCATCGCCCGCCTCTCCTGGGCCCTCGCCGAGCAGCCCACTGGCTGCAACGCCTAGTGCGCCGCCCAGCTCCTGGTCGCCCAGTCTCTCGCCGACTAGGCCGTCGCCGTCGTCGTTGCCGGATGGGCCTTCTCCGTCTCCTAGTCCCTTGTCCGTTGCACCCTCGACTGTCACGGCTCCTGTTGCCCTGCGTCCACATGCGCGCAGTCGCAGTGGCATTTTTCGCCCCAAGGAGTTCACCGACGGTACTGTTGCTTGGTATCCTGAGTGTATGATCGCTACTATTGCGGATCCATCCTCCGAGCCGCGCACGTACCAGGCTGCTATGAGCATCCCTCATTGGAAAGAGTCCATGGAGCAGGAGTATCCAGCTCTTCTTCGCAATGAGACATGGACCTTGTTCCTCCACCACCGCGAGCCAACGTTATTGATTCTAAATGGGTCTTCAAGGTCAAGAAGCATTCTGATGGGTCTATTGAGCGCTATAAAGCGCGTCTTGTTGCCCGTGGATTTCGGCAGCGCTATGGTCTTGACTACGAAGACACCTTCAGTCCAGTGGTTAAGCCTACCACCATCAGGCTCTTCTCACTATTGCGGTCACTAGAGGATGTTCCCTTCGGCAGCTTGATGTGCAGAATGCGTTCCTTTTTCTTGAGGAGGAGGTTTATATGCACCAGCCTCCTGGTTTTTCTGATCCTGGTCATCATGATTATATATGTCGTCTCACCAAAGCACTCTATGGTTTTAAGCAAGCTCCTCGTGCTTGGCATGCCTGTCTTGCCACATCATTTCGTGCTCATGGGTTTGCACCATCCACTGCTGACTCCTCATTATTTCTTCTACAGAAGCCTCAGGTCACTATGTACCAGTGTGTCTATGTGGATGACATCATTTTGGTCAGCTCCTCTCCGTCAGCTGCTGCTGTTCTTGTTCATGCTCTTGGTGCTGATTTTGCTGTCAAAGATCTTGGGAAGCTTCACTACTTTCTTGGTGTCGAGGTTGCTTCTTGTCATGATGGTATTGTTATGACGCAGAAGAAGTATTCCATGGATTTGTTGCAGCGGGCTGGGATGCTTAAGTGTAAGCCGACTACTACACCTATGTCTACCACTGACAAGATCATTGTTGTTCATGGTGCGCTTCTGTCCTCTGTGGATGCAACGGAATACAGGAGTATTGTTGGTGGTCTCCAGTACTTGACGATCACGAGACAAAATATTTCCTATGCTGTCAACAAAGTTTGTCAGTATCTACAGGCGCCTCACGACACTCATTGGTCTGCCGTCAAGTGCATACTGCACTATATACGACTTACCGTGTATCATGGGCTGCATATTCGACCGAATCCCTCTAGGGTTCTCTCAATGTATTCTGCTGCGGACTGGGCTGGCAGTCTGGATGACAGGCGATCCACGGGGGGCTATGTTATATTCTTTGGCTCTAACTTGATCGCCTGGAGTGCTCGGAAATAGCCTACTATATCACGTAGCAGTACTGAAACTGAGTATAAGGCTGTGGCTAATGCTACTGCAGACATTATCTGGGTAAAGTCTTTGCTTCAGGAATTGGGTATATCCCAACCGTAGTCTCCTATTCTTTGGTGTGATAACATTGGTGCCACATACCTTTCTGCAAATCCGATATTCCATGCCCGAACTAAACATATTGAAGTTGACTATCACTTTGTACGGGAACGTGTCTCTCGGACACAGCTACAGAGCAGGCTCATTTCTTCTAAGGATCAACTTGCAGACATCTTCACTAAGCCATTACCTCTACCACAGTTTGAGGCACGTAGGCACAATCTTACCCTTCTAGATTCTTTAGGAAGTGCCTAAGATTGAGGGAGGGTGTTAGACTGTATAGTTTCCGTACATGTGTACGTGTATTGTAACATTGTACACTAGTAGAAAACGAGCTTTTAGTACCGGTTTCAGAGGCCTGTCAGTACCGGTTGGACAATCGGTACTGAAGGCCCACCAGTCTTTAGTACCGGTCGCTCACGGACCGGTATTAAAATGGCCATCACGTGGCCCAGGAGGAGAGCCAAAGGGTTTTTGGTTTTTTCTCTCTTTTTTCGATTTTTTACCGAAAAAATCATTTTATTTCCATTTTATTTATTTCTATTGTTTAACCACTGAAACTCACATTTATCACTAACCATTCGTAATTTCAATCTAATTTACTCCTTTCTACTAACACTTGCCGCAGAGGTCACCCATCCTCACACTCTCTAGCACTAGCACGCTTAACTTCGTAGTTCTTTTCCTATGAGCTACCTACAAACAAGAGATACTTACCTGACAATAGTATCCTATCAATCCTATTAACCCATAGACTATGATGTCACGCACATTTATTTTATGAATCAAAACAATTATTTAAATAAAAAGAAATGAATCATTAATAATATTTTGAATTAAAATATTTCTTAAATGGAAATAATAATTAACTTATTTGTCTTTTTCCATTTAATATTGAATAATTCATATATGCAAATCCGTAAATTTAAATTTGACAAATAATATGTCTAAATCGATTAGAAAAATGAGAGAAATCCAAATATGAAACATCCATAAGCTAACTCTTGTCTTATCTAGTACTTTTAAACTCTAAGTCATGAAACTCCCTAGAGAGAAGTTGATACCGATGAAGTAGGTCACACCCCTAAGTGTAGTGTATGTCATCCAAAACCCATAGCACACTTGTACACACATGTTATGGCACATCCTATCTTGTGGTGGGATCCCAATGCCGGAGTCCCTTGGTTGGTTGTGGTGGGATCCCAAACCCGTTGTACAAAAACCAGACTTATACGAATAAAGAAAGTACCGGCGTCAAAGATATGGTTGTACGCCATGAAATCCGGATGGACTCCATAAACAAAAGTCAAGTTTGGAAATTAGTATAGGACTTCTATGCTCTTTAACAGGGGGATAAAGCCTACCTTTTATTTATGTTTACACGGATTATTCTAGCTAGCATTGCATAACTTGTCTTCAAGAAATTGCAAGTGAGAACATTCAATCGAGAATATTCTAGAAGGAAATATGAACTTTAGTTAATGGAAAGCATTAAGAAGTTGGGATCTTCACCTAGATGAAACGATCAAAGTGTTTGACATCATAAGGACTATGAAGAAGCTTGAGGACTCAAGAAAGTTAGTGGGAGAGCTAAAGAATATTTCTAATATTTTTATGTGAACAATGTATTGTTAATGGGTGATACGTATGAATGAGTATATCAGTCATGTACGCCATATAGTATGTACAGAAGCCAGATATGACTTATGTTCTAAGTGTTATGTGCATAAACCAAAGATGATCATGTTGATGATCAAGGAGAAGATAACCTTATGAGAATATGATTAAAAAGAGAGAATACATAGAATTAATTACATCGATATATATAGAGAGAACATAAATTCCAAGTACTAACATCATACTTATACTTAAACATGAACATAAATCCTAAGCACAAGAACATAAATCCCAAGTACTATATATATATAGAGATCACAAGATCGACCCCAAGCACTACACACTAGTAGTAGTCGTCTGAATCATCCTCATCCTCCTCATCATCATCAAGTGTCGGTGCTTGCGGTACGAGCCCATGGTTGACCACTCGAATAATGCGGTACAACTCGTATGCAACGAAATCATCTAGGGCGGCATACTCAATGTTCTTGCGGTGAAGTAGGGTCGTCTCCCACTCATCTTGATTCTCGATCTTGGTCTTCATATCAGCGTAGAAGTCGTCGATCAAATCCACTGCCATATGAGCCATTGAAGTCCTATCATGTCGAGGCCTGAATATGTCTTGGAGATCAATGTGGCAGGTAGCCGATATCTCAATTTTGAAGATTTTCCTCATGTTGATCTTGTCATTATTGATATCAACGCTAACAAAACTAATGCCGCTGCGGCAAAGGAAGTTCATGAGAGCTGGACACTCCTTTTCACTACTGCAACAAAAAATTAGAATGAAACAAATTTTTTACTTAAGAATCATAGCAATAACCTACGAATCAAATATATATGCCAATAGGAAAATTAAGTCACTACTATATGTCATTTTTCTATCGTATGACGTAAATTAACTATATGCCATTTTGCTATCTTATGTTCTATCATGGATTTGCCAATTTGTAACAAGGAAAATTAATTCGCTAATAGTATTCATTTTCATATCGAATTCAAATGGTTGATATCCTATGCAATTCAAATGATTGCTATCCTATGCAATTCAAATGGTTGCTATCCTATAGAATTCAAATGGTCATATAGATCAAGAGCCCCAATAAAAATGTACCTTGCCCATTGGAAGACTAAAACAGTTGTTTTGAAGCATAATTGGATGACGACAACTTCCTTAGCATAGCGGTGAACTCAAGATCAAGCCCTATGAACTTATCTTGTTCCTTCACGCTTTGAACCAATCCTTTGAACATGGCAAGATAATCCGGTATTTTGGCGCTCTCGTTGGTGTAGTAGACGGTAAGCACGTTCGTGCCATGTGCGCGAACTTCTTCAGTGCGATTGATTGGTTCCATATGGTGGATTAGAGGAAGAAGACAAGAGAGAGAGAGAGAGAGAGAGAGAGAGAGAGAGAGAGAGAGAGGGAGGGAGGGAGGGAGGGAGGGAGGGAGGGAGGGAGGGAGAGAGAGAGAGAGAGAGAGAGAGGCTACCGTACAAGAGAAACAGAGAAACTGAAGAGAAACTTACAGTCCAATTAGCGACTCCACGCGCGCGGGAGGCAAACCGTTCGACTTTTGGTACCGGTTTTTGTCACCAACCGGTACCAAAGGTGCTCAGCGCCAGACGAAACGTGGCCACGTGCCCCTGCCACACTCATTTGGTATCGGTTTTTGCCACAAACCGGTACCAAAGATGCCCGCACCAGGCGAACGGTTGCCATTGGTACCGGTTTCAGACCGGTATTAGCCTTGCCCGCTGCCCTCCCCGTTCGAACCGGTACTAGACCTCCATTAGTACCGGTTTTCAACGGTGCAGGTACTAAAGGTCAAATCCTATTGCTCATTTTCTACTAGTGGTATCACACCTTATTATATACTCCCTCTGTTCCATAATATAAAATGTTTTAGCTATTTCACATGTTGTCTAGTTACACACTAAAGTGAGTGTACATATAAACTAAAATATATCTAGATACATTGTATATATGTGAATGTGGAAAAAGTCTAAAACATATTATATTGTGGAACGGATGGAGTATTTGTGATAGGCCACCCCTAGAGGGTTGAGCCGGTTCCCACCCCAAAACCCTTGTCTCACACATTGACACGTGGGACCGCAAGATGCAGGGCCACTTATAAGTGACTCGCTGCACCATACGCTACGTAAGGGATCTGTCCACTTCTTCAGCTACGTCTGCGCAATTTGCAGTATACAACTCTCAACCGCGCGCCCCCGCCCCTCGCGCGCTGCTCGAAGGGAATTGAGAAGTTCAGATCAGCAACGGCCCATGCGTGATTAAGTATCGGGACGCAAAGTCCACCATGGAAAGAGAGAGAGACCCACTCGTGCGTTCTATCATCTATGCATGCACTTTTCGTTCCCACGCACGCACGCGCCATACAAGATCCAAGTCTCAAATTTTATAAGTCTGAACTTCAGTCTCTTTCCTGACAGGTTGGCCGTTCATATCTTTTTTTTCTTCTTTTGATCGGAGGTGGATGATTCATATCTAGGTTGGCTCTACCCGTGATACCCGGGAGGAATGAATTGCCATCCGTTGGGTGCGGTGAGACGCCAACCGAGCCGCGATTAGAAAAAAGGCCCTGCGCGGTTGCACGAGCTCCTGCAACCAGTGTAGTTTACTATGTGCGCCTAACCGCTGGCAAGCAGCGATCGAGCGAGCGGCAATCCGCTGGATTTCAGATTTGCCGATCGTGGTCTATGCATATATAGACAGTGAGTTGACAACGGCCAATCACGCTTCCAGCTCCTGAAGTCGATCTAGCTGTCCAGTTCAGAGCAGCAAAGCCAGCAATTTGGCGTCGACGGCGTGCGCCGCCATGGATCCCGGCGGTGTGTTCGCCTGGATGCTTGTGGCCGGGCTCCTCCTTGCTTCTTGCACGAGCCCAGCAGCATGCTCGGCGCGCAATCTTCTAGTTCTAGGTACGTACGTGATTCAGCCTCCGCCGCTCACTGCACTGCACGCGCGTGGTATGATTTGCGATTAGCTGATGATCCATGCTTTGCTCCAGATGCAGCTGCGGATGGTGACGCGAAGCCATGGGTCGCTGGCGAGAGAGCTGCGGTGGTGCGGCGGGTTCTGGGGACGAGGCTGACGTGGCCGCCGCCGCCGGTGCCGAACACTCCGAGGGCCAGTTGGGCGCCGGAACCCCCGAAAGGGCAGTACTAATATTTATTTTTGAACCCAAGCTATGTAATAATGTTCATGTATATACTAGCTTTATCCGAAAATGTAAAAGGTGTTTTTGTATTCATGTTCTTCAGTACGAAAGATTGCAAGGATAATTATGATGATGTTGCATGTTAGGTTTTGTCTGAGTCAACTTTTTAAAGTTTAACAAGCTATGTATGAAAAATGGCCGCAAAACGTCAAAAGGCGACTAGCTCTCAACCGTCGCCGCTGCCAACCGATCTCACATCTCCGACCACATCCGGCCAAGCCAAACGCACATCCGGAAAATTTTCGGGGCGACTCCAGAGTACCGGTCCGATCTAGAAGGCCGACACGTAATCTTTCCGCATTGGTCGCTGACATCGGCGGTAGCGGCCATGCCATGGCTGTCGAAGACGGCGGGCGGGGCTGACATAACCTGCCGGATTCCCTTTCGTGCGAGTGTTCGGTTACTTGGTAGCGAGGTGGAGATCTCACAGCGGGGCGGCAGCGCTCGCCCATGTGCGGCGTCTATGGGCGCGCTGCAGGGAGGCGTGAATGAGGCTAAGAGGGACGAGTGTGCGGGGATGGCCGGGGGAGATGGCACAAAACCTACGGTGATGCACTCATGCGAATGTCTAGGGTGTGTTTCTCCTGTCGTTGTCACGTGTGCCTGATCCACTCGATCTGTTCGCCAGAAATTGGCCAACAGCATGGAGGCATACTGGTGTGCTCGAATAAAGGCGATGGTTCTAGGATTCCTCTTGTGCTAAGACGAAGATCATCCTGATGTCTGTCCTTTCTGTTCTGGCCGGAGTGGCGGGTTCCAGAAGTCTCCGTCGATGAACTCCCATGGGTGTGTTATGCCTGGAAATTGGTGGATCAGGTGGAATTCGGTCATGCCAATTGGTTCTCTGTTAAGGAGGGAGCGGTGTGAAGCTCTGCTATCCGTCGACATGAGGAGATATATTACTTCATGGTGAAGTCAAAGGCGAAGAATGCCATGGAAGCCGAAATTGGAGGACTAGTAATGCTGATTGGAGTCTATGGTGTTGAGGAACTTGCTTGGAGTTTCGGGTTCCGTAGCAGGGATATATAAGTGGGGGCGGTAGCACGTGAGAATTTCAAGGTCTTACCTTTCAGGTCGAAAATCCAATTTCTGGCCTTAATTGGTTGTGTCTGACAATAATCTTGTTGAAGGCATTGTTTTGAGAGCGATGATTATCTCTAGGGTACAAACCCAAGATCTACGATCGGGCGACAGCACCGCTGATGCACTATTTTCTTCTTGGAGACGTCGCTTTTGGAGTACTTGAATATTAGGTGTTGCAGTGGTGCTGTTTGTGTTGTCGCTATAAGGACTGGAACTCTGTAGCGGGGCTTTTCTTTTCTAGTTTTTCTTCTTTTTTGACTGTGTGCATCCCTTATGCCATTAGGACATTACATTGTTGCTAAGACTAGGTGTGATTTATATCTTCCCTGTATAATTTATACTCTTTATCGCAAAAAATATGAAAATATCAATATCTCATAACCGCTAGTTCATAGCGGTGTTATGTTTGAGGCACCTATCAAATTCACAAAAGATATATCACAACTCAAACACAAAAAATAATCCCCACAAGCTTAAAAGAATAGGAGAAATCGGTTTTTACAAGCTTCTCCCCACCATATTTTCTTCCCACCAAAATCATAAGCCGCCTCATAAATAAGCATAAGCCCAAAAAAGGTCGGCCTAAGAGTATCTACAATAGCTTCCCTATTTTAGGGCTTAACCATTCTATGGGGTATTTTTGGGCAAGAACATGACTCCAACAGTTGCCCGTGATGTAAATTTTGCCCCTATTTTGTTTGGGCAGCCCTCAAATTAATAGATCACCAAGTGATGCAAATATAGGATCTCTTGGGGTTGGTTCCCAAAGAAATATCATCATGCGATAGTCTCCAAACGCGCGTGGACTTCCCACGCGAGACTGGCAACTACATCGACCATCGTCGTCGGCCCGACATATATAGGCCAGATAAGGGCTTTAACATGCCACATTATAATTTTATAAGGGCCTACCTATTTTAAGCTTTCTGATCGGGCCGAAAAAGTGGCCCAAAACCTTACTGTGGCCGAAATTTTGAGGGTTGGCCCTTTTTAAGGTTTTTGCCACAGAGAGAAATGGTCTTATTCACTGTTTTTATATAGTCTCTCCAATACACAAAAAGTACCGTTGACTTAGTAAAAAGTTTGGGGAGTACTAATTTTTCTTGTTGTTGGATCATTGTACAAAGTTTGTACTAAGCGAGCGGAATTTTTTATGTATCGGAGGGAGTACTGATTTTTCTTGTTGCTGGATCATCTATGAAGGTTTCTTTTATTTGAAAAAGAAAACTCTCAAGGTTTCTCAAAAAGAATTCTTCATGCATATATATCCGCTACCCGCATAGTTGCACGTACGATTTGCGCGGGTGCTATGGTACGAGCAGACAATACAACTCGAGATTAGAGATGGCAATGGGTACCCATGACCCACGTACCCGGCGGGTAAAAACCCTATTAGGGTAAGGGTACGGGAAATAAAAATACCCATGGGTACGTAAGTGGGAAAATCTCGTACCCATCGGGTAGAGCGGTAAGGGTATGAGTTCACATAACCCATACCCGTGTACCCATCTCAATTTATGACAAGTGGGGTCTCCCATAACCTAATGACATGTTTCTCTTAAAACAATAACCTAATAATACATAGTATTTTTTTTACGACTATGCGTTGGTTACTCGTAGGTACTACTGTCTATAATGTGATGTTGTTTTAAATGTGCGGATGGTTAAAGTTATGATTATATTTTGCAGTCTATAACAATTTTTTACTCAACCTGATGTGCTACAAACGCGGGTATTTGTTACCGGCGGGTATCCTTCTACCCTGTCGGGTGACGGGTATGGAAGTTATACCCGTCAAAGGTACAGGCAGGGGCGGAGCTGGGCCCCAAGCAGCCAGGGCCGTGGCCCGGGGCGCAGCGAAAAATCCAGCCTGCCCTTTATATTTTTTTGTCCCGGGTCGCAGCTCTTGTTTGGCCCAAGGCTTGGCACGAAACTGTCGCTCGATTCAGGCTGGAAGCGAACGGGAACCAGGACAGAACGCCTCCGCATCGAGCAGGCACAGAGCCGCCGCCACTCCCCGACCTCGCATGCGTCTCCAGCTCTCCGCCCTTGGCAGTCGGCAGTCCGCCTCCCCTGCGCCTCCCGTTGCTGGCCGCCTGGCCCGCTCGTCTCCGCCCTCGGTAGTCCGCGCGACCAAGGACTGCGCGACCGCCTCCCATCCCGGCGCTCGGCGACCCGACGCCGTCCGCCCGTCCCTCGGTCCCTGCCTGTCTGCGGGGTTGCGCCTAGGTGCAGGTCCGAACTCCGATTGCTCTAGCCGGCCTGCTCTGCTTTCGGTAATTCAGTTCAGTCTATTAAACATATGAACTGAACATATGAACTAGCAGGTAATGTTTTACTGCTTCCATTAAAATTCGAGCTCAAAGAATAAGGGTAACTTTTTGGAGATGATGAGTTCATACAAGGAAAAGGATCCAAATGATAGGACTTTGCTTGATAGTGCCGGTGGGAATCATTTGATGACTTCTCATGAGATACAAGTGGAATTGTGTCGGGCTTGTATGGAGGAGACCACCCAATCCATTATCGCCGATATTGGAGATAGGAAATTTTCTTTACTTGTTGATGAGTCCAGAGATGGATCTGTAAAGGAGCAAATGGCTATGGTTTTGAGGTTAGCAGCTTGTTTGTTGGTTTATCATTTACATGTTAGTTAATTGTTTATTTACTAATGTTTCTTTATCTTATGTAGGTTTGTTGACAAGCAGGGTTATGTGATTGAGAGATTTATTGCGATTAAGCATGTTCCTGACACGAGAGCAGCTTCACTAAAGGAAGCTTTGGATGGTATGTTTCTTAAACATGGATTATCTATGTCTAAATTGAGAGGGCAAGGCTATGATGGGGCATCTAACATGAGAGGTCAATTTCGTGGGTTGCAAAGGTTGATATTGGATGAAAATCCATATGCATAAAAGCGACATCCATATCACAGATGATGGCGTCCTCCTCTCCCACCGCTCCCACCTCCTCCCCCTCCACCACCCATGACAATGGCGATCATATCTAGTAGGCATGGAGGCCCTCCTTCACTGGGACTTCTCCCCGGGGCTCGTAGTGGAAGCACAGGTTCGTCGAAGGTTTGGTTTGCCCGTCAACTTCTCCCCTGCTTCTGGCCACAAGGAATTTTATCTGGTGGTCTCTTTTTCTTCTGCCTCATTCAAGCTCAATGAGGAATCAGTTGGTTTGGCTCTTCAATCTTGCATTTGTGGATTTCATAAAGATTTCAAGGTCTTTCAGCTTTCTGATGCACGTTTCCGTTTTTCCGTGGCATCCAACAAAGTTGGTCACTTTATTTACAATCTTCGTGATCGTATTTGGCCAGATTTCATATGTCACTTCACTCTCTTTAGGGGTATTGATCCTAAGCTCTCAGGTTCTGTTCACAAGAATCATGACTCGTGGGCATCTAATGTTGAACTTGCTGAGATACTCAACGGTCCCCTCTTCATGTCAAGCATAAGCTTCATGTTCTTGAGCCACGTGCACGTCATGATCATTCTGCTGCCAATGAACTTGCTAAATTTGGTTTTTTTCGTAAGCTTGATGCTTCACATCGATCTGACCCTCTCGAGCCACCTATACATGCTATGGATCCCCCCTCGATGGTAGGTGCGCAGCTGCCACCGGAGTCTTTTCCGGCGATGACCGGAGACGACAGTGTTATTAGTTTTGGCAAGTTTCTTGCACCGGTTATTTCGGACCAGCATATTAGGCAAGGGCAGATTTTCTATTCTCTATTATTTCGCCAGGCTATTGGTTCGGACTTGCCATCATCCACTCTTGAAAATATTGAAGATCTTAGATTGGCCGGGTATTCGAGGCAAGAGATTATGGAGGCTCTCTCAATTCCATTTATCCTGCCACGAACAGTGGTTTTCGAATTATTGGGACGTTGCTCCCGCTGTGGGCTCTCGGAGCATCTTAGGCCCAACTGCCCAGGTGTTTGCCCACACTGCCAGATTATTGGTTTCAAGTGTGTGGATTATGATTCCTCTCAGGCCTTCTCTGGCCCAGCGACTGACTCTAGCCCACTAAAACCACTTCGTGATTCCTCACTTGCTTCTGGCCCAGCGGCTGACACTGGCCCACTGGCTCCTCTCCGGAATATTTCTAATATTGGGCCTTTTCCTTGCTGCTTCCGATGCCTGGAATTGGGGCATATTAGGAAGGATTGCAAAAATGATATAAAATGTCTTGATTGCTTTGGTTGGGGCCACCAGGCCAGAAAATGCCCTATTAAGATTTATTGTAAATATTGTCACGCATCAGATCATTTTATTCTTAATTGTCCGAAGATTATATGTCGGCGTTGCAAACAGCAGGGCCATCAATCACTTGATTGCCGTCAGCGGTTATTGTGGGTACCAAAAGGTAGTACATCTCCCAATTTGGCAACTGGGGCGGTGGTCGTTTCACATTCTGGGCCCGACCTGGCTTTGACCACCCGAGACCACCTTGGAGAACTAGAACGCCAAGCTACTCTGCCTCCTCTCGACACCTCCGCTCCTCTGCCAGCACAGAGCTCGGCCATGGCGAACTTCCCGATGAGGCCATTTGATTTCGTCTCCGCCCACTCCAACATAGATCCAGGGCCCGATGATCGTCTCCAACGTGCTAGATTGGTGGTTGGTGATCCCCCTCGCATCAATGAGGACTGCGCCATTGTACTGGTAAATCCCCCTGTCACGGATAATCTCCGCCGTACTGTTCTTGATCAGATTGTGGCCTCACAGTCAATGCGGACTATGATGATATTATCACCGATGCGGAGATTTCCATCTTGGGTGTGGGTCTTGTACAATTTTATTCTGCTGAAATCCGCGACATGATGATACGGGATAGCCCGCATCCTTTCGATGTTTTTGATGATGAATCCACCTTTTCCTTCATTCGGCACGATGAGGGGATGAACATGCGCAGACCGGTTTTCAATCTGGATGCATGGATACTTTTCCTTCTTTTCCTACTGATTATCTGACATAATATTACATCAACAAAGCTGTGTCACTTTTTGGGAAGCTCCAGCTATGACACCGATCGGAGGCGAGCAGGTCGAGGGTTCTAATGCGTGTTCTCCTTCGTGATATTCGGGAGGTACCACAAAGTCTCATCGTTACCAGGGTGTCATCTCTCCCTAGACATGGAGTCTCCTGGACTGTCCCTGTTTATGTTCTCAATAGTCGCCAGAATCTGGCGGGTCTCATCGACACTGAAGAACCACCGCCACCGATGAATGCTTCTCCACACCCGTACGAGCTCCCTTATTTTACTGTCATGCAGCAATATCACCTAGATGTGCAGCGATTCAACGAGCAGCAGGCTGAGGCCAATTGGCAGGGGAATATGATGGACCAGCAGGAGCAACAGGAGGGTTGGGGACTCTGGCCTGCAGTACCTCAGATTTACCTGGGTATGGATATGAGGCAGTTTCTGGGCTACGAGGGACCTTCCTTGATGGATGGTGTTGCCAACTCTGACAACCTATCTGATGATGCCATGGATGCTTGGAATGATCACGTGGAAGAGGTGGAGAGGGCATCACTGGATGTGATTCTTGGTAACCCGTCAGGGGAACTAATCTTCCGTCGTGCTGGTGGGAGCAGGACTGGTCTTGAAATCCCAGACTGTCCAGATTACTGGATTTTTTTCGGCAGGCTCATGAGACAGGTGTACACCCGCGCCATCCTACCTAGTGCGCCCCTGGATGTCAGTCTGCACTTGCGACACCTGATGGAAGCGACCTTTTTCGGCGGGTATGCAACACATGTGGGCGTGCTATATCAGAGATGGTACCCCTGCTACCATTGTGCCATCATCAATTATTCGTGATGCTCTCCATCTGCCACAGGATTCACCTGTACCTGCACTTGTGCTGACAATGGAGCTTTCACCTGCTCTACGCGACTACCTGTATGTTGTGATTGGGTCTGCTTCTGATGCGCTGATGGACCATTCTCTCCCTGACACCATGGAGTTGATTAGAGCGGACTTGGGATTTGTGCTCGACACACCCCACGATGAACCTACTCTTATGGATACTCTCCCAGGCACCTCGGCGACTTCTTCCTCCACTGCTCATGTCATGACCCGTGCCATGACTCGTGCGAGTAAGAAATCTACTCCTCCTGTTGCTAGCCTTGTCATACGCTGTACGCGTAATAACAACGATGACTTTATGCATATTGCTCTGCCAGATAAGGCCCCTAGACGCCGCAGCTCATCGGTCCCCCGCGCGATGGCATCTGCACATATGCAGGTATCTGAAATGCAGCGTATTGGAGTCGAGGAGTGCGGCCTCGCGCCTGAAGATGTATCGGAGGAGCGGCTCCTCCGAGATCCAACTGCCTAGTATCATGCATCTGTTATTTTGGTGGGCTCTATGGATGTCCCTCCTATGGTTTCCACCCTTAGTAGGGCTTAAGCAGGCTACTTTATCGATGGGATCTCTTCGGTTATTTTGTATGGATTTGAGCAGTTTACTTTCTGCGCTGAGAATCACTTGTGCTCAGCCTATTATTATGACTTGTGCTTCTGTGATGCAAATTCTATGCGTATGCATTCTGCATTTTACTATCTTTTGCTCATTCATCCCACCTCTTATTTATAATGAATCTATCGAGATATGATATCAAGTTATGGCGTATCTTATGCTGGAATATTAGGGGTTTGAACAGCCCTGAAAAATGGCCCCTTATTCTTAATAAGATTGAGGAGAGCATGGCTAATATTATATGTTTCCAGGAAACGAAAAGAGGTGAATTTGACACTCATTTTATCAAAAAATTCGCCCCAAAACGTTTCGATCGTTTTGAATTTGTTCCCTCCGATGGAGCCTCGGGAGGTATCCTCGTTCTATGGATAGGAAGTCAATTTCTGGGCAAGGTTGTTATATCTGAACAATTCGGTATCGTGTTACAATTCACATCTCAAATCTCGATGGAATCATTTCATCTTGCTGTGGTTTATGGACCTTGCGTGGGCATTGCACGACAAAATTTTGTGGCTTGGCTTTTTAGTCTTGACATATCTGATGACGCCCTCTGGCTGCTTATTAGAGATTTTAACTTCTATCGCTACTCGGATAGTAGGAACAAACCAGGAGCTAACACTGATGATATGGAGACTTTCAATGAGATTATTAGTTATCATGGATTAATTGAACTTTCCATTAAAGGCAGAAATCACACTTGGATTAACATGCAATTGGATCCACTGCTTACTCAATTAGATTGATTTTTCACCTCTGTTGCTTGGACCACAAAATATCCCAACTCCATGGTCACTCCTTTAGCGAGACCCATTTCTGACCATCTCCCTTGTGTGTTGTCCATTGGTACTACTATCCCCAAAGCTCAAATATTTAGATTTGAGAACTATTGGATTAGGATGCCTGGTTTTTTTGACACGGTGAAAACCGTTTGGGATATCTATTGTCCAGGGGATAGTGCCAAGAATATTTCTTCTAAGCTGAAATTACTGAGAAAAGGATTAAGGAAATGGCAACAGAGCATCTCGATTCTTAATCTTTTAATCTCTGACTGTAATAGAGTTATTCTTTTATTGGATTCATTCGAGGATGCAAGGCCACTTAATATATCTGAGTGGAATTTTCGCAATTTGATCAAAGAACAGTTGGCCCATCTACTTCGATGCAAAACGGATTATTGGAAGAACAGATGTACGGCCCATTGGGCTAAGAATGGCAGTGAGAACACGGATTTTTTTCATTCAATGGCCACGATTAGTTATAGATACAACAACATTGCTTCTCTCACTATGGAGGATGGATCTGTTACTTTTGATCATCATGAGAAGGCTGCATTGCTGCGCGGCACATTTCAAGATAGATTAGGGATAACTTTGGGTATCGATCATGAATTTGATTTTGGTGATTACCTGCCACGGCATGAGGGCCTGGAATGCTTATCCCGTCTATTTACTAGGGAGGAAATTGATGCTATGGTCCAAACCTTAACTATTGATAAGGCTCCTGGACCTGATGGTTTCAATGGGCAATTTATTAAAAGTTGTTGGCATATTATCAAAGAGGATTACTATCGATTATTTGATGAGTTCTGGCATGGATCGGTTAACTTGCAGAGTATCAACGATGCATTCCTCACTATGATTCCCAAAATTAGTGCGCCTATCCATGCAAATGACCATAGGCCCATTTCCCTCTGAATTCCTCTTTTAAACTTTTGACCAAGATTCTAGCTAATCGTCTCCAGGAGCACATTTTGTCTATTGTTCACAAGAATCAATATGGTTTTCTTAAGAACCGCAATATTCAGGACTGCATTGCCTGGGCATATGAATACAACCACCAGGTCAAGGCATCTGGCACTGAGGCGGTTATCATTAAACTGGATTTCAGTAAAGCATTTGATGTCATTGAGCACGAAGCTCTCATACGCATCCTCCATGCCAGTGGATTTGATGCCAGATGGATTAGTTGGATCCAGGCCATATTTAACACTGGAACTTCTGCTGTTTTACTCAATGGTGTACCAGGCAAGAAATTCGCATGTAAAAGAGGAGTTCGTCAAGGAGATCCTCTTTCTCCCATTTTATTTGTTGAGGGGGTGGATCTCCTCAATCTATGGTCAACAGATTGATGGTCGAAGGGGAGCTTACTGCACCCCTTCCCATACCCGACTCGGACTACCCCATTGTCCAATATGCAGATGACACATTATTGATCACCCAGGCATGCACTAGACAACTCTCCATTCTCAAGAAACTTCTTACTGTCTTTGCTAAGGCCACTCGTCTGACGGTTAACTATTCCAAATCCTGTATTATGCCCCTCAATATTTCTCAAGCTCACCTTATGGACTTGGCCAATGTGTTCGGGTGTTCCACTGGTGTCATGCCTTTCACCTACTTAGGCCTCCCCCTTGGTACCACCCGACCTACGGTATCTGATCTGGCCCTACTTGCATATCGTATGGAGAGGAGATTAAATGCGTGCTCAAGATTTCTTGATTATGGTGGCCGCTTAATACTGATTCAATCTGTCCTGTCATCTCTCCCCACCCACTATTTGGGCTCACTTAAGTTTCCCAAAACCATTATTCGTTCATTTGATCGAATCAGACGCCACTGCCTATGGGCTAAAGATGGAGTACCTGAGAACCCTCACTCATTGGCTGCATGGGAGATGGTTTGTAATCCTAAGAAGCATGGGGGCCTAGGGATCATGAATCTGGAACTGCAAAATAATGCTCTCCTACTCAGATACTTGCACAAATTTTATAACCATTATGATACTCCCTGGGTTAAGCTTGTGTGGAATTCATATGACAATTCTCCACCCCATGCTCAAGCTATAAGGGGTTCGTTCTGGTGGAGGGATATATTCAAGCTCACCCCACTTTATCGCATCATTGCTCAATTCCATATTGGGGATGGTGTTAACACTCTATTCTGGAAAGATTTCTAGTGGGGTGACACCACACTATGTGACCGTTGGCCTAGATTATTCTCCTTTGTCCTTAATGAGGATACATCTGTTGCCCGTATGTGCGACTCTCATAGCCTGCATGATTCCTTTGCACTGCCATTATCTGTTCAAGCATTTGAGGAATACCAAATCATATCTCAGAAACTTAATCAACTTACAATTGATTCATCTAGCCATGATCAAGTGCACTATTGTTGGGGCAATGGACTATATAGCTCTGCTCGTTTTTATAAATTTCTTTTTGCTCGTGTTCAGTGCCATCCCCTTATCAAGGCCATATGGGCTTCCAAATGCCTCCCTAAACTGAAAGTGTTCTTATGGCTTATGTTCAATGATCGCCTGAACACTAGAGATCTTATGTGCCGTCGGCATTGGCAGCTTGATGAGGGATATTCCTGTGTCCTATATATGCGACAGAGACGCATATGAATCTATTGATCGTCTATTCTTTGACTGCAAATTTGCTAGGGATTGTTGGATGGCACTTGGCATTCACTGGGATCTCTCCAAACCCATCCTGGAAAGGATCTCTACTGCTATGACACTTTTTGCTGGACCTTGCTTCATGCAGATCCTGGCATGTGCTACATGGAACATATGGAAGGCTAGGAATGATCTCATTTTTCATTCTAAGGAGGCTACTTTCATTTACTGGCATGTTAGGTTCTGCTCTGATGTTAAGATCCATAAGTACAGAGTTAAGGAGACCATTAAGGAATCTCTCATTTCTTGGGTTAGGACTCTTGTTATATAAGATGTATTGTAGGATAATTTTTTTACCTCCTTGATCTTGCTCATTGTAATAACTCTGTAATCTTGGTGGCTTTTGCCCCTATATAATTTTGAAAATCTAACTGTAGGGATTTTTCCCTACGGTACAATCTTCAAAAAAAAAATCCATATGCATTTTACATTCATTGCTTTGCCCATCAGTTACAGTTAGTAGTTGTTGTTGTTGCCAAGTGTTGTTCTTCTGTATTGGATTTCTTTAACTTCACCACTTTAATTGTCAACACTGTCAATGCTTCTTGTAAAAGACATGATGAAGTAGCCCAACATCATCATGACACTATGGTGAGCCAATTGGAGTCAGGGGAAATTTTTTCAGGAAGAGGGAAAAAACAAGAAACCAACCTTGTAAAACCTGGGGATACACGGTGGGGCACTCACCATAAAACTTTGTGTAGATTCATTATGATGTGGGGGTCTGTTCTTCATGTATTAGAGAATGTTCATGATGATGCATAAAATTGGACACAAAGAACCACAGGCGGTGGCTTGATTTCTCAGATGGAGAGCTTTGAATTTGTTCTCATATTGCATCTTATGATCAAACTATTGGGCAAGACTAATGATTATCACAATGTTTGCAAAAGAAAGCTCAAAACATTGTTCGTGCAGTTAGTTTGATTGGCATAACATTGCAACAACTTCAGGTATAAGAGAAAATGGTTGAGATGCACTCTTCACAGAGACAATTGGATTTTGTATCAAACATAAAATTGTGGTGCCAAACATGGATGATACAATACCAGCTCGAGGTCGCTCAAGGGGTCGTGATAGTACAATGGTAACTTACTATCACCGCTTTAGATATGAAATATTCAATGTTGTGTATGATCAGATTATCGTTTAGCTAAATAACCGCTTTGCTGAAAAATCTACTCAATTGTTGAGGTGCATTGCTTGTCTTGATCCAAAGAACTCGTTTTCTAATTTTGATGAAGACAAACTTGTTGAACTTGTTGAGATGTATGTTGATGACTTCTCCATATATGAGATTTCGTTTGTTCTTAGAAACCAACTTGAGACATTCATTGATGATGTGAGAGCTGATTCAGATTTTGTGAGTTGTTATGACCTTGGTAATCTTGTTGTAAAGATGGTTCAAACAGATAGACACACCGTTTTTTCCTTTGGTATATCGCCTTGTTAAGTTAGCATTGATTTTACCAGTTGCAACAACGTCTGTGAAGAGAGCTTTCTCAGCCATGAACATCATCAAGACAGATTTGAGAAATAGAATGGGTGATGATTGGATGAATTATAACATGGTGTGCTATATTGAGCGGGATGTTTTCCAAACTATCAATGATGATGATATTTTATATCGCTTTCAAGCATATAAGTCACGCAAAGACATTCTACCTCGCCGTTTTGGTAAGTTCTTCTATTTGCATCCATGATTAACTATTTTACTTCAGGTTTGTGCCTTTACTTATGACATGTAATTCTTCCCTTTTAAGGTATTGGTCCTTCTTCTACCATCGATGAGGTCATAGGAGGCTCGAATGAACTAAACCAATAATTTGGTACTATCTTTTGTATCTTGGTACTACTACTTTTAGTTTTTGACCTCGCTTATGCACTTCCTTGGACCGATTGCAACTATAGTTGAAAATCATATATTTATCTTTGCCATCATTGCAATTTTTTGTGTCATTGAAAGATTTTTTTGCAAGTTTTTTTGAGCCAAGAGTTTGGCCCGGGGGTGACCAAATCCGACCTCCGCCACTAGGTACAGGTATGGATGGGGTAAGGTTATGGGGTGGCTCCACCCTTATCCATGCCCTGCCGGTGCCATCCCTACTCGAAATCCGCCAAATTAACTGGCCGCAAGTACGTCCGCAACTCCGGGAGCCTATCTCTTCCCTAATCTAAGCTTATTTAAGATCGATCACTCTAGTAGGATTACATTACTCCACAACAATTAGCAGGAGTACATTACAACAATAATTAGCGATCGCTTGTCATGCAGCTGAGCTTGCAAAGTCCACTATAACGAGACAACGCTGGCTATCCGTATCCCGGTATCCCGTACCCCAACTTCGGAGCCGTGCGCTATGCGTTTTGTCATCCACCGGATCGATGTTACGCCCCAACGAATCTATGTACGCGCGCATAACGACAGTGCAGCGCTAGCTGTCGGCGGGCGTTTTACATATGCAGACATGCAGCGCTAGCTGTATATATATGTAAAGTTTCGATCGAGGTGGAGTTGCTTGTTTAAGAAACGCCGAAGTCAACTGATGGATCTAACCCAGCCTTGTTTCAGAAACTGTGCACGAGCTACGATTAATTAGTGCAGATCAAAACAACTGTACACACGACACCATGCACTTAATCAGCTGAACTCGCGCGCAACCGCTAGCAAGTAGCCAATGCCAATCTATCTGCTGGATGTAATCATAAGCTCCAGATTGGCTAGGTCCGGCCGGCCGGCGGTTCGAACCGCCTCGTCATGCCGGTGATCATCATATATACAGCGCGAGTTGACATTGATTTGACACATCTGCGCCGCTCCCGGCTCCCGAAATCTAAGCTGCTAGGAGTAGGAGTACCTGTCAAGTTCACGGTCAATTTGGCACGTCGTCGTCGACGACATGGGTCGCGGCGGCGTGTTCGCCTGGCTGCTGGTCGCCGGGCTCCTCCTGGGTTCCTGCGCGAGCCCGTCGGCAGCTTGCGCCTCCCGTCTCCGTCCAGTTCCAGGTACGTACGCGATTTTGTCTGCGTCGTTTGTATGCTACAGGGATTTTGCAAGGGGCTAACTCGAGACATGCATGCAGCATCTGCAGATGGTGACGCCAAGGTATGGGAGTGGGACGTCGGCGTTGCGGAGGAGGTGCCGGGCGGAGCGTACATCGGAGGAGAGAGGCTTGCGATGCGGCGGAGGTCTTTGTTGCAGAGACTGTCGAGGCCGCCGTCGCCCGTGCCCAACACGCCGAGGTCCTCTAGGGCGCCGGGCCCGCCGCCTCGGTTGGCGTAGCAGAGTCCCGATCACCCCTCTTCGGTTCATCCCGACGTTTCTAGTACTCGTGGACGTGGAGTCTCGTTCCTGTAGGCTCTCTGTTACGTTGGTGAACATATACGATGGTTCGATCACACGCTTGGCAGTGTTGCTTTTCTCTTTCGCGAAAACGCAAAAATCTTTATTTTCGATGCATCGATAGAGAAAGAGAGTTAATATGTACAAGATCCAAGACGGGTCAACCCCACACTGTACAACTCAACCCAAGAACAACCTATCTAGGGGAGGAGTTGGCATAGACACCCCGGGCTCCCGGCTCGCCCGCTCACGGGCCTCGGTCATGATAGTGTGGAGTAGGGACGCCACCGAGGGTTGTGCGTTCTCGAAGACCGCCGCGTTCCGGTGTTTCCAGATCCACCATGCTGTCAGCATGATCAGTGACGAGGTGCCCTTGCGAAGGGCGCTGGGGACAGCGCCGAGCGCCCTAGTCCACCAGTCCGAGAAGACGCCCTCGTCCGCGGGAGGGGTTGCCGTGGATCTGATCCACGATAGCCCCTCATGTCAGATCGTCCTCGAGAATACGCATCATGTGAGAAGATACGCCGTGGTCTCCTCTGACTGGTCACAGAGTGAGCATCGCGCTGTATGGGGGAGCCCGTGGCGCGCAAGCCGCTCACACGTCCAACATCTGTCCAAGCAAGCCAGCCAGATGAAGAACTTCACCCTGGGAGGGGCCCAGGTCTTCCAGTTGAGCTTCCACGTCTCTGACATGACCGATCCCTGGAAGAGGGCATAATAGCAGATCTGGAGGAGTACTGTCCATCCGTGGTCCAGCGCCAGACGAGCCTATCCGGAGTCCCCTGTAATTGATAGTCGCGCAGTCTGGTCCAAAGTTGGACATATTGCCAAAGAGCCAGGGGACTCAGCGTGCTAGTGATGTGCGCGATCCAGGCGCGCCTAGCAAGCGTTGCTGCACTGTGCGGCGCTTTCGGCTGCGCGCAGGGACAAGCGTGAAAAGGTCTGGCGCTATCTCCCGAATTGGTTTCCCGTCAAGCCATATGTCTAGCCAGAACAGCGCCGAGGTACCGTCACCAACAACCATGTAAGTGGAGGCGTCGAAGATCTCCTTCTCCTCTCGGGAGAACTGCAAGTCAAGGCCATGCTAGGGTTGCAAGGGGTCAGTGTGCATCCTCCATAGCCATCGCACCCTTAGGCTGATGGAGGTACGCGCTAGGTCCGGAACGCCTAGGCCACCCAGCCGAGCTGGATGGCAGATCCTCAACCAGTTAACGTGACAGCTACCACCATTGGCTTCCAGACGGCCGGCCTAGAGGAAGCCGCACAAGATCTTGTTCACTTGTTTAAGAGCCTTCTTATTGAGGCTCAAGACAACCAGCTGGTGTAGCGGGATTGCCGCAAGCACCGATCGGACGAGCGTCAGTTGCCCTGCCTTAGGCATCATGGATGCCTTCCAGTTAGGCAACTTGTCAGCAAGCCTGTTCACCAGAGGCTGCATCGCCTCCCCTGTAAGACGGTGTAGCGAAAGAGGCATGCCAAGGTAGATGACTGGAAATGGGGCGATTTGGCAGCCCATGGTCACGGCTGCCGTGTTGTCCTCCACCTCGGAGCAAGCGATCAGGGAGACCGAGCATTTGTCGAAGTTGGTGTGTAATCCTAAGGAACGTCCAAATAGTTCGAGTAGCGCGCGGGTGGTGCGCAACTCGTGAACATCTGGGTGGCAGAAGAGGATCATGTCGTCGGCGTAAAGCGAGAGAGATGTCACCAGGTCCCTGCGCGCAAGGCGCTGCAGAATACCCAACTCAAAGGCTTTAGCGAACAACCTATTCATCATGTTCATAACTAGAACGAACAGGATCGGCCACAGGGGGTCACCCTGTCTCAGACCCCGCCTATGCCAAATGGGGGCCTGGCTCGCCATTGAGCATCACCCTAGTACTAGCAGTGGACAGCAAGATCGCAGCCAACTCGCGAAACCTCAGATCGAAACCTAATCTGTCGAGGACCTCAAAGAGGAAACCCTAGGAGACCGAGTCGAAAGCCTTTGCTATGTCCAGTTTTAGCATCACTCGTGGCTCCTTGAGCCTGTTCAACAGTCTGGCAGTTTGCTGGACCAGCATAAAGTTATCATGTATGCAGCGCTTCCTGATGAAGGCGCACTGGTTGCTGTCCACCAGAGATCCCACCCAGGGGGCCAGCCTCACCGCTAACACCTTGGCCACCAGCTTGGCGAATATATGAATCAGGCTGATAGGGCGGTAGTCGCCAAGAGAAGACGCATCTGGGCGCTTAGGCAGCAGGGTTAGGAGTGCCTGGTTTAGGCCCTGGAACCCGCGCCCACACATCGTGGATAGCTTATCAAAAGCTGCCATGAAGCCCCCCTTCACTGTCGTCCAACAGCTCTGGAGGAACTCGGGTGTGAATCCATCCGGTCCAGGCGCCTTCCCATGAGGGAGTCGCCTGACAACCTCCCACACCTCCTCCTCGGTAAAGGCCGCCTCCAGCTCGGAGAGGTCCTTCGCATCCACCTCTAGGAAGTCCAAGTCGAGCGAGCACTCCCGATCGGGGGACGACCCAAGCAAGTCCTCAAAGTGGTGAAGGTCGCTTCTGCCATGGAGGCATGGTCGGAGACGACCGAGTCTCCCACCTGAATGTTGTAGATGACGTTCTTTTGTCGGCTGTAGGAAGCGTGTTGGTGGAAGAAGGCCGTGTTCGTGCCCCCCTCCCTGAGCCAGACAACCTTGGCCCTCTACCGCGAAATCGTGCGCTCTAGCGAAGCCAAGCCGAGGTAGGTCTATTTTAGGCGGGCGCGGAGCAGGCGCTCATTAGGGGAAAGTTGGCACGATTTCGTGGCTATATCTAGCCTCAACACCACCTCCCGCGCTGTCATCAGTTGCAGTCTGATGCACCCGATCTTCTTGTTGCTCCAGCTCATGAGCTTGCGTGTCATACGCTTCAGCTTGGCCGTGAGTCGGCGGAAGGGGTCCGGGTCCCCATCCACCTCTCCCCAAGCGGATTCCACAACGTCGTGGAAGCCGTCCAATCTAAGCCAAAAACCCTCAAACTGAAAGCGTTTCCGCCCAAAGGACTGGGTGGTGCAGTCGAGGAGGAGCGGGCAGTGGTCCGTCACCACCGTCGCCAGACATCGTAGGGAGCATCTGTTATGGAGCTCCTCCCAATCCGACGTGGCGAACACCCTGTCTAGGCGGACCAGAGTGAGGGTTTCCCGCTCGTTCGACCAGGTATAGCGTCGGCCATGGAGATAAAAACTCTTTGAGCGCGCTCACATTTGGGAAGCGCCTAAAGCGCCCATCATCCGTCTATTTAGGTTGCCGTTGTTTTTATCCTCATATCGCGGTTGATCAACTTAAAGTCACCGCACAGGGCACAAGGCCTCGGCTGGGTAGAGCGCAGGGCACGTAGCTCAGCCAGGAAGGCGGTCTTTTCAGCCTTCTCCCGGGGACCGTACACACAAGTCAGCCACCAGCATGCAGCCCCATCGGGGGAGGGGGACACCCTAGCCGTGACACTGTTAACATCTATGTGGGCGCTATCCAGCTGCACCAACCGGCTAACCCAAGCGATGATAATACCCCCCTCGTACCAACCGAAGGCAAGCAGAAGTAAGCGTCAAAGTCTACGCCCAGAGTCTCCATAACAATAGCAGGGGTTACAACATCAAGTTTTGTCTCTTGCAAACACACAATAGACGTACATCTAGTACTAACTATACTCCTAACAACCGTATGACGCGCTCGGTTATTAAGACCACGCGCGTTACACACCAGCACCTTGGGTTCGTAAGACTTGGCAAGTCTTTAACACCCGGGGTGGTGGGATCTGACGTGGTCAAGCCTCAACGAGGTAACCACCCGAAGTGCCGATCAGCGGTGGAGAGCAACCTCTCAGTGCCGAGAGGGTCCAACCGTACAGCTCCACGACCGCCTCGATCATCTCCTCCGATAGGGGAAGCCCAAACATCCTGTGGTAGGCCTCCAAAGCAGCCTCAGACGGTGCCTCATACTCCGCCACCAAGCCCAGCTTCCGCATGAGGTTCCGCACCGTGCGCATCTCCGTGTTCGTTCCTCCAGGCCGGGCAGTGATCCTCGAGCTCCCGTGTGGTTGGAAGTCCATAGCCATCAGCCGGCGGTGGAGGGCGGGGGCGTGCAACAGGGCGCCAAGGCTCATCTTGGCAGCCGCAAGGAAACCGCCTAGGGTGCGTGATCGCACAAATGGCGCGGTTGGCGTGGTCGAGGGTCGTGCCGGTCTCGAGCGCGCAAAGACAACCGGTGGGGTGGTGAACCTCTGTGTGGAGGAGGGTGGGGCAGGAGTGGAAACAGGGGGAGGGTCCATCTCAATCTCCTCGTCCACGTTGTCATCATCCGAGTCAACCACCACATCGGATAGGGTGGGACCCTGTCGTGGTGTTGTCATGGCAAGTGTCCTTGTCGCACCCGGACTTCTAGGATACTCGCAGTTCCGTTGAACAGTAGATGATTGGATTACGGGGCTTACCGGCACCCGCATCTCTTACGAGTAGGCCAACACACGTATGTGTGACAACCAACCCCTACTGTTCATCGTCTACGTAAACCATCCCACAGAAATCAGGATACTACCATTGACGTACTTCATACCATACACACATGGTACGTCAACGGCGTTGAACAAAGTGATAGCACAACATATCTCTAAGACACAAAAGATGGAAATAAGTTGCAAATAGCTCTCACTAGAGCAGAGATAGCAAATACAATCATCCAGAGGACACATGTCCCAACAATTCATCATTACATCACAGCGGAAGCATTCAACAGGTCTGAGTACAGACAAAACCAAATAGGCCCAAGAGGCCGGAAACGAAAGGACGAAGCCCATCCACGAAGTCTCGGATCCTGCCGGGTCCGCTATCTACTCGTCACAGCCTCGTCGTACTCCACGTAGTAGCCACCATGGGGATCCTCGGAATCGTAGTCTGCGGAAACCACAGCCCCAAAGGGGTCAGTACATAAACGTACTGGCAAGCAAGACTCACAGTTCACCAAAGTGTAACCCGACAACACCAAGCACAGATGCTTTGGGTTCAACGGAAGAAAGGGTGATATAAAAGATGCGGCAGCGGACTGCACTAACCAACTACAGAAACATACTATAACTTCCGGCTAACAGAAAAGGAGATAAGATAGCGTATCGTAACCAACTACAACTAACTCCAAACAAACCCATCCTGGATCTCGCCCCTTATCCAAAGAAGCAATCCGAGGATAACTCACACAGTTGGATTAATGAGGGTTCAGGTTATTGTGTCAATAAACCTATTACTAGTCAAGTTATCATTAGTAGGTGTAAGTTGTTTGAGTACTTTTTAGCCAGTACTTTCACCAAGTCGTCACATAACCGCGGACAACACGGCTTCTCGAGAAGATTCATCCCTGCAGGGTGTGCTCCAGTACCCGTACACACTCGATCCACCAACTAAAACTCAGGTGGACTCAACACGACTCGAACCATCTCTACAACCTGTCCTAGGAGCCACGGAGCTATAAGGTCCCGGCCAGTCCGACCTAACCTAAGCGCAAGGGTGAAAACCACACCCCCCCGGCACCACAGGCCTCGCCCTATATGCATCATCATCATCATAATCATCACCAACAGTAACCATGGGAGCGACCCATTCATGCTTATGCGCAAATGGAACACCCGAACTAAGTGTGGCTCTTCGGACAAACTGCGGATCATGTCAAAATCGAGGGGGGTTCCATACTACCACCCGGATGCGGTGAGCACGCTCATCATGGATCAGTAGACAAGACCCTTTTCCTAATTAGGGTTGACACTAGCAGGCCTCAAAACCACGCCGGGCCTCCTGCCGGTGCCTTATCATCAAATTATTATTACCCAACATTAACAGGTTATTGTTTAAACATCGAGCCCTAGAACATAAGTAACATGGTAATAGAAAGTAACTGACAACAGGCTCGAGCAAAAGCAACCCTAAGCATGCTAGTATGACACTGGCACAAGCAACGGGGTTATAGGAGTGGAGGTGAGGCAATATCAGGTTTAAAGGATAACATGTGGTAGGATCGAACAGAAGCAATGATTCATAGGCTAGCAGAATAGACAACGGAAAGTATCGGTATCCAATGTTGAAAGGAACACGATGGTTCATGTGAGTGAATACTTGCCTGCAAGCTCAGCAGCCTGGTACTGAGCTAGCTCCTCAGAAGGGGTGTCGTAAGTCTCGTCGGTCTCAACGTCGTCGTCTATTCGAGAAGAAACAAACAAACAACGCAGAGAGACAAACAATCAATAACATGGAATAATGCACAATCATGGGATGATGCATGTCAATTTAATTGATGCATCAAAAATAAACTAGTTGACATGGTAACATAACATAATTAAATGGACCCACATGCAATTTGAGTTGCATATGAAAGAACCATGATTTAAGGTTGAAATAATTGTTTTACAACTAACCAACAGGTGAAGATGGATTAGCATGATGCATGGATGAGGAAAACGAAAAGAAAACAACAATAGAAGCAATTTGAAATAAGGTTTACCAAGTTTGGAAATTTATTTATTAAGTTATGGAATTTTGGTTCCTTAAAGGTGTTACACAAGCATTTGTTGTTTTCACCCATTTAAATTGTTCAAAACAGGTAACCAAATTCATATTTGGAAAGAACACAAAATTTTAGATGGAAAACATATTTCATTTGTTGAATTTGGATTTAAAATGAGCAAGTTATTAATTTGGCAATTTTAATTGCATTAAATAAGAAACAGTTGTTTTCGGCAATTTAAATTATGCAAAACAGCAAACAAAGTTGATATTTGCAAAGTTCATGAAAAATGGGATGGAAAACATATTTTACATGTTGGAATTGGATTTGAATTGCCCAAGTTATGAATTTTGCAATTTAAAAGGGTTTAATTAAAGCATTGAATTATTGCACCACTTTTAATTAGGGAAAACAATAAAAAAATTGCATTGAAAATGTTGAAAACATGTAGCAAATGTTTTACTGAACATTTTGAGCTATCAAACATAATTTTTGGGTTATTAATAAATTTATTATGCAAGTTTTTATAATCATTCTTATCCTGCCCTTTTTTAGTAAACAGAGGGTAACATGCTCAAAATTAATTCAATTGTGCCCAAATAAAATACCAATGTGTAGAGTTTGTTAAGGCAAATTTTTAGAGCCCAAGTTTGCTTGAATTGGATGAGCAGAACTAAAGTTATGAAATTCCAAAGTTTCCACTTCTTATTGCATTTTCAGTAATTATTTATTTAGTGCAAAAATTAGTACGGAAACATATTGCAAACTTGACATTAAATAGAAAGAGCACAAAATTATGAAGCCACAGGATTTTGAATCATTCAAATTGGAGCAATATTCAACTTTATATGGATTTTAGAATTAAGTGCTCAGATCTGAGTTTCTGAAATTCGGGCAGAAAAAGAAAAAACAGAAAAAAGGGTGTTGCTTTTCTGCCTGGGGGGGGGGGATCGAACTCGGGACCTGAGGCTTGCGCGCAAGGAACAGCAACCAACTGGGCTGCTGCTGCGGTGTTGAAAGGGGACAGCTAGCAGGGTGGTTATGGTTCAGGAACTGCACCGAAATAATTCGGAAAACAAACAGAAAAAGGTGGGGGTGCGGGGATTTGATCCCGCGAGCTGCTGCTGCGCAGCGAGCGGACGCAGCCAGCTGGGCTGCTGCGCTGGTGTGATGGATACGGGACGAGTTGGTTTTTGAACCTCACAATCGCTGTTAACTGAAACTGCTGCACGCGCACGACATACAGTCGTTCTCTCTGTCGACGAAAACAGAGCACGCACAGGGAGCAGCAAACTCGACCATGGCCGGAAGGAATCGAGGTGCAAACGGCAAGGAATCAAGAGGGTGAGGTAGGGAATGGAAAGAGGGTCTTACCCTCGTCGCAGGGACGGCCGCGGCACGGCCGGGGGGTGGCAGAGATGTCGGCGGCGAGCTCCGGCGGCCGGCGTTCGTGGCAGCAAGAAACGGGGGCGAGGTCCTCGATGGCGGCGGAGAGGTGGGAGACAGGAGGGAGAGGAGGCGGGTAGGGATAGGGTTAGGGTTAGGGTTAGGGTAGATATAGGAGGGAGGGGTGGGGTGGAGCAGCACCTGTCGCTGTCCATGGCTGACGTGCATCGTACGGAGGTAGGGGGAGACCGGTACCGGGCTGCAGCCTGGAGGGCTGGGCCTGCCTCTCCCCCTCTCCTGCGTTTTTTTTGCTTTTTATTTTTTTTCCTCTGTTTTTTTTTTGCTGCAAGAGAAATAGGAAGGAATATCTAGGTTTTGGGGTGTAAAATTTAGGGAAAAAATTTATGTTACCTATTTATGTAATAGCAACAATAATGCAGCTTTTTGTTTTACAAAAAGTTCAAAAAAAAGTGGTTTGTGATTTGATTCAAATTTGGATGGATTTGATGATTAAGGGACTTAGTGAAAACAATAATTAAATGTGGTGATCATATAGTTTTAATTGGAATCAAATGATTATAATTGTTTTGGTAATTTTCATTATTTGAAATTGGGTGTTGTTTGAAATTGGAATTGAATTTGAATGACATTGGAATTAAGTGAATTATTAAGAACAAATTAATAGTGAGCCTTTTATTTTTCATGGGAACAAATTGGATGTTTTAATTGAACTTTTATTTGGAAAATAAATTGTAACATAACAAGTATGAACCAAAGCATTTAATTAATGTTTGAAATTCAATTGTGAAAACAAATGAAACAGATGAAAACAAATGAAACAGATGAAAACAAATGAAATCAAATGCAAAACAAATGCAAACAAAAAGCAATGACTATGATGACATGATGCAAAGCATAACTTAACAAGAAATAAAACATTCTAGGGGGAGTTCTGTTTTCATACTTGGGATGTTACAAAACGCCCCCCCTTGAAGGAATCGCGCCCCGAGATTCCTACTGAGAAGTGAAAAGGTCCGGATACTTCTTGCGAAGATCCTCTTCGATCTCCCACGTTGCCTCTTTATCGGAATGATGCGACCATTGCACTTTCAAGAACTTGGTGCTTTTGTTGCGAGTCTTACGCTCGGTCTCATCGAGAATTCGAACAGGGTGCTCCTCATAAGGGAGATCTTCTTGCAGTTCAATGGAATCATGATCAACTGCACGATCGGGATCTTTGAAACACCTCTTGAGCTGTGACACGTGAAACACATCGTGCACCTTGGATAGTTTTTCTGGAAGTTCAAGACGATAAGCATTTTCCGCACGCCTTGAGAGAATGTTGAAAGGACCAATGTATCTTGGTGCCAGCTTTCCTTTAACACCAAAACGATGAGTGCATCTGAGGGGAGTTACACGGAGATATGCCTTGTCACCAGGTGCATAGATCATATCCCTGTGCTTGCTGTCATAGTAGCTTTTCTGACGAGACTGAGCAATCTTGAGGTTGTCACGAATGATGCGAACTTTATCTTCGGCTTCCTTAACAATGTCAGGGCCTAAGAGTGAACGTTCACCAGGTCCAGACCAATTGATTGGACTCCTGCATCTGCGGCCATAGAGTACTTCAAATGGTGCCATGCCTAGGCTTGCCTGGAAGCTGTTGTTGTAGGAGAATTCAGCATATGGAAGGCATTCCTCCCATTTGTGACGCCCCGAGATCGGGCACTATGCAGATTTCAGCATTCCCGCCAAATCCGCATAATAACCGATTCCAGGTTGCCATTTATGATAACATTACAATAGTTCACGAATATTCCACAATTACAACAGAAACAGATAGTTACAAGATGACTCAAAGAGTCAGGGATACAACTGATACAATACAAAGATCCAAATAACAGCGGAAGAAACAACATATCGTCCGTCTACGGACAAGATACAAATTGGACTAAGAGTCCTGAAGATAACCGAGAGCGTCCAATCCCTGCCCAGGCCAAGCCGGAGGGATTCCCAAGCTAACGTCGTCAGACTTCAAACCTGTTGACTGCAATTTGGAATTTGCAGCCACGAAAGAGATTCGTGGGTCAGTACGGTTAAGTACTGGCAAGGGGGATAAAACCCATACTCACAAGTTACCGGCGTAGCCAGTCATCACAAGATACAAATACTTTAGGATCAACGGAAAGGAAGGGGTTATTGCAAATATGTGACAGCAGGCTGCACTAACCAACTACGGAGAGAATACTACAACTTCCAACTAACGGAAAGGGGATAAGATCGAGGATTGTAACCAACTGAAAGTAAATCCAAACAAACCCATCCTGGACCTCGCCCCTTTAGTCAAAGAAGCAATCCGAGGATAACTCACGCAGTTGTATTAAGGTGATTCAAGTTATTGTGTGAATAAACCTGTTACTAGTCAAGTTGTTAATCAGTGGGTATATCATGGTTGATCATTATGTTTAAGTTGTCCTGAGTACTTGTTAGCCAGTACTTTCACCAAGTAATCCATAACCGCGGAAAACACGGCTTCTCGAGAAGATTATCCCTGCAGGGTTGCACCAATTTAGCCGTACACTCATGAATATCCCGCCAGATGGAGCGGCCACTCCACCAAGCGGGCACTCAACACAATCCAACCCTTCTTCGCATCAAGCCCAAAGCACCTTGGGCGCACGGCTAATCAGGCCCAGAAGAAAATGGACCCTCATAGCACTCTAAGACCGTGTCCCCCTATATGCCGACTACGAAAGTTCCACCGGGTACCAAGGGCTCGCAAGATCATGCATGCAGCAAATGGAAAACCCGAACTAAATGAGGCGATTTGGACGAGATGCGAATCGGGTCAAACTGAGGGGGAGCCCATACTCCCCAAATGCGGGTAGTGCGCTCATCATGGATCGGTAGACAAGACCCTTTTCCTATTAGGGTCGACACTAGCAGGCCTCATAACCACAAAGGGCCTCCTGCCGGTGCCTTATCATCAAATTTATTATTAATAGCAACATTAGCATGATTGATTGATTAACATCGAGCCCCCAGAACATAATAGAGTAGTAACAGAAAGTAACGGGTAACAGACTCGAGCAAAACAACCCTAAGCAAGATAGTAAGACACAGACTCAAGCAAAGGTTATATGATTGGAGGTGAGGCAATATCAGGGTTAAAGGATTCATGTGATAGGTTCGTAACAGAAACAACTACCACTAAGGCTAGCAGTAAGAATCAACGGAAAGAATCGGTAACAAGTGATGAGAGGCAGCCATATGGCAGCAATTGAGTATACTTGCCTGAGATCCCGCAAGGTAGCAGAACTTGTCGTTACTCACATCATCATCTCAACGTCCTATCCGGGAAGAAGCAATGAACCTCGAACAAACACCGGATGCAACAATTACTACTACGGCAAAAGATCCAGCATGATCAAGATATGGATGCATGACAAGTTTAAAGATGCATCAAAGTAAACTAGTTGACAATATAAACAAATTTAAATGGACCCATATGCAATTTGAGTTGCATATGAAAAGCCCATGAATTATGGTTGAAACAATTGTTTTCCTAATAACCATTAGGTGAAAGTGGTTTAGTATGATGCATGGATGAGGAAAACAGCAAAATAACAACATTAGAATCAAATTAAAATAGGGTGTAGCAATTTAGAATTTTATTATTAACTTAGGGAATTTTGGGTGCCTTACAGGGAACACACAAGTTTTTGTTGTTTTCAACCATTTAAAATGTTCAAAACAAATAACAAATTTGATATTTGAAAAGAACATCAAATTTTAGTTGGATTACATGTTTCACATTTTGAAATTGGACTTAGGATTATTTAATTATGAATTAAACAATATTAAACAATTTTTAATTGAATTAAACAAGATTTAAATTGTTTAGGCAATTTTAATTATTCAAAACAGAAAACAAAAATTATATTTGAAAAGGTGAGATGAAATGGTATTGAAAACATATTTTATTTGCATTTATTGGATTAAGGAATAATTAGTTAAGGATTTTAGAAATTAGCATTTGAAATAATTAAGTTTGAATTTTAAATACATTTGAAGTTTCCAAATCAGAACACAAATTGGATATTTGGAAAGATTAGAAGATTTGGATCAGAATTCATATAAAGTTTGTATTTATTGAAATTACAGAACAAAAGATATTGAATTTTGAAGTTTGGTTTGAATTCGGCTATTAAAAGGATTTTGGAATTGTTGGAATTTCGCAGAAATCCCTTTTTTACCGAGTTGTTAGCTAACCACTGTCTCTGCCCCGTGGGCCTAGCCAGCGTGGCATGGGTTAGAGGGTGATGTGGCCTCCAGGGAAGCTGACGGGTGGGTCCAAGCGCGTGTGATGGGAAAAAAATAGGAAAAAGGGGTTGCGCCCCTGGGATTCGATCCCAGGATCTGCATCGCGCGCAAGGGGAGCTGGACCAACTGGGCTGTGAATCGTTTCGTGACAGGTTCAGTGCAGGTGACCACTTGAGGTGCGATTCCCGTCAGTTTACCTGACTGACGAAACTGACGAGGGTGCTGTCGCTCGCCGGACAGGGACGGACGCGCGGCTCCTGCCGCGGCCGCGCTGGGCGCTGCCCGTGCGGTTGCTCGCCGGTGTGCGGTGCGTGGATGGGTGGTGGTTGCACGCGGAGGCGGACAGGGAGAGAGGGAAGGGGTAGAGGTAGCGCTCACCTCAGGCGGTCGTCGACGATCAGCGACAGCAGCAGAAACGGACGGGAAAAAACGGCGACGGCGCGGCCAACTCCGGGCCTCCCAGCGGGCGGCGAGGGGTCGGGGAGGCGCACCGCACCGCCGCGGTTCCATTCCCAGCGGAGGAAGCGCCTCGAGGTGGCCAGAGCACCGGCGGCGAGGGGGAGCAGTGGTGGTCTCGGGTGGGGTTCTGTTGATGGTTTCAGAAGATCAGAGAAAGGCTCGAGCAGAAAGGAGGGGGATGGCGGCGATGGAAGGGAATGTAGCTAGGGTTTCTAGGGTAGGCAGGGGGTAGGGTGGTGGTGCTTTAAGGAGGAAGAGGCTAGGTACGGCAGTGATCTGGAGGGGGGGGATGGAGAATCATGTGGTTCTGAACATGTTCGTACTGAAGGGGAAGACGACAAGCAGGGAGGAGGGGTTGGGCCAGGAGGAAAAGAGAGTGGGCCTGGGGGAGAGAAGGGAAAATGGGCTGCTGCCTCCATCTCCTCTTGTTATTATTATTTTTCGTTTTATTTTTTTTTTGTAGCAAAAGCAAATGGAATAAAAACATGGTTTTTTTTTTTGGTTATAGAAAAATTTGAGAAAATTAGGATAAATTCTTTAGTTGAAATGCAACCACTTGGTAGTTTTTGTTTTAAAAAATTAATTGTTTGCTTGCTGTTTTAAAAAAATCAAACCAATTTGATTGAAATTCCAAATATTAATTAATAATGGAAAACGAAATATTTTTCAATAGGGTTTTCGTTAGGGTTTAAAAGTGAGTTAAGGAATTCAAATTAGTGGTGACTTCATGGATTCAAAAGTGTATTGAGTTGAGAGTTTGTTTGACTTTGGAACTGATTTGGAATTAATTGTTTAATTTGGTTAATTGATTTAAGCAACAATAGTTGATCCAATATGAAAAATAATTGGAAGCAATTGATGTTTTGCTTTGCAATTCTTTATTTGAAAGATTGTAACAGACAAGTTGATTAAAACAAATTCAATCATTGAAAAACAATGGAGGGGTTTTGGTTGCAAGTTGGAAATTGGAAATTTTTGAGCAAGGGGTGAAAGTTTAAATTGTTTTGAAATTTTCAGTTGTGATGCAACATGGTGCAATGCAAAATGATGCATATGATGCAAGCAAACAAACAGGTAACACCCCAGGTGTTACAGACGACACCACTAACAAGGGATTGCGCCCTCGCAATCCACCTGCTAACCCGGGAGGGGAAAGAAGTTCGACTATCGATTCTTCGTGCTTCCAGTTGATCTCCTCGACACCACTAACAAGGGTTTCTCGACACCACTAACAAGAGATTCTTGCTCGGAGTGACGACGATGTTCTTCCACCAGGAACCTTCCGATGATCGAACCTATTAGGTTAAGGGCTCAGAAAACGTCCACCCACGTAGGATCCTAACACTTTGAAAGATAGACCAGAGGGGAGACTCCAAAACAAATAAGATTGGGAGGGAAAATAGAATAGGGGTAAGGAGAAAACAAGAATCCTATTGAGATGTTTTTCCAAAATAGTTTAGCAGAAATAGTTTTTGACACTCTGGAAACAACGACCGTTAGCGAGGTTATCCTACAGGCTTTGCGGACCCGTTGCTTCGATAACCATTCGTATCGAAACAATCTCGGGAATCGGAACCAAGGCTCTGATACCATTTGTGACGCCCCGAGATCGGGCACTATGCAGATTTCAGCATTCCCGCCAAATCCGCATAATAACCGATTCCAGGTTGCCATTTATGATAACATTACAATAGTTCACGAATATTCCACAATTACAACAGAAACAGATAGTTACAAGATGACTCAAAGAGTCAGGGATACAACTGATACAATACAAAGATCCAAATAACAGCGGAAGAAACAACATATCGTCCGTCTATGGACAAGATACAAATTGGACTAAGAGTCCTGAAGATAACCGAGAGCGTCCAATCCCTGCCCAGGCCAAGCCGGAGGGATTCCCAAGCTAACGTCGTCAGACTTCAAACCTGTTGACTGCAATTTGGAATTTGCAGCCACGAAAGAGATTCGTGGGTCAGTACGGTTAAGTACTGGCAAGGGGGATAAAACCCATACTCACAAGTTACCGGCGTAGCCAGTCATCACAAGATACAAATACTTTAGGATCAACGGAAAGGAAGGGGTTATTGCAAATATGTGACAGCAGGCTGCACTAACCAACTACGGAGAGAATACTACAACTTCCAACTAACGGAAAGGGGATAAGATCGAGGATTGTAACCAACTGAAAGTAAATCCAAACAAACCCATCCTGGACCTCGCCCCTTTAGTCAAAGAAGCAATCCGAGGATAACTCACACAGTTGTATTAAGGTGATTCAAGTTATTGTGTGAATAAACCTGTTACTAGTCAAGTTGTTAATCAGTGGGTATATCATGGTTGATCATTATGTTTAAGTTGTCCTGAGTACTTGTTAGCCAGTACTTTCACCAAGTAATCCATAACCGCGGAAAACACGGCTTCTCGAGAAGATTATCCCTGCAGGGTTGCACCAATTTAGCCGTACACTCATGAATATCCCGCCAGATGGAGCGGCCACTCCACCAAGCGGGGCACTCAACACAATCCAACCCTTCTTCGCATCAAGCCCAAAGCACCTTGGGCGCACGGCTAATCAGGCCCAGAAGAAAATGGACCCTCATAGCACTCTAAGACCGTGTCCCCCTATATGCCGACTACGAAAGTTCCACCCGGGTACCAAGGGCTCGCAAGATCATGCATGCAGCAAATGGAAAACCCGAACCAAATGAGGCGATTTGGACGAGATGCGAATCGGGTCAAACTGAGGGGGAGCCCATACTCCCCAAATGCGGGTAGTGCGCTCATCATGGATCGGTAGACAAGACCCTTTTCCTATTAGGGTCGACACTAGCAGGCCTCAAAACCACAAAGGGCCTCCTGCCGGTGCCTTATCATCAAATTTATTATTAATAGCAACATTAGCATGATTGATTGATTAACATCGAGCCCCCAGAACATAATAGAGTAGTAACAGAAAGTAACGGGTAACAGACTCGAGCAAAACAACCCTAAGCAAGATAGTAAGACACAGGCTCAAGCAAAGGTTATATGATTGGAGGTGAGGCAATATCAGGGTTAAAGGATTCATGTGATAGGTTCGTAACAGAAACAACTACCACTAAGGCTAGCAGTAAGAATCAACGGAAAGAATCGGTAACAAGTGATGAGAGGCAGCCATATGGCAGCAATTGAGTATACTTGCCTGAGATCCCGCAAGGTAGCAGAACTTGTCGTTACTCACATCATCTCAACGTCCTATCCGGGAAGAAGCAATGAACCTCGAACAAACACCGGATGCAACAATTACTACTACGGCAAAAGATCCAGCATGATCAAGATATGGATGCATGACAAGTTTAAAGATGCATCAAAGTAAACTAGTTGACAATATAAACAAATTTAAATGGACCCATATGCAATTTGAGTTGCATATGAAAAGCCCATGAATTATGGTTGAAACAATTGTTTTCCTAATAACCATTAGGTGAAAGTGGTTTAGTATGATGCATGGATGAGGAAAACAGCAAAATAACAACATTAGAATCAAATTAAAATAGGGTGTAGCAATTTAGAATTTTATTATTAACTTAGGGAATTTTGGGTGCCTTATAGGGAACACACAAGTTTTTGTTGTTTTCAACCATTTAAAATGTTCAAAACAAATAACAAAGTTGATATTTGAAAAGAACATCAAATTTTAGTTGGATTACATGTTCACATTTTGAAATTGGACTTAGGATTATTTAATTATGAATTAAACAATATTAAACAATTTTTAATTGAATTAAACAAGATTTAAATTGTTTAGGCAATTTTAATTATTCAAAACAGAAAACAAAAATTATATTTGAAAAGGTGAGATGAAATGGTATTGAAAACATATTTTATTTGCATTTATTGGATTAAGGAATAATTAGTTATGGATTTTAGAAATTAGCATTTGAAATAATTAAGTTTGAATTTTAAATACATTTGAAGTTTCCAAATCAGAACACAAATTGGATATTTGGAAAGATTAGAAGATTTGGATCAGAATTCATATAAAGTTTGTATTTATTGAAATTACAGAACAAAAGATATTGAATTTTGAAGTTTGGTTTGAATTCGGCTATTAAAAGGATTTTGGAATTGTTGGAATTTCGCAGAAATCCCTTTTTTACCGAGCTGTTAGCTAACCACTGTCTCTGCCCCGTGGGCCTAGCCAGCGTGGCACGGGTTAGAGGGTGATGTGGCCTCCAGGGAAGCTGACGGGTGGGTCCAAGCGCGTGTGATGGGAAAAAAATAGGAAAAAGGGGTTGCGCCCCTGGGATTCGATCCCAGGATCTGCATCGCGCGCAAGGGGAGCTGGACCAACTGGGCTGTGAATCGTTTCGTGACAGGTTCAGTGCAGGTGACCACTTGAGGTGCGATTCCCGTCAGTTTACCTGACTGACGAAACTGACGAGGGTGCTGTCGCTCGCCGGACAGGGACGGACGCGCGGCTCCTGCCGCGGCCGCGCTGGGCGCTGCCCGTGCGGTTGCTCGCCGGTGTGCGGTGCGTGGATGGGTGGTGGTTGCACGCGGAGGCGGACAGGGAGAGAGGGAAGGGGTAGAGGTAGCGCTCACCTCAGGCGGTCGTCGACGATCAGCGACAGCAGCAGAAACGGACGGGAAAAAACGGCGACGGCGCGGCCAACTCCGGGCCTCCCAGCGGGCGGCGAGGGGTCGGGGAGGCGCACCGCACCGCCGCGGTTCCATTCCCAGCGGAGGAAGCGCCTCGAGGTGGCCAGAGCACCGGCGGCGAGGGGGAGCAGTGGTGGTCTCGGGTGGGGTTCTGTTGATGGTTTCAGAAGATCAGAGAAAGGCTCGAGCAGAAAGGAGGGGGATGGCGGCGATGGAAGGGAATGTAGCTAGGGTTTCTAGGGTAGGCAGGGGGGTAGGGTGGTGGTGCTTTAAGGAGGAAGAGGCTAGGTACGGCAGTGATCTGGAGGGGGGGGATGGAGAATCATGTGGTTCTGAACATGTTCGTACTGAAGGGGAAGACGACAAGCAGGGAGGAGGGGTTGGGCCAGGAGGAAAAGAGAGTGGGCCTGGGGGAGAGAAGGGAAAATGGGCTGCTGCCTCCATCTCCTCTTGTTATTATTATTTTTCGTTTATTTTTTTTTTGTAGCAAAAGCAAATGGAATAAAAACATGGTTTTTTTTTTTGGTTATAGAAAAATTTGAGAAAATTAGGATAAATTCTTTAGTTGAAATGCAACCACTTGGTAGTTTTTGTTTTAAAAAATTAATTGTTTGCTTGCTGTTTTAAAAAAATCAAACCAATTTGATTGAAATTCCAAATATTAATTAATAATGGAAAACGAAATATTTTTCAATAGGGTTTTCGTTAGGGTTTAAAAGTGAGTTAAGGAATTCAAATTAGTGGTGACTTCATGGATTCAAAAGTGTATTGAGTTGAGAGTTTGTTTGACTTTGGAACTGATTTGGAATTAATTGTTTAATTTGGTTAATTGATTTAAGCAACAATAGTTGATCCAATATGAAAAATAATTGGAAGCAATTGATGTTTTGCTTTGCAATTCTTTATTTGAAAGATTGTAACAGACAAGTTGATTAAAACAAATTCAATCATTGAAAAACAATGGAGGGGTTTTGGTTGCAAGTTGGAAATTGGAAATTTTTGAGCAAGGGTGAAAGTTTAAATTGTTTTGAAATTTTCAGTTGTGATGCAACATGGTGCAATGCAAAATGATGCATATGATGCAAGCAAACAAACAGGTAACACCCCAGGTGTTACAGACGACACCACTAACAAGGGATTGCGCCCTCGCAATCCACCTGCTAACCCGGGAGGGGAAAGAAGTTCGACTATCGATTCTTCGTGCTTCCAGTTGATCTCCTCGACACCACTAACAAGGGTTTCTCGACACCACTAACAAGAGATTCTTGCTCGGAGTGACGACGATGTTCTTCCACCAGGAACCTTCCGATGATCGAACCTATTAGGTTAAGGGCTCAGAAAACGTCCACCCACGTAGGATCCTAACACTTTGAAAGATAGACCAGAGGGGAGACTCCAAAACAAATAAGATTGGGAGGGAAAATAGAATAGGGGTAAGGAGAAACAAGAATCCTATTGAGATGTTTTTCCAAAATAGTTTAGCAGAAATAGTTTTTGACACTCTGGAAACAACGACCGTTAGCGAGGTTATCCTACAGGCTTTGCGGACCCGTTGCTTCGATAACCATTCGTATCGAAACAATCTCGGGAATCGGAACCAAGGCTCTGATACCATTTGTGACGCCCCGAGATCGGGCACTATGCAGATTTCAGCATTCCCGCCAAATCCGCATAATAACCGATTCCAGGTTGCCATTTATGATAACATTACAATAGTTCACGAATATTCCACAATTACAACAGAAACAGATAGTTACAAGATGACTCAAAGAGTCAGGGATACAACTGATACAATACAAAGATCCAAATAACAGCGGAAGAAACAACATATCGTCCGTCTACGGACAAGATACAAATTGGACTAAGAGTCCTGAAGATAACCGAGAGCGTCCAATCCCTGCCCAGGCCAAGCCGGAGGGATTCCAAAGCTAACGTCGTCAGACTTCAAACCTGTTGACTGCAATTTGGAATTTGCAGCCACGAAAGAGATTCGTGGGTCAGTACGGTTAAGTACTGGCAAGGGGGATAAAACCCATACTCACAAGTTACCGGCGTAGCCAGTCATCACAAGATACAAATACTTTAGGATCAACGGAAAGGAAGGGGTTATTGCAAATATGTGACAGCAGGCTGCACTAACCAACTACGGAGAGAATACTACAACTTCCAACTAACGGAAAGGGGATAAGATCGAGGATTGTAACCAACTGAAAGTAAATCCAAACAAACCCATCCTGGACCTCGCCCCTTTAGTCAAAGAAGCAATCCGAGGATAACTCACACAGTTGTATTAAGGTGATTCAAGTTATTGTGTGAATAAACCTGTTACTAGTCAAGTTGTTAATCAGTGGGTATATCATGGTTGATCATTATGTTTAAGTTGTCCTGAGTACTTGTTAGCCAGTACTTTCACCAAGTAATCCATAACCGCGGAAAACACGGCTTCTCGAGAAGATTATCCCTGCAGGGTTGCACCAATTTAGCCGTACACTCATGAATATCCCGCCAGATGGAGCGGCCACTCCACCAAGCGGGGCACTCAACACAATCCAACCCTTCTTCGCATCAAGCCCAAAGCACCTTGGGCGCACGGCTAATCAGGCCCAGAAGAAAATGGACCCTCATAGCACTCTAAGACCGTGTCCCCCTATATGCCGACTACGAAAGTTCCACCCGGGTACCAAGGGCTCGCAAGATCATGCATGCAGCAAATGGAAAACCCGAACCAAATGAGGCGATTTGGACGAGATGCGAATCGGGTCAAACTGAGGGGGAGCCCATACTCCCCAAATGCGGGTAGTGCGCTCATCATGGATCGGTAGACAAGACCCTTTTCCTATTAGGGTCGACACTAGCAGGCCTCAAAACCACAAAGGGCCTCCTGCCGGTGCCTTATCATCAAATTTATTATTAATAGCAACATTAGCATGATTGATTGATTAACATCGAGCCCCCAGAACATAATAGAGTAGTAACAGAAAGTAACGGGTAACAGACTCGAGCAAAACAACCCTAAGCAAGATAGTAAGACACAGGCTCAAGCAAAGGTTATATGATTGGAGGTGAGGCAATATCAGGGTTAAAGGATTCATGTGATAGGTTCGTAACAGAAACAACTACCACTAAGGCTAGCAGTAAGAATCAACGGAAAGAATCGGTAACAAGTGATGAGAGGCAGCCATATGGCAGCAATTGAGTATACTTGCCTGAGATCCCGCAAGGTAGCAGAACTTGTCGTTACTCACATCATCTCAACGTCCTATCCGGGAAGAAGCAATGAACCTCGAACAAACACCGGATGCAACAATTACTACTACGGCAAAAGATCCAGCATGATCAAGATATGGATGCATGACAAGTTTAAAGATGCATCAAAGTAAACTAGTTGACAATATAAACAAATTTAAATGGACCCATATGCAATTTGAGTTGCATATGAAAAGCCCATGAATTATGGTTGAAACAATTGTTTTCCTAATAACCATTAGGTGAAAGTGGTTTAGTATGATGCATGGATGAGGAAAACAGCAAAATAACAACATTAGAATCAAATTAAAATAGGGTGTAACAATTTAGAATTTTATTATTAACTTAGGGAATTTTGGGTGCCTTACAGGGAACACACAAGTTTTTGTTGTTTTCAACCATTTAAAATGTTCAAAACAAATAACAAAGTTGATATTTGAAAAGAACATCAAATTTTAGTTGGATTACATGTTTCACATTTTGAAATTGGACTTAGGATTATTTAATTATGAATTAAACAATATTAAACAATTTTTAATTGAATTAAACAAGATTTAAATTGTTTAGGCAATTTTAATTATTCAAAACAGAAAACAAAAATTATATTTGAAAAGGTGAGATGAAATGGTATTGAAAACATATTTTATTTGCATTTATTGGATTAAGGAATAATTAGTTATGGATTTTAGACATTAGCATTTGAAATAATTAAGTTTGAATTTTAAATACATTTGAAGTTTCCAAATCAGAACACAAATTGGATATTTGGAAAGATTAGAAGATTTGGATCAGAATTCATATAAAGTTTGTATTTATTGAAATTACAGAACAAAAGATATTGAATTTTGAAGTTTGGTTTGAATTCGGCTATTAAAAGGATTTTGGAATTGTTGGAATTTCGCAGAAATCCCTTTTTTACCGAGCTGTTAGCTAACCACTGTCTCTGCCCCGTGGGCCTAGCCAGCGTGGCACGGGTTAGAGGGTGATGTGGCCTCCAGGGAAGCTGACGGGTGGGTCCAAGCGCGTGTGATGGGAAAAAAATAGGAAAAAGGGGTTGCGCCCCTGGGATTCGATCCCAGGATCTGCATCGCGCGCAAGGGGAGCTGGACCAACTGGGCTGTGAATCGTTTCGTGACAGGTTCAGTGCAGGTGACCACTTGAGGTGCGATTCCCGTCAGTTTACCTGACTGACGAAACTGACGAGGGTGCTGTCGCTCGCCGGACAGGGACGGACGCGCGGCTCCTGCCGCGGCCGCGCTGGGCGCTGCCCGTGCGGTTGCTCGCCGGTGTGCGGTGCGTGGATGGGTGGTGGTTGCACGCGGAGGCGGACAGGGAGAGAGGGAAGGGGTAGAGGTAGCGCTCACCTCAGGCGGTCGTCGACGATCAGCGACAGCAGCAGAAACGGACGGGAAAAAACGGCGACGGCGCGGCCAACTCCGGGCCTCCCAGCGGGCGGCGAGGGGTCGGGGAGGCGCACCGCACCGCCGCGGTTCCATTCCCAGCGGAGGAAGCGCCTCGAGGTGGCCAGAGCACCGGCGGCGAGGGGGAGCAGTGGTGGTCTCGGGTGGGGTTCTGTTGATGGTTTCAGAAGATAAAAGAAAGGCTCGAGCAGAAAGGAGGGGGATGGCGGCGATGGAAGGGAATGTAGCTAGGGTTTCTAGGGTAGGCAGGGGGGTAGGGTGGTGGTGCTTTAAGGAGGAAGAGGCTAGGTACGGCAGTGATCTGGAGGGGGGGGATGGAGAATCATGTGGTTCTGAACATGTTCGTACTGAAGGGGAAGACGACAAGCAGGGAGGAGGGGTTGGGCCAGGAGGAAAAGAGAGTGGGCCTGGGGGAGAGAAGGGAAAATGGGCTGCTGCCTCCATCTCCTCTTGTTATTATTATTTTTCGTTTTATTTTTTTTTTTGTAGCAAAAGCAAATGGAATAAAAACATGGTTTTTTTTTTTGGTTATAGAAAAATTTGAGAAAATTAGGATAAATTCTTTAGTTGAAATGCAACCACTTGGTAGTTTTTGTTTTAAAAAAATTAATTGTTTGCTTGCTGTTTAAAAAAAATCAAACCAATTTGATTGAAATTCCAAATATTAATTAATAATGGAAAACGAAATATTTTTCAATAGGGTTTTCGTTAGGGTTTAAAAGTGAGTTAAGGAATTCAAATTAGTGGTGACTTCATGGATTCAAAAGTGTATTGAGTTGAGAGTTTGTTTGACTTTGGAACTGATTTGGAATTAATTGTTTAATTTGGTTAATTGATTTAAGCAACAATAGTTGATCCAATATGAAAAATAATTGGAAGCAATTGATGTTTTGCTTTGCAATTCTTTATTTGAAAGATTGTAACAGACAAGTTGATTAAAACAAATTCAATCATTGAAAAACAATGGAGGGGTTTTGGTTGCAAGTTGGAAATTGGAAATTTTTGAGCAAGGGGTGAAAGTTTAAATTGTTTTGAAATTTTCAGTTGTGATGCAACATGGTGCAATGCAAAATGATGCATATGATGCAAGCAAACAAACAGGTAACACCCCAGGTGTTACACCATTTCATGCCAAAGGAGAGACCACATGCTCTGAGCATATCCTCGAGAATCTGATTGACTCTTTCGACTTGCCCTTGAGACTGAGGGTGATAAGCTGTGCTGAGCAGAAGTTTGGTGCCCAATGCTTCTTGAAAACTCTTCCAGAAATGAGAAGTGAATATACTTCCACGGTCTGAGCTTATTTCCAACGGAACACCATGAAGAGGAACAATCTTTGCTGTGTAGAGCTCTGCTAACTGGCTAGCTGAGATTGTTTCTTTGACAGCAAAGAAGTGAGCTACCTTAGTGAGACGATCAATAACAACGAAGATTGCATCGTTGCCCCTCTTGGACTTTGGAAAACCAGTGACGAAGTCCATTTCAATCATGTCCCACTTCCACTCAGGGATTTTTAGAGGTTGTAGAAGACCGGCTGTTTTCTGATGAACTATCTTGACACGTTGACAAACGTCGGATTCAGAAACGTATTGAGCAATTTCACGTTTCATGCCAGACCACCAATACAGTGTCTTGAGATCCTGGTACATCTTTGTACTTCCAGGATGTATGGAGAGAGGAGTTTCATGAGCCTCCTTGAGAATAACATCTTTGAGACTTTGAATTTGAGGAACTGCAATGCGTCCTTCGAAGAACACAGTTCCCTTGTCATCAATTGAGAAGCACTCATACTTCACATTGCCTGCTTTGATGTTATTTGCGATCTTCTTGATCTCAGCATCACGAAGTTGTTCAGAACAAATCTTGTCCTCGAGAGTTGGACTGGCTGTCAAGCTCGCAAGATAGCCTTGAGGAACAAGACCAAGGTTCAGCTTCTGGAATTCTTCATGAAGAGGAGGTTGGCTTTCCATGATCATGAGATTATTGCAATACGAATTGCGACTGAGAGCATCGGCCATAACATTAGCCTTGCCTGGAGTGTAAGAAATGGTAAGATCGAAGTCTTTGATCTTTTCAATCCATCTCCTTTGTCTGAGGTTTAGATCTGGTTGAGTGAAGATGTATTTCAGACTCTTATGATCGGAAAAGATTTCAGTGCGATTACCCAACAAGTATTGTCTCCATTTCTTGAGGGCAAACACAACTGCTGCAAGTTCAAGGTCATGTGTGGGATAATTGAGCTCATGTGCGTTCAACTGACGTGAAGCATAAGCCACAACTTGACGTTCTTGCATAAGAACTGCTCCTAGACCTTGGAGAGAAGCATCGCAGAATATCTAGAAAGGTTTGGTAGTATCTGGGCCAACCAGAACTGGTGTAGAAGTGAGTTTAGTCTTCAGGAGATTGAAACTTTCATCACATTGTGGAGACCAAACGAACTTCTTGTCCTTCTTTGTGAGATCAATGAGAGGTTTGGCAATCTTTGAGAAGTTTTGGACGAAACGACGGCAATAGCTAGCCAAGCCAAGAAAACTTCTTACTTGCTTCACCGTCTTAGGAGGTTTCCAATCAACAATTGCTTTAACCTTTTCTGGATCAATGGCTATGCCCTTGGCAGAGATGACATGACCAAGGTAAGCAACTTCTGGAATCCAGAACTCACATTTGGAGAACTTGGCATATAGACGATGCTCGCGAAGTTTCATGAGAGTGAGACGAAGATGTTCTCCATGCTCTTCCTCGGATTTTGAGTAGACAAGAATATCATCAAGATATACCACAACGAACTTGTCGAGGTATTCATGGAAGACAGAATTCATGAGTCGAGAGAATGTCGCCGGTGCATTGGTGAGACCAAAGGACATGACGGTGTATTCATATAGACCGTAGCGAGTGGTGAAGGCTGTCTTTGGAATATCTTCCTTTCTGATCTTTATTTGATGGTAACCCATTCTCAAGTCCAGCTTGGAGAATATTGAGGCTCCAGCAAGTTGATCAAAAAGATCATCGATACGAGGAATTGGATACTTGTTTTTGATGGTTTTCTCGTTAAGAGGACGATAGTCAACAACGAGTCTCTTTGTTTGATCCTTCTTCGCAACGAACAGAGTTGGGCATCCCCAAGCTGAGGAGCTAGGTTGAATGTAACCTTTCTCCATGTACATGTAGATTTGCTCCTTCAACAACTTCAGTTCAGGAGGAGCTATCTTGTATGGATGCTTAGAGATTGGAGCAGTACCTGGTTCAAGTTCGATCACGAACTCAACTGCTCTGTCAGGAGGCATTCCTGGCAATCCTTCTGGAAAGACATCAGGGAATTCGCAAACCACCGGAATAGTTTCAATTGATGGTAGAGGATTTGCATTGAGAGTGTAGAGTTGAACAAATGGATTTTCAGCATGGAAGTAGACTATCTGGCCAGAAGGGTGTGTGATTTTGACAGACTTAGCAGGACAATCAATGACTGCTTTGTTGGCTACCAGCCAATCCATCCCAAGAATGACATCAATATCTGAAGAGTGGAGAGCTATCAGAGATGCCTGGAATGGGAGGTTTCCAATTGTGATCTCGATGTTCTGGCTAACTTTATTGCTTTGCCAGCTAGATCCCGGTGATTTCACTAGGAGAGGGATAGACAATTTTTCCAAGTTGATTTTACTGGTGTTTGCAAAGCATTGAGAGATGAAAGAGTGTGAAGCACCAGAATCGAACAAGACTTTAGCACGAAACGAGTTCACAAAAAGTGTGCCCATTACAACCTCTGGAGATTCTTCTGCTCCGTGGGCCTTGACATGGTTCACCTCAACGGTTCTCACGCCAAGGTCTTTGCTGTTGTAGCAACCCAACGGAGGACCACGTATTCTTGTCGGGGTCGACCTGTGGCGAGGTGGAGGTGGAAAGAGGTGCCTTTGCGGACACTTATCGGAATAGTGGCCCGGTTGTCCACACTTGTAGCATGTAACAACAGAACGAGGAGTTGTTGGACCTGGCTGAGATGGAGCACCTCCTGAAGATACCACTGGGGTGGGAGGGCGGGCAAGAAATTCTGTCGGGCTTGGCAAGCAGATGGGCGGTGTTGGAGTGGTATATGGAACCCAAACTCTTCGTTTTTGTGGAGGCATGATAGCTTTTGAGAGATTAGCATGTTCACGAGAGTGCTTACGAGATTCCTCAACCAATTTGCGCCCATGCTCTTCATTTAGAGCGATGTTGATGAGGTCCTCAAAATTCTTGGCCTTGACGTTGGTGAGAGCATACTTGAGTTCCGGGTTGAAACCCCTGCGGAACTTTGTCATCTTTCTCGCTTCCGTGGAGATCTCATCTCCGGCGTAGCGAGCCAGACGATTGAACTCTCTTTGGTATTGGAGAACGTCCAGACTGCCTTGTGTGAAAGAATAGAATTCCTCACGCATTTTCTCCATGAGCCCATCGGGAATGTGATGGCGCACGAAAGCTTGCTTGAAATCCTCCCATGTGATTGCCACACTAGGACCTCTAATTTCTTGGAAGTTCTCCCACCAAGACATGGATTGCCCACGGAGAAGGTAGGTCACGTAAGGAACACGGTCCTCGTCAGCCACATGAGCTACCATAAGAGTACGGTTCATTTCACGGAGCCAGTCATCAGCATCCAATGGCTCGGAGGAAGTATCAAACGTGCGCGGATTGAGCTCAAGGAACTCCCGAATAGACACCCGGGTGTTGCCATTACTCCCAAGGTCTTGGTTCTGCTGCATCTGCTTTATAACTTGTGTCATCTGAGACAACACTTTCCCCATCTCAGGTGGCAGTGTGGGTTCTTCGTCACCACTTTCCATCCCGAAGAGGATACCAAGATTAACACACTAACCGGATAACAAAATCCAATATAAGTGCTTAAAAGGATTACTTCAGACGGTAAGTCGACAGCATAGAACAAGGATGGAGGTTAACAACGGATCAACAGATAAGTTGTTACAACGGAAGAGAAGATTTGTGAAGGACAATATCGAAGCAACAACTGGGAAACAGGAGACCACAAACACCTGAGGTACTACGGAGAAAACCCATCCGGGCTTCTAAAGGATCAATATCTACTGCTTAAGGAATAGAGGATCTGCTTCCGGGGCTTATTTGCCACCGTTCTCAATCGTGAGTAGGCAACATGATAAATCATGTCACAACCACCTCCATTCCTATGGTCTAGTAGATATAACCATCCTAGAGAAACCAGGATACGTGAAATCCTAACTTGAAAGTTTAGATGAGAAAGAGAAAAACAACGTTGCACTTCCTTACCAGAAAAGGGAGGGTGGGTGGGGAAAGAAATAAAATGGCAGAATTCCTACTCCACGTTCATTTTTTCCTATAGCTACAAAATAGTTTCTAGACTCAACTGCGACCAGTAAAAGGGATCCTACAGGCAGACAGGCTCTGATACCATTTCTCGCACCCGGACTTCTAGAGGATACTCGCAGTTCCGTTGAACAGTAGATGATTGGATTACGGGGCTTACCGGCACCCGCATCTCTTACGAGTAGGCCAACACACGTATGTGTGACAACCAACCCCTACTGTTCATCGTCTACGTAAACCATCCCATAGAAATCAGGATACTACCATTGACGTACTTCATACCATACACATGGTACATCAACGGCGTTGAACAAAGTGATAGCACAACATATCTCTAAGACACAAAAGATGGAAATAAGTTGCAAATAGCTCTCACTAGAGCAGAGATAGCAAATACAATCATCCAGAGGACACATGTCCCAACAATTCATCATTACATCACAGCGGAAGCATTCAACAGGTCTGAGTACAGACAAAACAATAGGCCCAAGAGGCCGGAAACGAAAGGACGGAGCCCATCCACGAAGTCTCGGATCCTGCCCGGGTCCGCTATCTACTCGTCAACAGCCTCGTCGTACTCCACGTAGTTAGCACCATGGGGATCCTCGGAATCGTAGTCTGCGGAAACCACAGCCCCAAAGGGGTCAGTACATAAACGTACTAGCAAGCAAGACTCACAGTTCACCAAAGTGTAACCCGACAACACCAAGCACAGATGCTTTGGGTTCAACGGAAGAAAGGGTGATATAAAAGATGCGGCAGCGGACTGCACTAACCAACTACAGAAACATACTATAACTTCCGGCTAACAGAAAAGGAGATAAGATAGCGTATCGTAACCAACTACAACTAACTCCAAACAAACCCATCCTGGATCTCGCCCCTTATCCAAAGAAGCAATCCGAGGATAACTCACACAGTTGGATTAATGAGGGTTCAGGTTATTGTGTCAATAAACCTATTACTAGTCAAGTTATCATTAGTAGGTGTAAGTTGTCTGAGTACTTGTTAGCCAGTACTTTCACCAAGTCGTCACATAACCGCGGACAACACGGCTTCTCGAGAAGATTCATCCCTGCAGGGTGTGCTCCAGTACCCGTACACACTCGAGCCACCAACTAAAACTCAGGTGGACTCAACACGAATCGAACCATCTCTACAACCTGTCCTAGGAGCCACAGAGCTATAAGGTCCCGGCCAGTCCGACCTAACCTAAGCGCAAGGGTGAAAACCACACCCCCCGGCACCACAGGCCTCGCCCTATATGCATCATCATCATCATAATCATCACCAACAGTAACCATGGGAGCGACCCATTCATGCTTATGCGCAAATGGAACACCCGAACTAAGTGTGGCTCTTCGGACAAACTGCGGATCAGGTCAAAATCGAGGGGGGTTCCATACTACCACCCGGATGCGTTGAGCACGCTCATCATGGATCAGTAGACAAGACCCTTTTCCTAATTAGGGTTGACACTAGCAGGCCTCAAAACCACGCCGGGCCTCCTGCCGGTGCCTTATCATCAAATTGTTATTACCCAACATTAACAGGTTATTGTTTAAACATCGAGCCCCAGAACATAAGTAACATGGTAATAGAAAGTAACTGACAACAGGCTCGAGCAAAAGCAACCCTAAGCATGCTAGTATGACACTGGCACAAGCAACGGGGTTATAGGAGTGGAGGTGAGGCAATATCAGGTTTAAAGGATAACATGTGGTAGGATCGAACAGAAGCAACGATTCATAGGCTAGCAGAATAGACAACGGAAAGTATCGGTATCCAATGTTGAAAGAAACACGATGGTTCATGTGAGTGAATACTTGCCTGCAAGCTCAGCAGCCTGGTACTGAGCTAGCTCCTCAGAAGGGGTGTCGTAAGTCTCGTCGGTCTCAACGTCGTCGTCTATTCGAGAAGAAACAAACAAACAACGCAGAGAGACAAACAATCAATAACATGGCATAATGCACAATCATGGGATGATGCATGTCAATTTAATTGATGCATCAAAAATAAACTAGTTGACATGGTAACATAACATAATTAAATGGACCCACATGTAATTTGAGTTGCATATGAAAAGCCCATGATTTAAGGTTGAAATAATTGTTTTACAACTACCCAACAGGTGAAGGTGGATTAGCATGATGCATGGATGATGAAAACGAAAAGAAAACAACAATAGAAGCAATTTGATAAGGTTTACCAAGTTTGGAAATTTATTTATTAAGTTATGGAATTTTGGTTCCTTAAAGGTGTTACACAAGCATTTGTTGTTTTCACCCATTTTAATTGTTCAAAACAGGTAACCAAATTCATATTTGGAAAGAACACAAACTTTTAGATGGAAAACATATTTCATTTGTTGAATTTGGATTTAAAATGAGCAAGTTATTAATTTGACAATTTTAATTGCATTAAATAAGAAACAGTTGTTTTCAGCAATTTAAATTATTCAAAACAGCAAACAAAGTTGATATTTGCAAAGTTCATGAAAAATGGGATGGAAAACATATTTTACATGTTGGAATTGGATTTGAATTGCCCAAGTTATGAATTTTGCAATTTAAAAGGGTTTAATTAAAGCATTGAATTATTGCACCACTTTTAGTTAGGGAAAACAATAAACAAATTGCATTGAAAAGGTTGAAAACATGTAGCAAATGTTTTACTGAACATTTTGAGCTATCAAACATAATTTTTGGGTTATGAATAAATTTATTATGCAAGTTTTTATAATCATTCTTATCCTGCCCTTTTTTAGTAAACAGAGGGTAACATGCTCAAAATTAACTCAATTGTGCCCAAATAAAATACCAATGTGTAGAGTTTGTTAAGACAAATTTTTAGAGCCCAAGTTTGCTTGAATTGGATGAGCAGAACTAAAGTTATGAAATTCCAAAGTTTCCACTTTTTATTGCATTTTCAGTAATTATTTATTTAGTGCAAAAATTAGTACAGAAACATATTGCAAACTTGACATTAATAGAAAGATCACAAAATTATGAAGCCACAGGATTTTGAATCATTCAAATTGGAGCAATATTCAATTTTATATGGATTTTAGAATTAAGTGCTCAGATCTGAGTTTCTGAAATTCGGGCAGAAAAAGAAAAAACATAAAAAAGGGTGTTTGATTTTCTGCCTGGGGGGGGGGATCGAACTCGGGACCTGAGGCTTGCGCGCAAGGAACAGCAACCAACTGGGCTGCTGCTGCGGTGTTGAAAGGGGACAGCTAGCAGGGGTTTATGGTTCAGGAACTGCACCGAAATAATTCGGAAAACAAACAGAAAAGGTGGGGGTGCGGGGATTTGATCCCGCGAGCTGCTGCTGCGCAGCGAGCGGACGCAGCCAGCTGGGCTGCTGCGCTGGTGTGATGGATACGGGACGAGTTGGTTTTTGAACCTCACAATCGCTGTTAACTGAAACTGCTGCACGCGCACGACATACAGTCGTTCTCTCTGTCGACGAAAACAGAGCACGAACAGGGAGCAGCAAACTCGACCATGGCCGGAAGGAATCGAGGTGCAAACGGCAAGGAATCAAGAGGGTGAGGTAGGGAATGGAAATAGGGTCTTACCCTCGTCGCAGGGACGGCCGCGGCACGGCCGGGGGGTGGCGGAGATGTCGGCGGCGAGCTCCGGCGGCCGGCGTCCGTGGCAGCAAGAAACGGGGGCGAGGTCCTCGATGGCGGCGGAGAGGTGGGAGACAGGAGGGAGAGGAGGCGGGTAGCGATAGGGTTAGGGTTAGGGTTAGGGTTAGGGTAGATATAGGAGGGAGGGGTGGGGTGGAGCAGCACCTGTCGCTGTCCATGGCTGACCTGCATCGTACGGAGGTAGGGGGAGACCGGTACCGGGCTGCAGCCTGGTGGGCTGGGCCTGCCTCTCCCCCTCTCCTGCGTTTTTTTTTGCTTTTTATTTTTTGTTTCCTCTGTTTTTTTTTTTTTGCTGCACGAGAAATAGGAAGGAATAGCTAGGTTTTGGGGTGTAAAATTTAGGGAAAAAATTTATGTTACTTATTTATGTAATAGCAACAATAATGCAACTTTTTGTTTTACAAAAAGTTCAAAAAAAAAGAGGTTTGTGATTTGATTCAAATTTGGATGGATTTGATGATTAAGTGACTTAGTGAAAACAAGAATTAAATGTGGTGATCATATAGTTTTAATTGGAATCAAATGATTATAATTGTTTTGGTAATTTTCATTATTTGAAATTGGGTGCTGTTTGAAATTGGAATTGAATTTGAATGACATTTGAATTAAGTGAATTATTAAGAACAAATTAATAGTGAGCCTTTTATTTTTCATGGGAACAAATTGGATGTTTTAATTGAACTTTTATTTGGAAAATAAATTGTAACATAACAAGTATGAACCAAAGCATTTGATTAATGTTTGAAATTCAATTGTGAAAACAAATGAAACAGATGAAAACAAATGAAATCAAATGCAAAACAAATGCAAACAAAAAGCAATGACTATGATGACATGATGCAAAGCATAACTTAACAAGAAATAAAACATTCTAGGGGGAGTTTTTTTTCATACTTGGGATGTTACAGTCCTCATGTGAGAACTATATTGCGAGGCCATTGCTACTGAGCGAAACTTCGAAAGGGTTAAGTGGAAGCGAGAGAGGCGAGTTACCCAGGTTCGGCCCCTCGATTGAGGGTAAAACCTACTCCTGCCTTCTTACTATTGGGAAACAAGGTCTTGATTACAGAGGGCGATTCCGGCTCTCGATGTCTCGAGCTACCTTGCTATTGACTTAGAACTTGTCTATCTACGTCCCAGGGTCTCGCCTTATATAGTGGACGAGACCCCCGGGTTACAGAGAGATCCGGGTTATACTCGTCGTCGGAGTCCTAGCCTTCTCCGGTTCCTGTTCGTCCCGTTTCGGTTCTTCTTATGACCCGGTCTCTCCCGTCCGACCTTAAGCAGCTCTCCCTGCCTTGGGCCTCCGAGTCATCTATCTTGGGCCTTGGGCTGGCTCCTTTGTCCTTTCCGGGTTACGCCCATGGTAACCCGGATCTTTCTCTGCCTAGTGACCATCTCAAATCCGGTTCTTCTTGATATAAACCGTATCAGATACTCGGAACCGGCTTAAGTAGATTCCGGTTTTTGTGGGTGGTTGGTGAGGCCCCCTCTCACCTATTCCCCCAACATTAGCCTCCAGGTTAATGCGAACACTTAAGCCGAAACTTACGCTGTTCGCGTTAAGCTAATCCCGGTGTAAATCAAACATAAAATCATTTGCTGAAGACTAAACTCACTTCTACACCAGTTCTGGTTGGCCCAGATCCTACCAAACCTTTCCAGATATTCTGTGATGCTTCTCTCCAAGGTCTAGGTGCAGTTCTTATGCAAGAACGTCAAGTTGTGGCTTATGCTTCACGTCAGTTGAACGCACATGAGCTCAATTATCCCACTCATGACCTTGAACTTGCAGCAGTTGTGTTTGCCCTCAAGAAATGGAGACAATACTTGTTGGGTAATCGCACTGAAATCTTTTCCGACCATAAGAGTCTGAAGTATATCTTCACTCAACCAGATCTAAACCTCAGGCAAAGGAGATGGATTGAGAAGATCAAAGACTTTGATCTTACCATTTCTTACACTCCAGGCAAGGCTAATGTTATGGCCGATGCTCTCAGTCGCAAGTCGTATTGCAATAATCTCATGATCATGGAAAGCCGACCTCCTCTTCATGAAGAATTTCAGAAGCTGAACCTTGGTCTTGTTACTCAAGGCTATCTTGCAAACTTGACAGCCAGTCCAACTCTCGAGGACAAGATTCGTTCTGAACAACTTCGTGATGCTGAAATCAAGAAGATGGTAGAACACATCAAAGAAGGCAAGTTGAAATTTAAGTCCTTCTCAATCGATGACAAGGGAACTGTGTTCTTCAAAGGACGCATTGCAGTTCCTCAAGTTCAAAGTCTCAAAGATGTCATTCTCAAGGAGGCTCATGAAACTCCTCTCTCCATACACCCTGGAAGTACAAAGATGTACCAGGATCTCAAGACGCTGTATTGGTGGCCTGGCATCAAACGTGAAATTGCTCAATACGTTTCTGAATGCGACGTTTGTCAACGTGTTAAGGCAGTTCATCAGAAAACATCCGGTCTTCTCCAACCTCTGAAAATCCCTGAGTGGAAGTGGGACATGATTGAAATGGATTTCGTCACGGGTTTCAAAAAGTCCAAGAAGGGCAACGATGCAATCTTCGTTGTCATTGATCGTCTCACTAAAGTAGCTCACTTCTTCCCTGTCAAAGAAACAATCTCAGCTAGTCAGTTAGCAGAGCTCTACACAGCAAAGATTGTTCCTCTTCATGGTGTTCCATTGGAAATAAGCTCAGACCGTGGAAGAATATTCACTTCTCATTTCTGGAAAAGCTTTCAAGAAGCGTTGGGCACCAAACTTCTGTTCAGCACAGCCTACCATCCTCAGTCTCAAGGGAAAGTCGAAAGAGTCAATCAGATTCTCGAGGATATGCTTAGAGCATGTGGTCTCTCCTTTGGCATGAAATGGGAGGAATGTCTTCCATATGCTGAATTCTCCTACAACAACAGCTTCCAGGAAAGCCTAGGCATGGCACCATTTGAGGCTCTCTATGGCCGCAGATGCAGGAGTCCAATCAATTGGTCTGGAGCTGGTGAACGTTCACTCTTAGGCCCTGACATTTTTAAGGAAGCCGAAGAGAAAGTTCGCATCATTCGTGACAATCTCAAGATTGCTCAGTCTCGTTGGAAAAGCTACTGTGACAGCAAGCACAGGGATATGGTCTATGCACCTGGTGACAAAGCATATCTCCGTGTAACTCCCCTCAGAGGCACTCATCGTTTTGGTGTCAAAGGAAAGCTTGCACCAAGATACATTGGTCCTTTCAACATTCTCTCAAGGCGTGCAGAAAATGCCTATCGTCTTGAACTTCCAGAAAAACTATCCAAGGTGCACGATGTGTTTCACGTGTCACAGCTCAAGAAGTGCTTCAAAGATCCAGGTCGTGCAGTTGATCACGATTCCATTGATCTGCAAGAAGACCTCTCTTATGAAGAGCACCCTGTTCGCATTCTCGATGAGACCGAGCGCAAAACTCGCAACAAGAGCACCAAGTTCTTGAAAGTGCAGTGGTCCCATCATTCCGATAAAGAGGCAACGTGGGAGACCGAAGAGGATCTTCGCAAGAAGTATCCGGACCTTTTCTCTTCTCAGTAGGAATCTCGGGGCGCGATTCCTTCAAGGGGGGGTGTTTTGTAACATCCCAAGTATGAAAACTCCTTTAGAATGTTTGCTTCTTGTTTATTTATGCTTTGCATCATGTCATCATATTCATTGCATTTGTTTTCCATTTGTTTTCCCTTGTTTTCTATTTGATTTTCAAACCAAAATTTCAAATTCTTGTTTCATACTTGTTCTGTTACAATTTTCAAATAAAAAGTTCAAATCAAAACATCAAATTGTTTCCAATAAACTACAAAGTTCAAACTATTGAATTGCTTAAGTTCAAATATTGAAATAATCTCAAATTCATTCAAATTCAAATAAAATACAGACAGCAACCATTTTGAAATTTTTGAAAAACAGAAAGTTGCACATCTGTGCTTTCACAATAAATAAACTATACAAAATTTTCCCTAAATTTTTCTAACCCAAAAACTATCCTTTTCTTCCTTTTTTTCTTTTCAGCAAAAAAAAACAGAGAGAACCAAAATAAAATAAAAAGGAAAACAGAGAGGGGAGGGCAGGCCAGCCCACCACACCCCCACGATGCCAGCCCGCTTCCACCCTTCCCCCACCTCCGTACGTGCTGACGGCAGCAATGGAGGAAACCGACAGAGCCTTCCCCCACAGCTCCACCGCACCCCCTCCTTATCTACCCTCCCCCCGAGGGCAACCCTAACCCTAAACCGAGCTCTCCTCCTTCTTTCTCCCATCTCCGCCGCCACTGTTGAGGAGAACGCCGCCGTTTTTCCCGCGGCCTGTCGCCGCTCGCCGAGCTCGCCGCCGCCGTCTCCGTCCACCTCCGGCCACGTTGACACTACCCATGCGACGAGGGTGAGTTTCTAGTCCGATTCGCTCTGTTTCCCTGCTTGTTCCCGTGCAGTAGACGCCGCGTTTCCGGTCGTAGTTCCGTCGCTGGCTCTGTCCGTCGATGATTCCGGCAGAGGCCAAAGTCTTAACTTTTGCGTTTAGTTCAGTTAGCACCACTTAGTAGGTTCAAAACCGCACCAATCCCGTATACAGCAAACAAGCCGCAGCAGCCCAGCTGGTCCTGTTCCTTAGCTCCCTACGCTTGCCCGTGGGTTCGAATCCCGGCCACCCCCCCCTTTTTTCTGGTTTCTTTTCCGAATTGTTTCGGTAGCGTTTCTGAACCTCAAACCCCCCTTGCATCGTAAGTACAACACAGAAGCAGCGCTGACCAGATGGCCAGCGCAGTCACGCGCGCACACAGGCAGCAGCCCTGGGTTCGATCCCTCCCCCGCGCGATAACACACACCTTTTATTTTATTTTTTTGTTTCAGATCCAGATCCACTCCTATTCGCACACAAGTCCCTGTAGTTATTTCTAGGTCCCTGTTAAATTTTTTTTTCTAAGTCCCTGGCTGCTATTTAAAATGGCAGAACACACCCTCAACTTTAAAAATGCATAACTAATTCATTACAACTCCAAATTCAACATTTTAAATATGTTTTCCATACCAAATTAAATTCTCTACCTAAATATAAATTTTGTTTGCTGTTTTGAATATTTTAAATTGGTGAAATACTTGAATCCTTGTTTAATTCATTTAATTTTGCAAAATTCATAACTTGGGCATAAAAATTCCAAATTTAACAAATAACATATGTTTTCCATTCCATTTTTCATGTACTTTGCAAATATAAAATTTATGTTCTGTTTTGAATAATTAAAATTGATTAAATAATTTAAACCTTGTTTAAATCATTTAAAATTGCTAAATTCATAACTTGGTCAAATTAAATTCTTTTTGAACATATTAAATATGTTTTCAAACCAGAAAAATATAATCTTTTCAAATATGAATTTTATTTAATGTGTTGAACAAATAAAATTCAAATAATGTTAATACTTGATTTAAATCCAATTAAATCTTGTTTAAACTTGTTTAATTCATAATTAATTCATTCTAATTCCTTTTTCAACAAATGAAACATGTATTCCACCTAAAATTTTGTGTTCTTTCCAACTATGAACTTTGTTATCTATTTTGAACAATTAAAGTTGGTGAAAACAACAAATGTTTGTGTAACTCATTTAAGAAACCAAAATTTCATAACTTAATAGATAAAATTCCAAACTTGGTAAACAACAAATCAAATTGAATCTATTGTTGTTTTCTTTTGTTTTCCTCATCCATGCATCATGTTAATCAACTTTCATATGATGATTATTTGTATATCATTTAATCCAACCTTTAATTCATGGGCTCTCCATGTGCAATCCAAATTGCATATGGGTCCATTTAATTATGTTACCATGTCAACTAGCTTACCTTTGATGCATCAATTAAATTGTCATGCATCATCCCATGATTGTGCATTATGCCATGTTATTGAGTGTTTGTCTCTCTGCGTTGTTTGTTTGCTTCTTATCGAATAGACGACGACGCTGAGACAGACGAGGTTTACGACACTACTTCTGAGGAGTTATCCCAGTACCAGGCTACTGAGTTTGCAGGCAAGTATTCACTCACATGAACCATTGTGTCCTTTCCACAGTGGATATCGATACTTTCCGTTGTCTATTCTGCTAGCCTTAAGATTCGTTGCTTGTGTTCCGATCCTATCACATGTTATCCTGTACCCCTGATATAGCCTCACCTCCACACCTATAACCCTGCTCCTTGTTGCCCGTGTCTTACTAGCATGCTTGGAGTTGTTACTGCTCGAGTCTGATGTCCGTTATTTCTGTTACTATATTTATTATGTTCTGGGGCTCGATGTTTAAACAATCAACCTGTTAATGTTTGAGGTAATGCTAATTTGATGATAAGGCACCGGCAGGAGGCCCGGCGTTGTTTTGAGGCCTGCTAGTGTCGACCCTAATTAGGAAAAGGGTCTTGTCTACTGATCCATGATGAGCGCACTAACCGCATGTGGGAAGCGTGTATGGGCGCCCCCCTCAATTTGATTCGATTCGCATCTCGTCCAAATCGCCTCATTTAGTTCGGGTTTTCCATTTGCCGCACGCATATGCAGGTACGAACCCGAGGCCAGGGTGGAAACTTTTGTAGTCGGCATTTAGGGAGACACGTTCTTAGAGTGCTATGAGGGTCCCCTTTTCTTCGTGGGGCTTTATTAGTCGTGCGCTCAATTGCACGGGGTTCTTTGTGCTTGATGCGAAGAAGAGTTGAGTTGTGTTGAGTGCCCCGCTTGGTGGAAGGGCCATTCCATCTGGCGGGTTATTCTTACGTGTACGGCCAAATTGGTGCATCCCTGCAGGGTTAAATCTTCTCGAGAAGCCGTGTTGTCCGCGGTTATGGATGACTTGGTGAAAGTACTGGCTAACAAGTACTCAGACAACTTACACCTAATGATTAACAATTTGACTAGTAATAGGTTTATTGACACAATAACTTGAACCATCATTAATCCAACTGTGTGGGTTATCCTCGGATTGCTTCTTTTGGATAAGGGGCGAGATCCAGGATGGGTTTGTTTGAGGGTAGTTATAGTTGGTTCCGATACGCTATCTTATCCCTCTCTTTTAGCCGGAAGTTGTAGCGTGTTTCTGTAGTTGGTTAGGGCAGTCTGCTGCCGCACTTTTGTATCATCTATTCTTCCGTTGAACCCAAAGCATCTGTACTTGGTGTTGCCGGGTACACTTTGGTAACTTGTGAGTCTTGCTTGCCAGTACTTGTCTGTACTGACCCCTTTGGGGCTGTGGTTTCCGCAGACTACGTTTCCGAGGATCCCCATGGTGGCTACTACGTGGAGTATGACGAGGCTGCTGACAAGTAGATAGCGGACCCGGGCAGGATCCGAGACATCGTGGATGGGCTCCGTCTTTTCGTTTCCGGCCTCTTAGGCCTATTTGGATCTTGTCTGTACTCAGACACTTTGGATGCTTCTGCTGTGATGTAATGGTGAATTGTTGGGACATGTGTCCTCTGGATGATTGTATTTGCTATCTCTGCTCTAGTGAGAGCTATTTGCAACTTATTTCAATCTTTTGTGTCTTAGAGATATGTTGTGATATCACTTGTTCAAATGCCGTTGACGTACCATGTGTGTATGTTATGAAGTACGTCAATGGAAGTAGTCGGATTTCTATGGGATGGTTTACACAGACGATGGATAGTAGAGAATGGTTGTCACACGTGTACGTGTTGGCCTGCTCATATTGAGATGCGGGTGCTGGTATGCCCCGTAAGCCATTTGTTCTACTGTTTAGCGGACTGTGAGTATCCTCTAGAAGTCCGGGTGCGACACAAGGCCGGAGGAATCGGAAAGAAGAAGAAGACCGAAGGTGCCTCCGGTTCTGTCGTAGATAAGTCCCGACGAGGGATGATGCAAGTAAACTGGTGTAAGTCGGAGATGACTCAAGGCCGGCTTACGGAGATGGAAGACTCCGGGTTACTGCCAAAGAACCTTGGCGTGCCCCGAGGAATTAGATCTGGCCTGATCCTAGGCCGGACGAGGTAATAATCTTCGAAGCCCATATCTTCGCGGTTTTTTCCCTCCCGGGTCCCATTTCTTCCGCCGGCTTTTAAGCTAGTATGGCCTTCATCTTCAAGATCTTCCCCCCAATTCTATACTCAATGCCAGCAACTTCGTTGTTCTCTTTGAAGATAATCTCAAAATAGAGCCAAACCTAGATCTTTTTATCGAGTACTTTTACTGCAACAAACACCCGGAGGTAGCCGGGGGTGAACTAATCCACTGCGGGGGTGTCTCGTTTCAGAGGCGAAAGGATATTGCCTATCCGGGTATCCCCCTAGCTAGTCACCCAAAGCTCTGGCAAAAATCTTTGTTTTACATTAAGAACAACTCTCCCAAAGATGAATCGACCCTTCTGGGTTATCGCCCAGAGCGTCTTGTTTATACTAGCACTATGAACTCCTATGCCAAACCTGTTGATAGAACAAAAATCAAGCCCCTTCTCAAACGGGTCACTTCCTTGATAGTTCATGGTCTAACTGGTTTAGATCTGAACAAGACATGGGTGGATTGGCGTATCCGACCCGTCAGTATTAGGAACCGGCTATTCCACGAATGCACCGGTTTATGCGATCCTATGCGATATTCCCAGTCTCCAGTTTCCAAGTCTGATATGGTAGCTGCTCTGAAGGACTTGGTTGGAATAAAAAGAGAAAGATTCTTCGATGTTGGCCTTGCTGCCAGTTGCGCTTCTAACCCGACTCCTCCAGTAAGTTTATCTTTTTATGAGTAACCTTCATTCATTAAGACTGTGCACATATTAACCCTGATTTTGTCCGGTTTACAGCCCACAGATCCCTTCTGGGTCACCACTCAAGAGCCAGCTTCTCCTCCTGAAGTTGATGAATCAGAGGAGCAAAGTGATAAAGAGGATGAGGTTTCTGAATTTGACTCCCTTGGTCACTTTCACAATCGATTTGCTGACGCTGGTTACTCGCATGATGAGCTGGTAGATCAAGAGAATGCCGGGTTAGGCCAAGGAGGAGCTAGTCAAGAGGTGCCGGATCAGGACGCTCCGGATATCGTTCCCACCACTCCCATTACTGGTTCTAATGTGGTGGATGAGAAGGACTCCCCCGCATGAAATAAGAGGACCCGGCAAGCTGTTGCAAAGGTGCCTATGTCTAGACTGTCCAAAAACACCCTTTGAACCCATCCTCACATATAGAGAAAACGCAGGACAACGAAGAGGCCAGCATGAAGGAGGACTTGGAGCTCCGGGTCAAGTGAGTTAGAAGCAGGTATGCTTGAGAAAACTCCTCTCCGCCAGGTTTCCAAGGCTCGAGTTTTGCCTACCCCTTCACATCTTTTGGCCGGAAAAATCAGGCCTGAGCTGAGTCGTCCTTTTCATTCAGATTCTCCCAATTCCAACTCACCCCATTTCAGCGGGGCCAACGAGTTTTCCATTAACTCTGGGTAAGCTAGCTCTACAACCTTTGGTTCATAACTACCAATATTTAGTTATGCAATCCGGCTTATGATTTTCATTTCATTGCAGAGCCCAAGCTGTGTTGAAGGTTAACCCCATCTCAACTGCTGCTATTGCTGCAAATCTTGAGGAGAGGGTCTTTCGAGAAGAAGAGGATGAACCGGCTGCTCGATCGCCAGGTAATGTTGATGATCTTATACAAACCATTGAACAAGAGGTGAATCCGGTTGATGACACATCGAGTAATGATCCTCCGGTTGTTTCTGATTCGGATGTAGTCATAACCGTCTCCCAAACTACCCAGGATGTTGGAACCTCCACTGTGCTTTCCTAAGTTACAGAAGATTTGAAGGCAACGCCAGAGGTTAAGACAGCTCCCTCCAACCTGAACATCGAAGGCCAGGATTTTGATACACTGGCTCGAGAACTTTCTGAGAACCGGCGCCGCGCAGATGGGATCATAGAGTTTTTGAAGAAAAAAATATGAGGTAACCTTGATAGATATAACCTGTAGCCCTCAGTCTTCCAGTTTATATCTATAACATGAACTTGAAAATTTATTGTTGAATGTTTTGAAGTGAAAAGTTGTAGCCCCCAAGGGTCGGTTTACAAATTTATTGTGAACCGGGACTTGTTCTGCTTTTATACTTAACCATTGAAATTTAAACTGAAATAGTGTAGCCCCCAAGTGTCGGGTTGCAAGTCTGCAACTACTCGGGATTTAATCATAGCTGATAACCCACTTATTGAAACTGAAATAGTGTAGCCCCCAAGTGCCGGGTTGCAAGCCCGCAGCTACTCGGGACTTGAAAATATTATATGGAATAGGCTAGAAATTCTTGCAAACTCCTAATATTCCGGGTTATGTTGTTAGAAACCGGAATTTCTTCTAGTTATAATTGGAATCTGATGATAACTTGTTGTTTTTATGTAACCAATGATCGTGCAGAGTCTTGAATCCTCCTCTGAAAAGGAGATTTCAAATTTGAAGAGCCTGCTAGCACAAGAGGCCCAGAAAACTGAAGATGCCAGGACCGGGCAACAAGAGCTGGAGAATAAAGTTACTGAGGCAGCCAAAACTTGGTCTGTTCTCCAGCAGGACTTTGAGAACCGGGAAAAGGCTCTTATTGCAAGAGCAGAAAATGCTGAAAAGGAGTTAGATGAAACCCAAAGCAGCTTTTCCAAGGTGAAGGACTTGCTAGGAGAGATCACTTGCAGCGTGTTTGGTAAGTTTGATCCATATGCATCACATTTATGCCCTGCTTTTCCGGTTCATGATCTCCTTTGCCTTGTTATAATTATCCTGTTTTTGATCAAAGTGTTTTTGTAATTGGCAGGCAGAATACATGACAATAACCTCCAGCTTCCTGACCTGAAATTGAAGGCTCTATTCACCTTGATCCGGCAGATGTATGTTGGAGGAGGAGAATTCATTAAGTCCGTCAGGAACTGGGACAACGCCCCCAAGAGAATCCATGAGATTTTTGTGGAACTAACTCAAGTTGCACAATGGATAGAGGAACACAAAAATTCATCCTGCCGTCGTGGAGCCATCAAGGTCATGTCCCTGGCCAAAGTGTATCACCTGGAATTGAATCTGGATCTCCTTGTGAAAGGTTTCCCAGAGTATCGGGCAGACATGACCAAGTATGAGAGGAAGGACTTTGCCAAGATTGAAAAGGAGTGTCGGTTCCAAGCTTGCACCATTGTAGAAAAAGTGAAGCTGAAGGAACTTTGTCCGGGTTACACTTCCTCGGGTGAGCGCAAGAAGGCTTTCTCTCCTCAAGTTGTAGCTGTCGTCCGCCAAGCTCCGCAGAAGAGTCGGCTTTCTGTAGCCTCTTCATCTGGTGTGCCTCAATCTTTTACTCCTTTGGTTTCTGCTCCACCGCGCCCTTTATATGAACCGGAGGATACCAATGATGCTTTGGCTCAACTGGAGTGGAAGTACGTTTCGGCTGTTGAACTTGAAGAAGCAGAGAATGCCGCAAGTAGACGATGAAGATCACCCGAAGGTTCAAGACCCGGATTCTGGCGCTGGGTTAGACGATGCTCAACAGAAAGGAAAATCGGTTGCAGAATAAACATTTGGTTCCTGCAATAGTAATTCAACCCAGATGGGTTTGTAATAGGCTAGATAAACTATTTTATTTCTAGCTCTATTTTTTGAAAGTGTGCATGTGCACTTATGCTACAGTTGGTATATAACTCTGTTTTCTTGCTAAGTTATGCAAAAATTTCCGGGTTACCTATTTCTGCAACATCTTTGATTTGTGTTCGAAGCTTTTCTTGACTTGGTTTTTCTTTGCTTTCTAGGTCAGCCGGTTTTTTGCATGACATATTATAGTGTTTGCAACTCTCGCGAGTTTAGGGTCATAGTAACCCGGTTTTGCCGGGTTATAACATGATTGACTCAACCAGGTTTAAACATGTAGGTCATAAAATTGCGTGTAACCACTGACTGGCAGGCAAGTATAACCAATATAGTTTGGTGCATGCCAGATTGTTGAGATATAGACTGTGCTCTAGCATCAGTCCCCAAGTAATTATATATGAAAAACTTTCTGGAACAATGATAATTTCCTAGAACAAATCTCAATAACTCAGATTTGTGAAGTCTGCATTTTATTGCCAATATAACATAGTGATTACAATGATCCTACGTATAATATAGTCTCAACTGGGCTATGTTCCATGGTCTTCCAGTTTCGTCCTCAGATGTTCGCGATTTATCAGCATCACGTATATCAATGAGGTAATATGATCCATTGTGTAGTTTCTTGCTTACAACAAACGGTACTTCCATGATGGAATTAGCTTGTGCATCCCATCCTTTTTCTGGATCAGGCGTAACACTAAGTCCCCTTCCTAAAAACTTCGAGTTTTAACCTTGCGGCGATGATAGCGACGCAAGTCCTGCTGATATATGGATGGCCTGGATGCTGCGAGGTCGCGTGCTTCTTCCAAAGAATCAAGCGAGTCTTGACGAGCTAACTCATTCTGGGTTTCCACATAAGCAGCCACTCTTGGTGAATCATAACAAATATCACTTGGCAAAACTGCCTCAGCCCCATAAACCAGAAAAAACGGTGTGTAACATGTTGATCTGTTTGGGGTAGTTCTTATGCTCCATAAAACAACAGGTAACTGTTCGACCCAGCACCCAACAGTCTTTTCTAATGGGACCTGGAGTCTAGGTTTGATACCATTTTGTAATTCCTGGTTAGCTCGCTCTGCTTGTCCATTAGACTAGGGATGTGCCACTGAAACAAGGTCAGGTCGTATATGGTTATGTTCACAAAACTTCTGCATTGCTCCTTCTGAAAAATTCGTCCCATTGTCTGTTATAATGCTATGTGGGTAACCAAACCTAAAATCAGTTTTCTCAAGAACTTGACTGTTGTAACCGCGTCACATTTACTGATTGGTTCTTCTTCTACCCACTTTGTAAACTTGTCAACTGCCACCAATAGATGAGTCTTTTAATCAGACGACTTTTTGAAAGGTCCTACCATGTCAAACCCCCAGACTGCAAAAGGCCAAGTTATGGGAATCATACGCAGATCCTGAGCTGGCATGTGATCCTGTCTTGCATATCTCTGACATCCTTCGCATGTTCTCACTATTTGTTCTGCATCAGCATTTGCAGTTAACCAGAAAAATCCATGTCTGAAAGCCTTATTGACCAAAGATCTGGAACTTGCGTGGTGGCCACAATCTCCTGAATGGATTTCCTTCAAAATCTGACACCCTTCTTCCGGAGAAATACATCTCTGGAAGATTCCAGTCATGCTTCGCTTATATAACTCACCATTGATAATTGTGTATGAATTCGACCTTCTTATAACCTGATGAGTGATAACCTCTTTCTGCGGGACCTCGCCCCTCATAAGATACGCCAGATATGGTTCGGTCCACTCCGGGATTATATGCAAAGCAGCTACCAATTCTGATTCAGGATCTGGGTTTGCCAGGTCTTCCTTTGTTGGAATTTTAACTAACGGGCTATGAATTTCATCCAGACAAACGTTGGATGGAACCTGTTTTTTCTGGGAACCTAGACGAGACAATGCATCAGCTGCTTCGTTGAGACGTCGATCGATATGATCGACTTGATATTCTTGGAAATGTCCAGCCAGCTGGGTAGCTGCTCGCCTATAGGCTGCCATAACTGGGTCTTTAGAATCCCAGGTTCATGTAACTTGTTGAGAAACAAGGTCTGAATCACCCAAGCATCGAATCCGGGTTATACTCATTTCTTTTGCAATTCAAAGCCCATGAAGCAAAGCTTCATATTCTGCTGCATTATTAGTGCATTTAAATGAAATTTGTATGACATATCGAAACTTATCACCTCTTGGGGATGTTAAGACCACACCAGCTCCTGAACCTGTCAGTTGTAGTGACCCATCAAAATGCATAGTCCAATATTTAGTGTCTGGTTTATCTGGCGGAACCTATAATTGTGTCCAGTCATTTATGAACACGATCAGGGCTTGAGATTTTATTGCGGTCCTTGGCTCATATTTGATATGATACGACCCCATCTCAATAGCCCACTTTGCAACTCTCCCTGTTGCTTCCCTATTCTGAATAATATCGGACAGAGGTGCTGAACTGACCACAGTAATGGGATGTTCCTGAAAATAATGTTTCAATTTATGACTAGCCATGAATACCCCCAAAAACCAGTTTCTGCCAATGTGGGTAACGCTGCTTTGACTCTGTCAGGACCTCGCTCACATAGTAAACCGGCTGCTAGACAAGACCTTCTTTTCCTTCCAGTTTACGTTCCACAACCACAACCACACTTACATCCATGTTGTTTGCTGCAATATATAATAACATGGGCTCTTTCTTCTTAGGTGCAGCCAATATAGGTGTCTTGGAAATTTGTTTTTTCAGGGCCTCAAATGCCTCATCAGCTTATTGATTCCACAGAAAGGTGTCAGTTTTCTTCAAGAGTCGGTATAAAGGTATGACATTTTCTCCCAGTCTGCTTGTAAACCGGCTCAAGGAAGCAACGCAACCTCTCAACTTCGGAATGTCTTTCAAGCAAACCGGTTTTTTCAGGTTATGTATGGCCTGAATTTGTTTCGGGTTTGCTTCAATTCCTCTCTCTGAAATAATGAAACCTAGTAATTTTCCAGCTGGTACTCCAAAAACACATTTTTTTGGATTGAGCTTCATCTTACATCTGCGTAAACTGGCGAACGTTTCCTCCAAGTCTGAGATCAAAGTGTCACCTTTTTGGGATTTGACCACTATGTCATCCACATAAGCGTGCACGTTTCGTCCGATCTGGCTTTCCAAACAATTCTGGATACACCTTTGATAAGTTGCTTCTACATTTTTTTCAGTCCGAAGGGCATTGACGTATAACAGAATGCTCCAAAGGGTGTAATGAATGAGTCTTCTCTTGATCCTCTTCCTTCATTTTGATTTGATGATAACCTGATTAAGCATCCAGGAAACATAGCAATTCGCAACCAGCCGTAGAGTCTATAATCTGATCGATACGGGGTAAGACGAACGAATCTTTAGGACGTGCTTTGTTCAAATCTGTGAAATCTATGCACATTCTCCAAGTTCCGTTTTTCTTTAGGACAAGAACTGGATTGGCTAACCACTTTGGGTGTAACACTTCTACTATGAACCCTGCTGCGAGAAGCCTAGTTATCTCCTCTCCAATTGCTTTCCTCCTCTCATCATTGAAATGATGGAGGAACTGACGAATAGGTTTCAGGTTAGGATCCACACTCAAACTATGCTCAGCAAGTTCCCTTGGAACAGCTGGCATGTCATAAGGTTTCCATGCAAAGATGTCCCAATTCTCACGGAGGAACTTGATGAGCGCGCTTTTCTATTTATCCGTCGAGCCCCCACGATGAACTTCTTAGATGAGTCACTGGGGGTAAAGTCCACCAGCTTGGTGTCTTGATCAGACTTAAATTTTAACTTGGAATCAGCTGAAGGTTTCTTGAGGGAGGTCACGTCCTCTGGATCAACTTGCAACTTATAAAATTTTAATTCCTCTTCTGCACAAGCGGTCTCTGCATAAGTTGCATCACCTTCCTCACACCCTAAAGCTATGTCTCTATCACCGTTGACAGTAATATTTTTGTGGGGACCGAGCATCTTCAGCTTGATGTATACATAGCAGGGTCTTGCCATACTTGGCATAAGCTGGCCGTCCGAATAAAGCGTGGTACGGGCTTTTGAATTTGACCACTTAAAATGCTAACATCTCTGTCCTGTAATTTTCAAATACTCCAAAAGCAACTTCAAGATATATTTTTCCGATAGGTTGTGCGGACTTACCAGGTACAATCCCATGAAACACAGTTGATGATTGCTGAAGTTGTTTCTCTTGCAGGTTCATCCTTTTGAATGTATCATAGTAAAGTATGTTTATGATGCTTCCTCCATCCATCAACACTTTGTCTAAATTATATCCTCCAAATTGTGGAGCCACAACCAGGGCTATGGCTCCCGGATTATCAACTCGTGGAGGATGATCGGCTCAACTCCAGGTTATGGGTTGTTCTGACCAATTTAGCCACCTAGGAACAGTAGGAGCTATTGTGTTGACTGCAGGCTTATGCACCTTTCGTTCTCTCCTGCATGAACTGGTAGTAAATACATGATATTGGCCCGAGCTTAATTGCTTTGGATTTGTTTGAAACCCAGAATTTCCTCCTTGGTGACTGCCACCTGAGTTAGTTCCCTGGTTACCCTGACCATGATGACCCGGATTATGATTTCTAGGTCCAGGATTGCGAGCTCCTGATTTGCTATGGATGGCGTGTTGGAAACCCCAAGACGAAGGCGTGATGAGCAAGTGGCAAGAATTTCCCTCAGTTAAGAGACAAGGTTATCAATCTAGTAGGAGGAAGAGGATCTCAGGAAGGTTGATGCCATTGACGGTGGTGCTGGCGCTTCACCAGTGTCAGCAACAACGTGGAACCTACACACAACACAACCAAAATACTTTGTCCCAACGGTGCAGTGAGGTTGTCAATCTCACCGGTCTTGCTGAAAACAAAGATTAGACGTAAAGTGTGGAAAATGATGTATGCTTGAAGTAAGTAAAGAAAGCAGTAAATAGTTGTGGTTTGTTTAACATTGTGAAAAAATGGACCGGGGTTCATAGGTGTACTAGTGGTGTCTCTCCATAAAATATAGCATGCTGGGTGAACAAATTACAGCTGGGCAATTGACAAATAGAGGTTGCACCGTAGTGCACAATATAACATGATGATTACTATTATATTTAGTGCGGGCATTACAACAATATACATAGACCGACATCCATCTGCATCTATGACTAATAATCCACCCTCAGGTTATCATCCGAACCCCCTTAGGTATTAAGTTGCAAGCAACAGATAACTGCATTAAACAAAGTGTGTAATGTAAGCAATGATTATGCACGCGGGCACTCTCACCGCTGTTTTCTCCCTAATGGAAACATCACATCCCCCCTTCACATTTCTGTCACTCGAGCAAGGTGGTGAGGAGGCATGAACCCACTATCGAGCATAAATACTCCCTCTTGGAGTCACTAGCAATTACTTGGCCAGAGCAACCACTAGCAACAGAAAGCATGAAAGATCACAAATAGCATATGCAAATAAAGACTATAATCAACTTGGCATAAGGTCAATATTCATAGGATCCCAGCAAACACAGCATATAGAATTACATAAGATCAATCTCGGTCATGATAGGCAACTCACGAGATCTAAACATGGAGGCATATGAGGAGAAGACAACCATATAGCTACAGCTACGAACGCGTAGTCCAAGGATGAACTACTCACGCATCACTCCGGAGGTAGGCATGGTGATGTAGAAGCCTCCGGTGATGATCTCCTCTCCGGCAGGGTGCCAAAAACAGCTTCAGAACCCCTCTGATCTAGGGTTGACGGTGACGGCGGTTGTGGAACTTTTCGGGAATTTTTGATCAGGTGCTTAGGGTTTTCCATCCGGGGGGATTAAATAGGCGAAAGGGAAAAGGCGGTGGAGCTCCAGGGGCCGCACACCCATAGGTGACGCGCCAAGGGGGACCCGCGCCACCCTATGGTGTGTCCCCCCTGTTGCCCGTCTTCGACTCCTCTTCGGTGTTCTGGATGCTTCCAGGGAAAATAGGAACTTCGGGCTTTGTGGGGTCCAATTCCGAGAATGTTTCCAGAACAACTTTTCTGAAACCAAAAACAGCAGAAAACAGGGAACTGGCACTTGGCATCTTGTTAATAGGTTAGTCCCGGAAAACGTATAAAAATGCTATAAATAAGGGAGAAAACAAGTAGCAATTGACATAATATGATCATGGAGCATTAGAAATTATAGATACGTTGAAGACGTATCAAACATCCCCAAGCTTAGTTCATACTCGTCCTCGAGTAGGTAAACGATAAAACAATAATTTTTGAGGTGACATGCTACTAACATAAACTTGATCAATCTAATGTAAAAGCATATGCACGCTGAGATCATAGAACTTCAAACACAAACATGATAAATAAGACTTTAATAATAAAGCATAGCAATTACTTTGCATCACGAAGAGTAACTCAAATAAAGGATCATGAATAATAATGCAAAGAAATGTAAATGTTTGTTTCAGGTATAGAGAAAGCATGGCAAAGTGATATTTCGCTAGTTCTTAAGAGTGGGGAAAAACATAAATGCCAGGACACCTTCAAAGTTCATGAGGAAGACTAGAACAAATAATTTAAGAACAAATAATATCACATCATGAAGTAATTATTGATGCTTATGGGACAAATGCACATAGAACTTAGAATGGCAAAAATGCTCTCTCAACTGTGCATAAAGTTAGAAGATGGAGACTCAACATAAAAGTAAAAGAAAGACCCTTCGCAGAGGGAAGCAGGGATCACTCATGTGCTAGAGCTTTTATTTTATTAAATAGAGGTATTAAAATTTTGACACTCCTCCCATCCATCTTTCACAAACCATGGCTAACCGAATTCTCGGGTGCCTGCCAACAATCACATACCGTGGAGGAGTGTCTATATTTTGGGAGATGTATGTTAATGTCAACGAATGGTAAATAGAAAATACAGTACGTCACAAGCCAACTGGATTCACAAGAGCGGCTCCCATGGTGAAGGACGCAGCTGGTGTATAAGGTCATCCCTCTTTCTCTTTTGTTTACACAATTATGCTTTGACTGATAAATCAGGGGCAAAATAGTGAAGAGAATTTGTTTGTATTAATTTAGGGCTCGGCACCCCGCTGCTAGCTCTTCTATGATTTGGATAAGCGGATGAAGCCACTAGTCCAGGGTGTGAAATCAAATCAACAAGTGAGATAAAGATTCTCTATTTACGTCCTCATGAGAAAAAACAGGAACATAAAGCAGGAGTAATTTTGAAGGTTTTAAAGGTAACACATGAGAAATTTACTTTGGAGTGGCAGTTAAATACCACATTTAGGTAGGTATGGTGTACACAATGGGAAAAACTTTGGTTTAAGGGAGTTTGGATGCACGAGTAGAGCTCATACTCGGTACAGGTGGAGGCTAGCAAAAGACTAGGAGCGACAAATCAAGAGAGCATAAGAGCCATAATCATGCATAGCGACATACGAATCATTAATTAAAGCATAAGCAGTATCACAAGTTCAAAAACTAAGTGGTCATGGAGGCTATTCATGACTGTTTTGTAGTCATAAACATGGTGTGAGCATGCACCAAGTCAACCAAATAAAACATTCGAAAGAGAATACCATATATTGATGCTTTACTATGACAAGAACAACTCATGAATATTTCAAGACATATTAAACACTCTCAGCTATTTGCGGCTATTCATGCTACTCAATAACCACAAGGCTTTAAAACTAAAATAACATTTAGCATGGCATGAAAAAGTTCTAGCCACAGTCTATACAAGCTTCTACTAGTACTGTTATAAATTCTACTTCAAGCAGCAGTTTTCTTTCTCCCAACAAGCACCATACAAAATATGCTTTAAAAATACTCTTTATGATACAACAAGCAAACATGAGAATACTCACATAACACTAATAAAAATAATAGCTCTAATAAGAGATGCATGCAAAACAGGAGCTAAATAAATGCAGCAGCTAGACAGAGATTAAGAATACAAAGTATTCTTATGAAAAAGCGGAGCGTGTAACTCATCAATAAAATAATGCTGGGGTCCAACCAAGCTTATTGAAAAGGTAAAAAACAAACTGAAAGCAAAAAATAAAAAAACTGAAAACAAAAATAAAATATGCTAAGTAAAGCACATAAGATGCGACCGAATAAAAATATAGTTTCACTAGAAGTGACCTGATAATTTGTTGACGAAGAAGGGGATGCCTTGGGAATCCCCAAGCTTAGACGCTTGAGTCTTATTGGAATTTGCTGTGATGTACCACCGGGGCATCCCCAAGCTTAGGATTTCACTCTTCTTGACCACATCATATCATCCTCTTCTCTTGACCCTTGAAAACTTCCTTCGCACCAAAATTCTCACAATCTTCATTAGCAACGTTAGTGCAATTGAAATAATAAATTCACAAGGTTCAGTTTAAACAAAATTATAACACTTCAAAACACATTAGATAATGTCACAACTTCTTTTAAAACTCTTTTTCTCAAAAGAACACCAAAACAAAGAGATCAAGATGCAAATGCAATAAATGGCAGAAATCTGTCAAAACAGAACAGCAGGTAAAGATCTATTTTTTCAAAACTCTTCTGTTTCTCAAATCAAAAAGTGGTCAACTAAGAAAAGTTGCGCATATTACTCAGAATTAAGAACAAAAAAACTCAGGTCATTTTAAATTTTCTGTGATTTTGTACGGAATTAACAGTGGACAGCAGAAATCTGTTTCCTGCGCAGAAATATGAAATATAACCTCAACTTTCCACTAGAGCCTTTATTTGGCTCAACAAAAATACAAAAGAAAAGATACAGCAGGGTTGCTGAGAAAATAGAAAACACCCAGGTGCAAAGAACACCAAAGAAAACGAAAGAAAACGGGTTGAAAACTTCGAAATAAAACGGGCTGTCTCCCGGTAGCACTTTTCTTTAACGCCTTTCAGCTAGGCATAAAAAGGGCAACTCAAGTATTTTCAAGTAAAGAAGCATCAACATCATATCTTGCTATAAAAATAGAGTCAAAAGTTAGCTTCATATTCTTTCTAGGAAAGTGTTCCAAACCTTTCTTGAGGGGAATTGATATTTAATACTCCCATCTTTCATATCAATAATAGCACCAACAGTTCTAAGAAAAGGTCTTCCCAAAACAATAGGACAAGAAGCATTGCATTAAATGTTCATAAAAAAAATCAACAGGGACAAGGTTATTGTTAACCATAATAAGAACATCATCAATTCTACCAAGGAGTTTCTTCTTAGCATTATCAGCAAGATTCACATCCAAATAACAGTGTTCTAACGGTGGTAAATCAAGCATATTATAAAGCTTTTGAGGCATAACAGAGATACTAGCACCAAGATCACACAAAGCATTTCAATCAAAATCATTCACTTTTATCTTAATGATAGGCTCCCAGCCATCATCTAATTTTCTAGGGATAGTTGTCTCAAGTTTCAGCTTTTCTTCCCTAACTTTCATGAGAGCATTGGTAATATGTTTAGTAAAGGCCATATTCATGGCACTAGCATTGGGAATTCTAGAAAGCTTTTGTAGAAACATAATAACTTTAGAGATATTGCAATCATCAAAATCAAAATTATTATCATCAAAAGTAATGGGACCATTATCTCCCATACCTCTAAAAATTCCAGCACTTTTATTAGGAGCAATTTCAGAAGTTTGAGGCAATTTAGCACGTTTCACCAAATGAGTAGGGACTTTATTAACACCAACTATTTTACCATTGATAGTAGGAGGTTTACTAGCACTTGGAACTTCCGTTTTACTAGTGGTTGTGATAGTGCAAACTCTAGCAATATTATTCTTTTTAGCCAATTCATCTTCTCTTTCCCACCTAGCACGTAATTCAGCCATCAACCTAACATTGTCATCAATTCGAACTTGAATGGCATTGGTTGCAGCAAAAGGATTATCTTCAATGGTTTCAGTTTTAGCAGCCATTTTATTGATCAAAGAAAATTATGCCTCTGACAAGACCGAAATACTAATCTCAACACTTGAAATTTTACCTTGCAAACCAGAGATTTATCTATTCAAATTTCCAATTTTTTGGCTAATAGTTCTCAACATAGCAGATTGTTCTTCCATAGTTTTAGTAAACAACTTATTTTGTTCATATTGCATTTGCATAAAGTTCTTAGTTGCATTTTCAACTTCTACAATCCTTTCCTCACTAGGCATTCCAGATCAGAATAACCACTACCACTATTAAGAGGATAGGGTTTATAATTGTTTCCACCAAAATTATTTCTATAAGCATTGTTGTTAAAATTATTATTTATAATAAAGTTTACATCAACATTATCTTCTTGAGCAACCAAAGAGGCTAAAGAAACATTATTAGGATCAACTTGATCTTTACCATTAACAAGCATAGACATAATAGCATCAAGCCTTTCACTTAAAGAGGAGGTTTCCTCAACAGAATTTACCTTCTTACCTTGTGGAGCTCTCTCAGTGTGCCACTCTGAATAATTTATCATCATATCATCAAGAAGCTTTGTTGCATTGCCCAAAGTGATGGACATAAAGGTACCTCCAACACCTGAATCCAATAGATTCCTTGAGGAGAAATTCAGTCATGCATAAAAGGTTTGTATAATCATCCAAGTAGTCAGTCCATGAGTGGGACAATTCTTCACCATATTTTTCATTCTTTCCCAAGCTTTAGCAACATGTTCATTATCAAATTGTTTAAAATTCATTATGTCACTTCTCAGGGATATAATCTTGGCAGGAGGATAATATTTTCCAATGAAAGCATCTTTACACTTAGTCCATGAATCAATATTATTTCTAGGCAAAGATAGCAACCATTCTTTAGCTCTTCCTCTCAAAGAGAAAGGAAATAATTTCTGTTTAATAATATCTCCATCCACATATTTATATTTTTACATCTCACATAATTCAACAAAATTATTAAGGTGGGCAGCAGCATCATCAGTACTAATACCAGAAAATTGTTCTTTCATCACAAGATTTAACAAAGCAAGTTTAATCTCATAGAAAGCAGCAGTAGGAGCAGGTGGAGCAATAGGTGTACAAATAAAATCATTGTTGTTTGTGCTAGTGAAGTTACACAACTTAGTATTCTCAGAGGAACTCATTTTAGCAGAATAAAAGCAAGCAAATAAATAACAGCTATGGAGTAAACTATTTTTTTTTTGTGTTTTCAATGTAGAGAAGAAAAACAAGACAAAAATAAAAACAAGACAATAAACAAAATAAAGAGGTTGAGAGTGAGAGACTCCCCTTGCCAGAAGACTTCTTCCTCCCCGACAACAGTGCCATAAATTCTTTCATTTTCTATGGATGGCGTGTTGGAAACCCCAAGAGGAAGGTGTGATGAGCAGGTGGCAAGAATTTCCCTTAGTTAAGAACAAAGGTTATCAATCCAGTAGGAGGAAGAGGATCTCAGGAAGGTCGATGCCAGTGACGGTGGTGCTGGCGCTTCACCGGTGTCAGCAACAACGTGTTACCTGCACACAAGACAACCAAAATACTTTGTCCCAACGGTACAGTGAGGTTGTCAATCTCACCGGTCTTGCTGAAAACAAAGATTAGACGTATAGTATGGAAAACGATGTATGCTTGCAGTAAGTAAAGAAAGCAGTAAATAGTTGTGGTTTGCTTAACAGTGTGAAAAAATGGACCGGGGTTCATAGGTTCACTAGTGGTGTCTCTCCATAAAAGATAGCATGTTGGGTGAACAAATTACAGCTGGGAAATTGACAAATAGAGGTTGCACCGTAGTGCACAATATAACATGATGATTACTATGATATTTAGTGCGGGCATTACAACAATATACATAGACCGACATCCATCTGCATCTATGACTAATAATCCACCCTCAGGTTATCATCCGACCCCCCTTAGGTATTAAGTCGCAAGCAACAGATAACTGCATTAAACAAAGTGTGTAATGTAAACAATGATTATGCACGCGGGCACTCTCAACGCTATTTTCTCCCTAATGGCAACAACACATCCCCCCTTCACGTTTCTGTCACTCGAGCAAGGTGGCGAGGAGGCATGAACCCACTATCGAGCATAAATACTCCCTCTTGGAGTCACTAGCAACTACTTGGCCAGAGCAACCACTAGCAACGGAAAGCATGCAAGATCACAAGTAGCATATGCAAATAAAGACTATAATCAACTTGGCATAAGGTTAATATTCTTTGGATCCTAGCAAACACAGCATAAAGAATTACATAAGATCAATCTCGATCATGATAGGCAGCTCACGAGATCTAAACATGGAGGCATATGAGGTGAAGACAACCATCTAGCTACATCTACGAATCCGTAGTCTAAGGATGAACTACTCACGCACCACTCGGGGGGAAGGCATGGTGATGTAGAAGCCTCCGGTGATGATCTCCTCTCCGGCAGGGTGCCGGAAACAGCTTCAGAACCCCCCTGATCTAGGGTTGACGGTGACGGCGGCTGCGGAACTTTTCGGGGATTTTTATGAGGTGCTTAGGGTTTTCCATCCGGAGGGATTAAATAAGCGAAAGGGAAAAGGCGGTGGAGCTCCAGGGGCCCCACACCCATAGTTGGCGCGGCTAGGGGGGACCCGCGCCACCCTATGGTGTGGCCCCATGTTGCCCGTCTTCGACTCCTCTTCGGTGTTCTGGATGCTTCCGGGGAAAATAGGAACTTCGGGCTTTGTGGGGTCCAATTCCGAGAATGTTTCCAGAACAGCTTTTCTGAAACCAAAAACAGCAGAAAACATGGAAGTGGTACTTGGCATCTTGTTAATAGGTTAGTCCCGGAAAACGTATAAAAATGCTTAAGGGAGAAAACAAGTAGCAATTGACATAATATGATCATGGAGTTGAAGGGTTCGTTACATAGAAAACAAAAAAATTCCTACGGGATAGACACCCGACGGGGAAAGATCTAATCTAGGAGATGAAAGGTAACATGCATAGAGAGAGTCCTAAGGATAACATACCCTCGAAGACACAAAGCGTTACGAGATCAAATCTTGTTGGTGATGTAGTCGTACTCACATCGATCTCAAGATCGTGAAGATGAACGCTGCAACCCGGCAACACTTCCGCACTCGGTCACACGTACAGCTTGATGACGACCTCTGTTCCCTCGATCCAGCGGGTCAGAGGAAGTAGAGGATCCCTCGGAAACCAGCAGCACGACGGCGTGGTGTGATGGAGAAAACTTCGTTCAGGGCTTCGCCAAACGCATGAACATGAGGTGGATCAGCGGGAGGATAGAGATGACACAAGTGTGTGGAGAATAGGAGCTCTCACCCTTCTTTTATGGGGGAGGGGAGGCAGCCCAAGAGGGGGTGCAGCCAGCCATGGTGGTGCCCCCACCTCCCCTCTTCATGTGAGTGGAAGCTCCACTCACACCCACTCATGCTCCCATTATTTCCCACTTGGAAAATCCAAAGGTTTTCCTTTAATAAATAAATAAAACATTTTTATTTCTTTACTAGCACAATACCCGTGCGTTGCAACGGATCCAAATATATTTATACGTCTAAAATCATAGTATATTTGTTGTTGTTGTTGTAAGCCCTTATACAAAAGTACAAGTTGTTAGCCACATGAATTTTCGGTTACTGACAATCTTTGACGAGGTTGGTTCGGCATGTGGTTGTAAAGCTGGAAAAGGGAGGCCAAGAAGTTGGTTTTCATGGGAAGGTAGTTTCATCGTGTTTTTGTTGTCATTTGTTCTCCGGCACGGTTTTGTCGCTGGTTGTTTTTCCATGCGAGATTGCGGTGTTTCTAAGATTTTGCTAGGACGGGGCAACTAATGTAATTCGTTTTCAATACTACAAATATAATATGAAGGTATACATGTATAAAATTTAGTAAAATAGTACTCCTAAAAATATATACAAACTGATGTATCACGTTGGCTCAGTTCTATACCGATAGACCACTAATGGTTGATATGGAAATTTAGTAGTCGACTTTGAAAAATATATTCACAAGTAAAGAAAAATTAGAGAAGAGAGACATGTAGCTTAAAATTAGAGTGGAGAGACATGGACCTAAATAGTCTTTAAGTAAAAAATAGACGTATGCTCTTGCATTTGCAGAACAAAGACATGGGTGGAGTTCAGCAGCTCAACTGATCAATCGGCAGATTGGGAGATGTGAGAAAAATCTCGGACGGGAGGTCGGCTAGTCACCCTTGACTGTAGATTGCGTGTGTCGTGCCTGGTTGCCCGCAGGTCGCCTGCAGTGCCGCTGGCCGCCATGCGCCCTGGGCCCTACTTGCTTGTGTTGCTCTGCAGCTGTCGCTATCTTTTGGGAGAATTGAATTAGTAGTCAAGGCCATATGCATCTTGTCAAGATCGATATGTACTCGGCTGGGGAAGTTTGCGAGACACAACAACATGGCTTCGTAGTTTTTTCATAGAGAGCGAGCATTGTAAGCCAAAGCCACCAAATTTGTTCGATTCACAGATGAACATTGGACAGGGTGCTTAATTAATCGATGGCTAATTACCTGGGAGGCTGCCCTCTCCCTGGGAGACCCTCTCCGCCTCGGCCTTAGTGTATCCCTAGCTGTAGAGAGAGGCGGAGGCTCCTCTGCATGCTCCGGTGGTAGTCCTACTCGGAACGCAAGACGAAGATGCAGTATAAGAAACAAATTTCCTCGCTCTCGCCGATCCTGACTGGCACGGCCACGACGCCCCTCTCTCCGTGCTCCCACCCATGCGGCCACACACATCCATCGCTGCATCGCCGTCGCCCCCAGTCCGCTGCTCTATGTCTTAATCTCGATCCGGGAAAAACAGGTGAGAGAGTAACGGACGCAAGGGACGGAGTAGGTGGTAAGGACACTTCCGGAGGCTTGCATTGATGTCGATCTCAAGGGTGTTGGAGCTAATATCCTCTTCAATCTGGGCACTGGGTCCGGACGCCGTTGGTTGATGACGAGGTACGGCCATGGAAGCGGGGGAAAGAAAAGAACAAGAACCGGTATAGGATGGGAGGGCAAATCAGTCAATTTGTGTTGGACGAAAATTTCGCAAGAAACCTTAATGCCTTTATTAGTAGGTAAAGATAAAGATAAAGATATAGGTGTATAGGAAACATGCCAATTTAAAAAAAAAGGTATAGGAAACATGTCCGTGCTTTGCAACGGGGAGAAAAATATATGGACAAAATTTTCACTTGATTATATCCAACAAAAAACTTGCAACTCGGAGAAAATCATCTCCAGGACGTAAATATCTCTAGGATTCCATGTAGACACACTACAATCTAAAGTTTGTAAACCTAGAGCGACCTAAATCATATAGAGTAGGAGGCCTGAAACGATAGGTCTCTAGGCCAACGCCAAAGAAGGCGAGGCCCTACCTAGATATATAGATGCTAGGAAATTATATACACATTGTATGGAAATGCTGAGAAGAAATTCTCTAGCCATTTGAATACGCTAGTATGAATATCAGTCACCACAATATGCAAAAATCATTTGTGTGGAGCAAATATTGTTGAAAGAAAACCTCGGTTACGTATGACATGGTAAACATCCAAATGATAAAAACAAAAGTATCATCCTGAATCAAGTTCATTCGACCTAGAAGATGCCACAATGCTCATAACATGTATCATTCAAATTGATCATTACGTAAAGGATAAAATCAGAATAGTCAATGCTAGTCAACCACAAGGATTTTCACCTATACATGACAGCATTCAGAAGCACCTAAAAAGGGGAATTGACATCAGCCATAAACCACAAGTTCGAGGCAAATAAATATGGTGGCCTTGGTTACTGAGGTAGCAAGGGCACTATAATATAGTGAATTTTATGTGTGATTGCACCACTCCAAATTGTATAAGCTCCTAATGGAACGCAACAAAGCATCGCTACTGAAGCGTGGTTATAGTATACAGTACTAAATAAATAACTAACCCTTGATACTTATAACTAATTAATGGAAAGTTGTTTACTAACTCGGATTGAAATTTGGATAATATAAGGAGGATACCAATATAAGTATATTTCATTAAGAGTTAGAGGAGATCTGTTGGCTCGAAAACAACATAAATATCCTTGAAGTCCCTCTTTGATGGAGGTAACATTATATGTCTGATCTGAAATATATCAGGATTTCTCAATAGCCGGAGCAATATGATCTCGCTGATGACCCGGGATCATCAGATAAGTGCTCAAAGATACTACATATTTTCTTGATTGCAACCTTATCGTTAATATTTTGCCCTTTGCCAATGACTTCCTGAATTTTCTGTATGTTAGTAGGAGTATCACCATATTTATTGAAGAAGTCCATCTCCGATTAACACCCAAAAAACACTAACTGCACACAATGGAGATCCTTTTCTCAACAGCCTCAGAACACATGATATACACACTATGGATAGTCGGGTTCTTCCTTCAAATTTGTATACTCTCCCATTGAGTAATTTTCCCTCTCATGGTCAGTCAATACATCCCATGTTTTGTCTTCAAGCCCACGACATTTTTCAGTTTCTCACTTGATTATATCGAAAAAAAGAACCCTGCCCAGAAGTGTAATCCACGAGAAAACATGGTCGCATGGATGAGGTGCATACCACTTTGGACTTGAATTATTTCGGCTGAGAACTCCACGGAAGTCCAAATTCACTGGCAAATAACAATTGAACCAGGAGTCCAAGAAGCACGTACAGCTAGATCTTTTAGGAGAGGCAAGACCATGTCGAAGAAAACTTTTATGCAGCGTGGGACGGAGCTACCGAGGAACGACTCAGCCTAGATGTAGATCATCAGCGCACGGAAGAAAACGCCTCTTTGTCTTGCCTTCCCTCTAGTGCACCCAACGCAATTTATCTCCTCCAGACGGTCGTGCTTCTCCGTACGAAGCACCACGCTGACCAGACAGGCAGATAATGCCTGCACGAGCGGCTCAACTCCCCCACCAGAAAAAATCTTCTACTTCCCACCGGCCGCCACCAGACTCCATTTCCTCGACGTCGCGGCTATCGGACGGTTGAGCCAACAGCTCGAATCACAGCGGCTCCTTCAGCTCTCGGCAGAAAACGCAGTAGCTCACCTCGAGAAAGATGCAGAGGAAAAAAACGATGGCGGCCGGTGTCAAGACTCAAGAGGTTGATGTCGATTCGCTCGTCTACATAGATATACTCACATATCTACTCAAATCATCGACAGGATTTTATGAAGGAAAAATTAATCCACCATACATGACTACACATAATGGACTATATACATCAATATGTATAATCTCCATTAAATTAGTCATAAATTCTAGTTTGGTCTATGAACGGAATTCTAGTCATCTTTTGGAAGAGGTCTCACAAGCGTCAATTTATTCAAAACAAAATGACTCCGGAAGTCCATCAATATGGAGTTCCTTCATGTTTTTCTTTCTGATATGAACTAAAATGGTGGTGTCACAATTTAAGTGAAACTCTTTTACGTCTTGCAACATTTAGCATTTAGTTTTATAGATGTTTACTTTACCAACATGATTTATATTAACAAATCCATACATTATGGAATATGGTCATAGTTTGAACAATATCATTTGTTCTCACAAAAGACCAGAACAAAATAACAACTTATTAAGTTCTTAAAATAAATCTTGAATATTTGGTTTGATATGACAATGAACACAATAACACTTTATTTCTGTTCTTGTCATAATCGATTCCACATCTATTACTAGTTTCTTTTACGCCCTTGCATTTCTTACATTGCGTTGCTTTGTATGAAAACTCATACCAACCAATGTGGTATCAAAATACCCAAAAATACATTGTTAACTAGTAATACATCTATAACTTGTATATCAAGCATATACTCCTGAGCTGGACTTTTCCAATTATATTCTTTTTTTGCCATATATCTTTTTGTAATTCTTTTTTCAATATTATCATTCAACATCAAACAATGCTAGTTGTACTAGCACATTTTCCTTGGTGTGTTAGTCATATACTATCACCCATTGAGTCATACTTTAAGTTTGATTGTTCTACTAATATCGTCATATTAATAGCATTCTTCCAGATTCCACTCTTAGCAATCTCCAAGCAAGGTAAACGATTTTTACCCATAATTTTAATCCATCCCATCATAACAATTTTATGACTAAGCTACTATAGCTTGAAGGAAGGGATTTAGAGGATAATTTTTAGCGCCCAACTTCTTGGAATATTCAAACGCCTAGCGTCTTGAATCACTGCATATATTCAAATAATATAAGCATACATTGTCACGCTAAATCATACTCGGTCATGTTGCCACACATAAGTTTCTAGATATCAATATATCTTTCACTTGATTGTTTCTGAAAACAATTATTTTCAGTTCCTAAATCACCTTGATCAACAAAACATTCTTTTGAAGATAAAGTAATATGGAAGCAACCATGACTCTGGATTCTAAGTAGGAATTGGTTGCTCTCTAGATCAATCAATCATTAATCATATGGAGCTAGGTAGGAAATACCAAAAAACTACAATAGGACTCAATTTCAAATTTCACTAAAACGGTACCAATCTTTAAATGGTTTTACCAGATCATAACAATTATATCTCAATTAATAATCTAAGTGTAAGGTAGTTGTGGATGCCAATGAATACTACAATTTGTGCAAATTCACTTTGATTGGTTGTTCATGATAAATAAGTTCAAGTTAATTCAAAATTACTACGCGAACTCCAACTCAAAAACAACATCCCTCTAGTCGTTTTAGTGATTACACGAACCAAATTCACTACACCAAAACCGATCAATACGTGAGATGATGTAGCTTCAAAGGCAAACATCGACATGTTCATCATATCATCCATATGACTCATGCTTTACCTTTCGGTTACGTGTTCCGAGGCCATGTCTGTACATGCTAGGCTCGCCAAGTAGAACCATAGTATTGCGTGTGTTTCAAGGCCATGTATGTACATGCTAGGCTTGAAAATACCCATTGTATGCGAACGTTGAGTCTATCACACCCGATCATCACGTGGTGTCTCGAAACGCCGAATTTTCTTAACGGTGCATACTTAAGGAAGAACACAATATTATCTTGATATTAAGTGAGAGGGATCATCTTATAACGCTACCGATGCTATCTAAGAAAAATAAGATGCATAAAAGGATTAACATCACATGAAGGATAACGTGATATGATATGGTCCTTCTTGCACTTGATCTCCATCATGTGCATCATGGTATGATCTCCATCATTCCACCGGCGTGGTACCAAGTTCCATTGTACCCCAATCTTGATTGTCCATCAATAATAAGACAACCATATGGATACCTTCCGGTATATCAATAATTTACAAAAGAGATCATCTCATAATCAAATTTGTAACATTGACCATATCACATCACACGCCCAACAAAAACTAGTTAGACGCTTCTAATTTATTTTTGCATATTTTACGTGGCTTAGAGCTTTCGAGGATAGAACCGTTCATACCTACGAACATCAACCACAATATTGATAAAAAAATTTAATTACCCTTCGTAGATTAGATCTTAACTATAGTAGGAGAAACGGACACCCCCTTAGCCACAAGTGAGACAATTCTCGCGTACATAGTACAAGTAAACTTAGTCTGGGGCAGTTTCATCCAACTATGCCACTAAGATCATAAAATACTCAAGGAGGCAATAACATGATCATCAACACCCACATACACATATGTGTTCTACCCGTACAAAACATCTATGCATAGATCCGGCTCTGATACCACTGAAGGGTTCGTTGCATAGAAAACAAAAAAAATTCTACGCGATAGACACCCGAAGGGCCAAGATCTAATCTAGGAGATGAAAGGTAACGGGCATAGAGAGAGTCTTAAGGATAATATACCCTCGAAGACACAAAATGTTACGAGATCAAATCTCGTTGGTTATGTAGTCGTACTCACAACGATCTCAAGATCGTGAAATGAGCGCTGCAATCCGGCAGCTCTTCCGCACTCGGTCACACGTACAGCTTGATGACGACCTCCGTTCCCTCGATCCAGCGGGTCAGAGGAAGTAGAGGATCCTTCGGAAACCAGAAGCACGACAACGTGGTGTGGTGGAGAAAACTTCGTTCAGGGTTTCGCCAAGCGCATGAACATGAGGTGGATCAGCGGGAGGATGGAGATGACACAAGTGTATGGAGAATAGGAGCTCTCACCCTCCTTTTATAGGGGAGGGGAGGCAGCCCAAGAGGGGGTGCGGCCAGCCATGGTGGTGCCCCACCTCTTCCCTCTTCATGTGAATGGAAGCTCCACTCACACCCACTCATGCTCCCATTATTTCTCTCTTGGAAAATCCAAAGGTTTTCCTTTAATAAATAACTAAAACATTTGTATTTCTTTATTTATATTTGTTAAATCCATTAACAAACACTTTCATATAGCACCTCGAATCATTTGTTAATTCTATTAACAACCATTCGACGAAAAACCCCTTGAACTATTTCAATTTTCCCCGAAACAATTTCGGTGCTACCCAAAATATTCTTCGATATTCCGTATCCTCTCAAACGCGTCATCGAACCTTCAGTGTGTCACACTACGGTTCGCAAATAATATAGACATGATCGAGACTCCTCTCCGATCAATAGTCAACAGCGGGATCTGGAGATCTGTGGTGACTCCTATATATTCAACGATGACTCTCGTGATAGTGTGAACCATCAACGTCGTGAACTATTCCCTTTGTCTCGCGATATTTTACTTGTCCGAGATTCGATCATTGGTATCAACCATACCTTGTTCAATCTCGTTACCGACAAGTAATCTTTTCTCGTTTCCGTGATATGACATCTGTCGCGGGATTATCACGGCAGACGTTACCAGGGGTAACTTAGGTTGGGGCGAATCGACTCTGGTGTTTGGGAGAGGGTTTAGCTCAGGGGAAATCATATCAACTGGAGATCTGGAAGTTCGGGCAGCAATGTTGCCGAGACTCCGATCTAGGGTTACAATGTCTTGGCTCTCGTATACCTAGGATACTCGAATATCTCGAAAAGCCTGGTTTCTTTGCCCTAGGAGCCGGTTTATATATTACCCGACTCTCTGGCTTCCCATACAGGACACACCCGGAATCCTACCCGAAACCCACACATAACCCTAAGTTTCCTAACCGTGGCCCCCAAGGCGTGGATTACGAGATCCGCACTCTCCTTTGGGCCTCCTAGGATCTCTTTCCTCTTGGGCCGGGTCTCGTGTGATCTCCATTTGGCCGGGTCTCGTGTAGGCATGGGCCTACCGGGTTATCATCCCACCAACAGTAGTCCCCATAATAGCTTGGGCATCCTGGGATCAACCATGAAGCGCACGCTATTCCCTGCAAAATAATAAACATTCATATCCATAACATACCGGGTTAGATTGCTTTAACTATAGCCAGGCCTGCTCTTTGGGCGGTCCATATAATAACCCTAATTTTCATTCGAGCCAAGGTATCATTTCCCGGGTTAACACTCCAAGGAAACATAACATAACCCGGCCTCCATTTCTCTGTCGGCTAATCCGAGTAACAACGCCTCAAATCCGATTCTCTTAGCCAGCTTGATCGATCCGGATGTCACGCGACAATCACCAAGATTCTTATCCCCAAATTCGCGGGCTGGATCAAATCCTCCCGAAAATAGCTCACTTTACCGTTTGGGACCTAGGGTTTTCCCTGCACCTATAAATAGGCCTAGGGGGGAACCCTAAAAATCCAAACGCCATTTCCCCCTTCTTCTTCCTCCCGCTCACTCTTGCCCAAATTCGCAAAAACGAGCCTTAGCGGTCGAGCTCATCGCCGTGCGCGCCGCCAAGCTCATCGCCGTGCGTGCCGCCAAGCTCACTGCCGGCCGCCGCCCGCACCTATACCTGTGCATCCGTCCGCGCCTCTATCCGCACCTCCGTCCATGCCATTGGAGCTCGCGGTGCATCTCATCTCCGTCAACGAGTCGCCGCCGCCACGGACGCCGTCATCCGCGAGCCGTCGCCGCGCACGCCCCCGTCAACGGACCACCACCACCGCGCGCTAAGCTCCGCTCCGGTAAGCTCCATTGACTTTTAGATCTAGGTTTTCACCTTTTCCAATCCTAGGTCAATGTTCATCTTAGATGCACTTTTCCACTTAGCTTATATCTTTCTTCCATTGCTCTTATAACTAGATGCATTTTTCCAAACTATAGATCTATATTTATTCGTACTCAATTTTGTTTTAGATCCATTTCCATGGCTCCCAAGGCTAGCGCCAAGCTCAAGGGAAAAAAATCGGGCTTCGAAGCAAAAGCCGGGTCAGTTGATTTCCGCCAACTGGGCGAAATCGACTGTTACCTAGGCGAAACTCGATGAGCTAGCCGAGTCTGGGGTTCCGCCCGCAGAGTCGGAAATCCACTGGAGAGTACCTGGGGAGGAGACCCGGCCTTCACCCGGTCCAGGTGAGGTGGTTGTCTTCCTTGAACACGTGATCCGGGGTTTCCGCCCCCCGGGTCACCCCTTTTTCCGCGAACTTCTGGACCACTACAAACTCCGAATTTTTGACATAGGTCCAAACTCAATTTTAAATATCTGCCACTTCATCGTACTTTGTGAAGCCTACCTTTGCATACCCCCCCAATCTTACCCTGTTTTTGGAGTTATTTCAATGCAAGCCCTGCCGGGAGAGCATGGACGGGCCCCTCCTCGTCTGTGGGGGGTATCCATTCAGAAACGCAAAAATTCTCTGATGCCGACTCTCAGCCTTCACAGTCATGTGAAGCACTGGCAGAAGACTTTTTTCTACTGCCAAGATACATCCAAACCCGGCCAGAAGCCTTTGTCGGGTTTCTCTGTTGAGACACTCTCCCTCTCTGATAATCTTAGTTCCTTTGCGTCAGAACCCGATAGACAAGCTATCCAACCTCTCCTCCACAAACTTGTCGTTTTTGCTGCCCATGGTCTTATTGGGCTAAACTTGATCGAAACTTGGATCAGTTGCCGGATCTAACCAAATAGCATCCGCTCAAAGCTCATCTGCGAGTATTCCGGCCATCTAACCGATTCTCTCCGATACTCGGAGAAATCATACCCGGCTGTGGATGTGAATAAGGCCATGAAGAACTTCTTGGCCGAGAAAGTAGATGTCATAAAAAGCATCTCCGGACTCGGCCCCTTTACGCGTTCAAACCCGGCACCTCCAGTAAGAACCGGCTATCACCCTTTATTCCGACTGATCTTTCTTATGTACACATACTAACTTTTGTCTCTGTGTTTGTCGCACCCGGACTTCTAGAGGATACTCACAACCCGCTAAACAGTAGATAAATGGCTTACGGGGCATACCGGCACCCGCATCTCAATATGAGTAGGCCAACACGTAAACGTGTGACAACCATCCTCTACTATTCATCGTCTGCGTAAACCATCCCATAGAAATCCGACTACTTCCATTGACGTACTTCATAACATACACATATGGTACGTCAACGGCTTTTGAACAAGTGATATCACAACAAATCTCTAAGACACAAAGAAATAGAAATAAGTGGCAAATAGCTCTCACTAGAGCAGAGATAGCAAATACAATCATCCAGAGGACACATGTCCCAACAAGTCATCATTACATCACAGCGGAAGCATCCAAAGTGTCTGGGTACAGACAAGATCCAAATAGGCCTAAGAGGCCGGAAACGAAAAGGCGGAGCCCATCCACGGTGTCTCGGATCCTGCCCGGGTCCGCTATCTACTCGTCAGCAACCTCGTCATACTCCACGTAGTAGCCACCATGGGGATCCTCGGAAACGTAGTCTGCAGAACACGCAGCCCCAAAGGGGTCAGTACAGATGAGTACTGGCAAGCAAGACGCACAAGATACCAAAGTGTACCCGGCAACACCAAGTACAGATGCTTTGGGTTCAACGGAAGATAGGTGATATAAAGATGCGGCAGCGGGCTGCCCTAACCAACTACAGAGACACACTACAACATCCGGCTAAAAGAGAGGGATAAGATAGCGCATTGGAACCAACTACCACTAACCTCAAACAAACCCATCCTGGATCTCGCCCCTTATCCAAAGAAGCAATCTGAGGATAACCCACACAGTTGGATTAATGAAGGTTCAAGTTATTGTGTCAATAAGTCTATTACTAGTCAAATTATTATTAATTAGGTGTAAGTTGTCTAATCCTTGTTAGCCAGCCCTATCACCAAGTCATCCATAACCGCGGACAACACAGCTTCTCGAGAAGATTTAACCCTGCAGGGATGCACCAATTTGGCCGTACACGTAAGAATATCCCGCCAGACGGGGATCAAACCCACCAAGCGAGACACTCAACACAACCCAACTCTTCTTCGCATCAAGCCCAAAGAACCCCGTGCAATTGAGCGCACGGCTAATCAAGCCCCACGAAGAAAAGGGGACCCTCATAGCACTCTAAGAACGTGTCTCCCTAAATGCCGACTACAAAAGTTACCACCCTGGCCTCGGGTTCGCACCTGCATATGCATGCGGCAAATGGAAAACCCGAACTAAATGAGGCGATTTGGACGAGATGCGAATCGAATCAAAGTTGAGGGGGGCGCCCATACACGCTTCCCACATGCGGTTAGCGCGCTCATCATGGATCTAGAGGACAAGAACTTTTCCTGAGTTCGACACTAGCAGGCCTCAAAACCATACCCGGCCTCCTGCGGTGCCTTATCATCAAATTAGCATTACCTCAAACATTAACAGGTTGTTGTTTAAACATCGAGCCCCCAGAACATGATAAATATGATAACAGAAATAACGGACATCAGACTCGAACATAAACAACCCTAAGCATGCTAGTAAGACACAGGCAACAAGCAACGGGGTTATATGTGTGGAGGATAGGCTATATCAGGGTTACAGGATAACATGTGATAGGAGCGGAACACAAGCAACGAATCTTAAGGCTAGCAGGATAGACAACGGAAAGTATCGATATCCAGTGTGGAAAGGACACAATGGTTCATGTGAGTGAATACTTGCCTGCCAACTCAGTAGCTTGGTACTGGGCTAACTCCTTTGAAGTAGTGTCGTAAACCTCGTCTGTCTCAACGTCGTCGTCTATTCGAGAAGAAGCAAACAAACAACGCAGAGAGACAAACAATCAATAACATGGCATAATGCACAAACATGGGATGATGCATGACAATTTAATTGATGCATCAAAGATAAGCTAGTTGACATGGTAACATAATTAAATGGGTCTATATGCAATTTGGATTACATATGGATAGCCCATGAATTAAGGTTGGATTAAATGATCTACAAATAACCATCATGTGAAATTTGATTAGAATGATGCATGGATGAGGAAAACAATGAGAAAACAACAATAGCTTCAATTTGAAATGTGGTTTACCAAGTTTGGAATTTTATTTATTAAGTTGTGAAATTTGGCTTCTTAAATGAGTTACACAAGAATTTGTTGTTTTCACCAATTTTAATTGTTCAAAATAGATAACAAAATTCATATTTGGCAAGAACACAAAATTTTAGATGGAATACATGTTTCATTTGTTGAAAAAGGAATTAAAATGAATTAGTTATGAATTAAACAAGTTTGGACAAGATTTAAATGAATTTAATTCAAGTATAAAATTATTTGAATTTTTATTTGTTCAAAACATTAAATAAAATTCATATTTGAAAAGATTATATTTTTCTGGTTTGAAAACATATTTTATATGTTCAAAAGGAAATTAGTTTGACCAAGTTATGAATTTAGCAATTTTAAATGAGTTAAACAAGATTTGAATTATTTAACCAATTTTAATTATTCAAAACAGGAAACAAAGTTTATATTTGGAAAGCTTGTTCAATTTTGCATTGAAAACATATTTTACATGTGCCATTTGAATTAAATTTGAATTAGTTATGAATTTGACCAAATTTGAAATAATAGTTTGAATTTGAATTTTTGAAACCATTTGAAATGTTCAAAACAGTAAACAGATGGTTTAAACAGGTAGAGAATTAAATTTGGTATGGAAAACATATTTTATTTATTCAATTTGGATTTGAAATGCAAAAGTTATTTGAATTTGAATTTACAGGGGCTATTTGGTGAATTTAAAAGTTTCAGATTTGGTCCAAGGGCTTGGATGCGAAAAAGAAACTTCAGAAAGGCCCCTGGAACCTTTCCTACGCAGCCAGAGCCACCCCTGGGTCACTGGCAGTGGGCCAGTGCCCAGCTGGCGCGTGCGTGGCGCGTGGGTGGAAGCTGGCGTGGCCTCCACTGCCAATGGCAGGTGGGTCCTGCGCAGCCAGCGTGGCAAACAAGCAAAAAGGTGGGTTTTATTCCGCGCTGCGGGGGATCGAACCCGCGCCGATGCGCTGCGCACCGTTGGATCTGGCCACTGCGGTGCGGATCATTTCGTGACAGAGGAGGATCGTGCGGGGTTTTGAGGTGGGCTTCGCTGTTCTAACTAAAACTGACAGAAAGGTTCAGTCTTTCTAAACCTCACCGAGGAAGCGGTGGTCGCCGGCGGTGATCGAGGCGTTGCTGCTGCTCGTGGGTGGAACAGGGAGCTGCAGGGTGTGCGTGCGGGTGATACGAGGGAGCAGAGAGGGAAAAGGAAGAGGGGAACGTGCTCACCGGGGAGAGGAAGGAGGAGGACGTGCTCGGTGAGGTGTGGTGGCCGGCGACGTCGACGAAGCGGTGGTGGTGATCGGGCGCTGCTCGAGCCCCTCCCTGGAAACGAGGAGGAAGAGGGACGAGTGGGGATCCCGTTCCCGCGTACTGAGGACCACGACGGCGACCGCAACCACTGCTCCACCCCCGATCAAGTTCCGGCCATGGCGGCTCGACAGAAATTCAGAAGGATTCAGAGGAAGAAGGAGGGGATCTGAGAGGGAGGAGGAAGAATGGCGGCGGCTGGGAGATGGAGGAGGGAGAGAAAAGCTAGGGCACGGCCCTGGGAGGTAGATATAGGGGAGGAGGGGAGCAGGTGAGCTCCTGCAGGTGGGGGAGCCTCCCCTCTCCTCTGTCTCCGTACAGAGGAGGACGAAAGGGACAGGTAAGGGGGGCTGGGCCTTGGGGCTGGTGGGATCAGCCCACTTGGCTGGCCTGCCCCCTTCTCTCTTTTCTGTTTTTTTATTTTTATTTATTTTTTTTTTGCTGAAAAGAAAAGAAAGGAAAGGAGAGAAAAATAGAAGGGTTTTTGGGGTTTAAAAATTTGGTGATAATTTTTTATAGGTTAATTATTACAAAAGCCCAGCTGTGGAACTTTTTGTTTTTCAAAAAATTTAAATTTTGTTGCTGTTTGAAAATTCAAATGAATTTGAGTGAATTTGGTATTAATTGAATTATTGAAAAGAAGCAAGTTAATAGTTTGAACTTTCAAGTTTATTAGAAACAAATAATTGGTTTGATTTGAAAGTTTTATTTGAAAATTGTAACAGAACAAGTATGAACAAGGATTTGAAATTCAAATGGAAAAACAAATGAAAACAAATGCAATGCTTATGATAACATGATGCAAAACATAAATTAACAAGGAGCAAACATTCTAATGGTGTTTTTCATACTTGGGATGTTACAAAACGCCCCCCCTTGAAGGAATCGTGCCCCGAGATTCCTACTGAGAAGAGAAAAGGTCCGGATACTTCTTGCGAAGATCCTCTTCGGTCTCCCACGTTGCCTCTTTATCAGAATGATGAGACCACTGCACTTTTAAGAACTTGGTGCTCTTGTTGCGAGTTTTGCGCTCGGTCTCATCGAGAAAGCGAACAGGATGCTCTTCATAAGAGAGGTCTTCTTGCAGATCAATGGAATCATGGTCAACTGCACGACCCGGATCTTTGAAGCATTTCTTGAGCTGTGACACGTGAAACACATCGTGCACCTTGGATAGCTTTCCTGGAAGTTCAAGACGATAGGCATTTTCTGCACGCCTTGAGAGAATGTTGAAAGGACCAATATATCTTGGTGCAAGCTTTCCTTTGACACCAAAACGATGAGTGCCTCTGAGGGGAGTTACACGGAGATATGCTTTGTCTCCCGCTGCATATACCATGTCCCTGTGTTTGCTGTCATAGTAGCTTTTCTGACGAGATTGAGCAATCCTCAGATTGTCACGAATGATGCGAACTTTCTCTTCGGCCTCCTTAACAATGTCAGGTCCTAAGAGTGAATGTTCACCAGCTCCAGACCAATTGATTGGACTCCTGCATCTGCGGCCATAGAGAGCCTCAAATGGTGCCATGCCTAGGCTTGCCTGGAAGCTGTTGTTGTAGGAGAATTCAGCATATGGAAGACATTCCTCCCATTTCATGCCAAAAGGGAGACCACATGCTCTGAGCATATCCTCGAGAATCTGATTGACTCTTTCGACTTGCCCTTGAGACTGAGGGTGATAGGCTGTGCTGAACAGAAGTTTGGTGCCCAATGCTTCTTGAAAGCTTTTCCAGAAATGAGAAGTGAAGATGCTTCCACGGTCTGAGATTATTTCCAATGGAACACCATGAAGAGGAACAATCTTTGCTGTGTAGAGCTCTGCTAACTGACTAGCTGAGATTGTTTCTTTGACAGGAAAGAAGTGAGCTACTTTAGTGAGTCGATCAATGACAACGAAGATTGCATCGTTATCCCTCTTGGACTTTGGAAAACCAGTGACGAAGTCCATTTCAATCATGTCCCACTTCCACTCAGGGATTTTCAGAGGTTGGAGAAGACCGGCTGTTTTCTGATGAACTGCCTTAACACGTTGACAAACGTCGCATTCAGAAACGTATTGAGCAATTTCACGTTTCATGTTAGGCCACCAATACAGTGTCTTGAGATCCTGGTAAATCTTTGTACTTCCAGGGTGTATGGAGAGAGGAGTTTCATGAGCCTCCTTGAGAATGACATCTTTGAGACTTTGAATCTGAGGAACTGCAATGCGTCCTTCGAAGAACACAGTTCGCTTGTCATCCACTGAGAAGGACTTAAATTTCTCATTGCCTCCTTTTATGTGTTCTACAATCTTCTTGATTTCAGCATCACAAAGTTGTTCAGAACGAATCTTGTCCTCGAGAGTTGGACTGGCTGTCAAGTTTGCAAGATAGTCTTGAGGAACAAGACCAAGGTTCAGCTTCTGGAATTCTTCATGAAGAGGAGGTTGGCTTTCCATGATCATGAGATTATTGCAATACGACTTGCGACTAAGGGCATCGGCATAACATTAGCCTTGCCTGGAGTGTAAGAAATGGTAAGATCAAAGTCTTTGATCTTTTCAATCCATCTCCTTTGTCTGAGGTTTAGATCTGGTTGAGTGAAGATGTACTTCAGACTCTTATGATCGGAAAAGATTTCAGTGCGATTACCCGACAAGTATTGTCTCCATTTCTTGAGGGCGAACACAACTGCTGCAAGTTCAAGGTCATGAGTGGGATAATTGAGCTCATGTGCGTTCAACTGACGTGAAGCATAAGCCACAACTTGACGTTCTTGCATAAGAACTGCACCTAGACCTTGGAGAGAAGCATCACAGAATATTTGGAAAGGTTTGGTAGGATTTGGGCCAACCAGAACTGGTGTAGAAGTGAGTTTAGTCTTCAGGAGATTGAAACTCTCATCACATTGTGGAGACCAGACGAACTTCTTGTCCTTCTTTGTGAGGTCAGTGAGAGGTTTGGCAATCCTGGAGAAGTTTGGGACGAAGCGACGGCAATAGCTAGCCAAGCCAAGAAAACTTCTTACTTGCTTCAACGTCTTTGGAGGTTTCCAATCAACAATTGCTTTAACCTTTTTTGGATCAATGGCTATGCCCTTGGCAGAGATGACATGACCAAGGTAAGCAACTTCTGAAATCCAGAACTCACATTTGGAGAACTTGGCATAGAGACGATGCTCGCGAAGCTTCATGAGAGTGAGACGAAGATGTTCTTCATGCTCTTCCTCGGATTTTGAGTAGACAAGAATGTCATCAAGATATACCACAACGAACTTGTCGAGGTATTCATGGAAGACAGAATTCATGAGTCGAGAGAATGTCGTCGGTGCATTGGTGAGACCAAAGGACATGACGGTGAATTCATATAGACCGTAGCGAGTGGTGAAGGCTGTCTTTGGAATATCCTCTTTTCTGACAGAATGTAGACGATAGCCTGGTAGTAGGTCTGGTCAAACTCTCGCTGCTGCTCGTAGACCTGGTACTCTGGTGCCCAACGGAACCCCAGAAAAGTGACCATGTCTCTCAGCATCTCCGGATAACCGGCAGTGCTCTCGCAACGAGTCATACGAACCACCTGCGGGTAGAACCTGAGATCCATCTGCAGATGATCGGGGAAGTTTTGATTAGACGCCGGTAGAAGAACTGAAGTGGCAAGCAACAACAAGGTTTCAACGGACTAAAAGGATGTTGAGAAGAACAGGATATCGAAGCAACATCGGGAAACACGAGACCAAACACTCCTGAGGTACTACGGAAAACCCATCCGGGCTTCTAAAGGATCAATATCTACTGCTTAAGGAATAGAGGATCTGCTTCCGGGGCTTGTGTGCCTCCGTTCTCAATCGTGAGTAGGCAACATGATAAATCATGTCACAACCACCTCCATTCCTATAGTCTAGTAGATATAACTATCCTAGAGAAACCAGGATACGAGAAATCCTAAGTTGAAAGTTTAGACGAGAAGAGAAAACAACGTTGCACTTCCTTACCATAAAAAGGGAGGGTGGGTGGGGAAAGAAATAAAAGAATAGAATTCCTACTCTCACGTTTCATTTTTCCTATATAGCTACAAAATAGTTTCTAGACTCAACTGCGACCAGTAAAAGGGATCCTACAGGCAGACAGGCTCTGATACCATTTGTCGCACCCGTACTTCTAGAGGATACTCACAGCCCGCTAAACAGTAGATAAATGGCTTACGGGGCATACCGGCACCCGCATCTCAATATGAGTAGGCCAACACGTAAACGTGTGACAACCATCCTCTACTATTCATCGTCTGCGTAAACCATCCCATAGAAATCCGACTACTTCCATTGACGTACTTCATAACATACACACATGGTACGTCAACGGCTTTTGAACAAGTGATATCACAACAAATCTCTAAGACACAAAGAAATAGAAATAAGTGGCAAATAGCTCTCACTAGAGCAGAGATAGCAAATACAATCATCCAGAGGACACATGTCCCAACAAGTCATCATTACATCACAGCGGAAGCATCCAAAGTGTCTGAGTACAGACAAGATCCAAATAGGCCTAAGAGGCCGGAAACGAAAAGGCGGAGCCCATCCACGGTGTCTCGGATCCTGCCCGGGTCCGCTATCTACTCGTCAGCAACCTCATCATACTCCACGTAGTAGCCACCATGGGGATCCTCGAAAACGTAGTCTGTAGAACACGCAGCCCCAAAGGGGTCAGTACAGACGAGTACTGGCAAGCAAGACGCACAAGATACCAAAGTGTACCCGGCAACACCAAGTACAGATGCTTTGGGTTCAACGGAAGATAGGTGATATAAAGATGCGGCAGCGGGCTGCCCTAACCAACTACAGAGACACGCTACAACATCCGTCTAAAAGAGAGGGATAAGATAGCGCATCGGAACCAACTACCACTAACCTCAAACAAACCCATCCTGGATCTCGCCCCTTATCCAAAGAAGCAATCCGAGGATACCCCACACAGTTGGATTAATGAAGGTTCAAGTTATTGTGTCAATAAGTCTATTACTAGTCAAATTATTATTAATTAGGTGTAAGTTGTCTAATCCTTGTTAGCCAGCCCTATCACCAAGTCATCCATAACCGCAGACAACACAACTTCTCGAGAAGATTTAACCCTGCAGGGATGCACCAATTTGGCCGTACACGTAAGAATATCCCGCCAGACGGGGATCAAACCCACCAAGCGAGACACTCAACACAACCCAACTCTTCTTCGCATCAAGCCCAAAGAACCCCGTGCAATTGAGCGCACGGCTAATCAAGCCCCACGAAGAAAAGGGGACCCTCATAGCACTCTAAGAACGTGTCTCCCTAAATGCCGACTACAAAAGTTACCACCCTGGCCTCGGGTTCGCACCTACATATGCATGCGGCAAATGGAAAACCCGAACTAAATGAGGCGATTTGGACGAGATGCGAATCGAATCAAAGTTGAGGGGGCGCCCATACACGCTTCCCACATGCGGTTAGCGCACTCATCATGGATCTGGAGGACAAGAACTTTTCCTGAGTTCGACACTAGCAGGCCTCAAAACCATACCCGGCCTCCTGCCGGTGCCTTATCATCAAATTAGCATTACCTCAAACATTAACAGGTTGTTGTTTAAACATCGAGCCCCCAGAACATGATAAATATGATAACAGAAATAACGGACATCAGACTCGAACATAAACAACCCTAAGCATGCTAGCAAGACACAGGCAACAAGCAACGGGGTTATAGGTGTGGAGGATAGGCTATATCAGGGTTACAGGATAACATGTGATAGGAGCGGAACACAAGCAACGAATCTTAAGGCTAGCGGGATAGACAACGGAAAGTATGGATATCCAGTGTGGAAAGGACACAATGGTTCATGTGAGTGAATACTTGCCTGCCAACTCAGTAGCCTGGTACTGGGCTAACTCCTCTGAAGTAGTGTCGTAAACCTCGTCTGTCTCAACGTCGTCGTCTATTCGAGAAGAAGCAAGCAAACAACGCAGAGAGACAAACAATCAATAACATGGCATAATGCACAAACATGGTATGATGCATGACAATTTAATTGATTCATCAAAGATAAGCTAGTTGACATGGTAACATAATTAAATGGGTCTATATGCAATTTGGATTGCATAGGGAAAGCCCATGAATTAAGGTTGGATTAAATGATCTACAAATAACCATCATGTGAAAGTTGACTAGAATGATGCATGGATGAGGAAAACAATGAGAAAACAACAATAGCTTCAATTTGAAATGTGGTTTACCAAGTTTGGAATTTTATTTATTAAGTTGTGAAATTTGGCTTCTTAAATGAGTTACACAAGCATTTGTTGTTTTCACCAATTTTAATTGTTCAAAATAGATAACAAAATTCATATTTGGAAAGAACACAAAACTTTAGATGGAATACATGTTTCATTTGTTGAAAAAGGAATTAAAATGAATTAGTTATGAATTAAACAAGTTTGGACAAGATTTAAATGAATTTAATTCAAGTATAAAATTATTTGAATTTTTATTTGTTCAAAACATTAAATAAAATTCATATTTTAAAAGATTATATTTTTCTGGTTTGAAAACATATTTTATATGTTCAAAAGGAAATTAGTTTGACCAAGTTATGAATTTAGCAATTTTAAATGAGTTAAACAAGATTTGAATTATTTAACCAATTTTAATTATTCAAAACAGGAAACAAAGTTTATATTTGGAAAGCTTGTTCAATTTTGCATGGAAAACATATTTTACATGTGCCATTTGAATTAAATTTGAATTAGTTATGAATTTGACCAAATTTGAAATAATAGTTTGAATTTGAATTTTTGAAACCATTTGAAATGTTCAAAACAGTAAACAGATGGTTTAAACAGGTAGAGAATTAAATTTGGTATGGAAAACATATTTTATTTATTCAATTTGGATTTGAAATGCAAAAGTTATTTGAATTTGAATTTACAGGGGCTATTTGGTGAATTTAAAAGTTTCAGATTTGGTCCAAGGGCTTGGATGGGAAAAAGAAATTTCAGAAAGGCCCCTGGAACCTTTCCTACGCAGACAGAGCCACCCCTGGGTCACTGGCAGTGGGCCAGTGCCCAGCTGGCGCGTGCGTGGCGCGTGGGTGGAAGCTGGCGTGGCCTCCACTGCCAATGGCAGGTGGGTCCTGCGCAGCCAGCGTGGCAAACAAGCAAAAAGGTGGGTTTATTCCGCGCTGCAGGGGATCGAACCCGCGCCAATGCGCTGCGCGCCGTTGGATCTGGCCACTGCGGTGCGGATCGTTTCGTGACAGAGGAGGATCGCGCGGGGTTTTGAGGTGGGCTTCGCTGTTCTAACTGAAACTGACAGAAAGGTTTAGTCTTTCTGAACCTCACCGAGGAAGCGGTGGTCGCCGGCGGTGATCGAGGCGTTGCTTCTGCTCGTGGGTGGAACAGGGAGGTGCAGGGTGCGCGTGCGGGTGATACGAGGGAGCAGAGAGGGAAAAGGAAGAGGGGAACGTGCTCACCGGGGAGAGGAAGGAGGAGGACGTGCTCGGTGAGGTGTGGTGGCCGGCGACGTCGACGAAGCGGTGGTGGTGATCGGGCGCTGCTCGAGCCCCTCCCTGGAAACGAGGAGGAAGAGGGAGGAGTGGGGATCCCGTTCCTGCGTACTGAGGACCACGACGGCGACCGCAACCACTGCTCCACCCCCGATCAAGTTCCGGCCATGGCGGCTCGACAGAAATTCAGAAGGATTCAGAGGAAGAAGGAGGGGATCTGAGAGGGAGGAGGAAGAATGGCGGCGGCTGGGAGATGGAGGAGGGAGAGAAAAGCTAGGGCACGGCCCCGGGAGGTAGATATAGGGGAGGAGGGGAGCAGGTGAGCTCCTGCAGGTGGGGGAGCCTCCCCTCTCCTCTGTCTCCGTACAGAGGAGGACGAAAGGGACAGGTAAGGGGGGCTGGGCCTTGGGGCTGGTGGGCTCAGCCCACTTGGCTGGCCTGCCCCCTTCTCTCTTTTCTGTTTTTTTTATTTTTATATTTTTTTTTCTGAAAGAGAGAAAAATAGAAGGGTTTTTGGGGTTTAAAAATTTGGTGATAATTTTTTATAGGTTAATTATTACAAAAGCCCAGCTGTGGAACTTTTTGTTTTTCAAAAAATTGAAATTTTGTTGCTGTTTGAAAATTCAAATGAATTTGAGTGAATTTGGTATTAATTGAATTATTGAAAAGAAGCAAGTTAATAGTTTGAACTTTCAAGTTTATTAGAAACAAATAATTGGTTTGATTTGAAAGTTTCATTTGAAAATTGTAACAGAACAAGTATGAACAAGGATTTGAAATTCAAATGGAAAAACAAATGAAAACAAATGCAATGCTTATGATGACATGATGCAAAACATAAATTAACAAGGAGCAAACATTCTAATGGTGTTTTTCATACTTGGGATGTTACAGTGTTTTTCACCTAGGAAACCGATGCATTCTGGAAGATTGTCACCCCTCCCCCTTCTGAAAACTCGGAGGAGGAGGAGGAGGAACCGACTGACAGTGATGAAGGTAAATCCGAGTCTCTACTTAATAGATACTTTGTTGAGTTATTAGACCAAAATTCTCCTCCTTCCGACAATGCGCCACCATCACCAGCACTGGCTGATAAGGACGGCTCTCAATCGGAGGAGAGCGAGGCAGAGCCGGAGGTCGAGGTTGGCCAGAAGAGGAAACCCAGGGGAGTCACTTTCAAGGTGCCGTACTCCTCCATGACCTCAGAGCCGTACACCTACGCCAATATGTGCAAACTTAACAGGTATCTAACCACTACATCATCTCTGAAGGACCCAACTCCAGCCAAGCGACGGGAAACCCGGACTTCCCCGGGTGACGATCCCCTCAACCCCGGGATCCCTATGTTGCTTGCTCGCCGAGCCGGTACTCCTTCAACTCATTCTGCCCACATTCCTCGAAAATATCCATCTCCAAATCATCCCTTAGCCGGACAGCTCCGGGTCTCACTTTCCAATTCTTTATCAGCGTCCTCCGGGTCTAGAAACGATCTTCCAAGCAACTTTGTCATAAATACCGGGTAATTTGCATGCCTTGTTTGCCAATATCTTTTAATTTCCGCATTTCCCTTTATTGTTCACTAACTTTTTGTTTTCCTTTCCTCAGAGCCAAGGTTACACTTAGTGACCAAGAAGAAACCCCCGTTGATAACCCGACTATGGAAGACCCGGAGAGTGCCACTAAGCCCCCATTTGTTGAAGAGCAAGAGCCCGAAGACACGGCCATTCCTAGGACCGAGTCTCCTCCGCCCACGCATCAGTCGGCTGACCCCGACGTCGAGTTTCTTGGGTCGCAAAGGGCATCTCCTGCTCCCAACACCCAGGCAACCAGATTCGACCCACTGAAACAGGAGGCAACCCCACCACCGAGTAACCAAAACCCCAGCTCTTCCAGGCCGGCTCTCAGCGGCCTTGACTTTGAAAAGGTGTTGGGGGAGTACTACTCCCTGAAAGCAACTGAAAAAGATATCATCGAGTCTCTGGCAGCTGAGCATCAGGTAGCTTAACTAATACTATGTACATACTCGTCCTAGTCCCCAAGTTCCGGGTGAACTGTCATCAGTTTACTCGGTACTTTTGTAGCTATATAACTGTTCGTGTGCAACTTTATCTTACTGCCGACTGATGTTTCCTTGTCTTTTTTTAGGTTTATGTGACCCGGACGGATGAGGTGTTGGCGAAAACCAACGAACTCCTGCGGGTTGAGACCAAACTTCGTGAAGAGCTGGAGGCCGAGGTCAAAGAGCTTTCTAAGGAGTGCAAGAAGTACAAGAAAAAACTCCATAACGCTGAGGGGCTTTTGAAGAAACTCTCGACCTTTATTGCCGATACTTACAGCTCCATCCTTGGTAAAGCACACCTAATCTCCTGATTATCACTCGGATTTCTCATTTTGTAGGGTCTTTAATCCGAGTCTCACCACCTTGCTTTTCTTTTTGTTCCGCAGGTCCGGGTGAAAATGCTGAGGATCAGGATGATATCGAGAAGCTAAAGACACTTAAGGCTGTTATCCGGCAATTCTCGGTGGAGACCAAGTGGACCCTCGAGGCTGTGAAGTGGACCGGCACTTATGGTGGCGTAACCCAGATGCTTGAAGCGTACTCAACAATCCCTGCCTGGGTCGATCTTTGGAAGCGCTCGGCATGCCGAGTTGGAGTGATCCGTGGCCTTGCGTTGGCCAAAGCCTACTATCCGAAACTTGAGCCGGCAACGCTAGTGAACGGATTTCCTGAGTTTAACACTGATGGCTCGAGGTTCTCAGCAAAGGACCTCAAAGCCATCTGTCGTAGGGTTACCCCCGAGTAGGGGTAAGGCAAGTGCTAAAGGCTAGATCAGAAGAGCAGTTTTGACCAAGTTGGCTGGCTACCCGGTGGACAGCTATTCGGCCGTACCTACCAATGGCCAGGAGGAAGAGTCAAGAAAGTTATATCCTTCCGAGTAGAGGAAGTGGTCCGAGTAGAGGGAGTGGATTCCTACTCGGACCAGAAGTCAATAGAGCCATTCTGACAAAGGATCCCGCGTATCCTGCGTCCGTACGGCGTGCGGTTCAACTTACGGAGTGCGTGATTATCCGCACCACGGTGTGGCTACAGTGCGGTAGGCGTCTGTCTAGTCCTGTCACTGAAAGAGGGGACAGGACAGGGCTAGGGGCCTACCCTATCTCACTGACAAGGGTGGATAGGTCCCATCTCCGAACGGCGCAACGACTTACGGGGCGAGTGTCAGCGGGAACCTGGAGGCGTGCGCGAATCTACAGGGCTCCTGTCACATCCTGTCGTACTTTATACTTGTTTTCTAGTCGGCTGGGCACCAGTATATAAGGTGCCCTGCCTCCTCCTGTGCGAGGGTCGACTCACTCGTTGGGAACACTTAGAGAGAAATAGAAAGAGAAAAAGTGGCTACTCGGCTGAAGGCCTGATTGTACTGTGGCTACTCGGTAATACACATCTAGAGAGAGGCAGGAGTAGGGGTGTTACCTCCACACGAGTGCCCTGAACCTGGGTAAGATCTTGGTGTTTGCATTGTTCGTGATCTACCACACGCGGCTACTCACCGTGTGATCCCTCCCCGAGCACCTCGAGCGTCCATCGGCCCCAACTTTAGCCATCCCATGGCATCTGTCGTGATACCACCACGACAGTTGGCGCCCACCGTGGGGAAGACATAGGCGCTGGCTGGAGTCCATGTTCGGACGGGACTCGTTTCTGCTGCTGGGGAGCGTGTAGTCTGTGGCCTTGTCCACAGATTCGGCTCCTTCGACTTCGTCACCGACAACGCCGGAGATTTCGGCGGGAGGCCCATTCCGGCAGGCGGCTCGGTGCTCTCCTTCGGCTCACACCTCATCTACGTCGCCACCGCCGTCGTCCGCGAGTTCCCAAAGGAGGTGCTGATCGCGGAAGATCCTCCTGTTGTGATCGCTGCCCGCGGAAGGCCGATTGGCCGTTCTGCGGACAGCGTGGAGGGAATGGTGGCCGGCCTGGCCACCGATGCCGGGAAGGGCGTTGTTGCGGACGCGGGCGTCATCGAGGATCTTGCTGGCCCGAGCGTTGGCAGGAGGACCCACAAGCCCTATGAGAAGGATTCCGACATCCCTCTCTCCACTACAACAACGATACCGGCATCCGCGGTGCGGATGGGCATGCCGCCTCCCACCGAGCTTGAGCTCTTGACCATGAGGGCGCAGCTCGACCGGCAGCGCCAGGAGTTGCTCTCCGAGCAGCTGGAGCTGGAAAAGGTTAGGCTCGAGCTTAGCCTAGACCAGAACGAGTACAACAAGGCCCACGGCTTTACTCCTGTTGCTAGGAAGTCTAGCAAAGTAGGCGCTACGCGTGCAACTTAGGCGCTGAGATGGCGACAGTTGTAGAGGCTCCTAGCCAATCTTCCACCGCAAACACCTCCACCAGGCCTAGATACAGCACCCCCGCCAAAACACTTAGAGCCGCAGAGGCTGTAGCTGCTGAGTTGCAAAACCTAGCTGGCGACGCGCGCGCTAGACAGCAGGAGAGGCTCAACGAGCTGGTATTAGAGGCTGCTAGGCAAAACGAGGAGTTCCGGAAAGCCAATCCGGGTGCTGGAGCTTCTCAGGTGGTGCATTCGCATGCGGTCAGATCTAACGATCAGGCCTCATCCCCGCATCTCATTCGCGAGAGGGACCAGAGTGTACGCTCTGGAAAGGGTAGAGAAATGCAGGTGTACGACCCGGTTCTCGTCGCGAAACAGCGCGCTATGCCGCGAGAATCCGGTCAGAAACACACTACTGCAGGAGCAGGCTATCAAGCCCATAAAGCTCAGAGCAAGGGACATAGCGGAGACAACGCGGGGCCTTCTCGGTGTCCTGCTGCTCAGCCTACCCTGCAGAGGACGCAGCAGCCTGCTGCAGCACAGCCGCGTGCGGCTGCGGCAGCAGCCAACCCTGTGGTGCAACCCGTTGTGGTGCAGGAGAACATGTATGATGATGTCTACTCGGCGATGGGGCTAGTCGGTTATGCTGACCCCAGGAATGTTGCTGATCGCCTTGGTGAACGCATGTTGGAGCCCAGTGATGCCAGGTTCAAGCTGGACAGGATCAATCTGTCCGCGCAACTCGAGAACAGGGGGCCGCCTGGCCTAGAGTGCTTTGGCCCTCGCATCATGAACGAGCCATCAGTGAACCACTTCCAGCTGGCCAGAGGGACCAGGTGTTACAATGGCAGCACCAAGCCGGAGGACTGGTTGAGTGACTACGTCACAGCCGTACACATTGCAGGCGGCAACCGGAGGTGGGCTGTGCGGTATGTTCCGCAAATGCTTGAGGGTCCAGCTCGGACTTGGCTCAACAACCTGCCCAAGGACAGCATCAATTGCTGGTTGGACTTCTCGGAGGCCTTCATCAGCAACTTCACCAGCACTTACAAGTGGCCGAATAGGCCGCAGCAGTTGTCAGCTTGCAAGCAGCGGGAAGACGAGACCGATCGTGAGTACCTTACTCGGTGGAGCACCTTGAGGAACCCATGTGAAGGTGTGAATGAGGCCCAGGCCATCACTTGGTTTGCGCAGGGTTGCAGACATGGTAGCATGCTGTGGCAGAAGCTGCAGCGCGAGATGCCGAGTACACTCGCGGAGACTATCAAGATCACGGACATGTATGCACTTGGCGACCCAACCCAGCCTCTGATGAACTCCCCCGAGCCGAGAAGGAACTACAACAACAACAGCAGCAAGCGCAATGATTTCTGCAACACGCGCAGGGGTGACCGGATTGATACTCGGTATGATCCCGAGGAGGTGAATGCTGTGACCACGGCTGCTGGGAGTAGCCAGAGGCAAAAAACTGCTGGAGCCCAGTACGGGCAAAACCAGAATCAGTGCCAAGGCATCAAGAAGCCGTACAATGCTCCCCAGCTGGGTAGCGGCAACTCGGGTCCTGCACCGAACTTCATCTTCACGGATATGAAGGATGGCCCATGCAGCTTCCATACTCGGCATCCAGCCAGGCCAGCCAACCACACTACTCGGCAGTGCGGTTGGTGGGAACAAATCAAGAACGAGGGCTTGCCTCCTCCTCCTCCTCTGCCAGCAGCGAATGCCAATGTGCAGCCAGCTCGGGCACACTCTCCTCGGCCTGCAGTCTTCCCGAGAAGAGAGAATGTGAACCAGGTGGCTTTAGGAGCCAACCGCAACTTCAACAACGACCGCTACCGCAACAACAGCAACAACGACCGCAACCGCAACTACAACAACAACTACTACACCCGCAACAACAACAGGAACAACAACAACAACAACAACAACAACAGCAGCAGCCAAGGTAACAACAACAACGGCAACAATGGCGGTGGAGACCGCAACCAGTACCAGGAGCACCACGAGAGCTACATGATCTTCGTCACCGAGCCAGTCGACAAACAGTCGCAGCACAGGCGTGCGTTGGAGGTAAATGTCGTCATCCCGGCGGTGCCTCACTATCTGCGCTGGTGCGACCAAGAGGTGACTTGGTCCAAGGCTGATCACCCCAAGGTGATGCCCAACCCAGGTAGCTATGCTTTGGTGCTGGATCCCACTTTCCTCGGACCCGAGAAGAACGTACGCTTCAGCAAGTTGCTGATTGACAACGGCAGCAGCATCAACATCATGTATCTGGATACACTGAAGAAGCTCGGCCTTGCCGAGAACATGCTGCTACCCAGCAAGACCACATTCCACGGAATTGTGCCGGGGGTGTCTTGTGCTCCAATCGGCCGCATCTGGATGGATGTCCTATTCGGCACCAGGGAGAACTGTCGCACCGAGTGCGTCCAGTTCGAGGTGGTTGATCTTCAGAGCCCCTACCATGCCCTTCTCGGTAGGACAGCACTCACCAAGTTCATGGCTTCTACTCATGCTGCCTATCTGAAGATGAAGATTCCTGGTCCTAATGGAGTGATCACCATCTCAGGTGACTACAAGAAGTCCATGGAGTGTGCCTCTGCTGGTTCCCAGCTGGCGGAATCCATGGTCATTGCTGCCGAGAAGAAGAAGATGTACGAGGTGGTGGCTATGGCGCAAGCAGCGCAAGGTGGTGCGCCCGGCATGCCGAGTTCCCAGTACGGGACTGCATTCCAGGCATCTCAGGAGACAAAGAAGATCCAGGTCGACCCTGAGTTCCCAGACCGCGTTGCCATCATTGGCGCCGGGTTGGGAGAGAAATAGGAAAGCGAGCTCATCCACTTCCTCCGTGAGAATCGGGACGTGTTCGCCTGGTCCAATGAGGATTTACTAGGTGTCCCGAGGGAGTTGGTTGAGCACTCACTACATGTGCGGCATGATGCCAAGCCAGTGAAGCAGGCGATGCACCGCTTTGGCGATGAGAGAAGGAAGGCCATCGGTGACCAGATCACCAAGTTGCTGATAAGCAACTTTATCATGGAGGTTTTGCATCCTGACTGGCTAGCCAACCTGGTGATGGTTGAGAAGAAGAAGGAGGGCCCCAAGGCGGATACCGCATGGCGCATGTGCGTGGACTACACCGACCTGAACAAGGCCTGCCCCAAAGATCCCTTTCCGCTACCTCGCATAGATCAGGTGATCGATTCCACTTCTGGTTGTGAGCTTTTGCCTTTCATAGATGCCTACTCTGGTTTTCATCAGATAGCTCTCAACCCTGCTGATCAAATAAAGACTGCTTTCATTACCCCGTACGGGGCTTACTGCTATCGTGTCATGTGCTTTGGGTTGTGGAATACGGGGGCTACCTATCAGAGATGCATGCAGAAATGCTTGCATGATCAAATTGGCAAAAATGTGCAGGTGTACGTAGATGACATTGTCATCAAAACGAATAAAACTCATACTCTGCTTAGTGACATTGAGGAAACATTTGCCTGCGCAAGTACAAGATGAAGCTGAATCTGACTAAATGCACCTTTGGCGTCCCGGCTGGCAAGCTACTCGGCTTCTTGGTATCCAGTCGGGGCATTGAGGTCAATCCTTCAAAGATAAAAGCTATTGAGAGCATGTCTTTGCCGAGATCCCTGAAGGATGTGCAAAAATTCACTGGTTGCTTGGCTTCTCTGAGCCGCTTCCTGGGCAGAATGGGCGAGAAGGCCTTGCCTCTGTATCAGTTGATGAAGAAAAGCGACAAGTTTGTCTGGACACCGCAAGCTGATGTGGCATTCAAGGAGTTGAAAGACATGCTGGGTAGCGCTCCCATCTTGGCTAGTCCGCTACCCAAAGAGCCAATGCTGCTGTACATTGCTGCGACTAACCAAGTGGTCAGTGTGGTGATTGTGGTGGAGCTAGAAGAGGAAGGCAAGACTGTGCAGCGGCCTGTATACTATCTCAGCGAAGTGCTGTCCAGTTCCAAGAAGAACTACCCGCATTACCAGAAGATGACTTACGGCGTGTACCTGGGCGCCAAGAAGTTGAAGCACTATTTCCAAGAGCATCCCATCACTGTGGTGAGTTCTGCTCCCATCTCGGACATCATGGGCAACAAGGAAGCAAGTGGCAGAGTAGCCAAGTGGGCAATAGAGCTGGCCGCGTACGCTCCCGCGTATGCGAGAAGAGAAGCCATCAAGTCTCAGATCCTTGCGGATTTTCTGGTGGATTGGGTTGAGGTGCAGTATGAGCCTCCTACTCCGGTATCCAATTATTGGAAGATGCATTTTGATGGTTCCAAGGTGAAGGAAGGCTTGGGTGCTGGCGTGGTGCTCATGTCACCCAAGCGAGATCAACTCAAGTACGTGCTGCAAATCCACTTCAAGGCATCCAACAATGTGGCAGAGTACGAGGCCGTCGTACACGGCTTGAAGGTGGCCAAAGAGGTTGGCGTGCAGCGCATTATATGCTATGGCGACTCGGATCTCGTTGTGCAGCAAGTTTCAGGCACTTGGGATGCTCTGGATGCCAACATGGCTTCATATCGGTTCCTGGTGCAAACTATGACTAGATTCTTTGAAGGATGCGAGTTCCAACATATACACCGAGCAGAGAATGAGGCAGCTGATGAGCTGTCCAAGTTGGGGTCTTTTCGGCAATACATCCCAGCTGGGGTTGCTTTGGAGCATTTGAGGAAGCCATCTATCAAGCCATCCCCCAACTCGGAATCCATATTTGTTCCTTCTCTGCCTGGTGAGGAAGCTGTTCCCATGGAGATTGACTGGGAGGGTGCAAAAGAGAACCCGGGGATTGCCGTCTCCATCCCGGGGACTGGCGCCTGCAACCCGGGGACTGTCCCTTCTTACTCGGGGACTGCCCCTCTTAACCCGGGGACTGTCACATTCATTGAGGGGGTTCTTGCCGCATGCACAAGGTCTCGGGGACTCGTCCCCAACCCAGAAGAAGAAGAAGTGGTGGCTGATCCAATGGAAGTGGACAAACCAGTGTTTCCCATCCGGGAGACACCGAGTTGGGCTCTGCCCATATTATCCTTTCTAAAGGACGGCATCTTGCCGAGTGATGAGGTTACCTCGAGGCAGATTCAGAGAAGATCCAAGGGCTATACTATATTCAGAGATGTGATGCATAGAAGAAGTCCAACTGGTGTGCTGCAACGATGTGTAGAGGTAGAAGAGGGAGAAGAAATATTGGTGGAGATACACCAAGGAGAATGCGGGCATCACGCCTCTTCTCGGGCTCTGGTCAACAAGGCTTTTCGGCATGGTTTCTTTTGGCTCACTGCCTTGAAGCAAGCTGAAGATATCGTGAGAAAATGCAATGGCTGCTAGAGATTCGCAAGTAAGATTCATATGCCAGCTTCCGAGTTGAAAACCATTCCCATTACTTGGCCATTTGCTGTTTGGTGCTTGGATATGGTAGGCCCTTTAAAGCCGGCTAGAGGCAACATGACTCACATTCTGGTCATGGTGGACAAGTTCACGAAGTGGATTGAGGTGAAGCCTATTCGGAAGTGTGATGGAGCCACTGCCGTAAGTTTCCTGAAGGATGTGATCGTGAGGTATGGATACCCGCACAGCATTATCACGGATAATGGCACAAACTTTGCTGAAGGAAGGTTTGCGAAGATCTGCAGAGATAAGCGCATTCGGCTAGATGTCGCATCTGTTGTGCATCCCGCCTCAAATGGGCAAGTGGAAAGAGCAAATGGCATGGTGCTATCAGGCATAAAGCCAAGGCTGATTGAGCCGCTGCTGAATACACCTAGGTGTTGGCTAGACGAGTTGCCAGCGGTGTTGTGGAGTCTAAGGACTACCCCTAACCGATCAACCGGCTACACGCCATTCTTCCTGGTTTATGGAGCTGAGGCCGTGTTGCCCACTGACCTAGAGCATGACTTGCCCCGTGTAGCGCTCTACACGGAGGCAGAGGCTAGAGAAGCTCGAGAAAATGACGTTGACCTGCTAGAAGAAGCAAGGGAGTTAACTCTGTCACGTTCAGGTGTCTATCAGCAAAATTTGAGGCGTTATCATAGTCGGAAAGTGAACCCAAGGGTTTTCCGAGAAGGAGACATGGTGCTTAGGATCGTACAGCGCACAGCCGGGATGCACAAGCTATCTCCTCCGTGGGAAGGGCCTTTCATTGTGAGCAAGGCTCTACACAATGATGCCTATTATCTTGTTGACGCACAGCCATCCCAAAAGAACAGGCCGGATAGAGCAGGAGAAGAATCCAAGCGCCCTTGGAATGTAGCTCTACTCCGCCGTTTTCATTCATGAGCTGATTATGTATGTGCTCTCTTATCCGAGTTAAACTTCTATTCGGCAATCTAAAATTGAACTCGGGGACTGCCCTCGTCCAAACTGTTCCTTGTGTGTACTCTGCTTTACTTTTTCTACTCGGTTGAACCACTTAGAACTTCAAAAGCATACAAAGTAATGTGTTTAAACTCACCGGACACTCTGCGACTCTGCTGCTGTCCGCAACCCGGCTTCATGGCAAGCCAGAGAACAAGCCAAAGGGTCAATGAACACATGAAAAATTGCAAAGGAAACGAAGCGTGTAGCAACCGAGTAGAGTATTTTTTACTGTTTTTTCTTTCCGGCTAAGTGGTGGGCAGCGTTACTATGAATTTTTCTAAGTGGCTAAGTATTTGAAACTCCTACTTTGAACTCTTGTGACTCGACTACCAACAAAGAAACAAGTTGCAGGTAAGAGCTGAGATAAAAAGGAAAGAGCGGATAAAAAATGCAACTCGGGGACTTGCATATTAACGCAACCCGGCATTGAGCCAGAGTTGCTAAGAACTTAAACTGAAATAAAATGGAGTAGCAACAAGAGACTTAATTGTTTGATACATGTGCACCCGGCATCCCGGGGATCTGATGAAAAGTTAAGATAAGTGTTTCAGGCGGCAGCCGTGTCGGCAGGGGCAGTGTTATCCGCGCCTGTCTTCTCGGCATCGGCGCTCTCGGCATCCGTTTCTGTGTTGGCATTGGCGGCTTGCTCGGAGGTTGCCGTGGCGACAGAGATGAGATCCGCTGCCGAGGACGATGCGGCAGCCTGGAAGCTGTTGCTGGTCGCGCCCAACTCGGGAGCCGCTTGTTGAATTACCATCTCGGTGGTTATGGTGGGCTCCTCGACTTGGGCTTCCGGCTGCTCGACTTGGTCATCAACCTTGGCCTTGCCTTTTCCCTTCTCGGTAGCTCCTTCCGCGGCACCATCTTCGAAGAAGCCCAAGTCATCGGACTCGGTATCCTCATCTTCGTCGTCACCCTCGCTCTCCACCTCGGTGTCGGGCTCGGTGACGCCGTCGATGAAGATGGCGGTGTCCGCATAGGAAGCTACCTCGTACGCTGCTGCCTTGCGGCGAGCAACGCACTCGGGGTGCTCGGACCATTTGGAGCCCTGGCGCATCTCGAGGATTGTGTCAAGGTTCATATTTTCATACCAACTGCAGATGAAGCGAAGCAGCAGATCAGCTCCAGCCCGGGCTGAGGAAGCACGCCACTTTTTCAGCTCGGCCTTCACGCCATCCAGCTTCTCGGCAAGATCGCTGAAGCTGTTGGGCGCGGTTTCGTCAGGCCAGAACAAATCGTGGATTTTGTACGCTGTGGACACCATGGTGGTGCCCAGGCCTTTGAGTTGCCGCAGCTGGGTCTTGATGTTTAGAAGGTTGTCGTTGACGCTGGATTTGATGTTGATGGGCAGCCCGGAATCAACCCGGAGTTGCTGCGCCTTTGCCAGAGCAGGCGAGCTCGCGGCGCGAAGATCAGGGAAGATGTCTAGAGAGGAACCAGTAAAAGTTAGATAAGAAGGCAGAGAAGAGATGAAATCAACAAGAGAGAGTGGGAGGAAAAGCAAGCCAAGTAGCGAAGAAGAGAAACAGAAAAGTGTCGGGAAGAGAAAATTTACTTCTGAGATCAACAAGCAGCGCATCCAGCTTGATCTTCCAAGCCTCCTCATCCGCAAGATGCCAGTCTTCGATGTTGCGCGCGTTGGCAACCTGCTGCGCGAGCTGCACGTTGTGCTTCTTCAGCACCTCGATCTCTGCGTCGAGCGCCTGCTTGGTGGCTTTGGCTGAGGTCTCGGTCTCCAGGGCGCCCTCGAGAGCTGTTTTCAGCTGCACCTGCATCGCCTCAAACTCGGCGCGCTCGGCGTCGCGTTCCTTCTTGAGTGCAGCATCTCGGGCGGCCAGCTGCTGCTGCACCTCGGCAGGCATCAAGCAATGGAGGTGATCTTCCCGGAACTTCTTGTACTGTTCTGCGAGAAGGACATCACTATTAGAAGAGTAGCCAAGTAGAGGAGAAGATACAGACAGCAGAGTAGCCGGCAACTCACCCTCCAGCTCCTTGATCTTGCTCTCGGCGGAGGCAGTGAAGACGTGGCAGTGCTCGTGCTGTTCTTTCAGTTCTTTGAATTTGCCTGCAGAGTAAACTGAGTTAGAGGCTAACTGAATAGCTAGAAGCTAACCTTCAAGCTCAGAGATTTGGAGAGCGGGGTCTAGTGCCGCCTGCTCCAGAGCAGAATCATCTTTGCGCTCGGCTTCAAGGGCCGCGATGCGCTTCCTGGCGATGTTGTGGTTCCAGAGCAGCCACCGGAACAGGTTAGTCCTCTTCAAGAGGCTATTCTGTGAACAAGAAGAAAAGGAGTTAGGAAATTTTGGGAAGATTTGGCCCGAGAAGACAGCAACTCGGTTGAGTATCCGTCTACTCGGCCCGAATCTCGGGGAATGGGTAATGGCTAAGGAGAAAGAGAAGAACAGAAGAAAAGAGATACCGCAACTCAAAAGAAAGCAAGAAATACTTACAACATAGGTCTGCTCAGCGTCCTCGGCGGCTTTGCGGAGGACGAACAGCCTTGCGGCTAGCGTGCTGGTGTCGGAGGTGATGGTCATGGGATGGCTGCCGAGATCGGCCTTGTTCCATTCGACGCGATAATGATCAACGTCGCCCAGCATGCTGCCGTTCCACTTCTCGACGCCGTGGGCGTCACTCTCCCAAATCCTGTCGATGAAGCCTACCCGGTCCACGACCTGCATCAGCCCCTCTGATTGGATTTCATCCTCGCCAGCTTCGCGCGAGTAGATCTCGATGGGCTTCTTGGCCTTGAGCTTGGCGTCCACTGCCTTGGCCGGGCCGTCCTTCAGAGCAGAGATCCGCTGCTCGCCTTTCAACAAGGAGATGCCATACTGCCTGGACCCAGTCAGCACATAGGCTGGCCAGCTGGCTTGGGCACTCGATCCTGCGCCTGCGCCAGCAGATCCACTAGCAGCGCCAGCGGTGACTTGCGTGCTCTTCACTACAGGTTTCCCGGTGGACGCAGTAGGTACTTTGGGTGGTGGCATCAGGCTGGCATCCTGCACAGCATGGCGTGGCGGATTCTTGCGGGTAGCCGCAGCTTCAGGCTTGATGGTCTTCTTGCCGGTGTCCGCCCAAGAAGCGGGTGCAGTCACTTGGCGCGCAGCGCACGGAGCCGCTTGGCGTGAGGTTGGTGAAGGCATAAGCTCAGATGCAGTCTTGGTCGTTTTCTTCTTTGGGGGGAGGGCTTGGAGCAGTTGGTGGTGAGGCCTGCTGGGTAGGCGGCACAGGAGGTCGGCTACCCTGCGCAGCGTCCGGCTGCGCTTGGCTCTGGAGCACGGGCTCCACCACCGTCTTCTCAACCCGCTGCTCGGCAGCGGGATCAGGTCTGGCGTCGTCTTTTTCTTCTACCCGCGGCGTGGCTGCGGGGTCTTCATGAGCTGCAGCGCGTTCTTCCCGCTGCTCGATGTGGTCCTCCGGCCGCTCAAGGGCGGCACGGTCCTGGTTCTCGGGGCCTTGATCATTATTCTCCCCAGCTGAGGCAGCTGGGGGAGAAGGAGGTGTCTCATCGTGAGTAGCATCCTGCGCGCTCTAGTCCACGTAGGACTGCTGCTCCAAGTTCTCGTCGTCTTGGTCACCCGCGCCAGTGTTCTCGGCGCCGGTGTCCTCTTCTTCCATCTTTACAGGAGAGGGCGCACGCGCCCTATCCTGCTGCATGGACTCATCCTCCTCCTCGGAGAGATCGACGAGTTTCTCAATGTCGATGACGGATTTCCTCTTGCCCGTGCGAGTGGGGGCAGCGACTGCATCAGCATCCAGGGGATCGCTGGAAGAAGGAAGGAAATCAGAAAGAGAAAAACAGAGAAACAGAATAGCGAGAGGCAGAAGCTAAGTATAATTCAAATGGAACAACTTACCCTTTGCGGGTGGGGAGTTGCCTTCTGGCAGTGGTGGTCTTCTTCTTCTTCTCGGTCTTCTCGGTTTTCTTGGGCTTCTTGGCAGCGGGTTCTTGGGCACCACTGCCCGTCCGCTTCCGAGTTGTGGGAGCAGCCACAGAGAGAGGCTGGACGTCGATGGGATCCTCGGCCTCCTCGTCATCCTCATGCTCGAGATCCTCTGCAGAATAAAAGAGGAAAAGAAATTGAGAAGCAGAAAAGGAATTATGATTGTGCTACTCGCGGTCAGAGAGGCCAACTGGGTCACCTTCGTCATCCTCGGACCAGTCGCGGATAGAAGCATCAACTTGGTGCTTACCAGTCTGGATGGCATGAGGGATGCAGAGGGTGTCCTGAGTGTCGTAGGCGGTCTCGTCATCCTCTTCCCGGTCACTGTCCCAGTTGTCCTCGAGGACCTCCTCATCTTCCTCAGCCTGGTGATCGAGGTGCTGAAAAGACAAACAGATGGCACGAATAAGTTGAGTTCTGAACTAAGAGATCCTACCCGGTGCGGCATGCAAACACAAAGCATATAAGCCTAAGGAGTTCTACCCGGTGTGGCATGCAAACACAAAGCATATAAGCCTAAGGAGTTCTACCCGGTGAAGCATGCAAACACAAAGCATATAAGGCTAAGGAATTCTACCCGGAAAGACATACAAACATAAAGCATATTTGTTTCAGTTATTCTACTCGGGACAGCATGCAAACACAAAGCATATTCAGCTAAGGTTTTCTACTCGACAGGGCATGCAAACACAAAGCATATGAAGCCTACCAGAGTATCTAGGGTGTTCTACTCGGCATCATAGTGCAGAGATAAAGCACAAAAGGCTGACCCTTTCGATTGGCTTGGTGCGGCTATACGGCACGAAGCCGTACTGCTAGGTGTCGGAGAGGGACGTATGCGCGATGGATCTCGCCCAGATGGCGACGTCTGCGGTGCTCAACTCGAAGGTGGTGGTCCTCGTGCAGTCCCGAGGGCCTCCCATGTAGCACATTTTGTGGGAGCGGCGCTAGAGCGGGAGCACCCGGCGCAAGATCCAGCACGCGAGGGGATCATCGTGGCGGAATCCCTCTTCCTTCAACTCGGCGAGGGGGGACTCGAGTTGAACAAGGTCTTCGATCTTGTTCTTCGGGTTGTAGCCCCAGTTCTGCTGGGTTGGCCTCGCGTTCTTCCACCTAGGGAGTCCTATCCGGTCCTGGATGGGCCTCCCTTCTTCGGTGGGGACGATCTTGACGTACAGGAAGGAGCGCTGCCACTTGCGCAACGTCTCCAACCCCTTGACACGCGGGTGGCTACCCGTGGAGCGCTGCAGCATCATGGCGCTCCCCGTCATCGTCATCGCGCGGGTGCTTTCTGTGTTTCCCGGGTTGGGGATGCTCTGCTTCCGGAAGAAGAAGTAGCGCGCCCAACTGTGAATAGTTGGGTACACGCCGAGAAACGCCTCACAGACCACCGCGTGGAAGGCGAGCATCACCATGGTGTTGGGGGGAGATGGTGCGGCTACAACCCGAAGTTGGAGAGGAATTCCTTGAAGAAGTCGGAGACGGGGAGGCCGAATCCACGCTTGAAGTGCGCGAGGAAGACGACGAACTCGTCCTTCTGCGGCGTGGGGACGATCTCGTTGCCCGGCTGCCTGCACTGCACGCCGGGAGGGACACGGCGGGTATTGACTAGCCATTGGCAGTCCTCCGCCGTGACATCGGATCCTTCCCATCCGGCGCGGGCGGCATCATCCTCTCCGCGAGCCATGGAAGCGAGAAGATTGGTGAGAGGTTGGAGTTTGGATTGGATGAGTTTCTCTCGGGATCTTTCCGACGGCGCGTGGAGCGGCGGCGCAGCAAGTGGTTGCGTAGGCGGAGCGCTCGGCGGCGGCGGAGAAACAAAGAGGCAGGGGATTGAAGTGAGCAGGAAAGAGAAGAAGAGGGAATCGAGGGGGTATTTATCTCTCCCCTCGAGTTGCCGTTACCAGCGGAGTTAGTGGGATCAATCCTGCAGAGAGATCGTGCGGTGTGGGAAGCAAACCGGTTAGAAACGCACACAGCGCATATTGCGCGCGTAACGGGTGCAGTTAATCCCACGTCGAGATCGTGGGCGATTTACTGCGGTTGAAGTGACATAACGTGCTGGTGGGCCCTGGTCGCAGTTACTGGCGCGTGGCCTGCCGTATCCCAGGCACTGAGGCGTCGGAGTGACAGGGGTGTGACACGTACCCCGTTGCGACACGCAGAGGTGGATTCGTACCGATTAAGCGGGATTGTGTTTCGAAGAATTTCGCTAAGTCATTTTACTCGGCATCAGAGAAGAGAAATGGTTCTACTCGGAGAAGAAGAGATTCAAGCCAAGGATAAGGGCTACTCGGAGGTGCTACTCGGCATCTTACAGTTCAAAGACAAGATTTGTTCTTAAGCTGGAAGGGCCCAGTGAACAAGTTCGCAGGACTCTACCAGCTTCGGGGACTAATGTCGGGGGGTTACCCCCGAGTAGGGGTAAGGCAAGTGCTAAAGGCTAGATCAGAAGAGCATTTTTGACCAAGTTGGCTGGCTACCCGGTACCCGCTACCCGGTGGACAGCTATTCGGCCGTACCTACCAATGGCCAGGAGGAAGAGTCAAGAAAGTTATATCCTTCCGAGTAGAGGAAGTGGTCCGAGTAGAGGGAGTGGATTCCTACTCGGACCAGAAGTCAATAGAGCCGTTCTGACAAAGGATCCCGCGTATCCTGCGTCTGTACGGCGTGCGGTTCAACTTACGGAGTGCGTGATTATCCGCACCACGGCGTGGCTACAGGGCGGTAGGCACCTGTCTAGTCCTGTCACTGACAGAGGGGACATGACAGGGCTAGGGGCCTACCCTATCTCACTAACAAGGGTGGACAGGTCCCATCTCCGAACGGCGCAACGACTTACGGGGCGAGTGTTAGCGGGAACCCGGAGGCGTGCGCGGTTCTGCAGGGCTCCTGTCACATCCCGTCGTACTTTATACTTGTTTTCTAGTCGGCTCGGCACCAGTATATAAGGTGCCCCGCCTCCTCCTGTGCGAGGGTCGACTCACTCGTTGGGAACACTTAGAGAGAACTAGAAAGAGCAAAAGTGGCTACTCGGCTAAAGGCTTGATTGTACTGTGGCTACTCTGTAATACACATCTAGAGAGAGGAAGGAGTAGGGGTGTTACCTCCACACGAGGGCCCTGGACCTGGGTAAGATCTTGGTGTTTGCATTGTTCGTGATCTACCACACACGGCTACTCGCCGTGTGATCCCTCCCCGAGCACCTCCAGCGTCCATCGGCCCCAACTTTAGCCATCCCATGGCATCTGTCGTGATACCACCACGACACCATCAATGCTCAGATTCGTCACTCGGCCAGCCTGATTGCCGAGAAGCTGGACGTGAACAAGCTCACACCTTCGTATGACGCTGAAGATAAGCCGGTGCGCTCTGATTTCCCTGCCCCCTTTGATATGTTGACTCGGTACAAGGAGGAGGTTGCCAAGAAGAAAGCCGAGGCCAGCTCTGCGCCAACGTCAACGACTCCAGTTGTCCCTCCTCCCGCTCGCGCTGATTCCGCGGTTGACCCGGACACAGAAGCAGGGAAAGCTGCAGGGGAGAAGGTTGAAGACCCGGCTGCCAAGACCACCCATGAAGACTCGGCCATGGACGCCGAGTAATATTCTCATCTTTACCAATAAACACCCATTCGGCCAATAGGCATTTGTAATATGCCTGCTACACTTGTTTATTTGATAGTGCGCCTGTGCACTTTTGATACTACTCCTTTGGTTTGTAACATGTTTAAGCTTTTATGGCTTTGATGGCCCTTCTGGTCATCCATTTGGTATGCACTTTTGAACCTTGTGTTTGCATATTTTTGCTTTTTCTACATTTTTTGCAATAAATACCGATTCTTGGGTTTTGGGGCAAGGCAAAGTTTCATTCCAAGTCCCTAAGACCCGGTTTCCGGGTCTTAGGTTTTTTTGACTGGGTGAACTTTGCTTCTTGAGTCCCCAAGTCCCCAAGACTCGGATTTTTGAATTTTGAGTTCATTAGCTAGATAACTTGTTGCTTTCTAGAGTCCCCAAGTCTCCAAGACTCGGACATTGGAGTCTAGGGATTTTGTGGCTTAAGAAAACTCCATGTCTGGCTAAATCCCCAACTACGAGATTATTTGAAGTTATGCTTAATACACTATGAGTTTCCGGCTTTTTTCTTTTTACTCCGCATAACTTGTGGTTTAGATGACCCTTTTGACCCCCTTTGCTATAAGCCGGCTTTCGCGTGGATACTCAATGTTGCTTATAACTCTATGAAAATAGGGTCAGGCAAGTCCCTATGGGCATCATGACTGATTGAATTTATAGGCTAGCAATCATGCCACTTTGTTGCGAGTCACATCAAGATTAAACAAGAAAGGCCAAGAAAAGTTTGGCTCTATTGTCCAGGTTATGAGATTGCGACTGTATTTATTACAAGTAATCACCCCTCACACCTTAATGGCATCGTGGCCGGGTCTGAGTTTGTAACTGTGCTATTCAAACAATCAGCCCCCAAGACCGAGGTATATACTATGCAATACTAGGCTTTACAGATAACTTAAAAGAAAACCAAAAAGGAGTGTAAACTTGAAACTATATCTCTCCTAACTAGGTAATTATAATTAACTAAACGTAATATACTTACCTGATATAAACCATGATTGAACATAGAAAAATTATGCAAAAGAAACAATAAAAATACAAGAAACGCAAGAACTATAATGATTTAACCATCTTTTTATTGATCTGAAAAGGTTAGGTCAGCAGGCCGCCTCGTTAAAAACCCTCCAGTCCCCTTAGGTACCCTGGATAGGAAAAGAGTGTGTCTAAAACCTGCTGTCTGTTACATCGTGCAATACAACTTGCAAACCGAGTCTATGCTAAGTATAGTAGGGACGTAGCTGAGCCACATTCCATGGTCTTTCTCGCTCTTGCATAGATGAAGTGGTATGGGTGGTGTCATTGACGGTATCCGACTCTTCCCTTGCATCTATCAAGTAATATGATCCATTGTGCAAATTCTGGCTTATGATGAACGGGCCCTCCCATGGGGGGGATAGCTTGTGCTTTCCTTCCTTGGATTTTACTAAGCGTATCACCATGTCTCCTTCCTGGAAGACCCGGGTTTTGACCCGGCGACTGTGGTATTGCCTTAAGTCCTGCTGGTATATGGCGGATCTCTCCAATGCTTTCTCTCTGTGCTCCTCTAGAATATCCACAGCGTCTTGCTGGGTCTTCTCGTTTTCAACTTCCACGTAGGCCGCCACTCGTGGCGAATCATGGATGATGTCACTCGGAAGAACTGCTTCTGCACCATAAACCATAAAAAATGGGGTCATTTGAGTAGATCTGTTAGGTGTGGTGTTAATTCCCCAAACCACGGAGGGTAACTCCTCAACCCACGCTCCAACAGCTCTGAGACACGGGACTTGTAGTCATGGTTTCAATCCTCGAAGTAACTCCTGGTTTGCTCTTTCCACCTGCTCATTGGCTTGCGGGTGGGCCACAAAGGCTACATCAAGCCGGATACCATTGTTTCCACAAAATTTCTCCATCTCTCCTAAGGACATGTTGGTTCCATTGTCTGTGATTATACTATGAGGATACCCAAACCGATAGATGATTTTCTTCAAGAACTTGACAGATGTAGCCGCTTCACAATTTGTAACTGGCATAACTTCGACCCACTTGGTAAACTTATCAATAGCCACCAGAAGATCAGTCTTTTTGCACGGAGACATGTGAAAGGGGCCTACCATGTCCATACCCCAAACCGCAAATGGCCAAGTCAATGGGATTGTTCGTAGCTCCATAGCCGGCACATGTGTTTGACGAGCGTACCTTTGACATCCATCACATCTTGCCACCAAGCGTTCCGCATCCGCTAGCGCCGTGATCCAGAAAAAACCATGTCGATATGCCTTAGCCACAAGGGACCTTGTGGAGGCATGGTGCCCACAATCGCCTTCATGGATCTCCTTCAATATCTGACGTCCTTCTTCTGGGGTTACACAGCGTAAAAAGACACCTGTAGCACTTCTCTTGTAGAGCTCACCGTTAATGATGGAGTAACCCTTGGCCCGTCTCAGGATTTGCCGGGCTAGTACTTCCTGCGATGGTAACTCACCTTGTGATAAGAACGCCAAGAACGGCTCAGTCCACTCTGGAATAGCGCGTACTGCGGCCACAAACTCTGAATCCGGGTCTTGATGTGCTAATTCTTCTTCAGATTCGGTTTTGACAGAGGGCCGCCATAACTCATCCAGGAAAACATTAGGCAGAACCGGCTCTCGACGCGAGCCGAGTCTCGCGAGCGCATCTGCTGGCTCATTCTTTCGCCGATCGACGTGCTCCACTTCATACCCGGAAAAAGACCCGGCTACCCTGTCCACCTCTCTGCGGTAAGCCGCCATTGTCGCATCTTTTCTGTCCCATGTACATGAAACCTGCTGTACCACGAGATCCGAGTCTCCATAGCATCTTATGCGCTTAATATTAATCTCCTTTGCCACTCGTAATCCATGTAGCAGGGCCTCATACTCGGCCACATTGTTAGAGCAGTCAAAGTGAATTTGTAACACGTAACTCAACTTATCTCCTTTTGGCGACGTGAGCACCACATCAGCTCCTGACCCCTCGTACTGCTTGGAGCCATCAAAGTGCATCACCCAAGACTCTGAACTTGGCATTGTTATGGGCATGCTTGTGTGAGTCCAATCATTGACAAAATCTACTAGAGCCTGGGACTTGATCGCAGACCGGGGCTCGTAGTTGATGTGATAATCCCCCATCTCGATAGCCCACTTGGCTATTCTTCCTGTTGCATCTAAATTTCTGATGATATCCGCCATTGGTATGGAACTTACTACTGTTATGGGGTGTTCTTGAAAATATGGTTTCAATTTTCGGCTGGCCATAAATACCCCCAAAAACTAGCTTTTGCCAATGCGGGTACCGCTGCTTTGCTTCCGATAAGACCTTGCTCACATAATAAACCGGACTTTGTACCGGGTGATCCTTTCCATCTTCCTTACGTTCAACCACAACCACCGCGCTAACTGCCCGGGGCCCGGCTGCAACATATAACAGCATGGGCTCTTTAGGACCCGGCGTTGCTAAAATTGGTGCCTCAGATAGCTGCTTTTTCAGAGCCTCAAAGGCCGCGTCCGCCTCTTGGTCCCATACAAACTTATCTGTTTTCTTCAAGAGTCGGTATAAGGGTATCGCTTTTTCTCCGAGCCGAGATATGAACCGGCTCAAGGCTGCCACGCACCCCGTGAGCTTTTGGACATGTTTCAACTGTTCCGGCTTTTTCAGATTCTGAATAGCTTTGATATTTTCCGAGTTAGCTTCAATCCCTCATTCAGAAACGATGAAACCGAGTAACTTTCCCGCAGGCACTCCAAACACGCATTTAGTCGGGTTAAGCTTCATCTGGTATCTCCTCAGATTCTTGAAGGCCTCCTTTAAGTCATCTATGAAAGTTTCTGCTTTCCTTGTTTTAATCACCAGATCATCAACATAGGCATGAACACTGTGCCCAATTTGATCCTCAAAGCACTTCTGAATACACCTTTGGAATGTTGCGCCAACATTTTTCAGTCCAAAGGTCATGGTCTTATAGCAAAACGCACCAAAAGGGGTTATGAACGAAGTTTTCTCCCAATCCTCCTTTTTGAGCTTTATTTGGTGATACCCGGAATAAGCATCCAGGAAACACAATAAGTCACATCCTGCAACTGCATCTATGATCTGATCTATCCTTGGAAGGGCAAATGGATCCTTTGGGCAATGCTCGTTGAGACTTGTATAATCTATGCACATTCTCCACTCATTGTTCTTTTTCAGCACTAAAAACGGGTTTGCCAGCCAGTCCGGGTGAAAGACCTCCATGATAAAGCCGGCAGCTAGGAGCCGAGCTATCTCTGCCCCTATAGCATTTCTCCTTTCCTCGTTCATTTTTCTCAGGCCTTGCTTCACTGGTCGAGACTTGGGATCAACATGCAAGCTGTGTTTAGCGAGCTCAGTCGGGATACCCGGCATGTCACTCGGCGTCCAAGCGAACACGTCCTGGTTCTCGCGAATAAACTTTATGAGTGCCTCTTCCTCCTCATTACCCAGGTTAGAACCTATAGCAAACTGTTTGGAAGAGTCGCCCTCGACAAAGGCCACCATCTTTGTGTCTTGGCCTGCTTTAAACTTAACTCTCTCGTCTTCCGAGTTTGGTTTCTTTAGGGTTGTTCGATCTTCGGGGTCTACCTGAGACCGGTAATACCTGAGTTCTTCCTTCCTGCAAGCTTGTTCTGCCATTGTCGTGTCTCCTTCATCACACTTAGCCGCCACGGCCCTATTCCCATATATAGTGATGGTCTGTTTGGGACCCGGGATTTTCAGCTGTAAGTAAACGTAACACGGTCTCGCCATGAATTTGGCATAAGCCGTCCTTCCGAACAGTGCATGATAGGGACTGCGCAATTTCACCACCTCAAACGTGAGCCACTCTACTCTATAGTTATCCTTCGATTCTCCAAAAGCAACCTCTAGTGTTATCTTTCCCTCTGGGCAAGCCGAGTTCCCCCGCACAATTCCATGGAAAACTGTGGAGCTTTTCTGCAGCTGAGACTCCTTGAGCCCCATGCCGCAAAAAGGTCTCCCAGTATAAGATATTGATGCTACTCCCACCGTCCATCAGGACCTTTTTTAACTCATACCCGTTGACCTGTGGGGCCACCACCAAGGCCAACACACCCGGATGTTCTATCGATTCCGGGTGATCTCTTCTACTCCATGTTATTTCTTGATCTGACCATCTCAAATACCTCGGAACCCCTGAAGAAACCGAGTTTACAGCCCTTTTAAGTATCTTTCTTTCTTTGTTGGAAGTTCCGGTGGTGTGGACGTGGTACTGCCCTAGCTGCTTAGGGTTAGCCTGAAAACCGCCTGCACCTCCTTGGTTATTACCCGGATTGCCGCCTCCTGCGTTGCCGGCGGGGGGTGGTCCGTTGCCCGGGTTTCCACCCAGACCCGGTCCTCCTCCCGGGCATGCACCTCGCAGGGCCTTCTGTATCTCCTTGTTTTTCCATCTTTGTAAGTCCACGCATTGCTCAAACGAGTGATTAGCCGGTTTGCCATTCCTACTATGACGCAGGCAAGGCATCCTGAAGGCTTCTATGTGGTTAGACAGCCGTGGTGGTCCTTGATAATTGCCTCCATTGAAGTTTCCATCTACCCTGGGCCTTGGGAATCCGGCCTCGGTATTGGCGACTAACTCGGAGTTTCCCTCGTACGGAAGTTTATGCTGATTATTTCCATTACCGCCTCCATTATTACCCGGCGTAGTGCTGTTGCCGGGTTTCCCATTACTGCTCATGTTGGCCTCCCCTTTCTTTTCCTCTATGTCCTCTTCCGTGGTATCAGTGGAGGCATGCTTATTGCACGCGTCCATTAATTCCCCCATAGTGATTTCCGACACATGCCTACTGGATTTCATGCGCACCAATTTTTGCACCAAAGGCGTGTATCTGCATGTCTTTGCCATAGTTTGTATTGCATCTTTCGGTTGTATATCTGTGGAAGAATGAAGTATCTCCATTACTCGGCGCACCCAGCTGCGAGCCGACTCTCCTTTCCTTTGGACGCATCGATCCAGGTCATCGATTGTGTATAGTTTCCTGCATGTTCCATGAAAATGCTTGACGAATGCCATCTTCAACTCACTCCACGAACTGAAGGATTTCTCAGGGAAATTGTTAAACCATAGTTTGGCTGCTCCTTCGGACATCATAAGATACATGAATTTGGCTTGAAGCCTTTCCAAGGCGTTACGAATTGACATGGCCATCTCATAACTGCTCAACCAGGTCTCAGGATCCATGGTTGGCTCATAGTTTACAACTTTACCCGGTTCCTTGAACTTATCCGGGTATGGTTCTGCTCTGATGGTGTCCGACAGACATTTAGGCCCGGCCAGGTTGGTCAATACCGGCCTCGCGCGTGATACATGAGACTCGGCTGGCGCAGCGGGGGGTGCGCCACCTACTGCTCCTTGCACTGCTGACCCAGCCATGTGCCTCGCACGGGAACTATCGACTATTGCCTGTGCTGCCGAAACCGCGGGGGCCACCGGCCTGTGAGGGGGAGGCGGCATTTGCTGCTGCTCTGCCCTCCGTCGCGCCGAACTTGACTGAATGTTCCTCATATTTCCGGGTTGCCGGCTGACATATGGCGTCCCATGCAAGCCACTTCTATGGTCCGGGTAATTTGCCTGCTGAGCCACTGCGGTGCGTAGCATCTCTATGGTCTGCCGAGTTTCGATTTCTCGAGGCGATTCTCCCAATGGAATACGGTCGAGCGCCAGGGTTGCGACGTACACGTTATCCATGGGGTTATTGAAGTGTCCCGGAGGGGTATGGAATCGTGACGGTGGTGGCGCCGCATTGCCTCCCAGGGTCCCGGCGGGTAACGCGGGTAACCCGGCTGGTACGTTGGTCGGCTGTCCCCCGAGCGTTGCTCCTTGAAACCCGGTTCCCTGGTTTACAACCAGAATTGGCTGGTCTTGGGGTGTAATAAATAGTGTGGCCGGCTGTAGATTTCCACCTGCCGCTGGTAACCTCGTCTGATGCCTCTGATTATATATCCTCGTTGTTTGAGCCTGAATTCGATCCTCCAATTCTTCCAACTCATGCTGGCGTGCGGCCATCCCTTGCCTCTCAGCTTCTACTTCCCTTCTTTGTTGTTCCAATGCCCGGCGGGCTACGTCTAGATCCCGGGAACGCGTTGCTGCGTTTTCTGGGGTTATCACCGTTGCCAATACGGTGGGATCCAAGATCAGATTATTGCTGAACAGAGCCGGGTTTCGCGGATGTGAAGTTCCTGCTCCTGCTGCTCTGTTTGCCATAAATCCGAACATATTTCTGTTTCGCTCACTTTCCCCTGTTCCGCTAGTGACAGAGGCCGGCTCTCCATCGACCCGGGCTATAACCGGGTTTCCGTTAGCCGGTGTTTGTTGTTGGGCCAGCGCTCGTGCCGCTCCAGCCGCGGCCGCCGACACATCGCCCTGATTAAGATTGATTGCAGGGGCTGTGTAGACCGCGACTCGGCGCGCAATGCCTGGCGACGAATCGTATTCTTCCTCTTCGTAACTATCTTCTTCGTACCAATCTTCAAGCAAGTGTAGGATAGACTCGGTATCATCTTCTCCCACAACCCGGCCACGTGGGGTCCATACCGGCTCCTCCGGTTGTTCCCTCTTCGTGGGGGGTTCCTTCTCCGACTCTACTGTCCCGACCGATTTTTCCCCGTCCGATTGCACACAGGTATCATCCCCTGACACAGAATCATACTCATTATGGTCAGAAACAAAACCAGATGCGCGTACCATACCGACGAAGACGTTGACTCGGCCGATTGTGACGACAGATCCGGCCTCTAGCTGATCCGACTCTGGCCCCCAGCCAAAGTCGTCCACGATCTTCTCTCATTCAGCGTTGGTGATGATTTCGCCGATGACGAGGTTCTTCATGCTTTCCCGAGCTTCTCCCGTGACGTAAACACCTTTGGACGTAGGCCCCACGGTGGGCGCCAACTATCGCGGGGTTATCACGGCAGACGTTACCAGGGGTAACTTAGGTTGGGGCGAATCGACTCTGGTGTTTGGGAGAGGGTTTAGCTCAGGGGAAATCATATCAACTGGAGATCTGGAAGTTCGGGCAGCAACGTTGCCGAGACTCCGATCTAGGGTTACAATGTCTTGGCTCTCGTATACCTAGGATACTCGAATATCTCGAAAAGTCTGGTTTCTTTACCCTAGGAGTCGGTTTATATATTACCCGGCTCTCTGGCTTCCCATACAGGACACACCCGGAATCCTACCCGAAACCCACACATAACCCTAAGTTTCCTAACCGTGGCCCCCAAGGCATGGATTACGAGATCCGCACTCTCCTTTGGGCCTCCTAGGATCTCATTCCTCTTGGGCCGGGTCTCGTGCAGGCATGGGCCTACTGGGTTATCATCCCCCCAACAACATCCTTGTGACCTAGTCACGTGCTTGCAAGCGGTGTCGATGTGATATCACCGAGAGGGCCCAGAGTATATCTCTCTGTCATTTGGATGGACAAATCCCACTCTTGATCCATGATCCTCAACTACTACTTTCGGAATACCTAACGGCACCTTTATAGTCGCCCTGTTACGGTGTGACGTTTGATGACATCAAAGCACTCTTCCGGTATCAGTGATTGACATGATCTCATGGTCTAAGGAATAAGTTACTTCGTATGTTTGATATAATAATGTAAACTTAATGACTTGATCGCATTGCTATATTCACTTTGGGTATATGTTAATCACATCATTCTTCTAATGACATGACCCCGTTATTAACAACATCCAATATTCATGATCAGGAAACCTTGATCATTTATTAATCAACGAGCTAGTTAAAAGAGGGGCTTTACTAGGAACCATTGTTTGTTTATTAAACACACATGTATCAATGTTCCCGGTTAATACAATTTTAGCATGAGAAATAAACATTCATCATAAACAAGGAATAAGATAATAACCATTTTATTATTACCTCTCGGGCATATTCCCTTCAGGAGCATCAGAAATTATAGATACGTTGGAGACGTATCAGCTCCCGAATGTCCACCTCCTATATTACCTGGGTTGCCACCTCCATTGTTTCCTGGTCCATAGTTATTATTACCACTAGGTCTGAAGCCCTACATGATGAAACAATTTTCCCAAGAATGATTTGCTAACTTTCCGTTTTTGCTATGTCGGGGACATGGTCGTTTCAGAGCCTGCTGAGCCTGTGCAAAACTGTTTGGTCGAAAAAAATTATTTCCTCTGAAATTGTTACCCTGACGTTGGTTTCTGTAACCTGTATTTGTATTTTCCACTAGATCCGAGGTTCCTTCCCTGTTTTTGCGCTTGTTATTACTCTGGTTCTGAGGGTTGCTATTGCTCTGATTCGGATTCTAGCTGCCCTTGGTCCCAGTTTTCTTTCCCTCTGCAGACTTCTCATTATCCGAGTCCGCGTCCTTTATTTTTTCAGATTCCGCATACTTGGTCATGGCATCCATCATCTCGCTCATATCACTCACGTACCGCTTGATGTGTCCCAGCTTATGCTTCAACGGGTCAAATCTACAATTTCTCTCTAATGCTATGACTACTTGCTGGGCAGTGAGTCCGACAGATGAATGAATAATTTCCACGACGCGCCGAGACCAATGTTGGGCAGACTCCCCTTCCTTCTGAACACAGTTCTCCAAGTCAGTAATAGTCGTTGGATGTTTACATGTTCCCTGGAAATTTTTTATGAACTGATCCTTCAACTGTTGCCAACTATTGATTGAATTTGTAGGCAAGTTTTTAAACAGGATTCACAGGTCCTTCTAACATGACGCTCAAGTACCGCGCGCATACCGCATCACTTACTTCCAATATCTCCATGGCCATCTCGTATCCTTCAATCCAGTCTGTAGGCTCCATGTCTGGTGTATAGTTTACAACTCTGCGAGGTCCTTTAAAATCGGCTGGTATCCTCTCGTTCCTGATTGCCGGACCAAGGCACTGAATTCCAATTCTACGAGACCCAGTCAGGGCTGGGTTCGAGACTGCATTCTGAACTGGGATTTGAACATGACCCAGATTTCCGTTTTCTGGTTCGCAACTCTATGTCCTGTATTTATAACTCCAGGTGCATGGGACATAGTCTGCCTGGGTCGAATAGGTTGCTGCCGGTTTGCATTGCTAGAGCCAGCCGGAACCGGTGAATTTCCATGATGACTTCTTGGCAAAGAGTTCTTGCTATTGTAGGGAGTTGAGTGTATCCTCTCCTGGTTACTATAATTCATCTGCTGAACCACCGCTATTTGTAACATCTCGATTGCCCTCCGGGCTTAAATTCCAATAGGATCGTTGGGGTTGACTGGAATCCACGCCAGAATATTTGTGGCCGCCCAAATATTATCCATTGGTTGAAATGACCTGGCGGTGTATGAAACCTTTCCTGTAGGGGATGTTCCTGGACTGGAGCAGGATTCGGGTTACCATGCAGCTGGATAGGTGGTTGAAAACGCGCCGGATGAACTGGAACGGGGGCAACGGGCGGGTTCGTAGAGTGAACCGGGCCAGCAGGGTTAGGTGCCACGGGTGTCCCAACCGGGGACGCGAATAGATTCTGAAGGTTGGTTGGTCCTAGTCCTGCACCAAATTCATTATTCAGCCGGGTATGATAACGCATGTTCTGTATTGAAGCTAGCTCCCTCTGTCTGAAGTTTAGATGAATCCCTTCTCTTTCCAGACGTGTTGCTTCCTCCAAGACTTCTGACTGAGCTTTGTTTATACATGTTACCTCCTTTTCGATCTCCCGTCGGGCGCGACTTATTTCCTGTCGAAGCCTCTCAATCTCTGTGTTACGCTGCACCAAGTTCTTCGGGGTGATTGGAGTAGCCAAGATTTTGTTCAATGAATCCATCACGGCTATCAGTTCAGGACTTGGGTTATACAGCGCGGACTCTGTTAAGTCAATCACTGTTTCTGCTGGCCTAGAGCTCGCCGGCCCAGGTCCTGTTAGAGGCGATGATGTTGGCCCGACTGGAGCTACCGTTGGCCTAGTAGGTGATGTTCCTGAAACACCCGGTCCTCCTGGAACCAGATTTGAAGTTGAAACCGTATTTGTAATCAAATTCCCACTGGCGTCATACCTGGGCTCCGTAGGTCGTGCTGGTCCAGCCATGTAGACTGCATGATGAGTTGTTTTCGTCAGACTCTGCAAATCTGGTTCAAGGTTTCCCCCAACCTATCTTCAAAGAGTTGGTGGATGGATCCTGTTTCATCACGGTCATCATTGTTTCCAACTGAAGATTCACCATCAGAATGTATCATCGTAGCTTCCTTAGAGGCTGAGTCTGACTGCTGGTCCGGGTCTGGGCCCATTCCTCGTACGAAGCCAACGAAAACGTGGATTCCACCGAAGGTGACTCGAAACCCCGATTCCATGGATGCGAACTCTGGACCCCAGATGTCATGGTTGCAATAGTTTCCACGCCAACTCCTCCTGAGCCGGCCCATCGCGAGCTTCTCGATCCCAGGTAAGGCTCCTTCCAAAAAGACGACGCTTCCGCGAGCAGGCCCCACGGTGGGCGCCAACTGTCGTGGTGTTGTCACGGCAAGTGTCCTCATGTGAGAACTAGATTGTGAGGCCATTGCTACTGAGCGAAACCTCAAAAGGGTTAAGGTGGAAACGAGAGACGCGAGTTTACCTAGGTTTGGCCCCTCGATTGATGGTAAAACCTACTCCTTCCTTCTTACTATTGGGAAACAAGGTCTCGATTACAGAGGGCGATTCCGGCTCTCGATGTCTCAAGCTACCTTGCTATTGACTTAGAACTTGTCTATCTACGTCCCAGGGTCTCGCCTTATATAGTGGACGAGACCCCCAGGTTAAAGAGGGATCCGGGTTATACCCCGTTATCGGAGTCCTAGCCTTCTCCGGTTCCTGGTCGTCTCGTTCCGGTTCTTCTTATGAACCGGTCTCTCCCGTCCGGCCTTGAGCAGCTCTCCAGGCCTTGGGCCTCCGAGTCTTCTATCTTGGGCCTTGGGCTGGCGCCTTTGTCCTTTCCGGGTTACGCCCATGGTAACCTGGATCTTTCTCTGCCTAGTGACCATCTCAAATCCAATTCTTCTTGATATAAACCGGATCAGATACTCGAAACCGTCTTAAGTAGATTCCGGTTTATGTGGGTGGTTGGTGAGGCTCTGATGACTCCCAAGTGCAGGAGATCAATTGTAGTACCTTTCGATAAGTATTTGAGAGTCGAACCCACGAGGAGCTGAAGGTAAGCTATCTATTCTCTAAAGCCCTATAACCCTCTTATATGGCTGTTTATGCAAAGCAATAAGTTTGACTAAAAGGAACTAACTAATTAAAAGCAAGTGACGTGGAGTGTGGTTTGTCTAGTAACTAGTGAAGCAAGTTTAAAATGCAAGTTTCTAAGAAAGTTTCACAAGTAGCAAGCAGCAAATATCTCAAGTATCTCAAGGGAGCAAGTGTTCTAGCAATAGGTGTTTCGTTCGTGTGGTTGTCACAATTAGTGAAGCACATGTTTTAGTCTTAGTTGTTTCTTCTAGGAAGGAGCCATGAATAGGTATAGTCAAGTAAATGATCTACAACCCCTTATGATGGATCATGTGGCCAAGTAAATGACTGCACAAGATTGATTAATACATAAAGTCCCACCATAGCCTTACGTTCTAAGGTCCCCTATATATATCACCCAATAACTTAACTTTGTGGCTCGGTCTCAGGTTACTGTCACTCCCAAGTCACCACCACTCCATTATGCTACCGGTGATCACCTTACATGCATTCCCCAACATATGCGTGCACTCATATTGTACATAAAGACAATCATAGAAGATAACAAACTTGTATGCAACCAATCAACGAACTATTTCACCATTGCCCAGAATAATTCACTACTCAAACATAGACGGGGAGACACAATACATCAAGGGAATATAGTATTGCATCATACATCGTGTTTGCCAAGAGATTACAGTGGAGAGATGGAGCTGATCTTGAAGGGAATATGCCCGAGAGGCAATAATAAAATGGTTATTATCTTATTCCTTGTTTATGATGAATGTTTATTTCTCATGCTAGAATTGTATTAACCGGAAACGTTGATACATGTGTGCTTAATAAACAAACAATGGTTCCTAGTAAAGCCTCTCTTTTAACTAGCTCGTTGATTAATAGATGATCAAGGTTTCCTGATCATGAACATTGGATGTTATTAATAACGGGGTCATGTCATTAGAAGAATGATGTGATGAACATATACCCAAAGAGAATATAGCAATGCGATCAAGTCATTTAGTTTACATTGTTATCAAACATACGAAGTAACTTATTCCTTAGACCTTGAGATCATGTCAATCACTGATACCGGAAGAGTGCTTTGATGGCATCAAACGTCACACCGTAACAGGGTGACTATAAAGGTGTCGTTAAGTATTCGGAAAGTATTAGTTGAGGATCATGGATCAAGAGTGGGATTTGTCCATCCAAATGACGGAGAGATATACTCTGGGCCCTCTCGGTGATATCACATCGAAACCGCTTGCAAGCACGTGATATGATCACAAAGGATGTTATATCACGGGAACGAGAAAAGAGTACTTGTCGGTAACGAGATTGAACAAGGTATGGTTGATACCAATGATCGAATCTCGGACAAGTAAAATATCGCGAGACAAAGGAATAGTTCACGGCGTTGTTGGTTCACACGATCACGAGAGTCATCGTTGAATATATAGGAGTCATCACGGATCTCCAGATCCCGCTGTTGATTATTGATCGGAGAGGAGTCTCGATCATGTCTATCTTATTCGCGAACCGTAGGGTGACACACTTAAGGTTCGATGACGCGTTTGAGAGGATACGGAATATCGAAGAATATTTTGGACAGCACCGAAATTGTTTCGGGGAAAATTGAAATAGTTCAAGGGGTTTTTCGTCGAATGGTTGTTAATAGAATTAACAAATGATTCGAGGTGCTTTATGCAAATGTTTGTTAATAGAATTAACAAATGCTGAAATAAAGAAATAAAAATGTTTTATTGATTTATTAAAGAAAAACTCTTGGATTTTTAAGTGGGGTTTAAAGGAAAATGAGTGGGTGTGAGTGGAGTGTCCACTCACATCATGAGGGAAGAGGTGGGGGCACACCATGGGGCTGGCCGCACCCCCCTTGGGCTGCCTCCCCCCTCTCCTATAAAAGGAGGGTGAGAGCTCTCCCTCCTCCACACACTTGGCCATTTCCATTTCCCTCCACCCGCTGCTCCATTTCATGGTCTCCGGCTTGGCGAAGCCCTGACCGTGGGATTCTTCACCACCACCACGTCGTCGTGCTGCTGGAGTTCCGAGGGATCCTCTACTTCCGCGCCCCGCTGGAACGAGGGAACGGAGGTCGTCATCAACCGTACGTGTGACCGATCACGGATGCACCGCCGGATTGCGGTGCCATCTTCTCGCTATCGGGATCGGTGTGAGTACGACTACGCCAACAACGAGATTTGATCTCGTACCACTTTGAGTCTTCGAGGGTATGTGTTCTCCTTAACCCTCTTGTTGCCCGTTGCACTTCGTCTCATAGATTAGATCTTGGCCTTTCGGGTATCTCTCGCGTAGGAAAATTTTGTTTTCTATGCTACGTTCCCCTTCAGATCTTGCTGTAGATGTTGATGATGAACACGCCGGAGGGGGGTGGAGCCCTCCGAGGGTGATCCCGGCGGCGTTTCCCCCCTCCGATCTTCTCCGGCGGCAGCCTTCTGTCTCTCTGTTTTGTGGTTTCGTCTCTCGGCGCCACCTCCTCCTCGAAAAGGCCAGGGGACCCTTTATATAGTCGTTTTTAGGTCACGAGACACTCGGGAGAAGAAAGATCGGCGGCATCGGAGCCACGGGGGCAAAAAGGGGGCCTCTCACGCGACCAAGGAATCTGGCCGCGTGGAGGGTCCTCTTTTCCACCTGGTTAGCCTTTTGGCCCTCTACTTTGGCCCATGGTCTTCGTCTCGAAAATTCTGAACCGTGCTCTTTGGCCTTGCCCTTTTTGGAGTCCCGAAGCTCCCGGAAAGTCTGAAACACTAAAAAGTACGTTTTCTGGAAAAACAGGGTTAGAACCAAAAGAAGGGGGGTTGTTTAGAAAATCCCCCAAATCATTATAAAACATGAATATAAGTTGCTAATATGTAGGAAAAACAAGTAATAACATGCAAAGTTCATGTATGCATTTTACATGCATCAGGCTCCCCCTCACCTATTCCCCCAACAGACCCCCTTCCATCGTCGGCCCAAAAATGGGAGAAGAGGGTTCTTGCGTCACCACGGCCCGGGAGGCGATATGGGAGGCCAACCTCTCATCCTCGCCCAAAGGGCCCACCTGGGAAGCTACGGTGACCTGGAAGGCATCCAGACCCAGCAGCGTGCCCGAGTCAGCCCGCTCAGGAATCTCCTCTCCAACCAGCAGTGGGCCGGGGACAGAAGAGAGGGAGCAACAGGGTGGTTGGAGTGTTGCTTTTCACTCCTACAGCGTACTCCTAGTACATGTGTGCTTTTCTCGCGTCGATCTTCCGGTAGTAGCAACCACATACGTGCAGGGAACACTCCATCCACCCTCCCGTGTAGCGACATTGGGAAACACAAGAGGCAATGCTTATTTAAGGGAGCTCTTTTGTCAGAATACAGAACCACCTTATCAAAAAGAAAAGAAAATAATATTCAGAACCAATCTCGCATTGGTCATTTTTTCAGCTAACGAGTTTCAACAAAAATTACAGAGGATTCAACTAAAACTTGGATAATTTCACTAGGATAGATGAAACTTTCAGCCCAATACAAGCCAATTTTCAACTCAACTCAAGATCATCAAAAAATTTACTAAGTTTCATCCAAATTCATCCCCAAGTTTCAAATAAATACATTTTCAACTCCAACGAGCCACCTTTTAACCATATATAGAAAGAACAATGAGTAGGTTATGCCATGTGTAGGTTCTGCCCTGCCAATGAGTCCATTACTAACTTATTCTTTGAAGGTCCGGCTGTTAGCTTTGTTTGGAGCTCAATTAGTATAGCTCTGGGTGCTGGGGCTAGGCCCTCTGGTTTTACGCTTTATTTCTGGTGGTTAGCTAAGCTATTTCACTCTTTTACTAACTTGCATGTCGTTGGAGTTTCTGCTTTGTGCTGGGCAGTGTGGAAGCTAAGGAATAGGGCTTGTTTTGAAGGAAAACTTATGTCGTCTCTTGTCGAGATGGTGTGTTATATGTGCGCTTTTCTTTGTTGTTGGGTAGGGTTGCAATCGGATTCGGACAAGAAGATGCTGCTAGAAGGGGCGGACAGGATCCAGAGCGTGGCGGTGCACGCATTTGAGGCAACATCATCTATCGTGTCTGGCAGATCAAACCAAGCTCCAAGTGAGGATGATGAAGATGAGGAGGTTTCGGTCTGATTCACTGCCTCGTTACCAAAACCCTGGGTGTGGTGCCTTTTGTTGAAGACTATGTGTTGCCGTTCGTGGAAACTCTATCGGCGATGTCCTTTTGTTTTGCTGCGGGGGGATGTTTGCTTCAACCCCTTCCCCAGTTTGGCTTGTGGAAAAACTTGTAGTCTCGCGCGGCAGAGTGGGTTGCTTCTGGTTTTGTCTCGTACTTTGGCTAGATCGTTTTAAACTTGGTTGCGGCATTTTACTTTTGTCCCTTCTTTTCAGTTGTAACAAAACTTTGTTCTGTTACCCCCCTAGTAATGGAAACTGGCTCTCCTGTGGGAGGCGTATGTAAAAAAATATAGAAAGAACAATTCTTAACTAGAATTTTATAACATAAAAATAAAAGCAAAACACGACGCTTCTACCATTTTCCCGGGCACCAAACAACAGGATATCGAGCCACACAAATACTACAGAGGAGAGGGCGGAGCATGGCAGCATGACGGAGGCCAGCCAGGCGAGTGCGTGTCTATGTAAAGGTGAGCAGCAGGCGGTGACCTCCCACAAGATACTAACATATGGAATGAAGGAATAGAGGTATAAAGAGAAGGAGAGTTCGAGATGGACGACGAGAAACCGACACGGTACCCTCCATCCATTGTTCTGTCATCTAAATTAATTAGATCAAGCATCAAGAGCTGAGTTAAACAATATCCATAAATGTCACGTGATCAACATAAAAAAAAATTGTATAGAAAAATACAGCTCATAAATAAATAAGAATTCACAATCAAGGATATATAAAGTTGATCATAATCAAAACAACTCATATGATCTTACATACTTTGGAGTGGTGAAATATAAATATGCTGCATAACTCCTTTCCATCGGTTGGAACTTTTCATTGAGTTGACTGAACACATCAATTTAATATGATATCAAAGCCAAGAAGTCTGCATAGCTAGCCATTTTCATCAATTCTGACTTACTTATTTTAGTCGATAAACCAGAATTAGGGAAAGAGTGGCCGGTTCTTTAAGATCAGATAATTACAAGTTACTTATTTTGATATACCAGGATTAGAGGGGAAGAGTGACCGGTTCTTTAAGACCAGTGGTTTAATTAGACCATAGAAAAGTTTGGGCCAGAAGCGTGCAAAACCTGATAGCCTTCGGATTTTTTTGAGGGACCGGTACTTCGTTAATTAAACTAGATGATGCCCCGCGCGTTGCTGCGGTAAATTAGTTCAGTATTTCTTTGGAATGCATGTACACCGGAGAAAATATACATCACTATCACAGTGCACAACTCCATTGTGTTGCTCTTGAAAACAATTATTCTACAGTGTTATCAAATATCTTGCTAAAATTTGGCTGACAGGAAAATCAATTATCATTCTTGCAAAAAAGAGAGTATCATAGATGAAAAACGACTCGACTCATATTTAGAAATGAAAAAAAGAAGTTAGATTATGAGGATTAAATGATCTTAATCAGATTTCTCTTTAATATGCTGACCAAATCAGATTTAAGAGAGTACATGTGGAGGATGGCTCACAAAATTACCGGATTTGTTGTTTTGATATTTTTCTTGCCAAAATATGCAAGAAAACCCAAATCAATTCCGAAGTTGGCCACTGAAAACGAAGGCACATAGATACAAATGGGGGATGAAACCCCAAACTGAAAGAAATGAAGTTATTTTCAAATGGTGCATAGTTGTAACAGTTCTATTTCAAGCGGTGCATATATAGTTGTAGCATGTTAAAAAGAGTTTCTGAAATCTATAAAGTTAAGTCATTCTATCAGTGCAAGTATTAATCGTTAGTATAAGTACACACAGCTCTGTATTACTGAGCGAATTACACAATGATCAAAAGTAAATGAATGCATCTTGTACATGGAATCGTCTGATGGTACCTCCCTGCTGTTTTTTCTCCTGGCGTAAAACACACTACATATGAGATAAGAGATCGAAGAAGCGTATTGGCCAAATATAGAACGAACCTTTGCTCCCTAGCGACACCTGCAAGTATATATAGGCAAAAAATAACTGGAAACAAACTTCAGTGGAGATGGTGAGATACACATTAGCAGTAGTACTCACTCTGCGCAAGGATACATCAGCCTCTTTTATCCATGTTTGGTGAAACAACATTTTTTGCATTACATAATCCAAAATTGTCTAGCACAATTTCAACACAAACAAAGAGGATGTGTATGCACCAGACCTCGGTTTAACCTTGTATCGATCCATATAGTAAAAACAATTCCTCTAGAAAAAAGTAAAAAATTATTAAGGATGATTGGGAAACTGAAAATCCAAAGAGAAAATGATAGCCGCATGGGAAGGGAACTGAAGCGAAAGCGTGGCCTCCTCTTGACATTAGCTAAACACCCGATCCAAATATCTTCACACAATTCAAAGATTCAAAAAGCCAGTTTTAAGGTGCAACATACCATGACGGTGTAGATGATGTCTCCTTTGCTAATAATAACACGATCTGGTCCTCCAAAGCTAGCCACAGCGGCGCGGCCAAGAGTTAACGGACTGCCAGAACATAATGGATCAGTAGAAGATTAATTCATCTGGCCGTCTTCTAGAATTTGCAGGGTGGTGCACCGGTTTAGGCTGGTTGTCGATGGTCGTGAAGGGAGGCCAAAAGAGAACAGATGGATGTCGTGGTGGTATCACGGCAGATGTCATAGGATGGCTAAAGTGTTGGGGCCGATGGACGCTTGGAGGTATCCGGGGAGGGATCGCACTGCGAGTTCCCGCGCGTAGGGTGTCTCTGGTACTGCAAACAGCAAGATCTACCCAGGTTCAGGGCCCTCGTGTGGAGGTAACACCCCTACTCCTGCCTTTCTCTCTATATGTGTGTTTTCCGAGTAGCCACAATACACTGTATGCCTCTTGGCCGGGTAGCCACTCTGCAGTTCTCTCTAGCTCTAATGTTGTCTCTCGTAACAAATACGAAGTGAAGCAACGTTATGCAACGTCCCTCGCGCTGGAGGGGGCAGGGCACCTTATATACTGGTGCCCAGCCGAATAGAGAAAGACTATAAGGTACAATTAATGGGACAGGCACACTGCAGAACAGAGCATGCCTCCGGCTTCTCGCTGACGCGGGTGCGGAAAGTCGTCGCGCCGTTCGGGAGATGGGACCACTAGTGGAAACAGGGGCTTTAGTCCCGGTTCGTAGGCCCCCTTTTGTCCCGGTTGTGCAACCGGGACGGGGCATCCGGGACAAATACCCCTCCCCATTGGTCCCGGTTGTGGCAGGACCCGGGACAAATGGGGCTGACCACGTGGCCCGAGCGCTGGAACCTGGCCAGGGCTATTAGTCCCGGTTCTGAATACGACCCGGGATGCATGCCCCTTCTGCCGCGGCAGGGCTTTACAATTTCCGTTTTTTTGGTCCCCGAGACCTCCTGGCGGCCCCTCCCCGGACCTCGAGAAGAGAGGAGCCTCGGTGTACCCTCCACCGAGCCCCCGGATCGCACGAGTGAATAAGTATATAAAGCAGAATAAGAAACACTTATATTACAGAAGCAAAGTATATCGATCATATTACATGACCGATGGAGTGTATTACAAAATCAAACTTAGTTTCAACCGGAGGCATGGTACTCTCCATGTACGTTTATGACCTCTGCATCTAAGAAGCCTGCAATTTCCTCCTGAATTGCTCGTATGCGGTCCCTAGGTAGAAGACCGTCCCGAAGCCGTTCGATCTAATATAAAGAAGAGTGGTCACTAAAATATATGAAGCTAAGTAACTAAAATAGATAGTAATAAGAAGAATTGACGATTAACGTACATGAAGTTGTTTTAAATTTCTGCCCTTGGGAGATGTGGTCTGACGAATGAACTCGCAAACGTAGTATCCACACAAGTTATTCCCGTCTCCTTGTTGCAAGCACTATACGAGAAGATTGTTTCAATCAAAATAATAATCAACCAGGCATGATAATGGAGATGGGCACGGATCTAGATAGTACTTACTTGCACAACATCAAATGTAAGTTGTTTTTTCCCATTCACCGGGAGACTTCCTTATGAACCTCTTCCAAACCCTACCCGAGAAAGAAAAAGAATAAAAAGAGTTAGTAATTACTTGATATCCGAAAATGAAACAAAGTAGTCGATATATTGCAATATATAAATACTGAAATTAATAAAGATTGAAATTACCGCTGGATCATTTCCTGCATGTCAGCCCACATTGAGAGGGGTTTACGTTTGAGTCCATTACAATTACTTTTTCCTTTGTCAATTTGGAAGATTAGCAGAATATAGTGGAAGCTGCGCACGCAGAACTCATCAATTATACAATGAACATCGAGTAAGGAAAACAGAATGTTTACAACAGAGTAACACACTTACTTGAAGTTGTAAGGAAATAGTATTTCCCGTCGGTGTTGGTTAAATATTATTGCCCTCAGAATATTATTTTCTGTATCCTTGGGAGATTGCCGAAGAGTCTTTTCATAAATAATATTTGGATCAATGAACCCAATATCATAGATTCCATCTCTTTTGCATTCGAGAATCTTCATTCTGCAATTATAATATGAGTGTACTATATATATATATGAATATATATGCAATTGAATGAGGTGAGCTAGAGAAATAAGTGCTTACAGACAATAGGCACTAAGGATAGATTTGTCGAGGGCCTGCTGCTGGTATAACTGAAACAATTCCTCAAATTGAATCATAACAATTCCATTTCCAGTTCCATAGTGCTCGTCCTTAACGCTGAGACATAGCCAGTTCCTCATTCATTAGCGGCTTGCATATACCAATTATGCACTCTTCGCATTTTCGTTGGTAGATTCTTTATCTCCTCGGGTTTGACAAGAGGCTGCCGGACTCGTATTTGTACGCACATTCAGCTGCGGGGAAGTAGTTCATTGTTTGCATATACTCAGCAATGGACAAACCCGCATCAGCTGCCTTGTCTGCGTACAGTGTTATAAACTCCGGATCAATATCCTCATCAGCAATACTAGTGCTCGGCCCCACCTGGGTATTGGAAATCACTTTGAGCGGGGACGTGGATTGTTTTTTCTGCTCTCCGAGTTGAGCAACTGATTTCCCCTTTTTCCCGCTTGCGCTACTACTCTCGTTGACCGCACCATTTCCTGGTGTGACTTCAGAATAGAGCGGTCATAGTCAGATGACAGACTCGGCTCGGGTTGATGAAGAGTCTTCACCATTTTCCAAGCTCGTTCTATCTCTTCTTCGGTCTCAGGGAAATCTGGCTTTTGCTTCTCCTTCCGCTTTGATTTCCACGCATCGTATTCGTCCTTTGCGATTTTCTGGGTTTCCTCGGGAGTATAGTCGTAAGGTAACTTGGGTACCTCTTTTGGTACCTTCGGGAGGGGTGACCGTTGACGTTTCGGTGATTTTTTACGTTTCGGCAGAAACTTAGTGGGCGGAGAGGGCTGACGCGGCGGCGTAGGCGACCGCGCTGGAGACGTGCACGGCGTAGGCGACCGCGCCGGAGACGGCATGCGTTGCGAAGACGACCGCGCTGAGACTTTTTGCGCTGGAGAAATGCGAGAATTCGATGGCTTTGCCGTCTGATTTGTGAGCACAATGCATTCCTTTAGCCATAGAACGGTCGAGTTCTTGGCTTCTCCGAGTTCAGTCAACTCTTCGTCTTCACCTTCAGGAAAATCAAGCTTTACCCGCTCGAATCCGTTGGCAACTTCATCGACCCCAACAACAGCGTAGCCCCGTGGAACCGGGAGACAATGGTGAGTTGGTTCGTTGCCAATCGGTAAGACATATCCGGCCGCCGCCTTGATGGTTATATTGACGACCTTCACGTGGAGCTCACAGGATGTCATTTCCGTGATCTCGTCCACCGGGTAAATCATCGGTGGTGCATCATCATCCGGTAGCTGCGTGGACGCAACGCTGCTTTTGCGATGAGAATGTGCGGCGTCGGGAGCCTCAGCTTCAACTTCTAGCATGTGTACTGATGCGCCGGTAGACACTATCTGCTGGCTAAGTGTGTTAATTGGTCTTGCTGCTTCTTTGCTACATCCTGTGTCAGCTTTACCATTTCTTCAAGTTGACGCCTCAGTTTGCCTGATTCTCTGCTTCAGCTGCCTCCTTGTCCTTTTTACGTTGACGGCTTCTATCTGGGTATAACTTTTTGGTGGAGTCGAACGCAACACTCCACGGAGGAGTGCCTTTTGTGCCTCGTGTACGCCTCCGTGTTCCTTATTCCCTAGGGCTCGTGTGAGCTCGTCGTTCTCTCTATCTGGCACGAACTTCCCATCTTTAACGTCCTTTATTGCGTCTCTCAGCTTCTCTATGGTAGAGGATGACTCTTTTTATGCCTTAGGTTATATATTGCTTTTCCTTTGGCGTCCAACCTGCCCCCATGCCCGTAGAACCATGACCTTGTCCGCTCGACCCACAAGAACGGCTCGGGAGTGATCCCCTGCTGAATCAGGTTGTTCTCCCATGTCTCCCACTTGGGACTAGAACCCTTGTAGCCACCTTGCCCCATAACATGGTGATATACCTTTTTGCCGGCGTTTTTCTCATTTGTTTTCGTCCTTTCCAGTTCATTCTCTGCCAGCTTGTACTTCACGAAGTCTGGCCATACGGGTTTTATTTTCTCATACCCTTGAGTGAAATCAGGAGTCTTGTTCTTCTTAACATAGTCAAGGTTCAATCTTTTCTTCCAGTTTTTGAATTGCTCGGCCATCTTTTTCAGGGTCCACGCTTTGACCTTTTCCCGTATCTCATGTTTCATTTTAGTAACATCGGCCTCAGTCACATCCGCTTCATTCTCGTCCACCTCCGGCACGGGTAAGTTGAAATTAGCCAAAATCTTTGAGAAAGATGATCTTTGGCTATTTTGCCGACATATGAAATTCCTTGTTTCCGCGGATCTTTTGGCTCATTCCACTCATTAACAGTGATCGGGATGTGATCTCTAACTAGCACTCCGCATTGCTTCACAAATTTTTGGGCAACATCAGCGGGAAGCTCGGTGCGCCGTCTGCTGTGATCGTGTCGATCCTGTATCTTTCTGTATCTTTCAACTTCTTTGTTGCGCCTCGTTTAGTCTTTTTTCCGGTTGATATATTTGAACCGGATGGCTAAAAATATAAAGACTGTTAATACATGTATATAGACAACGGATGCTTCATTAATTAACATATATATATATGCACCTCGGAGCCGGTGTTTGTAATTTGTATGGTTCCACCGGAGCCGTCGGCTGCTCCCATATCGGAGCCGTCGGCTTCTCCCTCATCGGAGTCGTCTCCCTGGGTGAGCACCGGATCTCCCTCACCGGAGTCGTTCATCCACTGGCTCACATCGGGCTCTACGTCGGGCCCGCGGATTAAACCCTCGATCATATTTTCGGCATCTTCGTCTCTTGGCTCCATACTATACAAAAGAGTAAGTATATATTTCAGATCCAATTCATTAAAATTGCACATGCATAATAATATTTAAACATACGATAACATTTCTAGCATTCTTAAATTTCTAAGAGCATGTCTAACGGACCCTTATGTTTTCGCCCCCTAAGAGCATGTCTAACAGACCCCTTATGTTTTCGCCCCCTAAAACGCGTGTAGAGGGCCCTGTATACGCATTTCGCCGGCCAAAAACTCGTGCGAGCTAGCAGACCCCCTACTCCCACCCCGTAAAACAGAATAATTATGTTTTACGGGGGGGGTAGGGGGTCTGCTAGCTCGCACGAGCTTTTGGCCCTCACAAAACAGGGTTTTGGACATTTTCATGCATAGCCTGGTGAGTTACTAAAATCTTCTTTTTTGGGGTTTCCTCAAGTTTGTCCGAGTATTTTCACTGCCTCATTCTCTTTTGTTTTTCACCTGTTCCTGCGTGCTACAGGTCATACCAGAGTGGTTTCTGAACTATTTTGGAGGAAAGATACCAGGAACTGTCAAATTACAAGCCCTAATGGTATTGCATTTGATGTTGGAGTTATGGAGAACATGAACAGAACAATCCTCAAGTATGGGTCGCCCACCCATACTTGAGGATTGTTCTGTTCATGTTCTCCATAACTCTCCAACATCAAATGCAATACCATTAGGGGCTTGTAATTTGACAGTTCCTGGTATCTTTCCTCCAAAATAGTTCAGAAACCACTCTGGTATGACCTGTATAGCAGGCAGGAACAGGTGAAAAACAAAGAGAATGAGGCAGTGAAAATACTCGGACAAACTTGAGGAAACCCCAAAAAAGAAGATTTTAGTAACTCACCAGACTAATGCCCGTGTTAGAGGAGAGCAAAGCAACACTAAAAAAAGAAAACAGATATTGCTGCTGTATGAATGTGTTGAAGAAGCAAAGACGGGACCAAAGGTTACCAGCAAATTTGGTAACCTTTGGTCTTGTCTTTGCTTCTTCAACACATTCATATAGCAGCAATATCTGTTTTCTTCATTTTAGTGTTGATTTTCTCTTCTAACAGGGGCATCAGGGATGCCTCTTCATATCTGAATTTTAATTGCTGTTGTTATTTCTAGACAAAGTAAACTCTGTCCATACTCTCAAAAGATCTTCAGCGCGCCCTAGCTCGCACGAGCTAGAGGGTTGGCCCTCTATATCCCCTCCCGACCCGCACATGTAGGGGTCGACGGGCCGCCCCCTACCCAAACTTGTAAAAAATCGTTCGGGGTGGTCCATTTTACGGGGTTGCTAGATGGCCGGGTATAGCCCAAACCCGTATATCAGCGGTTATTATACGGGTTTTGGGCCATATATATAGGGGGTCTGTTTAGACATGCTCTAACATTCTTAAATTTTTAATATCAATTCTAAACAAATTTAAAGTAAATAAGTCTAATCTAAAATTTCTAACATTCATAAACTAAAATTTCTAACATTTGTAAACTAATAATTCTAACAATAATAAAAAACAGTAATTAAGTAAAAAAAAAAAGAAGAAAAACAAAAAAGGCCCCAGATTAGGGCGAGATGGAGGCAGGCCTTTTACCTCCTCTTGGGGCAGCGGCGGGCCGGCGGCGCGGGGCAGCGGCGGCGCGGGGCAGCGGCTGCGCGGGGCGGTGGAGGATGGCGCGGGCAGCGACGGGATCGAGGGGCACCGCGGGCAGCGACGGGATCGAGGGGCGGCGCGGGGCAGCGACGGGATCGGGGGCGGCGCGGGGCAGCGACGCGGGGCAGCGACGGGACCTAGAGGGCGGCGCGCGGCCGAGGCGAACGGGAGAGGGCGCTAGGGGGGGTGGGTGCGCTCGACGGAGTCGGGAGCGGCGCCACAGAGGAGGATGCCGACGGGGCGAGGGGGCGGCGCGGATGCCGACGGGGTGAGGGGCGGCGCGGGGGGACGGAAAAAATGGGCAGCCTGGCGGCGTCGATTTGGTCCCTGCGCGCGGTCTGGAACTGAAAGGAGCGGTGACGTGTGTTTATATCCTAGACCCTTTCGTCCCGGTTGGTGGCAACAACCGGGACGAAAGACCCTTCCGTCCCGGTTGGTGCCACCAACCGGGACGAAAGACCCTTCGTCCCGGTTGGTGGCAACAACCGGGACGGAAGGGCCCGGCTGGTCGCCCGCGCCAGAACCAGTGGGCCGGCGCGCCAATTGTTTTAGCGCCAAATTTTGAATATCTTAAATATGTAAGTGAATAACTTCTACATACTTTCAAATTACGAAAAAATTACAACATTAAAATTGTTTGAAATTGCGTAAATAATTCAAATCCGTTTTCTGTTTACCTAAATAATTATTCTAACTATTCAAACTATTAACTATTTCACTATTTACACTTAATTTAAATATAAATATCTTATATTGTTTTAAAATTAGTAATAATTACATTAAAAGCAGTGTCGCCGGAATACAAATTCTTTTATTAAAAAGAGAAAACAAACGAATACCGAGGGGGATGCGGTAAACATTCTGTTATGCACATATATTTAAGATTTACCATGTACTGTCGTGTGTATTGTCGAATGAATACGGAACACTTATTTTAGCCCTGCACTCAGTTTTGCACATTCATTGAACTCACGCTGGGCGTTCGGGTTTTCCCGAAATTTCGGGTCGGGAAATTCGGGAAAAAGTTAAATCGGGTTTCAGAAAATGACACCCGAAAATTCCTCTAAATTTTTATTACCCGAAAGTTCGGGAACCCCAAAAATCGGGTTCGGGATCGGGTAGTCCCGAATATCCCGAAGTATTGAACTTTGAACATGAAGGACGGCAAAACTCAGGTCCTCTCCTCGTTGATCCCTTACTGCTCGGTGGCTATTTCAGTTGTCTAGCCAGCCGTGCACCTTGTGCGTCCACGACTCCACCCACTGTCAGCATGTTTAGTCAAACGAGGAGGATGCATGTGTCCCGTCAAAACAGATGGAGTGAATGGGATTGGGGATTGATAAATCCCGAGCTTTGAGTCGCTGACGACTTGTAGCCATCAGAGATTGCTCGCTTGGGCAGAGCGCGATGGCGGACGACGGTGTGTTGGGCGTAGGGCACGGCGGCGCCAGGCTGCTAGATCTATTGACTGCCATGGTGTGCGCCTATGCGCAACGGAAGTGTCGGCTGGACTAGCGTGGCCGCCTGGGTGTCATGGGGAGAAACGAACGGGGGTACGGAACTGACGCTTGACGCTAGGGTTACGGAGGAAGGCGTGCCAGCGACTAAGGCTTGTTGGGCAATTGGGCCACGGAAGAGGACTGTATCTTGATGGGCTTTCCAAAATTTCGGGATAATCGGGCTGTTCGGGTGTCAAGACTAAAAGCCCGAATTTCCTGAAATAATTTCGGGTTTTCCAAATACCTACCCGAGAATGTCATCGGGATTTTCGGGTTCGGGAATTTCGGGATCGGGTTCGGGTTTTTCGGGTATCGGGTTCGGGTGTCGGGTTTTATGCCCAGCGTGACATTGAACAGGTGGTAGCTCCTCACTGAGCCAAGCATACAATGAAGCCAGCGGATGAAGCTCAGATTTGGGCAAACATACTGGCTGATCCTCTTGATTGGCCTCCATCTACTATTCCTCTTTCTAGCCAGGTAATAATAAGAAATATAAAACTATTACCATTTTTCTTCCTTGATCAACTATCTCCCTTATGCTGGTAGCCACCATGCATTTACAAACCGGTGTATTAGGATCTGTAATGCACGAAACTCCTATAAACCATCCAACCATCTGCACAATCGTCATCAGAAACATAATATCAACCGATACTTCATTTGTATTCTACAGGTCGAAAATTACCACTTCATGGAAGAGCCCAAGCCATGGCGATACTTACAGAATGTGCCTTCGGCAGGGAGGTCAATATAGGAAAGATGACAAGCACTGGACATAGGACGAAGTGATTAAGCTAGCCAAGGGTGTTGAGAAATATGGCGCTGGGCAATGGAAAAAGATCGAGCTTCATTACTTCTCACTACCTGACGGAGAACCAGTCCGATCAAACGAAAATCTGAATGTATATATAGAAGTCTACTCCAAAAAAAAGTGGTTATTGGCAAATATGGAAGTTGTTTTATCTAGAAGATGAATAATAATTTTTGTTTTTCATCTTGCGGGACGCCGCGGAAGCCGGTGGTGATGTTCCCGTGCACATTACTACCCGAGCTCAAAGTGAACACTGACCCAAGCATGCATGGATGAATGTGTTAAAGGGGGAAGAATGTGTTAAACACTGACCCAAATGCACGGCAGGACGTATGATGTCGAATCCGGATGTTTTGTATTTGCTCGATGAACTGAATATATGATGTATCAAACCTTAAAGGGGGTGTAGAACAAAACAAACGGTATCGCCATCACACAGCCCAACCGTGGCTACTGGGTGCATATATGCATACCAAATGCACGGTTGGACGTATGATGGCGAATCCGGATGTTTTGTATTTGACAGATGAACTGACCGGTGTATGAAGCTGGGCTATATATAGGGTCCTCTGGCTCAAAAAGTGTTGAGCTAGGGTTTTGATCCAACGGTTAAGAAACACCTCATCCAACGGCTCACAGCAGCTCGAAAGAAACACACCGTAGCCCTGATCGAACGGCTCACAACAGCTCGAAAAAAACACACCCGGATCCAACGACTCACGAGCGCTTGAAAGAAACACGATCCGTGTGATTCTATCTGATTGGTCCAAACGAAACCCTAATTCCCATTTAGTCCGGTTGGTTTCCCCAACCGGGACTAAAGGGATGATCCGTTTCCCAATGAAACCCTAACCCATTTAGTCCCGGTTGGTGTCCCCAACCGGGACTAAAGGGATCGATGTTTTCTTCTCGCTATATATATGTATGCATTGCCACACCATTGGCATAAACACATACAAACTCACCACTCTCTCATGGCTTCTACCATTACCCACTCTAACATTCATCCAGGCGGAGGCACTTTCCGCCTCGAACTACCCCTGCCCGTGCGGCTACAACGTTCCCGCCGGTTGGATGCTGAGCGCCGGAGGAGTGCCGGTCCCTCCTCTTCCTCAAGGTGTGGCGCGTCGGGCGGCCATCACGAACCACTACTACCACGAGCTCACGCCGGAGCAGCGGAGGAATCCCAGTTGGCATCCCGATAACCAGCATACTTGGGATGCCTTCTTCATCAATCGGCGCGAGAGGGCGCTCGCCAGGTATGAGGAGGACGGTCTGCCTCCTGGGAACTTTCACGAGGCCGGTCGTCGGCTATGGTGGTCCGGCCGGACTCTACAGAGCGTCATGGACTACATCAGGGCCGGCGATATCCCCCGCCTGCGCTACCCTCAGGCCCAGTCCTGGAGTCGTGATCCTCCGAGGGAGTGCAGAGCACCGTCAGACGATAGTGACGACGACGGCGGCGGCGACTACGACGACTACGAGTACATGTACTATAGGCCTAGGCAGGAGTATGACTAGTAGATCGATGCACTTTTGCCATTATGTACTGCCTTGTTTATTTAGATCTATGCTCTCCGTTTAGATTTAGATCCAATCTTGCCATTATGTGTACTGTGCCTTGTTTATCTATCGAAATGCATGTCCCCCTCCTAATGTGAATGCATACTTTGCGGCGTCGATGCCTGACCTCATGTGGCCGCCGGCATGTGCGAGTCACAGAGCGGCAATAGGAAGATGGACTGGCGCTTCGTTTCTGAAATGTGTGGGCGGTCGACCTTCAAAAAGAGGAGGGTAGAGAGTGGTTGGACATTAACGCAGCCGCCTAATGTGAATGATGTTTTTTGTTGGGAGTTGTGCAACGGAGACGAATATCGTGGCCGGACATTAAGCGCAGCTTCTTCTACCACCAGCAGAGGTCTTCTACTTAGGTTTAGCTTGTATTTCTGATTTTGGAGAGAAAATATCTTCAACCAATATTACAAATGCGTTTGGAAATTGGTTGAATGGGGTGGATAAAAAGACTATTTGTGGGTCTGTGGCTAGGTATTGGTCCCGGTTCGTGCCACAAACCGGGACCAATGCCCATGCGCGTGCCACGTGGCCTGTGGCTAGGTATTGGTCCCGGGTCGTGCCACAAACCGGGACCAATGCCTCCCCACGAACCGGGACAGATGCCCCCAGGTGGTTTCTGCTGCCTCGGGCAACCGAACCGGGACCAATGCATAGCATTTGTCCCGGGTTTTTGTGCGACCGGGACAGATGCCCCCTGGCCCCCTGGACGAAAGGGGTTGTTTCCACTAGTGGACCTGTCCACCTTGTCAGTGAGATAGGGTAGACCCCTAGACCTGTCATGTCCCCTCTGTCAGTGACATGACTTGACAGACGCCTACCACATTGTAGCCACGCCATAGCACGGATAATCACGCGCTCCGTAAGTTAAACCCGCACGCCGGTACGGACGCAGGATACGCGGGATCCCTTGTCAAAACGGCTCCATTGACTTCTTGGCCGAGTAGGAACGCAGTCCCTCTACTCGGACCACTTGACCGCTATCCGGACGAATACAAACTTGCTCAATATCTTCTCTTGGTCTTTAATACCTATGACCGGATAGAGACTACCGGGTAGAGGGGTACCGGGTAGCCACCAACCCGGCCAACAGCACACTGATCTTTGCCTTTTACCACTTGCTTTACCCCTACTCGGGGGTAACCCCCCGACATTAGTCCCCGAAGCTGGTAGAGTCCTGCGAACTCGTTCACTGGGTCCTGCCAGCTTAAACCAAATTGTCTTCTTGAATTAGCAATGCCGAGTTGCACTCCAACTTGAACCAGTAACCCCTTCTCGAATCTCTTCAACCGCCGTTAAGAGATAACCTTCTTGGTAGCTGAGTAGAGCAATTTTTCTTCTGGGCTGCCGAGTAAAATAACTTAGCAAAATTTTGAACGCGATCCCGCTGAAACAGACCAAATCCACCTCTCCGTGTCGCTACTGGGCACGTGTCACACCCCTGTGCCCCCCCCCGCCTCGGTTCCAGGGACACGGCAGGCCACGCGCCAGTCTCTGCAGCCTGGGCCCACGAGCCCGTTAGGTCACGTCAGCCGTACTCGAGAGCCCACGATCTGGACGTGGGATTAACTACGCCCATTACGTGCGCGTTATGTGCTGTGTGCGTTTCTAACGGTCGCTTAACCCACGCCGCACGATCATTGCCCACGATCAATGCCACGATCAATCCACCGGTCACGGCAACTCGAGGGGGAGAGATAAATATCCCCGCGACGTTCCCTTCCCCTCTTTCCCTTTCTTCCCAATCTCACGCCTCCTCGCCTTTCCGCCGCCGTCGAGCACACCGCCACCGCAAGCACTTGCTGCGCCGCTGCTCCACGCACCGCGAGAGAGACAGAGAGAAGCGCCTCCGCTCAACTCCGCCTCCAATCTCCCACGAGCACTTCCGCCTCCATGGCTCCTCGCGGAGACGACGATGCTGCCGCCCGAGCCGGCTGGGAAGGCTCAGATGTGACGGCGGAAGACTGCCAATGGCTAGTCAACACGCGCTGCATCCCTCCCGGCGTCGTCTGCAGGCCTCCAGGTACCGAGATCATCCCAAAGCCTGACAAGGACAAATACGTCGTTTTTCTCTCCCACTTCAAACGTGGCTTCGGCCTTCCCATCTCCGATTTTATTTCCAAATTCCTCAACCACTTTGGCCTCCAGCCGCATCACCTTCCACCCAACGCAATTGTAATGCTATCCATACACGTCGTCGTGTGTGAGGCCTTCTTAGGTGTCTACCCGACAATCCACACCTGGGCCAGATACTTTTTCTTCAGAAAACAAAGTGTTCCCGATCCTGGGAACACCGAGAGCATTCGCGCGATGACCCAGACGGGATGCGCCATGATGTTGCAGCGCAAGACCGGGCATCACCCGAGGGTCAAGGGATTGGAAACCGTGCGCAAGTGGCAGCGCGGTTTCCTATATGTGAAGAATGTTGCTGTCGAAGTGGGGAAGCCTATCGAGGACCGGATAGGGCTCCCAAAATTCAAAAATGCACTGCCCACCGCGCAGCACTGGGGCTACGACCCCAAGAAGACCATCCAGGATGTCCTCCAGGTTGAGCGACGCCTGACCGAGTTGATCTCGGAAGGGTTTCGTCAGGACGATCCCATCGCGTGCTGGATATCACGCCGAGTACTCCCGCTCCAGCGCCGGTCACACAAGATGTGCCACATGGGAGGACCCCGTGACTGCACAAGGACAACGACATTCGAGCTCAGCAAAGCCGAGGTGGCTATCTGGGCCAGGTCCATCATGCAGACCTCGCTCTCTGACAACTGGGCATACGGCTTCACGCCGTATAGCCGCCTCAAGCCCATTGGACAGGTTAGCGTTCTGTGCTTTGTTTTTGCACTTTGATACTGAGTAGCTAGTTTCTCAGCTTTGTATGCTTAATCTTTGCATGCTGCACCGAGTAGGACATCACAAATATCCTTTTGGCTCTATATGCTTTGTGTTTGCATGCCGTGCCGGGTAGGATTACTCAGCCGAATATGCTTTGTATTTGCATGATGTCCCGAGTAGAAATCCTTAGCTGAATATGCTTTATGCTTGCATGCTATCCCGAGTAGAAATCCTTAGCTGAATACCCAACTCACAGTGCTTCATGTTTGCCTCAACAGCACATTGATCGCCAGCTAGAAGAAGACACTGAGATCTTCGAGGCCAACTGGTCCAAGGACCGAGAAGAGGACGATGCGACCGCCTACGACACCCAAGACACCCTCTACATCCCTCACGCCAATCAGCCTGGTAAGTCCCGAGCTGATGCGTCTATTCGGGATTGGTCCGAAGATGACGAAGGTGACTAAGTTCACCCCTCTGCTCACTAGTAGCTCACTTTGATTCCCTTCTCTGTTTCTGAATTTAATTCTTCTTCTCACTACAAGAAATATGTTGATACGTGACCCTCATTTTTTGTCACTAGAAGGTCATGTAGGTTGATTCATGACCCCTTTTTGACCAAAAATGGAAAGTCACATACCGAGCGTCTTATTTGATCGTCAATGACTAATTGAATGGAATTGTCATAGACTCTATGACTCAATCAGAGGGGTCATAACCCTATGACCAACTGATTTGGTCATGTGATATCCTGCCATAGCCACGTCAGATCCTACGTGGCAAAATTATGACCAACTGAGTAGGTCATGGAAGAGATTCAGCCCATTCCATAGCTGCACCTCAATATGGGCCAGGCCCAACAATTAAGCCTTTTTGCGATTTTTTCCTGCCTAATTTTTTTTTTGCCTAAATGGACCAAGCCGAATCTTTGTGAGCCTTTTTCTATCCCAGGCCTTTTTTCTTATCACGATATTAGTTCTGGTTTTTGTTTGTTTGGGCCGTTACATTCTCAGCCTAGTACATTTTGGGCCATGGCCTTTTAATAGTCCAATAGATGGGCCAACTTTTGGAGTAGAAACATTTCTAGATATTGAGCAGTTATTAAATCAACATTACACAGCAAACTACACGACAGAAACACATACAACATCATTCAAGATCATCTCATTTCATCATAAACAGTAAATATCACTTACTACTACATTACAGATACAACACACTGGCAAAAACAAGACTGATACATCACAATGGCAAAAACAAGACGGATACATCACAATGGCAAAAACAAGACTGACTAAGGAGAACATAATGAACTCTTAATGAAGAGATGGCGACTCAGCACATCTGGCTTCGTAGCATCCGATTGCAGAACATGGCTTCCAGGGACTCCGAATGAGACACCAGAGTTGGGAACTTTCCTGCAGTTGATAATATAATGTAAGAACACAAGCAGGCAAATAAAGTGTCAAACTGAATTTCAGTCTAGTACTAGTGCAGCAGAAATGGTTATGAACAAGAACAGTGGAAAAAGGACAATATACAAATCTTCTCTACTACTAACATTATGAGTCAACAAGAACGTCGGGGTGCATCCAAACAAAGCATGGTGAATCAATGATTCTGGATGATGTGCTACTCCATCAATTCATGCTACAAACTGAATAAATCTGTGCATGGATGAATAAATGTGTGCATGATACCCACATAAAGGCTAACAATTTGGAAGAACTTCAATGCGAAGGAAGAAATGTCATAATAAAAGCGGCTAAACCCCGAAAGAAAAGGAGCAGAACTCCCAACAAGTACCTGTTATCAGCTTCAACAAGCACAGACTCTCCAACATACTTGATCCTATCGCCTGAAAGCAATGATGAGGAAAGTCAGTGTGGTCTTCATAAAGTTCAAAACATATAAATGTCACATCAAATTTGATAAATATGGCGTAAGATTATGAGCAGAGTAATAAAGCATCAAGCAATAAAATCGAATAGCAGTGGATCAGGCATAATATTCTACTGCAAAGGCAAACATGCAAGATAACCAGCAACCTACATCAGGGATCTACACAAACACAGTTGCTGCAACTGAAGCTAGTAGAGCATATTCTGCAGAAACATGGAAACAACACAATTTCTATTCCATATAGAATAGAGACATACATTATGACTCGAGCACCAGGGCATAAATAGGTGCAAAAACATCGGGGCACTCTACTACAACAGCAAGAAATTTGCATGAATACAAATTTAAGAGATCAAAAGATGCAGAGACCGGCAGAGTTCCCTCTTACACCAAACAATAGAACTACCTACCTGCAAGTAACATCACAGGAGATATGCATTCTTAAGTTATGATAATCTTGTAACAACACATACACAGTATAGAACCAGCCTTAGTAGTTTGATAATAAAAAAAAATAGTAGTTCATGGATCAAATATGTAGAAGGAAGAAGCAATTGACCCCCTTATATTTACTTGCCCCATCCCTGAAAGTAACACCGACCAGAACATAGTTCACTTAACATGCATGGAACAAAATTGTGTTGCTTAACAATAAAAATTCAGTTCAGCTTCCATAGTAGCAGTTCAACAAAACAACAATGTTATCAGTCTAGAAACAACACTCCGCCGCTTATTAAATCAAGCATTTAAATGCAGGTCATTGTGCAAAGAATTTGTGAGATGGCTATTCTAGTACTGGCTTATTTAAGGTTGTATGAGTTGCTCGAGTGACACCTAAATTCCTACCAATTCAGGTTGGGGCCCTTGAGGAGCTACAGGTTACAGTATTTCAGTGCAGCAAGGCCTCTGTTAAATCAAACTTTAAAAGATGAAGCACACAATGTAGCCAGATGCAAGTCCTGTCACGGCAAAGTAGTGTAGCTAGTATCCCTATCTATCACACCAATACAACAGCTTAAACTGTACAAGCATATTTGACTGTTGGTCTAGCTGCTGAAGCAAGACCATCTTAAGCACACAAATACAATAGATCATATTCATACCAACAGAACTATTCATAGGCAGCATCATCTAGGAGCCACGTTCATATCAACAGAACTATTCTGAACCATCTAGAGACATATGTACAGATTGCAGAGGTACAAATTACCTAAAATACTTGGAAGGGTAGAGGGGCCTTACAGGCAGCAACATCTCGGAGTGGAAGACGACACCAGCTGGAAAGGGACGTCGCCGGCGGTAGGAGCACCAGCTCAGAGAGGAGGCAGGGATATTTACGGCTTTTGCTCCGGGGGGGACACCTGCAGGAGCAAGTCGGAGGCGACGACCACCAGCAGATCGGTCAAGGCCGACGCTGCCGACGTGCCGACGACCTTGAGTCCTCCAGTGCACCATCGTAAGTGAAGCCCCACCAGTGGAGGTCGTCATGGATGGCGATGGTGCACACGGACGGCGGTCGCGCATGTCGAAGTCGTCCTCGTCGGGCTCGGGCGTGGGGTCGCGCATGTCGAAGTCGTCCTCGTCCCCGTCGACGTCCTCCTCGTCGATGTTGTCCATGGACCTGACCTTCGGTGGTTCAGGCAGGAGGGGATCGGGTCAGAAATGAAAGCTGAAAAGAAGAAGATGGGGAGCTATGGAAGAGCGGATCGGAGGAGATTGCGACCTTGGGTCCTGGCTTGGCGGCGTGGGGCAGGTCGGCGCCGAGGCCGGTGAGGTAGTAGCGGAAGAAGGCGAGGCCGGGGTCAGCGAGGAGCGTCGGGTCCTTCTTGCACGCGTCCACGAAGGCGCGCAGCTCGGCCACCCGCGACGGATCCATGGCCGCCGCCGTCTGCTCGCGGGCTAGGGTTAGGGTTTCTCGGTGGGTTTTGGCTCAGTCTCTCTCTAGAAGATGGAGAAGGAAGGGAAGAGGGCGCTGGCGCCGCAGTCGCCCTGGGTCGTGAGCGCGCATGGACGGGGATCTGGCTCATGGCTCTGGCTCATGACGGGGATCTGGATCTGGCTCATGGCGGCGTGAAGGAGCACGGGACTGCGCGAGGGAGGGGGATTAGGCAGCGGCAAACCCTAGCTTGGACCGTTTTCGGCCTTTTGGTGGATAAGGAGGCGGGATAAAGGGCTGCGGTCGGCGGGCGTTCTGAAATTTTTCCTCCAAATTCTGGAAACCTCTTCTCGTATTTAGTTTCCCACCACATCATTTAGTGGCTGCAGCTGGGACCTGCCACGTGCTGGCCCCACTGTACAGTCTCTAGTTAGGTAATTTAGTAGTAATATACTCCCTCCGTGGAGGAAAATGAGAACTAGGGGGTTCCACGGGTCGCAAACGAATTGGTCCTAAAACTCCTGTGTCATGCGGTGACAAATGGTTTTTCTCCGGAGATAAAATTTCATGCCGGTCACAGATAAAATCGGCGGTCTCATGACCACATCGTGGTGGGAGACGAAGGGAGGGGCTAAGTGGGAATGGTTTTATCGGAGGGCCATGAGGTTGTAATGCTGTTGCCGCGGATCAAGATCTCGATTTTGGAAGGAGAGACAGAGGAGATAGGGCATTGTTTGTTGAAATGTTCCCATATTCTACACAAATATGCATATTGGAACAACCAACAATGTTGACGAAGAAACTTTTATTTTTCTTTGAACAAAAACATCATTTCCCATTTTCGGAGTGTCAAAAATGGGTTTTTTTGTGAAGCGCATACAGTAAATATGACACAAAATTGTACAAAGTAAAATTATAAAGTTACTAGACCATATTTTTACTACAAATTATAACAAAATTTCATCCTCTAAAAAGATTCTCATATGCCTCTTTCGAAAAAGACAAATTTCTGTCGATTTTGCTGAAACAGAGTCAAATTTGAACTACAGGTGCCTCGTAGTTTTCTCTTTATTTTTTGCAAAAATCATTTTTAGGTACCCAAGTACCTATTTCAACATAGATACAGCAAGAGTTCATCAAGATTCAACACCTAGGTACGAACGGACAAGTCCCCCGTTTTGACCGTTTTCCGAAACCGGCTTTAAAAATTACAGAAAATTCAAAAAAAAACTCGAAACGATGCTAGATCTTCGTGTGGTGTTGTTATATATGTCCTAGTATCCACCAAAAATAATAAACTTGGAATACGACAATTTGGTGGAAAATGTGTTCACAGAAATGAGCTATCTCGTACGAAGATTCATGGCGTTCGGGCCAAATGACGGATGTTTTGGCCACATCCATGGCATAGTTTGTTTAAATGTGACCATATTCCACACAAAGATGCATATTGGTATAACTAACAATGTTCACTAAGAAAGTTTTATTTTTCTTCGAATAAAAACACCATTTTCCCTTTCCGGAGTGTCAAAACCGGGTTTTTTTGTGAAGCACATACACAAAATATGTTGCCAAAATGTACAAAGTAAAATTCTAAATATATTATGTCATGTTTGATCTAACAAACTTACTACCTCTCAATAGCTCAAAATACACCTCCTTTGAAAAAGACAAATTTCAGCCGATTCCGTAGAAACCGGGCCAAATTTGAACTACAGGTGCCTCGTAGTTTGCTCGTGATTTTTTGCAAAAATCATTTTTAGGTACCCAAGTACCTATTTCAACAGAGATACACCAAGAGTTCATCAAGATTCAACACCTAGGTACGAACGGCCATGTCCCCCCGTTTTGACCGTTTCCCGAAACCGGCTTAGAAAATTCCAGAAAATTTAAAAAACTCGAAACGATGCAAGACCTTCGCGTGGTGTTGTTATATATGTCCTAGTATCCACAAAAACTAATAAATTTGGAATACGACAATTTGGTGGAAAATGTGTTCACAGAAATGAGCTATCTCGTACGAAGATTCATGGCTTTTCAGGCCAAATGACGGATGTTTTGGCCACATCCATGGCATAGTTTGTTTAAATGTGACCATATTCCACGCAAAGGTGCATATTAGTACAACTAACAATGTTCACGAAGAAAGTTTTATTTTTCGTCGAATAAAAATACCATTTTCCCTTTTCGGAGTGTCAAAACCGGGTTTTTTTGTGAAGCACATACACAAAAGATGTTGCAAAAATGTACAAAGTAAAATTCTAAATATATTATGTCATGTTTGATCTACAAATAACAAACTTATTACCTCTCAATAGCTCAAAATACACCTCCTTTGAAAAAGACAAATTTCAGCCGATTCCGCTGAAACCGGGCCAAATTTGAACTACAGGTGCCTCATAGTTTGCTCATGATTTTTTGTAAAAATCATTTTTAGGTACCCAAGTACCTATTTCAACAGAGATACACCAAGAGTTCATCAAGATTCAACACCTAGGTACAAACGGTCATGTCTCCCGTTTTGACTGTTTTCCGAAGCACGCGATAGGAATTCAAATTCTTCAAACCCTATATAAAGCATTATATAACCTTAGTGGTATTTTGTATTTAATTTTGAATAAAAACAGTCCCCAATAGTATTTTTTGACAGAGGATATATTTACAATAAATTCAAGATTTATTTGATTGAAAATGAAGTTCGAAATCAAAAGTTATGAAGAAACTAGTTAAGAATAAAAGGAATAGAAAAAAAATGAACAAGCCTAGTCGGCCCAGCGAAGCAACCCAGCCGAACCAACTAGCTTACAGGCCCACTCGGAAATATATAGCCGGCATAGAGGAAATGCAAGAAAAAAAATGGCAAAGCCCATTAAGTTGCAAGCCCAATTCGAATCTTAAAGTAAAAGTGTTAAGCGCGGTATACAAACAAGAAGAACGATTTGTCCTAATGGCTAGCAGCGTGAGGGTGTGCCTTGGAGTCGCGGGTTCGAGTCCCGCGCAAGGAAATTTTTGCCTCCTATTTCTGAAATTGTGGGCATGTTCGGTTGAACCCGCACGTCAACTAGGCCGAATGCGTGGATAATTAAACAAATAATTGTTGGCCTGGTGGTTAGCCTTTAGCTCGCGAAGCTCGAGAGCGCAGGTTCGAGTCCCGCGGGAGCACTATTTTTGCGAATTTATTCATCTGATCGAGAGCGCAGGTTCGAGTCCCATGTATCAGCGGGGCTCCATGTCAGCTCGGAGGGAGTTGGCCCCACATGTCAGTTCGGTGCGCTTCCAACGTAAGCGATTACAGCGTGTACAAATACAGCTGCGCTTCCAATTTATCACTAAAAAATCGGTGTCTTAGTGGTTATGTGGGTTGTAGAGCTCTTGGGAGGCGCATGTTCAAGTCCCCATTTTGTCCATTTTTTGTTTTCAGTAGATGATTAAAATTTGACACGTGGCCATGACACATAGGCGAAAATTGACACGTGGACATGACACATATGCAAAAAATGACACGTGGACATGACACATAGGCAAAAATCACTGCCAACAAACGCATGACCAATTCAATTTGGTCTTAGTTAAGCAAAAAAAAGGGTCATACACCAGGTATCATGTGGTATGACCATCTTGTTAAAGAAAATCATGACTTTTTTGGCAAAAAAATCATGTGTTTAGTCCCTCCCAAACATGTCATGACCAACAGATTAAACATGGTCATGGATCTATGACTAATTCATCCACGGTCATTAAAAAAGGGTCATGTATCAACATATTTCTTGTAGTGTCTACTCTGCAGAGGAGCCTGAGCTGGACGATGATGATGAGCCCATGAAGGTCAATCCTCTATCTATGGCCGCTCCCAACACTCGGAAGAGGGTGGGCAGTGGCGCCCAGGAACCCCCCTCCAAGAGACCCAAGAAGAAGGCAGCCGTGCCCAAGACCGGCGCGTCCAAGAAGAGGAAGGCCCCTACCCGCAAGGGGTAAGTGTTCCTCCGAGTAGCCTTAACTTGTTGCTGCTTCTTGTTGCATCATTCCCTTGAGTTCCTTCTCTGCTTCCTGACTTTGTACTACTCCTACTTCCAGCGCGGCTCTTGATGCTGATGCCGCTACCTCGTCCGCTCCTCAAACACATACAACTACGCCCCGAGAAGAGACTGTTCATCTCTCGGATGATGACGAAGATCAAAGGCCACTAGGAAGGGCGCGTGCGTCCTCCCCAGTCGATGAAGAAGAAGATGCTGGCGCCGAGAACGACGGCGTCAAGGTAGAAATAGATCTCACCACCGAGCCGTCGCGGGAAGCTGCCAATGACGAGACGCCGCCGTCTCCCCCATCTGTCTCAGCTGGGAAAAACATCGAGTATGCTGCCGAGCAGCAGGGAGACGATGCCGCCCCGGAGCGGCCAGACGCCGACTCCGAGCAGCAGCAAGACGACAACGCTGCAGCTCAGATGAATGTGAATACTTGCGGAGTTGCGGTGTGCTAACAGCGAGCCTATCAAGGATTTTTAAGGCAAAAAATATGACTGGTCGGCTATCTCCACAACAGTTTCCAGATCACTTATGACAACAATAATGGGAATTTGAACAACCATTAGTACTCTTGCTTGTATTACGTGTGTGGTGGAAATAGATGGGTGCATAATAGAGGAGCCCTACGTGACCCAAAGGAATTAGAGAGAATTATATATTGGTCGTGCAATGCACCAATAATAATGAGTGCGTGTTGTGCATGTGAACTTTATCTCTCTTAATTACAGGTTAAAAATAGATGAGGATGGGAGGAGGCGTGCATCAACGGAAATAAGTGGCAAGATAAATGTTGTCTGCTCATATTAGGCTGGTCACAATGGGGAGGAACATACACTAGTAACCTACATATTTTCGTAGACTATGTTCCTACCTTCACAATGGGGAGTAACATGCATGTAGTGTCATGCAAGGATGAATTTATTAGGCTATAGACTCATTGTTTCTTGGAGTGTGTGATGTTCCGATAACTTAGCTAGTTACCACAAGCACCTCTCTCTTTATTAAGTACGTGCCACATAAGCAAAGTTGTATTGGAGTATGTGATGTTACTGCTAAGTTTCTGCCCATTGTGACCAGCCTTATTTGTTTCTTTTTGTTAGGTGGCAGATTTGCTTACATGGGAGGCTATGATTGGTCAAAGATGTTTGATGAGCTGGACACCTTGCATGTTGAGAGAATTACTTGTAGTGGGGGTTTGCTATTAAGATACTAAAAAAATACACTGCGCGTTGCAGCAGGATTATTTTTACGAAAAATATGTAAATGAAAAGGGTATAGACCTATGAAATATTCAATCTTGAAGATTCAATTGATCATAATACTCGAGATACTAAAATTAATTCACATGAAATTGTTATATATTCGAGGACTAAATATTAGTGTTGTGGATAATTATATGGCTAAAAAAAATATGACATGGATACGTTGCATGAAAGATGTAATATTATTAATTAATGATAGTGAAGATGACATGGACAATTGGTTGGCTGAAATAGTGGACGATGTGGATAGTTTGCATGTTGAGTTAGAAAAATAATTAATATATTTTAGTGGGGTTTTGGTTTATAAGAAGTATAGATTAGAAGATCTCTCAAGAGAGTTTCCCTCAAAAAAAATTTTCTCTCAACTTTTTTTAGCAGAAAAAATCTCTCAACTTATCTCCGTGGGCGTCGCGGGCACCGTATCGCAGGCCCAGCCCACGTATTGGCCCACTCTACAATCCGCCCCTCTCCCGTCCTCTTCGTCGTCTTCTTCGCTGAGTCGAGTCGAGACATCTAAGAAAAAAACCAGTCGAGTCGAGACGACCCCACCCCGCACGCCACCACCTCCTCGCCGGCCGGACCGCCTCGTGCTGCAGCGGTTTTTCGCTGGCGCAACGCGTATCCTAAATTCTCCACCTCTGCTCACTCGCCGGCTGGCGCCCGTCCGTCCATGGCGGCGGCGACCGTCGGCATCAGCAGGACCAGCGCGGGGGCGGGGGCGGGGGCGGGCAACAGCAGCGAGTTCCGCTTCTTCCTGTCCTGCGACATCAGCCTCCCCCTCACCTTCCGCGTCCTCCAGGCCCCCATCCCGCCTCCCGCTCAAGGTCACCCCCTTTGCCCCCTCTTCCTCCCCTAAAATTCTCTCCTGACATCCCTCTCCACTTCCTCGCAGACGGTCTCGACAAGAAGGTCTCCGAGCTCTTCGTCGAGTGCAAGCTCTATATCGACGGCGTCCAGTTCGGCCTCCCCGTCAACACAAGGTATTCTCCTACGATTTGTATGTATCATCATCATCATCCCCTTCCGTTACCTACCAATCAAACCTGCGCAATTTACCTCTCGTTGGCATCCATATCCATAGCGCCGTGTCTGACAGCAACTTCGTTGGTGCCAGGCTCGAATCCTCAGGTCCGCCTTACTGCTGGAACGAGCTCATCACGCTGTGCACCAAATACAGGGACCTTACCTCCCTTGCGCAGCTCGCCTTCACGGTATATCTTCTGCCTTCGGTGCTATCGAATTGTGACGAAAAGGAACTAGTATCTTTCTTGAGAGGTTGGTATGTTGTAGTACTGGGTGTTCGAGTTTTGAACCATGTTTTTTGTGTCATGACAACAAATGTAGGTTTGGGATGTGTCATCCGGTGAGGGCAGCAGTGTCGTCGGTGGAGCCACCATATCCCTTTTCAACAGCAAGAAACAGCTTAAAACGGGAAAGCAGAAGCTGCGGCTGTGGCCCCAAAAGGAGGCGGACGGAAGAGTACCCACTACGACCCCTGGCAAGGTGGACAGCTTTCTTTTGAAGGATCATCGGTCTCTGCATCTGTTGTTTCCTTCTATTAACACACGGCGAGCTTACCTTTTTGTATTGAATTAATGCCTGCAGGTTCCTAAGAATGAGCGAGGTGAGATAGAGCGGCTGGAGAGGCTCGTTAACAAGTACGAGAGAGGGCAGATACAGCATGTGGATTGGCTGGACCGTCTTGCCTTCAGTGCTGTGGACAAAGTTAAGGAGAAGGAGTGCGAGAGGCCAGAGAATTCATTCCCGAGCCTAGTTGTTGAATTCTGCAGTTTTGAACACCGAGTTGTTTTCCAGGTTAACATTGTTTCGCCATTCAGTGTTTATGTGTCTTCTTTTCAATATCTGGAAACTATAGATAACAAAACACTTATTACCAATTCATGTTGCTATATTCACAAAGAAATCTATTCTGATTCTTTTCGGCTCAGGAATCTGGAGCGAATTTCTATGCACCAGTCCCTGTATCATTATCAAATGAGCTTGTTACCGTGTGGGATCCTGAACTTGGACGAACCAATCCATCTGAGCACAAGCAGTTAAAGCTTGCTAGGAGTTTGACTCGTGGAATTATCGATAGAGATCTGAAACCAAGCTCAAACGAGAGAAAGTGAGTGCAGGCTGCAGCATGTTATTCTTCCGTGTTTTTGTTTCCCTGTCATCTTGTGATCTTCCTGTTTGGCTGTCATGCTGTAGTAGTACTCAAAGAACAGAAAGTCACGTGACGGCGGATGTTACTTTCAGTAGTTCTAGTCTTTTCGCATGAATTTATGGGAAAACACATTTACATGTTAGCTGCATGAATCATAAGTGGCAATAAGCACAATTCAGTTGCTTAGCTTAACAGTCATGTGCATTTGTGGATTTCTGGCTGAATAACATTGTGCTCTATGGGTAGATTTCTTCAAAGAATCATCAAATATCCTCCTACACGGGATATACAGGCAGACGAGAAGCAATTGGTGTGGAAATTTCGTTTCTCTTTGATGTCTGAGAAGAAAGCTCTTACGAAGTTTGTCCGCTCAGTGGATTGGAGCGATATCCAGGTTAGTAAAAGCATCTATATCTCAGTGGACCGTCATACTTCATATGTGCATCAGAGGAAACCAGGGGATGTTTCTTTTCTTGCTTGTGCTTGATTTATATGATCTGGCACCTGTTTAATTTTTGGGATACGAACTCCACATTTATCTTGATCTAACTTCTAAATGATCTGGCAGCTTCTTATTTTTAGTATGTCATAATGTGCAGGAGGCTAAACAAGCTATTGAATTGATTGGGAAGTGGGAAACAATTGATGTGGCTGATGCATTAGAGCTTCTCTCGCCAGATTTCAAAAGCGAGGAAGTAAGCTATCTATGCCTTTGTCCGTTTCTGTTTTTCTTAGCTGTCTGTGTGAGGTCTTCCTTCCATTAAGTGAACTAGAATGATACCCCGCGCATTGCAGTGGTATCGCTTAACAAATCTAATAAAACTCATGAAACTTGAAGTTTTCTATATTTTTAGTTGATCATAGCAGTCGAGAGAATAAATTTAATAGGCGTGAAATATATTTCTATTTCAATTTTAGAGGTCGTTATCAGCGTACCCGATTGATGTAGATAAGGTGAAACCAACGGGTTGAAAAGACAGATGATGCAGATGATTTGCATGAAGATGACATGCACGTTAAGTTCACTTTGTTGGCGAAACTAATTACGGTGTTCCGCTTTCACATGATTTAATTCTGTAATTACATAGCAGGATGATGCAATTCTATCAATCGAACAACAAAATAGGATGATTTGGAAAATTTGATGGCTAAAGGAAAAACTGATTTGCATGCATGCATGTAGATATAGACAAAAAATAACCAATGTAAGTGGGATGATGTGGACAATTGGTTGGCTAAAAGAGTAAGTGATGTGGCTACCTTGCATGTTGAGATAGAAACATTAAATGCAGTTAGTGGGATTTTCTTTTATAAGTATGATTATATGTTACATTATCTGTGGATTGCTCGCCTTCTTTCCACCAGTTTGGTGTTGTGGACATTAGCACGTTGCCTACCAACGAGAGTCAGGGAAGGAGTCGGCTAGGGAAGAGTTCATGAAGAGGACAGACTTGAATTAGGAAAGAAGAGTTAGAGATAGAATTAGGAAAGGTAATTCGGAACAGTAAGATTAGGAAAGTATAAATGCCTTGGGTGTCAAGTTAGGAGGTATTATATATGTGTCGGTCATGTAGGTTATCAGATAAAGCAAGAACAATCAATCTAATCTATCCCTGGTTATTCTCTCTTCTCAACCTATGTCTACCCAATCCCTCACAGCCATGCCGTCTGGCTATCTTCTGCACGGTAGTTATTCCATTGTGGATCCAAGACCACAACGTTCGGACTTTTAGTTCTACTGGCTGGTGCATGAAACTTAACATGGTATCATAGCAGAGGTCTTGGGTTCAAGTCTCGCATTTCGCAATTTAATAAAAAATTATGCATGCCCTCGTTCTGTCCACATATAGACCTTATCGAGGCATACATGAGATTCTATTCAAGTGTAGGCCTCATCGAGTCACACGGGAGAGGGGGTGTTACAGTATATGTGAATTGCCCACCTTCTTTCCATCAGTTCGGACTTTTGGTTCTACTGGTTGGTGCATGAAACTTAACTAATTACTCATTAATAATTATGCAATTCTTACTCTAGATTTTTCTAGAACTTTTCTGGTATGAAAAACAGAAAGGCATGCCTTCTTTTCAAGTGTGTTAAACTGTTAATTCAGTTCTACCATCGGCAACACATTTGTCTCTATATAATGGGTCTGCTCTGGTGCAATAGAGATATTTTCCAACCTTTCTCCCTTGTATGGCATATTTATGTAGTTAGTCTGTTCTATGTTTTCGATTGGCATGGTATAGGAAAAAAAAGTACCCTTCAATTTTCTACTCCCCCCCCCCCCCCTCCATTGTGTGATAACTTGTAAAGATGGAGTTTTTTTTTTGCCTACTATTGTATCTTGTGAGCTCTCATTTTTTAGCTTTCTTAAAAAAAGAACTCCTGGACTGGTACTAGCTCATTGTTTTTCCCAAACAAAAGATGTTCTTAGAGCATCCACAATGCGGTGCTTATTTGCAGGCGCTAGGATTTTGATCCCGGCTGAGCAGCGGTTATTTGAGCTAATCCCAGTGTAGATACGGCATCGGGCGCAAAAGTTTGCGCCTGGCGCTACTTGACCTTTGTTTTGCGGCATGCATTGCGGAAGCTATGGCTGGGAAAGAAAATAAGTGGCCAGCGTTGGAAGCACAGGCGCTTGCCTAGTTTTTTCCTATTGAACTATTTTTCTTTAATTATGTAAGCGCCTGGATAAGCGCTTTGCGCTGTGGAAGCTCTTAAGGTTATATACACATTTTATCATCTTGCACCCTTCCAAATATTCTATTCTAAGTTGTACTTTTTCTTGCAAAGGTTCGTGCTTATGCTGTGAGTGTACTCGAAAGAGCTGATGATGAAGAATTGCAATGCTACTTGCTCCAACTAGTGCAAGCTCTCCGATTTGAAAGATCGGATAAGTCTCGTCTGGCACACTTTCTTGTAAACCGTGGTATGCTTTATCCTTCTATGTAAATTTAAATTCTACAATGAATGTGATCATGAGTCCATTTGTCACATTTGGTTACCAGGATCAGTGTTTTTTTTGGTTATGTATAAACTGCACAGAAAACTCATATTGTTCAATCTTATGCCCATTTCAGCTTTGTCAAACATTGAAATTGCCAGTTTCCTTCGCTGGTATGTGGTTGTTGAGCTACATAATCATGCATATGCAAGACGATACTACAGTACATATGACATGCTTGAAGATGAAATGATGAAAGTATGTTCTCTTTTTGGGTACATGATGTTGGTTCTATCATTCCTAATATGTAATCTTTCATTAACTACCATTGTTTGTGCTAACAGATGGTTGCTAGGGAGGATGGAGATGAAGATGGGTTTCGACTGTGGCAGAGTTTATCACGCCAGACAGAACTTACTGCTCAATTATGTTCGATTATGAAGGATGTAAAAAATGTCCGTGGTAATGCACAAAAGAAAATTGAGAAATTGAGACTGTTGTTGACAGGAGTTTTCAGTGAGCTTACTAACTTTGATGAGGTAACTCTTGTTACATCATTAACATGCTCACATTTGCAATTCTTCAGTGCTAGAAAAACAAGGAAATATAGAATTGTAAATTAACTTGTTTCAGTTTCTTTAACTGACATATTCTGATAAATTCATTTCAGCCAATTCGTTCACCATTAGCACCTACACTTCTCCTTACTGGTATTGTGCCTCAAGAGTCATCTATTTTCAAGAGTGCCTTAAATCCATTACGCCTTACATTTAAGACTGCAAGTGGGGGAGCATCCAAGATAATTTTCAAAAAGGGAGATGACCTCCGCCAAGATCAATTGGTAATTATTCAAGTCTGTTTTACCTTTAATGAAAATAGTCTGGCTTTTGTTCTATTTTTTTAGAATACTTTTGTTCTAATCTGTATACTGGACATGTATCATCATCTTTATGTACTGGGTTTTACATTCTGAGCTAGTGTTTATAGTATAGTATTCGTGTGAACCCACTGATTCGTACTTCCAGTCCTTGCTAGCTTGCTACTTAAACTAAATAAAATGAAATATTGTGCATTGTATGTGACTGCATGCTGTAGACTTGAGTTTTCTTTGAATTGCACATAGTGACGTATGTGAACAATCATTGTTCTAGAATCAATGCGAGTGTCTGCTTGAGCATGAACCTTAGATCGCTCTTCTATGGTGTCATATTTGTCAAAAAAAGAAGATTATGTTGTGGGGAATTCAGTGGTTATTGTAAAAGAGCAAAACCACAAACTACATATCTCATTCCTGTTTTAATGCATAGTTAGCTTATGTATCATGACTAATTCTTTATTTGTTCTGTAGGTCATTCAAATGGTCTCTTTGATGGACCGGTTGCTTAAATTAGAAAATATGGACTTGCACCTTACCCCATATCGAGTTCTTGCAACTGGACAAGATGAAGGGATGCTTGAATTTATTCCTTCCAATTCACTTGCACAGGTAATTTAGTAGCATTGATGATCATGGAAATCCAGTAGCTAATATCGGGTTTCCAGATGACTAGTTATGTTGAACACTGTCACAAAGTTTTCTACACACTGTAGATTCATTTCTAAAGTTGTTCTTTCTATAGAAAGTTACCTTTGCTGAATTAAGTTATTTTTTCGCTCACAGATTTTATCAGAACATCGCAGTATTACAAGTTACCTACAGAAGTTCCATCCTGATGAAGATGGTCCTTTTGGTATAACTGCCCAATGCTTAGAAACTTTTATCAAAAGCTGTGCTGGTTACTCTGTCATTACATATATTTTGGGTGTTGGAGACAGGTTGGTGCCCTCTCGTTTTGAGTACCTGCTGGATTTAGGATAGCTAAATTTTTTTGCTTGCTAATAAATGTGCAGAAGCAGTTCTCTCATTTTTCTGTACATTCAGCAATCTTGAACTGTTAATCATGTATTGCTGCATTTCTGAGACCATTCATTTTTATTTGCGTGCCCCATTTCATTTCTATTGCCTGGACATTTTGTATAGCAATTTTCATCAGCAGCGAAGCTATCGTTGGCTGACAATATCGTCCAATTTTTAATGCCCTTTTGTCTATATATAGAACTAGATATATGCAGTTCCTCAGGAATAAAAAATGGCTAATTTTCCCTCCCTCTCTATTTCTCTCTAGACATCTGGACAATCTTCTTCTAAGTGATGACGGGTGCCTTTTCCATGTGGATTTTGCTTTTATTCTGGGTCGAGATCCAAAGCCATTTCCACCTCCAATGAAACTATGCAAAGAAATGGTGGAGGCCATGGGTGGCACAGAAAGGTAATTCATTGATCAGTTCTGTCAATGCAACTGTATTAGGTTTTACTCGTTCACAGCTCTTGCAACCACTGTAACTTGCTTCTCGCATTTCAGCCAATACTATACGAGATTCAAGTCCTACTGCTGCGAAGCATACAACATCTTGAGGAACAACAGCAGCCTTATTTTGAATCTCTTCAAGTTGATGGAAAGATCAAATATTCCAGACATCTCTTCCGATGAAAATGGAACCCTTAAGGTAATTTAATTGGCTTTTATGAGTCTGGGAATTTTTATACAAAGATCAGAGCAGCCTATCATCACACGTTATTTATTTCCCCTTGTATGGTGTTCATTCATCAGCTTCAGGAGAAATTCCGGCTGGATCTGGATGATGAGGAGGCTATACACTTCTTCCAGGCTCTTATCACCGAGAGCGTCAGCGCCTTGTTCCCTCAGATGGTTGAGACTATCCATAGATGGGCTCAGTATTGGCGATGACCACATCTCTTTTCTATAGATGGTTAGTTTGGTCTTGTTAATTTTTACCTGTTGGCTTATAAAGTTATAATATGCTCTTGCAATGGCCACTGATGATCTCCCTTTTTTGTTTAATGTTCACCTGTTGCAGCAGACTATTTGCAAATAACAATGGATGTGAAGCAGAGACCGTAAATACTCTCCACACACCTGGATACTCCTAACTTGTTTGACTGGCAAGCGTAACTTTGTGAATATGATTATATTTTAGTACTTGGTTTGTGTGATGTAATCGGAAGAATATTGTGAATATGTAGTAATAAACCTTGTAAAAAGAAGTGCTAACAACTGGGTGCTGATGCTTGATGGAGAACATATCTAGTGCTACGCAACCATTGGGTGCTACGTGATTCCAGGAGCTTTCCTGCTTTAATGGACAAGATCCAGCATGAGCCATGGTCCGTCTCCCACCGTGGCATATATGCATACTAGCAGATGTACCCGTGCGTTGCTACGGGTTGATTTTGTTGAATATTCTTGCTAGAGAAATCTACATCGGCAACTCCACCTCATCGACATCACTCAAAAACACAAGCTATGCTGATCTAAGAGATGACTAGAAAAGAACCCTTCAAGCTCCTTGTCTTTGACATGGACGTCATAGAGATAGGCTTAAAGCCGAGAAAGCTTTTTTCATCGTGTTGTTGCCTATGCCATCGAAACACTGGTGTTTGAAACCCTAACCCCCAATACACACGACATGAATGATACATTAGGCTTTCTCCTTGTCCTGTCGGTGTAGTGGTAGATGGAGGAGAAAGGAACTTCCCCTGATCCCCTCCCAGCACCGACCGGTTGTGGCACTGTGGACTATGGTTGCCTCCTCCCCTTTCGCCGAAGGAAGGGAAAGGGAACATATCGTTCCATATTTTTCTCTGAAAACCTACTCGACAACCTCTTGCTCTCTTGGGCGTTTAGACATACCTTCCATTCCTCTCATTGGCTTCAAAATTGATGACTGCATTTTGCCAAATAGAACCTTACGGGTGTCATCGACTCCTTCGTTACCACATTCTTTGGTACTTGGTTTTTGCCATCATGTTTTCTCGTGGATTGAATTCTAGAGTCCTTTTAAATTGATTCAGGGCATGTGCTATGGGAGAGCGCTGCCCATAATCCACATATACACAGATAGAGTTGAAACCGATCGAAAAGAGAGAGAAAAAAAGGAAGAGATGAAACCACCTACCAACGAGTAGACCTAGCATATCTCTCTCCATATATATTTTCCAATTTTTCTTCGGTTTTGCTATTTCTCACTCGAGTGAGAACTAAGTTCGACTTCACTCAACTCTAGAACAAGTAGATTTACATCATGATTCGTGCGATCTATTAATTGTACATAGCTTGTAGCATAGAAATTTTCCCCAGTTGCACATAAGTTGCAACCGAGATTTCGTCAGTTAGAAGTGGGTTTCACACGAGTTACGTATGTATTTTCTCAGTTACACATGGTTTACGCATGAGTTGCATATGCAATTTTCTCAATTATACATGGTTGCACATGAGTTTCAACTGAAATTATTCTAATTGCATATGAATTGTACATGAGTTGCAACTGTAACTGGATGACCTGTTGCAATTAGCTGGCCAAATTGTAACATCCCAGGATGGGAAGTTATAAGGATCTAAATTTAATATGTGCATTTGCAAAGTATGCATCTAAAAGTACGGGAAATTTTGGCGCGAAAGTTTAAACAAACCAAAATGACCAATGTTTCACTTGACTTGGTGAAATAGGACTAGATCATCTGGTCAAGAGGACAATTGGAGTGATCTTTCTAAGAAGTATCTTAAGAAACTAAATCATCTGGTTACACAAGCCATATTGGTTGTGATCAACACAAAACCAACAAGTCTAACCTCAAGTCTGTAAGTGATTTGAGAGAAATCAACTAGGTATCTGGAACTCGAAGAGGGGTGAGTATCCAAAGCACAGAATTGATGATCTCACTTATGCAAGTTAGTCAGGTATAACTGGATGATCTCATCAGACCTGAAGGATGAATCTGAACGAGGAAACAAACCTTCTTAAACCAAAATTAAACCCTGATCAATGTCGATGATCTTTCCAAATTCTTGTCTACGTTCCTGCATGACCATGGCCATAAGAGAAGCAACCCAGGAGGGAGCCAAGATAGAATATATCAACCGAGGGGGTGAAAACCTGGTGTTTGGTGTCATACAAGAATAATTTGAATACAGGACCTGATCAATCTTGTAAGCAGATTATTTCTGAGGGCATTAAACACTTGAGTTTCATTAGGTTATATTGTACAGGAACAAGCTGGTGATTGACTCTAAGATATCATCAGACAGGGGGATGCTAACCCGGTAGGCCAAGCTCCAAGGAATAACCCGGCTCAAGGGATGATGTGCAGGATCCGGCTAAGGATAGGGAAACTTGTGAAGGCCCAAGCTTGTAGGCCCAATGACCCGGATTGTGGGTTACTGTAAAGGAAAGTTAGGGTTAGTGCGCCGTGTCCGGGTAGGATTCAGGATACGCCTTGTAGAACAAGCCAGGGGGTACGGGTGCTTTATAAACCGACCCCCGGATATAGTTTAGACAGAGATCTAAGAACCCTAGCAATATCACGTGATATCGAGCATCCAGTGTAAACCCTAATCGAATTATCATATCGAGAATAGAGATCCGGCGACTTCGATTGCCGGCTATCAGATCAAATTGCACCATGTCTTCCCTTGAGCTAAACCCTCTCCCAAACGCCTGTGTCGACTTGCCCCAAGATCAGTTACCCCTGGTAACATCTGCCGTGATTATCCCACGACAGTTGGCGCCCACCGTGGGGCCTGCGTCCAAAGGTGTCTACATCACGGGAGAAGCTCGGAAGGGCATGGAGAATCTTGTCATCGGCGAAATCTACATCGACCACGAAGGAGAAAAGGTGGTGGACGATTCCGGCTGGGGGCCGGAGTCGGATCACCTCGAAACCGGATACGTCGTGACAATCGGCCGGATCAGCGTCTTCATCGGTATGGTATGTGCTTCCAATTCGGTCCCTGACAACGTTGGATCTGATTCTATGCCAGGAAAAGCCACGTCTATCCGATCAGATGATGAAGAATCAACTGGAACGACATATCCGGCAGAAGAACCCGTCGCGGAGTGGGAACAGCCGGAGGAGCCGGCATGGACCCCACGCGACCGGGCCCAAGGAGAAGATGATACCGGGTCTATCCTGGATCTACTGGAAAACCGGTATGTGGAGAACGGTGAGGAGGAACAGCCTGAATTTACACCGGATATCGTACGCCGAGTTGCAGTCTATGCAGCCCCCGCGGCCAACCAAGGAAACACAGCCGCGGCATCAGTCGGGGCGGCTCAGGCAGTGGCCCAGCAACAGGGCGCGGTTAACGGAGACCCGACCTTGACCCGTGTTGATGGAGAGTCAGCATCGGTCACCAGTCGCGCAGCAGATGAGGAGCAACACGCCAACATGTTCGGGTTTCAAGCAAACCGGACACCAGGGGCGGGTCCCTCGAATCCACGTCACCCGGCCCTGTTCGATAATAATTTGATTTTGGATCCTACAGTCCTCGCCACAGTTATCACCCCAGAAAACGCGGCAGAGCGTGTTAGAGATCTGGATGTGGCTCGTCGTGCATTGGAACAGCAAAGAAGGCAAGTGGAAGCAGATAGACAGGGGATGGCCACACGACGGCGCGAGCTAGATGCGTTGGAAACCCGGCTTCGAGAGGAAACGTCCAGGATACATCAAAGGCACCACACCAGGTTGCCAGCAACGGGCGGGGTTATTAATCCGGCTAATTTATTCGTTACGCCTCAGGACCAGCCGATACCAGTGGTGAACCAGGAACCGCACCCCAACAGATGACAGCAGCGACACATCCGGCGAATGAACGGACCGGGTTACCCCCTCCACAAACTAGAGTCACAACCGGCAACGATCTACTACCGCCGCCACCATCACGATTCCGCACGCCAGCCGGCCACTACAACAATCCTATGGACAATGTATATGCGGCGACACTCGCATTGAATCAAATACCTGTGGGAGAGTCGCCCCATGCAGAGAAGACTCGGCAAGCCATCGAGCTGTTGCACACTGCGGTGGCACAGCAAGCCAATTACCCGGGTCACAGAAGCGGTATGCACGGGACGCCATACGTCAGCCAGCAGCAAGGGAATATACAAACAAGTTCAGCGCGGCGGAGGGAAGAGCAGCAGCAAATGCCGCCTCCTCCCCGCTCAGGCAGCATCAGCAGCACAGGCCGTCGTGGACAGTTCTAGGGCTCGGAGGGCCGCGGCCGGGTCTGCAGCGCATGGACCTCCCGCAGCACCGCGCCCAGACGCGCCCCCGCGGCATCACACGTTTCTAGAGCAAGGCCGGCTTCAACCATTCTTGCGGGACCCAAGTGTCTCTCGGACAATATTAGAGCTGAACCTTACCCGGAAAAATTCAAAGAGCCAGGGAAAGTAGTGAATTATGAGCCAACCATGGATCCCGAAACATGGCTAAGCAGTTACGAGATGGCAATGTCAATCCGCAACGCGTCCGAGAACCTCCAAGCCAAGTTCATGTATCTGATGATGTCGGAAGGAGCAGCAAAATTGTGGTTCACCAATCTACCAGAGGGATCGATCAAGTCTTGGGAGGAATTGAAGACCGCGTTTATCAAACACTTTCACGGGACCTGCAGGAAATTATTCACTATTGATGATCTAGAGCGATGCGTCCAGAAGAAGGGAGAATCGGCGCGCAGTTGGGTGCGCCGGGTTATGGAGATACTTCACTCATCCACGGATATCCAGCCCAAGGATGCACTACAGGCCATGGCAAAAACATGCAAGTATATACCTTTAGTGCAAAAGTTAACTCGCATGAAGTCCAGTCGAAATGCGTCGGAAGTCACAATGGGAGAATTGATGGATGCGTGCAACAAACACGCTGCGACAGATACTACAGAAGAAGAAGCTGATGACAAGAAGGCAAAAGCAAACACAAGCGGTAGTGGAAGAACCGGCAACGGAACAGCATCAGGTAACAATGGGAATAGCCAGAACAAGCGCCCTTTCGAAGGAGGCTCCGAGTTTGTCGCCAGCACAGAAGCCGGGTCTTCGAGGCCAAGAGCAGAAGGAAATTTCAACGGAGGTAACCACAATGGAGGAAAACTATCAAGGTCCACCAAAGGCGGGTAACAATTGGGACATATTCAGGATGGCATGTCCGAAGCACAACAGGAATGGCAGGCCAGCTAACCACTCCCTAGAACAGTGCGCCGATTTACAAAGATGGAAAAATGAGGAAGTGCACAGAGCTATGCGAGGTGCAGGGCGGGGAGGAGGACCGGGTCCAGGGGCAAACCCGGGCAACGGCCCACCCCCAGCTGGTAACCCGGCGGCTGGAAATCAAAGTAATAACCAAGGGGGGGCAGGAGGCTTCCAGGCTAACCCCAAACAATTGGGTCAATATCATGTGCATACCACAGGAGGCTCTAACAAGGACAAAAAGATACTGAAGCAAGCGGTCAACTCAGTTTCGTTAGCCGTCCCGAGATACTTGAGATGGTCAGAACAGGAGGTAACATGGAGCAGAAGGGATCACCCGGAAAGAGTGGAACACCCAGGAGTCTTGGCACTAGTAGTCGCACCGCAAGTTAATGGGTACGAACTGAAGAAGGTTTTAATGGATGGTGGAAGCAGCATCAATATACTGTATTGGGAAACCTTCCTACGCATGGGTCTCAAGGAATCTCAACTGCAAAAAAGCTCAACAGTTTTTCATGGGATAGTGCCGGGTCATTCAGCATGCCCGAGGGAAAAATCGCGTTGGAGGTAGCTTTCGGAGAGTCAAAGGATAACTATCGAATTGAGTGGCTCACCTTTGAGGTAGTGAAATTGCGCAGCCCCTATCACGCGCTATTTGGAAGGCCGGCTTATGCCAAATTCATGGCTAGGCCGTGTTACGTATCTACAGCTAAAAATCCCGGGTCGCAAGAAGACCATTACCATACATGGAAATCGAGACATAGCAGCTGAATGTGACGAAGGAGATGCAGCAATGGCCGAGCAGGCCTGTAGAAAGAAGAACTCAAGCATTACCGGTCTCAAGTAGACCCGGAGGATATAGCCACATCAAAAAGGCCGAGTACTGAAGGCGAAAGAACAAAATCCAAGGTAACGCAAGATGCTAAAATGGTGGCCTTAATCGAGGATGATTCCCCCAAGCGGCCCGCTGTAAAGGAAGAAGCTACACGGCCGCTTACAACCAGCCAGGTCATTGGAACACCCCACCCGGGTTGGCTAGCAAACCCGGTACTCATCAGGAAAAGGTCCAACATATGGAGAATGTGCATTGGTCAAGCCAGACCGGGACCAGTGCTTATGAGGAACTAAACAATGTAACGGGCAGCAGGTTTCAGACGCGCTCTTTTCCTACCCAGGGTACCTAAGGGGACTGGAAGGTTTTAATGAGGCGGCCTGCTGATCCAAAATTTCTAGTATCAATAAAGAGATGGTTATCAAGTCCTATATCATTACATCCTGATTACAAGTAAGTAGTATCCCTGCGACATCGATAATTCAGTATCATCAAAAGCATCGATTGCATGTAGGTCTTGGGGTTGGTTGCTCAGGTAACCAGCCACTAACCCGAATGACCCGGCATAGATAGCTATAAGTTGTAAGGGCCGATTACTCGCAAACGAGCACGGCTGCAATCTTATGACTGGGCAAGAAGCCAACTTTTCTTGACTTTTCTTACTTAAGCTCGATGTGACTCGCACTAAAGTGGCATGATTCGTTCGCTTACGATTACAATCAGCCATGAAGCCCAATGGGACTTGCCTGACACTGTTCTCGTATGGATGTAACAACATGGTATCCACGCGAAAGCCGGCTTACAGTACAAGATAGTTAAAAGGGTCATCTAAACCACAAGTTTATGCAGAGTACAAGGCTAAAAGCCGGAAACTCAACAATTATCAAGCATAACTTCAGTACTTACATGGAATGGCTTTAGGTTTGCGACTCGGTAAAAAATAATTTGTTCTCTGAGAAAGGCCACACCCCCATTACTCGGACTTTGGGTCATGGGGACTGGGGGACTTCGAAACAGAAACAAACTACTTGGCTATCGCAGTTCGAAAAACCTCACCATCCGAGTCCTGGGGACTTAAAGAAAAAGCCCACGTATTAAAACTCCTGGTACTCGGAAAAACCGAGTCTTACAAAGGGAGCTAAAAAGAAAGCTGGGTATCAAGAACAAGTTCAAAAGAACAGATAAAATAGCACGATTATCAAAAGGCAGGGAAAGCCGCAAAAATATGTCACCGAATAGAAGTACATTACAAGTTATGGCATTGGTATCAGAAGTGCACAGGCGCACCATTGGCAGGATAAATAGTTCAAATGAAAAGGCCCCACGTGATTAAGGTATTATGACATCATCACCCTACTCGGCCTCCTGAGTGCGATCTTCCGGGTCTTGCTCCTGGGCCTGCTGCTTAGCTTTCCTGGCAGAACCACCCGGACTCACCACGCCAGGGCGGATAGGTGGAAGGACGGACTGTGTAGAGGCGGATGGCCCTGATTTTAACTCGGCCTCCCTCTTCGCAGTTGCCTCCTTCTTTTTGGCCGAGTGATCAGCCCACTTCTCCAAGAGGTCAAAGGGCGGGGGTGCTTCCTCTGTGATAACTTTGCCATCGGCGTCATACGCAGCCATTAGCGTATTCAGGTCCAAGCTATCGGCTAAAGAGGTAGCAGAGGGGCGCACTGCTGACTGAATGGCCTTGAAGTCCTTAGGCGTAAATTTGGCACCATCCGCCTTGAACTCGGGAAACCCGGATATTATCTTCGCCGGGTCAAGCTTCGGAAAGTAGGCTTTGGCCAAGGTCAATGCCCGGGTTATTCCAATACGGCAGGACGAACGCTTCCAAAGTTCAATCCAGCCAGGCACAGTGGAGCAGGCTTGGACGAGATTCTCTTCCCGGATAGGCTTCTGTGGGCCAATGTATGGCGTCCAATATAAATTTTGCCGGCAAAGAAAGTCCGGAGCACAGTCTTCAGGTCCTAGCCTTGGCAATAGTATCTTCCTCTGAAGGTGCAAGGTTGGCACCTACAGTTGAAACAGAAGCAAGAAGGTATCAGTAACCCAGAGTGGTGCATAACAAGAAGCATGAAATTAGTCGGCAGACAAAAACTTACTGAGTAAGATCTGGTAAGTGTCGGTGATTTGATCCGATAAATTCTTCAAGTCGGTCCGAGCGGTGAGGCATTTCTTCTTATATTTGGAAACATCCTTCTTCAAAGTTTCCATGTCATCCTCAAGGATTTCCCGTCGTTTTATCTCGGCAAGAAGACGTTGTTCGGTCTTCAGTAAAGTTTCATCAGACCGAGTTATCTGTGCCTGTAAGTAGAAAGGAAGGCAAGCATTAGTTGGATGTTATGATAAGATAAATTTGACGTGAAGTACCAAGCATAACTTTTGCAAGTCATACTCGGAACTTGGGGACTAGATATGCAATATGAGATGACAAGCGCTTTTACCTGGTGCTCTGCAGCCATGCGCTCTAAATATCGCCCTCTGAAGCCTTCATGGTGAGGAGCGTGTTCATCAATTGATCAAAAGTATCTTTACCCGTATCAGAAGACCGGGGCCTTGGGAATTCCGAGAAGAGGTTTTTCTTTAGAGGGAGGCGGAACCCGGGTCATTTGTGCATTGGAATCCGACACTCCTTCGGCACCCCAAGGTTGTGGCTTTCTTCTTTTGCTCGCATGGGAAGCAATTGGATACTCGGTTTCTTGGGCGTCCGGTTTAATCGGCGATGTTTGTTTTTCACCGCCAGACACGGCAGTAGTCTTATCGGCCGGGCTCCCCTGACCCGGGCCCTCGTCTTCCATGCCCTCTTGGTCGCTAACGACGACCGTGGCCCTGTAAATGTTATCAAGAAGCAGTTAAAATACGCGGTCAGGAAAGGGTGATGAAGTGTGGAAGAGCATCCGGAAGGGGACCTTACCCGGTGTTCACCGCGAAGTCACAAGGAAACCCGTCATCAGACTCGGGAGAGGCTGAAAATTGTCAGGTTAGATGTCATATAAGAATAGTTCAAGGGGAATGTGCCGGTCGAGAAAAGATAGAATAATTACCAGCCCGCCGAGTGGGAGTCGAAGAAATACCGGGTTGATGACGTTGTCACCCGGGTTATTTCGAGTTGACCTACGCTTGATCATGGGCGACTCCTTCAAGAATGGCCAGTGGAATAATGTCAAGATAACTCAGGTATATCATTAAGGTGATTGAATTGAATGCGAGGAGGGGATATGAAACCTTGGAAGTGGCCTCTTGAGCTTTTCTTTTGGATCCGACTTTGGTTGCCGGTTCCGGTTCGTCGTCGTCGCTGGCAGATTCTACTTTGCCATCCGATTTTTCTTCCTCATCATCCTCTTGTTCTGACATTCATCAAAGTTATGGTTGAAAATGAAGGGTTATGACGAGTTCAAAGGAACCAAATAAAATTCAAAGAGTACCTTCATCCGAGTGAGCAGGCCACTCCTTGGCTACGGAGCTAGGGGAGGATTGATTGATTTCCAAAAGTCGTCAGCTGAAAGGTGTTAAGGCACAGGTACTGTATCAAGTGGATCAATGAAAGTAATGGGCGTCAGAGTCGGACTTTTACCTCAGGGGCGGGGTTTTCAAGCGTGAAGGGCTCTAACCCTATGTTCCGGATTACCTCGAGCTTTTCCGTCAAAAAACCTTTGATGGTTTATGGGTGTCGCCAGGTGCGAAGATGTTATCGGAGTATCGGAGCGGATCGGAAGGTTCTCTTGAATACTCGCACATCAACTTTGTGCGGATGGAATTGGGCTGAATCCTAAAATCGACCCAGGTCTTTACTAGATTGAGCCCGATGAGGCCCTGGGCTGTAAGAGTAGCAATTTTGGCTAGCAAGGGTTGAATTGCCTCCCTATCCGAGTTAGGGGCGAAGGCATTAAACTTATCAGAAATATCAAGAAGACCCTCCGAGTAACCCGGCAGTTTCTTTTGGCCGGGTGGGGAAGTGTCCTGGCAGTAGAAGTACGAGAGCTGCCAATGCTTGACATGGGAATTGAGGGTGAGGGTGGCATTAGAGAGTTTTTGCGGCGTTGGATTGAAACCCCGCCGCAAGTGAGAAGCGCCCCATCACCGCTTTCGCGGCATGGCTTGCATTGAAAAAGCTCAATAAAAAGAGCTAGACTTGGCGGAGTGCACAAGTAGGATTCGGAAAGGACAATAAAATGGGAAATATTTAGCACAGAGTTGGGTCCGATATCAAAGACACGAAGGCCGTAGTGGCTAAATGTCACGGAAAAAGGGGTGACCCGGTGGTCGAAAACCCCGGTCACATGATCCACGAAACAGATTACCTCATCTTTGATAGGGGTGGGCCGGGTCTCCTTACCCGGTACCCTCCATTGGATATTTTCCTGAGGAGGAAGAATTCCCAGTTCCACCAGCTCCTCCAACTTGGCCTTTGTGACCATAGACCGCGCCCAGTTGGCGGAAATGGTGTTGGTGGCCTTGGCCTTGGCTGGGGTCTTCCCCTGTTTCTTGGGAGCCATATGGCTGACCTGCAGAATACAAGGTAAGAAGGAAATTAAGACATGAAAGTTGCGAGCCGGCTAAGTATAGGCCGGATAATATTGAGGTATGAAAAGTTACGGGAGATCCGGGTGTTAGCCTGCAGAGCAAAGTTTGAAAGTTTCCGGGTATCAGACATTGTGGTGAAATTTATGGGATCTAAATGATGAAGGAGCCTTTTGAATACAATGGACGGCGGCTTAAGTTCCAGACGTGAATAAAAGGAACTGAAAAGAAATGGTCTAGCCGGGTGATTGATGCGAAGGCGGAAAATTTGGGTAGTTCGAGCCTAGATTGGAAGTTTTATCTTTGGATTTGTGGCAAGAATAATGATTGTGGGTAGTAGGGGAGCGGATTGGAGCATGCGCTTCGTCCTTTGTGCGAGCTAGAAGAGATTATGGGTATTCTAATTCGGCCTGGTCAAGAAATCCGAGGCGGGTCGATCTGGATCTAATCTGAGGAAAAAATCAAAGGTTGCGAGGGCAAATTGATAGGTGCAAAAGATTTACCGGAGGAGATCTGAGGGAAGCCTTGCGGAGGCAGATGGCGCAGGCCTGGTGTCCCTTCGCGGTTCTTGGTGGGCCGGATGAGGATTCGCCGGCGGATCTTGGCGGCGGCGCGGGCGAACGGTGGTGGAACGTAATCTCCGGGCGATGGTTCCGGTGACGAGCGCGGAATTTCCGTGGTGGCGCTCAGGGAGAAAGAGAGCTCAGAGGGAGAAAGGAATGGAATGGAGGAAATGAGCCGTTAGGGTTCGGGTCACTCCTAAGGGGATTTTTTATAGTGCAAATGGATAAGCTCGGTTTGGTGAAGCCGAGAATTGTGGGGGTAAACGGCTATTATTTAAAGTTTCTGCGAGATGTGCGCCAAGTATTGAGCAAAGCATCCGGATAAAAGGAGGAAGGGGATTCGTCCCGTGATGACTTGGTTATCGAGCATAGGATCTTGGTAATATTATGGGACCCAGAAGTTTGAACCAAGGTGTTTGGAGGGAAAGCTGGGGTTATTACATGGCCGCCAAGGAGCAAGGCCTAGCTGAATATCAAAACATCTTAACCCGATCTTCATATACCCTATGATCGATATCTTTGCAGGGAATAGCAAGCGCTTCAAGGAGATCCGTGAAGCCCAGGCTATTCTGGGGACTACTGACAGGGGGATGCTAACCCGGTAGGCCAAGCTCCAAGGAATAACCCGGCTCAAGGGATGATGTGCAGGATCCGGCTAAGGATAGGGAAACTTGTGAAGGCCCAAGCTTGTAGGCCCAATGACCCGGATTGTGGGTTACTGTAAAGGAAAGTTAGGGTTAGTGCGCCGTGTCCGGGTAGGATTCAGGATACGCCTTGTAGAACAAGCCAGGGGGTACGGGTGCTTTATAAACCGACCCCCGGATATAGTTTAGACAGAGATCTAAGAACCATAGCAATATCACGTGATATCGAGCATCCAGTGTAAACCCTAATCGAATTATCATATCGAGAATAGAGATCCGGCGACTTCGATTGCCGGCTATCAGATCAAATTGCACCATGTCTTCCCTTGAGCTAAACCCTCTCCCAAACGCCTGTGTCGACTTGCCCCAAGATCAGTTACCCCTGGTAACATCTGCCGTGATTATCCCACGACACTAAGATATCATCAGACGAGAAGCGGCAATTGGGGACTTATTCGCAAATGCTATACCCTGGAGTGGTCGAGAGTTCATCGATGTTTTAGCAAAGAGAGAGAGACTGAGATTAGAAGAAAGTGAATTTCGACATGACTTATTGATTAAACTTGAAATGGAGTTCAAATTTGAATGAGTTGAGAATTGTGAGTTGTTGAATTGAATTTGAATCCCATTTGATTAAACAAGAAAATACAATTAACATAAGCAAATTGAAACAAATCATAAATAATAAATATTGGATATTTCAATTTCATTGTGTATAAGAAAAAGAAAATAATAAACTTTATTGATATAAAATAATAATACAAAGTTATTACATCATTCAACAAATGGAAAAAATTACATGTTCTTTTACAAGTTGACAATTACAAAAAGAAATTCCTAATCTAATTCTTGTAAATCTTCAAGTCTTCAATTGATATCCTTTGGATCCTGCAAAAATAAACAAGAAAAGCAAAGAATAGTAAAAAGATTAGTGGGGGGGGGGGTTAATACTCTCAGCTAGGCAGTGATGCACTGCTAATCGCATCATCATCGAGTTTAGGCTTAGACAAGTTAAGCATCTGTTCAAATCAGTAAAATATCTCAGTGTAACCTCATGGGCAAGTATCAGGTAATACAAGTGGCAAGCCAAAATTAAGTACAACACCAGGATAAGATCGAATGCAAACCGTGTACATCTCACAGGAAATATCCTGGGCAGCATTGACAAGCACACAGCACACTCACCATCATACTTTTGCTGTCAAGACCACCACAGCTTAATAAAAAGCAAACAGTCGTGCAGCAAGAGAAGTAAAGACCCATTCCATCTCTTACACGTCCATCTTGAGCTCTAAGCTCATATCACCACCAAGAACACCTAAGAGCAACCATACACACTACCCAACTTCCTGTTGTGAGAAGAACAACATGGGATAGACCAAGATAGGAGCAAGTGCAAACCTGCAGATGGGGAGCAAGCCAGCAAGAACAGTAAGGAACAAGGCCAAGTTAGGAGCTGGAGGAGCAGGCCTGAAGCACAACAACAACAGGACTACAAGCAGAGCAGGGATATAGCTCAATGGGAAGTAGATCAAGAAGCCAAGATCCATCAGGAAATCACAGCCACAACAGTAACACCAAAAGGTGATGTCTACACACATCTTAACAAGAGATCTTGCTAAGTTATGCACAGATAGTGGCTGGGATTTGTTTCCCTCAGTCTAGCATAGAATTGCTATGCTAAAATCATCCTAGGGAACTGAAAGGTAACATAGTATCTGTTCCTATCTATTAGATGGCCTCAGAACAACATCATGGGCCTTGGGGCAGATCAACAAGCATTAATCTGTTCATATCAAATATAATAACCAAACAAACCATAATAGAGCTGCTGGGCACCAGAACAATCCAGGGTGGTACCTCAAACACAACTCAACAAGTTAAATATTCCTTAGAAACATGAGAGGGACATGGTGGCACATCCTCTGAACCTTAAGGTTCAGAGTAGCACCCACCAGATGGCTTATAGAGATGCCAATAATTAACCAACATCATAGACAAGCATTTAGCTCGAGCACAGTACCTGTTCTTAAATAAAACTAGGGCCTCAGACTTCTGCATCACAGGCTAGGGGCACCAAGATCAAGTATAGCATGTTCTTATCAAATTAAATAGCTACCTGGAGCACGAATCCTAAGCACATGGACTAAGACAAAGTTCCAATTTGCATACACCACTGTTGCTGGGCACTAGTCCATTGGAGCAATACCTCAACACAACCATATGAACAACCTAGTAATAAAAGGAATGACAAAATGATGGCATATTCTCTGAATCACAAATTCAGAGTAATACCTATCCATATACAGCACACCCATAGAAAATTTGGAAGCCACACATGTGGTGGGCTCTGATCAACAGATAGCCAGTCAAGGGGATGCATCACAATAAGTATCCAAAGGAAATCATTTCACAGCAATGGCTGGGAATAAATCCCAGACCGTTTCTGCACCACTAGCACAAAGGGGATACCCACAAAAATTCCACAAGCATAGTGCATCGGTTAGAGGATCCCTAGGAGCATAATAATACATTCTAGCATTCATATATCAAATTCATCACAGAGAATAACAAATCCTCAATAGTCTCTGTCAAGAAATCAAAGGGGAAATTCCCACAGCCAATTAATTCATCCACAACCTCCTAAAGGCTTTATTGGGTCATGGCATGAACACGGCACGAGGGCCAGGCTCCAGAGCAAACGGGGAAGGAGGAATCGGGAAGAGTGAGAGATGGGTTGGAGAGCAGAGAGAGAGGAGGGCAACTTACAGGTGGTCACCATCGTGGTGACCACATCCGGATGGAGAGAGGAGAACGGCGAAGGCCACGGTTGCCCGAAGACCGTCCCGGCGGCGGCGCATCGACACCACAATCATCCGCAACCATAGCCACCGAGGAGAAGCAACAGCAGCAGCAGCTCGTCTCCAAGAGCACCCAGGAGCCACGCCTAGGAGCCACGACCACCGGAGAGGTGGAGGAGCTTCCCGAATACCTAACCCTAGGGTTAGGGTTTGTGGTTCTCCACGGGAGCCACGCGGGGAAAAAGCAGATCGGGGAGGGGGCGTAGCAGCGGTCAGAGAGGAGAGGAGGTGGCGCTAGTCACGGCGGCGGGGATGGGCGGAGAGGTGTAGAAATCGCCGGCGGGGTGGTGGGCGATGGGATTGCCTCGGCGTCGCTTGCGCAGAGGAAGGAGGAGAAGGGGGGGCTCGGGTCGGGTGTGCGCCTGGTCTGGTCCGGCCTGACCGACCAGTGGGTTGGGTTAGACCCTAACCCATGGACCCCACCTGTCAGCCTAGGGGCAGTAAGGTAATTGCCTAAAAACTTAAATAAAAGAAATAATAGAAACAATAAATAAAATTCTACAAATTTAAAACCTTTGCGATATAACCACTTCTTAATCTAGTAACATGGTTGAATATTAAAAATTAAGAAAAAAATCCAATAATACTTATAGTCTTAAAATTATGGATACAAAATAATATTTTAATAATAAAACTTTAATAATAAGATTTAGAAATATTCAAAACTATTTAATGTAAATTATCCTTGCAACATTAATTAGATATTTTGAGCATTCCAAAATACTCCCTAATAAATGTTTTCTATGAAAACAATCAAATAAGTTATAAGAATAACAATAAATATTGGAAAAATAATAAATAATGCATTAAATCAGAAAATTACAAGTTATATATCAAAAAGCTCCAATGATAAATGCAACTCATCTATGATGTGTACAAAGTAATTTGACCAAGTTTTGTGTGCAATGCTTTGCCTAATCATTAGTTCATTTAAAATTAATAAAAAAATTTATTCAAATATTTTCAGAAGACATTGAATGATATGTCCAATTAAAGAGAAAAGAATTTCCAATTCAAATATGCCTAAGATAAAACATTTTATCCAACTTATAAAATTGTTTCCAAAAGTATTATAAAATTCTATAATGTTCCATAACTGCCATAATATTATTTCCTGTATTAATGAAACCCTCATGATTTCACACCAACTAAAAACCTATCATCACTAGCTATTAAGCAAAGTATTATGATGATAGAGTTAGATGTATTAGTTCCTCATTTTTCAAAAATTGATGTTATTAGCTCTACACTTTATAACATAAAATCAAATGTGTTTATTATGTTTTCATTAGTTGTTTTCCATATAATAGTATTCTCAAGTTTAATCATGTGATAACTATTTATAACCTAAACACAATAAAAATGGCTTAGCAAGTAAAAGTGAAAACCATGTAAGTCTAAAACCAGTAATAACAACGTCACCACAAATAACAAAACAATTCACCTAAAACTATTGTGAATACGTTATCGTTTCAAACATGGCTTACACTTGTAAGCTGGGGTATTTTCCAGGGTATTTCATGATGCATCTCATTACTATGCATATATCATGTTGGGAGTGTTTCTGTAGTCCTTACCGGGACTACTTTGCTATCTTTCAGACGTCAGGATGTTATACGTGACCTTGACCCCGAAGACATGGAATATTATGGTTATTTCAATCTCAGGCAAGTTCATCACTTGCTCATATCCTTTGCAGTACTTCATAACAAACTATTTGCAAAAACCCTATTGTATTATCACCTACTCTCAAAAGAATGCATGATCCTATTTTTATAATAATATGACTACCTGAATGACTACCCGAGTGTAGTGTTCTATGTGGTGGGGCGGATGGGACCATGGTAAGATGAATAGGTCAAAGGAAGGTTCCATCTGCACGGGAACGTATTACCTAGGAACTAATCACAAATGCCGTCAGAACTCGGTGCGCCGTAAATACCGCGTTAACCATGGGTCTTCTATGGGGGGAGTAAGTCAACCGTGATACTTTTCTCGTTCGCATGTCAACGGATGCGCCAGAGACGTACGCTGTAGGTCTTGCGGGACTACATGCACATGGGTGGGATCCCTTACGTCCCACGGACTCTGGGGTCTATGAGTGTTTGCCGGGGGCGCGTAGATCTCCATCGTGAGGGGTGGAATCAGGCGTTCAACCTACTGGCAGAAATGGGTGGGCATGCGTTGTGCGGAGAAGCACGGTTTGGCTTGGACCAACTACCGGGCCCCACACCTGAGTGGGCGTGGACAGGAACGATCGCCTGGTTGTGCAACATGGTCTTGGTCGTCCATGGGTAAAGTAACGCACCTCTGCAGAGTGTAAAAGGATGTGGCATGTTACCCCCTGTTTCGGGAAGGAACTGCGAACGCTACAGGAAAGGCAACTCCATGAAGTTCTAGTCCTGTGATGGTCTGGCGGCATAGTTTTCAGAAGTAAAAGCAACCTCTTGAAGAAAGTTTACAAAACCTTGCATTACTTTATGACTCTCTCGAGTCTAAAGCTGTAGTTAGTGCATCAACCACCCACTATATATCATGAACTTGTTGAGTAACGCTCGTTACTCATTCTATCCCGTTTGACCCCTTGCTTAGAGTTGAAGCCTATGGAAGTCGTCATCGTGAAGCCATCTTTACCTCATGAAGCTAGGTGGAGTCTTATACTACTTAGCCAGTAAAGCATCATCATCAACAACGCTGATGGAGGAGAAGCTATCAAGGTGTAGGTAGAGTCCATTCTTGGACTTGCATTTACAAGCCATATTTTAGGGCTGACATCATCCGTAGTGGATTAGTTCTGAGCTAGAGTTCTTCTCCGGCTTGGAGCTTCGAATTGCTTCTTCTGATGTTTCTTTTGCAGGAGATCTTCTTGATTCATTAAGGAGATTCCCAAGATTTTGTAATGAGGTTTGTATCCTATAGTTTTGCCTGGACCCGCTGTGTTTCTGTTGTACCACTCTGAGAGATGTAATATTCACGGATAAGTCCTTCTGTGAGTATTATGTCACCGACTTGCGCACTACACATGCAGTGGTGTGCTGGGTCACCACAGGTGGTATCAGAGCGAAGCGACCTTAGGTTTAAAACCTTTTAGGAGATCTGTAGGTTGGTTAAGTCTATAGGAAGCCATCTTATCTAAACCACATTTCCTACAACTATGATGATTATTCACTTGAGAATGATATAGTCATGCTTGTATAGAATTATTCTTACTCAACCTGAGTAAATTTACTTATCTATTATCTTTATACCTAGGTATGAATAGTTAGAAGTCTAGTAAGTACTAGGTCCATTAAGAAAAAGAATTCTGACATAGTCAGAGATTATCAAGTCACACATGATTACCCCATTCTATGAATGAATAGGATGGAGTAGAATACGGTATTGAGTTAGAATAGGAGTCATCAAGAATGGATGTTGAGAATCCTTAAGAGTTATTATAAACCATGGTAACTACAGGGTATACCATATCCTTAGTATCAAGTCAAGAGGTGAATCATTATAGTATAGTATAGAACTAGGAGAAGGCATAGGAATTGATGGAAGCTACATTACTACTACCACGATGTGATCAACAACCTGAAGGATCAACAGATACTATGAGAAGCTATCATGATCAAGATGAAGCAATTAAATTACATAATACTTAGTTCTGTATGGAACCAAGTTAGACAACAACTACTATAGGATCATTATGTCTTGGTTTATTCCATTGCACTAAGGCATGCAATTGGAGTAATTACCTGGGCAAAGAGTGGTTGCGTAGAATAGGATTATAAGGTACTATATACCTACTTGTAGTGTATAGCATTTAAGAGCCTTGGTACTTGAGATGTTTTACTCTAAGTACTTTTATTTCACAGGCTTTTGATGCATGAGTGATAACTACATTTGGGATTTATTGCTTCTTATTTGGATCTTTGATTGACTAGATCTGTGCATGAAGTTGGAACTTGATGTGCATATGCATGTGCAAACATTGAGTTCTATCTTGATGTTACTGGTCTAGAGGGTACAGGATTAGTATGAGAGCGTTCTGAAACCTCAGCTGATGGAAGCAACTATCACAGCTCTGGAAGACCAGGAAGTCAAGAAGGCAGAAGACAATAAAGCCACTGATGGGAATGGACCACATTCCACATCTTGCTTGGATTTGGTGAAATACTTCATCAACATATAGTGAGCTACCGCAAGTAATGCCAAGAAAACCACATGATTAGTTATATTCTAGAAGGAAACCTGTAGAAGCTTCATGAATAAACTTATAGAATTGTCCCATAGAAGTCAAAACCCAAAGATATAGAAGAACCATAGGTAGTAACCAATGGAAAAGGTTATAGTCACCTATGGGAACGAGTTAAAACTCGAGGAAACTCGAAGATATTTTCACTAATAATTGAGTCTAAGTGAGTGTACACTACTTTGTACAATTTTCTTTGAAAAATCTTTATTTTGAGACCATTAGACTGAACCAAATGGAGTCCTAAACATAGTCAATATCCTGTATACCGGAAGAAGTTAATTGGTTATTCATCACTTGGTGGATAGACCAAATGTTCTTCAGAAAGTTGTGAGAGGTAGGAAACCATACCTATCCATCGGAGAATGAAACTTGGTATCCACTATATGGTGGAAATACCACGTGTTCTTCGTGAGACCATTAGGAAGGCCTAGTAACAAGACAAAGTTGTCCTAACAACCGGCATACTATTAGATTATCATACAAGACAGTGGAAGGTGAACAGTCAAGACAAGAGGGTACACATGCCAAGGTCAACACAAGAAACAGATGTGAAGATTCAACGGTCTACAGAAGTTCTCTCTACCTACTTTTACGTGAGAGAGATTGAACTTCGGGACGAAGTTCTTGTTAAGGGGGAGATACTGTAACATCCCAGGATTTGGGAAGTTATAAGGATCTAAATTTAATATGTGCATTTGCAAAGCATGCATCTAAAAGTACGGGAAATTTTGGCGCGAAAGTTTAAACAAACCAAAGTGACCAATGTTTCACTTGACTTGGTGAAATAGGACTAGATCATCTGGTCAAGAGGACAATTGGAGTGATCTTTCTAAGAAGTATCTTAAGAAACTAAATCATCTGGTTACACAAGCCATAATTGGTTGTGATCAACACAAAACCCCAACAAGTCTAACCTCAAGTCTGTAAGTGATTTGAGAGAAATCAACTAGGTATCTGGAACTCGAAGAGGGGTGAGTATCCAAAGCACAGAATGATCTCACTTATGCAAGTTAGTCAGGTATAACTGGATGATCTCATCAGACCTGAAGGATGAATCTGAACGAGGAAACAAACCTTCTTAAACCAAAATTAAACCCTGATCAATGTCGATGATCTTTCCAAATTCTTGTCTACGTTCCTGCATGACCATGGTCATAAGAGAAGCAACCCAGGAGGGAGCCAAGATAGAATATATCAACCGAGGGGGTGAAAACCTGGTGTTTGGTGTCATACAAGAATAATTTGAATACAGGACCTGATCAATCTTGTAAGCAGATTATTTCTGAGGGCATTAAACACTTGAGTTTCATTAGGTTATATTGTACAGGAACAAGCTGGTGATTGACTCTAAGATATCATCAGACGAGAAGCGGCAATTGGGGACTTATTCGCAAATGCTATACCCTGGAGTGGTCGAGAGTTCATCGATGTTTTAGCAAAGAGAGAGAGACTGAGATTAGAAGAAAGTGAATTTCGACATGACTTATTGATTAAACTTGAAATGGAGTTCAAATTTGAATGAGTTGAGAATTGTGAGTTGTTGAATTGAATTTGAATCCCATTTGATTAAACAAGAAAATACAATTAACATAAGCAAATTGAAACAAATCATAAATAATAAATATTGGATATTTCAATTTCATTGTGTATAAGAAAAAGAAAATAATAAACTTTATTGATATAAAATAATAATACAGAGTTATTACATCATTCAACAAATGGAAAAAATTACATGTTCTTTTACAAGTTGACAATTACAAAAAGAAATTCCTAATCTAATTCTTGTAAATCTTCAAGTCTTCAATTGATATCCTTTGGATCCTGCAAAAATAAACAAGAAAAGCAAAGAATAGTAAAAAGATTAGTGGGGGGGGGGTTAATACTCTCAGCTAGGCAGTGAGATGCACTGCTAATCGCATCATCGAGTTTAGGCTTAGACAAGTTAAGCATCTGTTCAAATCAGTAAAATATCTCAGTGTAACCTCATGGGCAAGTATCAGGTAATACAAGTGGCAAGCCAAAATTAAGTACAACACCAGGATAAGATCGAATGCAAACCGTGTACATCTCACAGGAAATATCCTGGGCAGCATTGACAAGCACACAGCACACTCACCATCATACTTTTGTGCTGTCAAGACCACCACAGCTTAATAAAAAGCAAACAGTCGTGCAGCAAGAGAAGTAAAGACCCATTCCATCTCTTACACGTCCATCTTGAGCTCTAAGCTCATATCACCACCAAGAACACCTAAGAGCAACCATACACACTACCCAACTTCCTGTTGTGAGAAGAAACATGGGATAGACCAAGATAGGAGCAAGTGCAAACCTGCAGATGGGGAGCAAGCCAGCAAGAACAGTAAGGAACAAGGCCAAGTTAGGAGCTGGAGGAGCAGGCCTGAAGCACACAACAACAGGACTACAAGCAGAGCAGGGGATAGCTCAATGGGAAGTAGATCAAAAGCCAAGATCCATCAGGAAATCACAGCCACAACAGTAACACCAAAAGGTGATGTCTACACACATCTTAACAAGAGATCTTGCTAAGTTATGCACAGATAGTGGCTGGGATTTGTTTCCCTCAGTCTAGCATAGAATTGCTATGCTAAAAATCATCCTAGGGAACTGAAAGGTAACATAGTATCTGTTCCTATCTATTAGATGGCCTCAGAACAACATCATGGGCCTTGGGGCAGATCAACAAGCATTAATCTGTTCATATCAAATATAATAACCAAACAAACCATAATAGAGCTGCTGGGCACCAGAACAATCCAGGGTGGTACCTCAAACACAACTCAACAAGTTAAATATTCCTTAGAAACATGAGAGGGACATGGTGGCACATCCTCTGAACCTTAAGGTTCAGAGTAGCACCCACCAGATGGCTTATAGAGATGCCAATAATTAACCAACATCATAGACAAGCATTTAGCTCGAGCACAGTACCTGTTCTTAAATAAAACTAGGGCCTCAGACTTCTGCATCACAGGCTAGGGGCACCAAGATCAAGTATAGCATGTTCTTATCAAATTAAATAGCTACCTGGAGCACGAATCCTAAGCACATGGACTAAGACAAAGTTCCAATTTGCATACACCACTGTTGCTGGGCACTAGTCCATTGGAGCAATACCTCAACACAACCATATATGAACAACCTAGTAATAAAAAGGAATAACAAAATGATGGCATATTCTCTGAATCACAAATTCAGAGTAATACCTATCCATATACAGCACACCCATAGAAAATTTGGAAGCCACACATGTGGTGGGCTCTGATCAACAGATAGCCAGTCAAGGGGATGCATCACAGTAAGTATCCAAAGGAAATCATTTCACAGCAATGGCTGGGAATAAATCCCAGACCGTTTCTGCACCACTAGCACAAAGGGGATACCCACAAAAATTCCACAAGCATAGTGCATCGGTTAGAGGATCCCTAGGAGCATAATAATACATCCTAGCATTCATATATCAAATTCATCACAGAGAATAACAAATCCTCAATAGTCTCTGTCAAGAAATCAAAGGGGAAATTCCCACAGCCAATTAATTCATCCACAACCTCCTAAAGGCTTTATTGGGTCATGGCATGAACACGGGCACGAGGGCCAGGCTCCAGAGCAAACGGGGAAGGAGGAATCGGGAAGAGTGAGAGATGGGTTGGAGAGTAGAGAGAGAGGAGGGCAACTTACAGGTGGTCACCATCGTGGTGACCACATCCGGATGGAGAGAGGAGCACGGCGAAGGCCACGGTTGCCCGAAGACCGTCCCGGCGGCGGCGCATCGACACCACAATCATCCGCAACCATAGCCACCGAGGAGAAGCAACAGCAGCAGCAGCTCGGTCTCCAAGAGCACCCAGGAGCCACACCTAGGAGCCACGACCACCGGAGAGGTGGAGGAGCTTCCCGAATACCTAACCCTAGGGTTAGGGTTTGTGGTTCTCCACGGGAGCCACGCGGGGAGAAAAGCAGATCGGGGAGGGGGGCGTAGCAGCGGTCAGAGAGGAGAGGAGGTGGCGCTAGTCACGGCGGCGGGGATGGGCGGAGAGGTGTAGAAATCGCCGGCGGGGTGGTGGGCGATGGGATCGCCTCGGCGTCGCTTGCGCAGAGGAAGGAGGAGAAGGGGGGCTCGGGTCGGGGTGTGTGCGCCTGGTCTGGTCCGGCCTGACCAGACCAGTGGGTTGGGTTAGACCCTAACCCATGGACCCCACCTGTCAGCCTAGGGGCAGTAAGGTAATTGCCTAAAAACTTAAATAAAAGAAATAATAGAAACAATAAATAAAATTCTACAAATTTAAAACCTTTGCGATATAACCACTTCTTAATCTAGTAACATGGTTGAATATTAAAAATTAAGAAAAAAATCCAATAATACTTATAGTCTTAAAATTATGGATACAAAATAATATTTTAATAATAAAACTTTAATAATAAGATTTAGAAATATTCAAAACTATTTAATGTAAATTATCCTTGCAACATTAATTAGATATTTTGAGCATTCCAAAATACTCCCTAATAAATGTTTTCTGTGAAAACAATCAAATAAGTTATAAGAATAACAATAAATATTGGAAAAATAATAAATAATGCATTAAATCAGAAAATTACAAGTTATATATCAAAAAGCTCCAAATGATAAATGCAACTCATCTATGATGTGTACAAAGTAATTTGACCAAGTTTTGTGTGCAATGCTTTGCCTAATCATTAGTTCATTTAAAATTAATAAAATAATAATTTATTCAAATATTTTCAGAAGACATTGAATGATATGTCCAATTAAAGAGAAAAGAATTTCCAATTCAAATATGCCTAAGATAAAACATTTTATCCAACTTATAAAATTGTTTCCAAAAGTATTATAAAATTCTATAATGTTCCATAACTGCCATAATATTATTTCCTGTATTAATGAAACCCTCATGATTTCACACCAACTAAAAACCTATCATCACTAGCTATTAAGCAAAGTATTATGATGATAGAGTTAGATGTACTAGTTCCTCATTTTTCAAATAAAATTGATGTTATTAGCTCTACACTTTATAACATAAAATCAAATGTGTTTATTATGTTTTCATTAGTTGTTTTCCATATAATAGTATTCTCAAGTTTAATCATGTGATAACTATTTATAACCTAAACACAATAAAAATGGCTTAGCAAGTAAAAGTGAAAACCATGTAAGTCTAAAACCAGTAATAACAACGTCACCACAAATAACAAAACAATTCACCTAAAACTATTGTGAATACGTTATCGTTTCAAACATGGCTTACACTTGTAAGCTGGGGTATTTTCCAGGGTATTTCACGATGCATCTCATTACTATGCATATATCATGTTGCGAGTGTTTCTGTAGTCCTTACCGGGACTACTTTGCTATCTTTCAGACGTCAGGATGTTATACGTGACCTTGACCCCGAAGACATGGAATATTATGGTTATTTCAATCTCAGGCAAGTTCATCACTTGCTCATATCCTTTGCAGTACTTCATAACAAACTATTTGCAAAAACCCTATTGTATTATCACCTACTCTCAAAAGAATGCATGATCCTATTTTTATAATAATATGACTACCTGAATGACTACCCGAGTGGTAGTGTTCTATGTGGTGGGCGGATGGGACCATGGTAAGATGAATAGGTCAAAGGAAGGTTCCATCTGCACGGGAACGTATTACCTAGGAACTAATCACAAATGCCGTCAGAACTCGGTGCGCCGTAAATACCGCGTTAACCATGGGTCTTCTATGGGGGAGTAAGTCAACCGTGATACTTTTCTCGTTCGCATGTCAACGGATGCGCCAGAGACGTACGCTGTAGGTCTTGCGGGACTACATGCACATGGGTGGGAGCCCTTACGTCCCACGGACTCTGGGGTCTATGAGTGTCTGCCGGGGGCGCGTATATCTCCATCGTGAGGGGTGGAATCAGGCGTTCAACCTACTGGCAGAAATGGGTGGGCATGCGTTGTGCGGAGAAGCACGGTTTGGCTTGGACCAACTACCGGGCCCCACACCTGAGTGGGCGTGGACAGGAACGATCGCCTGGTTGTGCAACATGGTCTTGGTCGTCCATGGGTAAAGTAACGCACCTCTGCAGAGTGTAAAAGGATGTGGCATGTTACCCCTGTTCCGGGAAGGAACTGCGAACGCTACAGGAAAGGCAACTCCATGAAGTTCTAGTCCTGTGATGGTCTGGCGGGCATAGTTTTCAGAAGTAAAAGCAACCTCTTGAAGAAAGTTTTACAAAACCTTGCATTACTTTATGACTCTCTCGAGTCTAAAGCTGTAGTTAGTGCATCAACCACCCACTATATATCATGAACTTGTTGAGTAACGCTCGTTACTCATTCTATCCCGTTTGACCCCTTGCTTAGAGTTGAAGCCTATGGAAGTCGTCATCGTGAAGCCATCTTTACCTCATGAAGCTAGGTGGAGTCTTATACTACTTAGCCAGTAAAGCATCATCATCAACAACGCTGATGGAGGAGAAGCTATCAAGGTGTAGGTAGAGTCCATTCTTGGACTTAGCATTTACAAGCCATATTTTAGGGCTGACATCATCCGTAGTGGATTAGTTCTGAGCTAGAGTTCTTCTCCGGCTTGGAGCTTCGAATTGCTTCTTCTGATGTTTCTTTTGCAGGAGATCTTCTTGATTCATTAAGGAGATTCCCAAGATTTTGTAATGAGGTTTGTATCCTATAGTTTTGCCTGGACCCGCTGTGTTTCTGTTGTACCACTCTGAGAGATGTAATATTCACGGATAAGTCCTTCTGTGAGTATTATGTCACCGACTTGCGCACTACACATGCAGTGGTGTGCTGGGTCACCACAGGTGGTATCAGAGCGAAGCGACCTTAGGTTTAAAACCTTTTAGGAGATCTGTAGGTTGGTTAAGTCTATAGGAAGCCATCTTATCTAAACCACATTTCCTACAACTATGATGATTATTCACTTGAGAATGATATAGTCATGCTTGTTAGAATTATTCTTACTCAACCTGAGTAAATTTACTTATCTATTATCTTTATACCTAGGTATGAATAGTTAGAAGTCTAGTAAGTACTAGGTCCATTAAGAAAAAGAATTCTGACATAGTCAGAGATTATCAAGTCACACATGATTACCCCATTCTATGAATGAATAGGATGGAGTAGAATACGGTATTGAGTTAGAATAGGAGTCATCAAGAATGGATGTTGAGAATCCTTAAGAGTTATTATAAACCATGGTAACTACAGGGTATATACCATATCCTTAGTATCAAGTCAAGAGGTGAATCATTATAGTATAGTATAGAACTAGGAGAAGGCATAGGAATTGATGGAAGCTACATTACTACTACCACGATGTGATCAACAACCTGAAGGATCAACAGATACTATGAGAAGCTTATCATGATCAAGATGAAGCAATTAAATTACATAATACTTAGTTCTGTATGGAACCAAGTTAGACAACAACTACTATAGGATCATTATGTCTTGGTTTATTCCATTGCACTAAGGCATGCAATTGGAGTAATTACCTGGGCAAAGAGTGGTTGCGTAGAATAGGATTATAAGGTACTATAACCTACTTGTAGTGTATAGCATTAAGAGCCTTGGTACTTGAGATGTTTTACTCTAAGTACTTTTATTTCACAGGCTTTTGATGCATGAGTGATAACTACATTTGGGATTTATTGCTTCTTATTTGGATCTTTGATTGACTAGATCTGTGCATGAAGTTGGAACTTGATGTGCATATGCATGTGCAAACATTGAGTTCTATCTTGATGTTACTGGTCTAGAGGGTACAGGATTAGTATGAGAGCGTTCTGAAACCTCAGCTGATGGAAGCAACTATCACAGCTCTGGAAGACCAGGAAGTCAAGAAGGCAGAAGACAATAAAGCCACTGATGGGAATGGACCACATTCCACATCTTGCTTGGATTTGGTGAAATACTTCATCAACATATAGTGAGCTACCGCAAGTAATGCCAAGAAAACCACATGATTAGTTATATTCTAGAAGGAAACCATATGTAAAATTATATCGAACCAAGTGGTAGGTAATTCTTATTTACCAAAAATATTGGCACAAGATATGTTACTGAAACCCCGCAATCACAAAACTATGATCCATTCAAACCGCCAGCAGTGAAGAAGTTGCTTAATCAACCATTCAATAATGTAAAACATAACGCTCGACCAACCATATGACCGACTGTCGTGGTGGTGTCACGGCAGATGCCATGGGATGGCTAAAGATGTGGGGACGAAGGACGCTGGAGGTGCTCGGGGAGGGATCACGCGACGAGTAGCCGCGTGAGGTATGAAGTAAACACTGCAAACAACACGATCTACCCAGGTTCAGGGCCCTCGTGAGGAGGTAAAACCCCTACTCCTGCCTTTCTCTATGTATTCTGGTGTCTCACCGAGTAGCCACAGTACAATGTTCTTGCTACCGAGTAGGTTGAGTCTTGCCTTTACCCTACTCGGGGGTAAACACTGCAAACAACACGATCTACCCAGGTTGAGGGCCCTCGTGAGGAGGTAAAACCCCTACTCCTGCCTCTCTGTATTTGTGTCCTCACCGAGTAGCCACAGTACACTTGCTACGCTAGAGTAGCCACTCTTCTCTCTTTGTGATGAACTAGGTCAAGAATCTAGGGTTTCCTCTGTTCTAGTATGCGATCTCTTATGCGATGCCTCACGCAGGAGGCGGCGGGGCACCTTATATACCTGGTGCCCAGCCGGATACGTACAAACCTAGACAAGTGTCGACATAGTGTGCACATCGTCCTTCTTCCGGGTTCCCGCTGACAGATTTGGTTCCTAATCTTGGCTGCATCTGGAAAGTCGTTGGGCAAAACAAGGGGACAGACTGGTATCACGGTGCCAAACACAGAGTAGGCCCCCTTATCCTGCCACGGCCTGCTTCCATGCTGTCACTGTCAGGCAGGCCGGTCCCAGATGAACAGTAGTTCGAATACTGCCAAGTACGGACCCAGGACGCGGATCCTGTGTCAGAACGGCTCCTTTGACTTTCTGGCCCGAGTAGGTTCCCGCCAATTTTACTCGGGCCAACTCTTCTACTCGAATGGATGGAACTTGACTGATATCTCCTTCCGGTCATCTTGAGGTGAGACCGAGTAGCAGTCGACCGGGTAGCAAGTACCGGGTAGTCGGCTACTCGACCAAATCTCTCTTCTGTAAGTCGCCTTTACCACTTGCCTTTACCCTACTCGGGGGTAACCCCCCGACAGCAGTCCCCGAAGCTGGTTGAGTCTTGCGAACTCGTTCACTAGGCTCTGCCAGCTTAAAACCAATTTTTGCAACATAGCCCTTGAACCTCAAGATGCCGAGTAAAGGACCTCCGAGTAGTACTCTAGAAAGTACCTTGAGTTTCCTGTCTTCCGAATAGCACCTGCTTTCTACTCTGTAACCGAGTAAAAAGACTTAGAGAATTTCTCCTCTAGCGTCTCTGCAGCGCAGAGCATAATCCAGCCTTCTGTGTCGCAACTGGACACGTGCCAAGCATCCATGACCCCGTCGTTTCGCTGCCACGACATGACGTGCCACGCGCCCAGTTTTCACGGGGCGGGCCCACTGACTCGTTATGTTCCATCACGCGCAGTAATTGGCCACGATCTGGTAGTGGGATCTGCTGCGGCCGTTACGCGCGCGCCTCGCGCGTGTGGCGTTTCCAGCCGGCCACAGACCCCACCACACGCCACGATCGATCCCACTTCCCCGATGGTAACGGTAAACCGCGGAGAGGATATAAATACCTCCGTCGGTAACTTCCTCTTCTCCTCCCTTCGCACTTTTCCTCTTTCGCCTCTCTGTTCTTCTCCGCCACCGAGCTCTCCGCCGCCGCGCAACCTTTCGCGCCGCCGCGGACTTGTTTCCTGCATCCAAACTCTCTAACTTTCCGCCATCCGCTCACCCCTTGCCATGGCTGCTCGCGCCGGCTGGGCTGGTTCGCACGTCACCGCCGAGGACTGCGCCTGGCTCGTGAACACCCGGAGGGTTCCTCCCGTGTTCAGTGCCGGCCGTCTGAGGGCGAGATCGTGCCAACCCCGCAGGAGGGCGAGCACGTCGTGTTCTTGTCGCACTTCGAGCGCGGATTCGGCCTGCCGGCCTCCGACTTCCTCCGCCGCTTCCTCGACCACTTCGGTCTCCAAATGCACCACTTGCCACCAAACGCCGTCGTCTTCCTCGCCTACCACGCCGTGGTGTGCGAGGCCTTCCTTGGTATCCATCCCACGACGGATACCTGGCTGAAGTACTTCCATCTCCGCCAGCAGACCACCGGGAAGAAGGAAGGCGCGGGCGTTCCACGCGCAACTGACACCGGCTGCGCCATGATGGTGCAGCGGTCGGGAACCAACCACCCCCGTATCAAGGGGTTGGAATCCGTCCGAATGTGGCAGAAGACGTTCCTCTACGTCAAGAACATCCCCGCCACCGAAGGAGGAAAGGTAACTGACCGAATCAATCTTCCTGCTTGGAGCAACCGTGCTCCCACCGGGAAGAATTGGAAGGCGAAGCCCTCCAACGATCTCAACTCGAAGGAGATTGAAGCGCGGCTCGGCGTACTAATCGACGAGGGCCTCAAGAGCGATGATCCTGTGGCTTGCTGGATCAAGAATCACGTGCTGCCTCTGCAGGAGCGCAGCCATCTGATGTGCTACATGGGAGGCCTCCGCGACTGCACCAGAACGACCACCATCGAGCTCGACAACGCGGACGTTCCTGCGCACGCCAGGGCTATCCTAACGACAAGCCTTGGTGACCACTGGCAGTATGGGTTCATCCCATTCAGCCGCACGAAACCGATTCCCCGGGTACGTTCTCTTTTATTCTGCCTTCAGTATTTGCCATCCGACTAGAAATCTCCTCTCATGGTTGCGACTAGCAATTGCATTCTGTACCGAGTAGAGTACTCAGTAGAATTGCATAGGCTTAGTGTGCTTTGTGCCTGCACGCCTTTCCGAGTAGGATATTTAGTGAAACTGCTTAGGCTTAGTGTGCTTTGTGTTTGCACGCCTATCCGAGTAGGACATTCGGTAAAATTGCTTAGGCTTAGTGTGCTTTGTGTTTGCACGCCTATTCGGGTAGGACATTCGGTAAAATTGCTTAGGCTTAGTGTGCTTTGTGTTTGCACGCCTATTCGGGTAGGACATTCGGTAAAATTGCTTAGGCTTAGTGTGCTTTGTGTTTGCACGCCTATCCGGGCAGGATACTTTCCTGCTACTCGGCTATCTTGTGACACTTTTCCGCTCTTCAGGTCCTCAATCGCCAGCTTATGGAGAGTCGTGAGCGCTTTGAAGGCAACTGGTTTGCTGACCGAGAGGAGGACGACAAGGCCTCCTTTGAGACTGCAGACCAGATCAACCTTCCTCACTCTCCTACGACCGAGAAGCAGCCTGCCGAACCATCTCTTCGCGACTGGTCTGATGACGAGTTCGAAGGTAACTGAATTCGCGCTCTCCCTCTGCAAAAAGCACAGGCCCTTTGCCTGCTGTTTCTGAAGTGTTTTCCTTCCTCCCTAATTCACAGATGCTGCAAATGCTGAGGACGAGGGTGAGGATGAAGACGAGAACGAGGTCGACAAGGTTCTTGACGCCAACCCTCTGTCCGTCGCCGCTCCTGTCACCCGTAAGCGGATAGGAAGTGACGCCCAAGAGCCTCCCGCCAAGAAGAGAAAAGCAGCCGAGAAGAAGAAGGCGACCAAGGCGGTCGTGAAGAGAACAAAGCGAACAATCCCCTCCACCAAAGCGTAAGTTCCTTCTCGGTTAATTCCCAATTTTGTACTCTACTGTTTCTCTCATCCTTCCTCTGCTTCCTTCTAATTTCTGATTTTTCCTTTCTCACCAGAGCTCCCTTGGATGCGAACGCTGCTTTCGCGCCTGACCAGGCCAAGAAACAAGCTGCCATTGACGTCGACAAGGTTGTCGACCTTGAGGGCGACGAGGCCGACACCACCCACACGCAAACGGGGCCTGAGCAGCAGTCCCGCGCCGATCCAGATGCGCAGGACGCCGCTCACCAGGACAAGCCCCCTTCTCCTCCGGCTAGCGCCGCCGAGGAGCACCAAGAGGAAGACCAGGAGATGCGTGATGATGACGCCGCCGTCGAGCGGCAAGAAGCTGAACCTGAGCAGCCAGCCACAGGCGCTGCCGGACAAGCGGATCCCACTGCCGAGCAGCGGGTAGAAGATACAGTCATGACAGAGGAGTATCCCCTGAGCAGCGCGCAACCAGGCGCTGCACCGAGTAGCGCCCAACCAGATGCTGCACAAGGTGACGGATCCGTGGCGCCACCCATTGATCAAGGCACTGCACCGCCAGATTCCTCCTCGGTGCCGCAGACCAAAGACGCAGCCAGCCCTCCTGCCGGGCGAGTAACCAGGAAACAAGCCCTAGATGCTCTGAAGGAAGCAGTCGAGAAGAGGGCAGCCGAGAAGAAGGAAACCGAGACGCATAAGATCGAGAAGCCAACCTCCGAGAAGCCACTTGCTCAGAAAGAGATAGCAAAGAAGAAGGCTGCCGACAAGCCGCCGCCGACATCAGCTGGCCAGTCCAAGCAGTTGGTTATCCGCAATCCCAGTGCGGTTCCTGCCGCCGCTAACATAGCTGATCAGCCCCTCTACCTGGATTATATGGTGAAGGTCAGCCAACAGCGCCAGATTGGCCTTTCCGTCGAGGACCGGAAGCTTGCTCTCACAAGAGGGAGGAAAGCCGTGGCGGTGGACTCCGGGCCCTCGGCCCCAAACCAGGATAGATCCATTGCTTCTCGGGGAGCTCAAGACCAGGCGATATCATCCCAGAGCCTCGAGCAGGTACTCGACTTGGTTGGTTTCATCGATGCCAAGTGGGACAGCAAGCTTCTCGGCACAGACAAATGGCATGGCCTTGGCCTGGGCGACATCGATCATATGCGGGTCGACTGGAACAAGGTGGACTTGGGCTACAAACCCATGACCGTCTCCTCCAGCACCGCTACTCTTGCTGCCAAGATGTTCGTGCACCGCAAGAATGCAGAAGATCTCGAGCAGTCTTACGCGGTAAGTCTTAACTTGTCCTCTCCGAGTAGCATTTTTCTTCTCTCCTATCCGTTTTCATTTTCCTTTACCATCACCCAGTCCCCGAGATTCTGGCCGAGTAGGCGGATGCTCTCCCGAGTAGCCGCCTTCTCGGGTTGAATCTTCACTTCTCTGTCTAACTTGTTTTCTTTTCGCTTCTCAGGATAGTGTTTTGAAGCGGACCAGTCTTCATCGCCAGCTTCTCTGGAATCATGCTATCGCCAGGAGGCGAATTGCTGCACTGGAAAGAGAGAAAGCAGCTGCGGAGGCAGCCGGTAAGGATGCGAAGGATAGCACTCTGAAGCTGTCTGAGGTGGAAGGTACGCTTCTAGCCGCGCGGTTCTTGCGTTTTTTGTTTACACCCGCTTCTGCTTTCTGGCGCTAACCTTGTCTACTTTGCAGGGAAACTAAAGGCCCTGGCTGACGAGCACGAGAACTGTCGCACCTTTGTTGCGAATGCCGAGACCACCATCAAGAAGCTTGAAGGTAAACCTCCGTCTACTCGGTTTGCCCTTGTGTCTGTTTCCTTTGCTTCTCTGCTAACCGTGCTTTGCTCTTTCAGAAGATCATAAGAAGTTTGTTGTCGAGCATCAGGACTGTCTCAAACCTGCTGAGGTGCAGGTGCAACTGCAAGCCAATCTGCTGCTCTGCAGAGCGAGCACGCTACAGAGATGGAGAAACTGCAACTCCAGCTGCAGAAGGCACTCCAGGATGCTGTCACGCTTGGTGAGGAGAGGGACAGAGTGATCGCCGAGAAGGCCAAGGCTGAGACAACCTTCAATGCTAAGATAAAGGCCCTTGAGCAAGAATGTGAAGTGCTGACGAAATCCAATGCTGGGCTCTTTTCTCAGCTGGATGGGCTCCGCTTGCTCGAGGAGAAGCACGTGTCCAATGAGGAGGAATGGAAAATCTAGCTGCAGCAGCTACGCCACGAGCTTCACAGTAAGTTTCCTCCTTTCTGCATCTTTTTCTTCTCGGTTCTGCCTCTTCTCGATCTTGTGACTAAATTTCTCCCTTGCTTTTGCGCAGAGATCTTCCTGATCTCGTGTCCGCTTGCTCGCCTGCTTTGGCCAAGGCCCGAGCAGCTCGCCTTGAGAAGGGCGAGGCCGCGGACACCAGAGCCGAGATCGAGGACAGCCTGCTGGTGATGCGAGGGCACTTCGAACGCCTAGCCGGCGTGGGCACCGACTTGGTGCGCGTCGGCTTCGAGCTCCACAAGCTGTTCTGGCCTGAAGATTCCGCGCCGACAACCATCGATGGCCTTGCTCTGAAGCTGCGCAATGTGAAGGCCGAATTGAAGAAGTGGCGCGCCTCTGGAGCTCGGGCAGGCGCTGACTTGATGCTACTCTGCGTCGCCTCCTGGTACGAGAACCTCAACATGGAGATCATCCCGGAAAGCGCGACAATTCCAGGTGGGAGACGGACCCCCAGCTGTGTGACCACGCGCAAGCTAATTGCGCATGAGGTTGCGGAGTACGCGGACACGGCCACCTTCATCGACGGCCCCACCGAACCCGACACCGAGGTGGAGGAGGACGAGGACGCAGATGAAGAGACAGACTCCGAGCTGGAATCGGGCTTCTTCGATTCTCGCCAGGGCAAGGGGAAGGCTGCAGTCATCGCGAGTAGCGATGAAGAGGTCGAGGAGATCGACACCGCTGCCCTCGAGTTCGGCACCTCATCAGGAGCCGCACTCGACGACACGGTGCGCACCCACGCCCCCGAGACCGGCTTGCTTCCGCGACAGCGCCCATCTCGGTGGCCACTGCTACCTCTGAGCATCTCGCCACCGAGCCTGACGCCGAGCAAGCGAAGACTGCTGATGCCAGCGCAGAGGCGGACGCCACCAAGGCCACTGAGGAAAGCGAGCAACCCAGGCGAGCACCGAGAACGCCCCATCAACCTGAATTTGATTTCATCCTGCAAATTTCTTACTCAAACACTTATCAGATCCCCGGGATGCCGGGTGCAGATGTATCAGACTCATTTACATTTTCTTTTGCTACTCAATTTTATTCCACTGTTATCTTCAATTTAATCATTTGAGCACCCTGGCTCAATGCCGGGTTGCGTTTCCATGCGAGTCCCCGAGTTGCGTTTCTTATTCACCCTATCTTTTCATCTCTGCTCTACCCGCAACTTGTTGCTTTTTGGTATTCGAGTCACAAGAATCAAAGAGTAGAGCTGCAAATACTTAGCCGCTTAGAAACAATCATAGTAATGCAGCCCACCACTTAGCCGAAAAGACAATTCACAGAACAGTAATAACAACACCCTACTCGGTTCCTGCACTCTTCCTTTCCTTAGTAATTTTTCTTGTGCTCATGGACCTTTTGCTTGTTCTCTTGCTTGCCATGAAGCCGGGTTTCGGACAGCAGCAAAGTCGAAGAGTTGGCATGTAGGTTTAAACACAGTACTCAATGTACCTTTGAATTTTGAAGTAGAGCAACCGAATAGGCAAAAGGGTAAAGCCGAGTAAAAACACTTAGAGCAATTTTGGACGAGGGCAGTCCCCGAGATCAATTTCAGATTGCAGAGTAGAATTTCAACTCTGATAAGAGGGTACATACACATCTTTGCTCACGAATGAAAACGACGAAGTAGAGCTACATTCCAAGGGCGCTTGGTTTCCTCTCCGGATTTATCAGCCCTGTTCGCCTCTGGTGGGCGCACATCTACAAGATAGTAAGCATCGTTGTGCAGCGCTTTGCTCACAATGAAAGGCCCTTCCCATGGAGGAGACAACTTGTGCATCCGGCTGTGCGCTGCACAAGCCTAAGGACCATGTCTCCTTCTCGGAAACCCTTGGGTTCACCTTTCGGCTATGATAGCGCCGCAGGTTTTGCTGGTAGATAGCCGAACGTGACAGAGTCAGCTCTCTTGCTTCTTCAAGCAGGTCAACGTCGTCTTCTCGAGCTTCTCTCGCCTCCACCTCAGTGTAGAGGGTTACTCGGGGGGAGTCATGCTCTAAGTCTATTGGCAACACGGCCTCAGCCCCGTATACCAAGAAGAATGGCGTGTAGCCGGTTGACCGGTTAGGGGTAGTCCTTAGACTCCACGCTGGCAACTCGTCTAACCAACACCCAGGTGTTTTCAGCAGTGGCTCCATGAGCCTTGGCTTTATGCCTGCCAGTACCATGCCATTTGCTCTTTCAACTTGCCCATTGGAAGCAGGATGCGCGACTGACGCAACGTCTAGTCGGATATGCTTATCTCTGCAGAACCGCACCATTGCTCCCTCAGCAAAGTTTGTGCCGTTGTCGGTGATGATACTGTGCGGGTAGCCATATCTCAGGATTATATCCTTCACGAATTTCACAGCTGTGCCCCATCACCTCCGAATAGGTTTCACTTCAATCCATTTGGTGAACTTGTCCACCATGACCAAGATGTGAGTCATGTTGCCTCTAGCCGGCTGAAAGGGCCCAACCATATCCAAACACCAAACAGCAAATGGCCAGGTGATAGGAATTGTTTTCAACTCGGAAGCAGGCATGTGAATCTTACTTGCGAACATCTGGCAGCCAGTGCACTTTCTCACGATGTCCTCAGCTTGCTGCAGTGCTGTGAGCCAATAGAAGCCATGCCGAAAAGCTTTCTGGACCAGCGCCCGAGAAGAGGCATGGTGCCCGCATTCTCCTTGGTGTATCTCTACCAGGATCTCTTCTCCTTCTGCTGGGTCCACACAACGTTGCAGCACGCCAGTGGTACTTCTCTTGTGCAGCACATCTCGGACTATAGTGTAGCCCTTGGACCTTCTCTGAATCTGCCTTGCAGTCACCTCATCTTCAGGTAGAGTACCGTCCCTTAGAAAGGATAATATGGGCATAGCCCAACTCGGTGTCTCCCGTGCGGGAAACACTGGTTCGTCCACTTCCATTGGGACGGCTACCTCTGGTTGCTCTTTAGGGGTGGGAGCACTTCTCTGAAGCCCAGATCGATTAGCAAGGACCTCCTCAATGAATGCGACAGTCCCCGGGTTAAGGACAGCAGCCCCCGAGTAAGGAGTGGCAGTCCCCGAGTAAGGAGTGGCAGTCCCCGAGTAAGGAGTGGCAGTCCCCGAGTAGGGAATGGCAGTCCCCGAGTAGGGAATGGCAGTCCCCGGGTAGGGAATGGCAGTCCCCGAGTAGGGAATGGCAGTCCTCGAGTAGAGGACGGCAGTCCCCGGGTTTCCTGTAGCACTCTCCCAGTCAATCTCCATGGGATCAGATTCCTCACTTGGCAGAGAAGGAACAAATATGGACTCCGAGTTGGGAGAAGGCTTGATGGATGGCTTTCTCAAATGCTCCAAGGCGATTCCCGCCGGGATGGATTGCCGAGAAGATCCCAACTTGGATAACTCATCTGCTGCTTCGTTCTCTGCTCGGTGAATGTGCTGGAACTCACAACCTTCGAAAAACCCAGTCATAGACTGCACCAGGAAGCGATATGACGCCATGTTGGCATCTAGAGCATCCCATGTACCCGAGACTTGCTGCACCACCAGATCTGAATCTCCATAGCATATGATGCGCTGCACTCCAACTTCCTTGGCTACTCGCAGGCCATGTACCACTGCCTCATACTCTGCAACATTGTTGGACGCCTTGAAATGAATCTGTAGCACATACTTGAGTTGATCTCGCTTGGGTGATGTCAGCACCACGCCAGCACCAAGGCCTTCCTTCACCTTCGAGCCATCAAAGTGCATCTTCCAGTAATTGGAAACTGGAGCAGGAGGTTCATACTGCACCTCGGCCCAGTCCACAAGAAATTCCGCCAGGATTTGAGACTTGATGGCGTCTCTTCTCGCATACGCGGGAGCATACGCAGCTAGCTCAATCGCCCACTTGGCTACTCTGCCACTCGCCTCCTTGTTGCCCATGATATCCGAGATGGGAGCAGAGCTCACAACTGTGATAGGATGCTCCTGGAAATAATGCTTTAGCTTCCTGGCGCCCAGGTACACACCATAGGTCATCTTCTGGTAGTGCGGATAGTTTTGCTTGGAACTGGACAACACTTCACTGAGATAATATACTGGGCGCTGCACACTCTTGCCTTCTTCTTCTCGTTCCACCACAATCACCACGCTGACTACTCGGTTAGTCGCGGCAATGTACAGCAGCATTGGCTCCTTGGGTAGCGGACTAGCCAAGATGGGAGCACTAGCCAGCATTGCTTTTAGCTCATTGAATGCCACATCCGCTTGCGGAGTCCAGACAAACTTGTCACTTTTCTTCATTAGCTGGTATAGAGGCAGGGCCTTCTCGCCCATTCGGCCCAGAAAACGACTCAGAGATGCCAAGCAACCTGTGAACTTCTGCACATCTTTCAGTGATCTCGGCAAAGACATGCTCTCAATAGCTTTTATCTTAGAAGGATTGGCTTCAATGCCCCGACTAGAAACCAGAAAACCGAGTAGCTTTCCAGCCGGTACACCAAAGGTGCACTTACTCGGATTCAGTTTCATTTTGTACTTGCGTAGGTTAGCAAAGGTTTCCTCCAGGTCGGCAAGCAGAGTATGTGTTTTATTCGTTTTGATGACAATGTCATCTACGTACACCTGCACATTCTTGCCGAGCTGGTCGTGCAAGCATTTCTGCATGCATCTCTGATAGGTTGCACCCGCATTCCTCAAGCCAAAACACATGACACGATAGCAATAAGCCCCGTACGGGGTAATGAAAGCAGTCTTTATTTGATCAGCAGGATTGAGTGCAATCTGGTGGAAACCAGAGTAGGCATCTATGAAAGACAGCAGTTCACAACCAGCAGTGGAATCGATCACCTGATCGATGCGAGGTAGCGGGAAAGGATCCTTGGGGCATGCCTTGTTCAAGTCGGTGTAGTCGACACACATGCGCCATGCAGTGGCAGCCTTGGGATCCTCCTTCTTCTTCTCGGCCATGACCGGGTTGGCTAGCCAATCCGGATGCAGCACCTCCATGATGAAATTGCTTATCAGTAACTTGGTGATCTGGTCACCAATGGCCTTCCTTCTCTCATCTCCGAAGCGGCGCATAGCCTGCTTCACTGGTTTGGCGTCAGGACGCACATGTAAAGAGTGCTCAACCAACTCCCTCGGGACTCCTGGTAGATCTTCATTGGACCAGGCGAAAACATCCCGATTCTCACGGAGGAAGTGGATGAGCTCGCTTTCCTATTTCTCCGCCAACCCGGAGCCAATGATGGCTACGCGGTCGGGGAACTCGGGGTCGACCTGGACCTTCTTTGTCTCCTTGGCAGCCTGGAAAGCAGTGCTGTGCTGGGTACTCGGCACACCTTGCGCGCTAGCTTGCGCGGATTGCGCCATAGCTACCACCTCATACATCTTCTTCTTCTCGGCATCAATCACCATCGACTCCGCCAACTGGGAGCTTGCTGAGGCACACTCTATGGACTTCTTATAATCGCCAGCGATAGTGATTATGCCATTGGGGCCAGGGATCTTCATCTTCAGATATGCAACATGGGTAGAGGCCATGAACTTGCTCAAAGCAGGCCTGCCGAGTAGAGCATGGTAGGGGCTCTGATGGTCAACCACCTCAAACTGCAGGCGCTCTGTGCGGCAGTTGTCCCTGGTGCCGAATAGCACATCGATCCACACTCGGCCAATCGGGTTGCACGAGATCCCGGGCACAATGCCATGGAAGGTGGTCTTGCTAGGCAGCATCATGTTCTCGGCCAGGCCAAGCTTCTCGAGTGTGTCCTTGTACACAATGTTGATGCTGCTGCCGTTGTCGATTAGCACCTTGCTGAACCTCACATTCTTCTCGGGACCCAGGAAGGTAGGATCCAGCACCAAGGCATAGCTACCCGGATTGGGCATCACCTTGGGATGATCTGCTCGGGACCACCTGATCTCCTGGTCACACCAATACATGTAGTGAGGGACAGCAGGAATCACTGCATTGACCTCCATGGCCCGCCTGTGCTGTGATTGCTTGTCGACTGGCTCAGAAGTGAAGATCATGTAACTCTCGTGGTGCTCTTGGTACTGATTGGAGCCTCCGCCCCCATTGTTGCCGTTGTTGTTGTTGCCCTGGTAGTTGTTGTTGTTGCCTCTGTTGTTGTTGTTGCGGTTGTAGTTGTTGTTGTTGTTGCGGTATCTCTCATTGTTGAAGTTCTGGTTGGCTCCTAAAGCCACCTGGTTCACATTTTCTCTTCTCGGGTACACTGGCGGCCGAGCTGCGGGTGCGCAAGTATGCTGCACATTGGCATTGGCCGCTGGCAGAGGAGGAGGAGGAGGCAAGCCATCACTCTTGATCGCCTCCCACCACTCGCACTGCCGAGTAGTGTGGTTAGCAGGCCTCGAGGGGTGGTGAGTGTGAAAGCTGCATGGGCCATCCTTCATGTCATCAAAGACAAACTTCTTCGGCTGCTCGGAGTTCCCGCTACCCGACTGAGAGGTGCGAAATGGCTTCTTGTTGCCTTGGCCCTGGTTCTGGTTCTGCCCGTAGGCTCCAGCAGGTTTCTGCCTTTGGCCACCCCCAGCTCCAACATTCACTGCATTCACCTCTTCAGGATCATACCGAGTATCTACTCGGCGCTTGTTGCGGAACTCGTTGCGCTTGCTGTTGCTGAAGTTTCTTCTCGGCTCAGAGGAGTCCATCAGTGGCTGAGTGGGATCACCGAGTGCGTACTGATCCGCAATCTTGATGGTCTCCGCCAGAGTGTTCGGCATCTCCCTCTGCAATCTCTGCCACAACATACTGCCATGTCTGCATCCCTGCGCAAACCAAGTGATGGCCTGTGCTTCATTCACACCCTCACAGGTGTTCCTCAATGTACTCCACCGAGTAAGATACTCGCGGTCTGTCTCGTCTTCTCGCTGCCTGCAAGCGGATAGCTGCTGTGGCCTATTCGGCCTCTTGTACGTGCTGGTGAAGTTGCTGATGAAGGCATCCGAGAAATCCAGCCAGCAATTGATGCTGTTCTTGGGCAAGTTGTTGAGCCAAGTGCGAGCTGGACCCTCTAGCATCTGCGGAACATAGCGCACAGCCCATCTTCTGTTGCCATTCGCGATATGAACCGCAGTGACATAGTCATTGAGCCAATCTTCAGGCTTGGTGCTGCCATTGTAGCTCTTGGTGCCTCTTGCAAGCTGGAAGTTCTTCACGGACGGCTCGTTCATGATGCGCGGGCCAAAGCACTCGGGGCCAGGAGGACCCGTGCTTTCCAGCCGCGCCGACAAGCTGATCCGGTCCAACTGATGCCTCGCATCTCCAGGCGCCAGCATGCGCTCGCCAACACGGTCATGTACATCATAGCCCGCCATCTCCATGGCCGAGTAGCCATCATCATATCTGTCCACCTGCACAGCTGCAGGCTGCTCCACCGGGTTGGCGACTGGTGCCACTGCGCGCGGCTGCTGCCTCTGCCGAGTAGGCTGAGCTGCGGGTTGCCGAGAAGGACCTGGACGCGCAGCATCTCGGGCACGGCTTTGAGCTTGGTGGGCTTGAGAGCCTGCTCTTGCAGCGTTGTGTTCCTGCCCGGGCTGCTGCGGCACAGCAAGCTGTCTCGCGGCAGCAGCCGGGTCATACACCTGCATTTGCCTGTCTCTGCCCGAACGCCCGCTGCGGCTCTTCTCGCGGCTGGGATGCGGAGACGAGGCCTGATCGTTAGATCTAGCCGCGTGCGAGTGAACCACCTGTGAAGCCCCAGCACCCGGGTTGGCCTTCCGGAACTCCTCGTTTTGCCTAGCAGCCTCCAACACCAACTCGTTGAGTCTTTCTTGCTGCCTAACGCGCGCATCGCCATCTAGGCGAGGCAACTCGGCAGCTACAGCCTCTGCAGCTCTGAGTGTCTTGGCGGGCGTGCTATATCTGGGCCTAGTGGAGGTGTTTGCGGTGACGGACTGAGCAGGAGCCTCTACAACTGTCGCCATCTCGGCACCAAGATTGCGCCGACTGGCACCTACTCTGCTAGCCCTCCTAGCAACTGGCGTGAAGCCGTGAGCCTTGTTGTACTCGAGCTGATCTAGACTCAACTCCAACCTCACCTTATCCAACTCCGCCTGCTCGGCAAGCAACTCCAGGCGTTGCCGCTCGAGCTGCTCCCTCATGGCTAGAAGCTCGATGTCGGTGGGAGTCGGCATGCCAGGTCGCGTAGCCGACGCGGGAATGACCGTGGACGTGGAAGGCGGCAAGTTGCTTTCCTTCTCGTAGGGCCGGTGAACCCTGCCACCAGCAGCCGGTGCATCAATCTCCTCGACGACGGCCGCAGCGCCAGTGTTTGCCGCCAAGCCCGTCACCATCACCTCAGCGCAGTTCGCAGAGCGGCACGCGGGCCTTCCGCGAGCAGCGATCACCGCGGGAGGATCCTCCGCGTCATGCACCAGCTCGGGGTACGCGCGGTTGGCGACGGTGGCGACGTAGAAAAGGTGAGAGCCGAAGGAGATCACCGAGCCGCCCTCCGGCATGGCCCTGCCGCCGAAATCGCCGGCGTTGTTGGTGACGAAGTCGAAGGAGCCGAATCTGTGGACAAGGCCACAGACCACGCGCTCCGCTGAAGAAGATCCCGTCCGAACAGAAACTCCAACCAGCGCCGCTGGTAGCCCCACGGTGGGCGCCAACTGTCGTGGTGGTGTCACGGCAGATGCCATGGGATGGCTAAAGATGTGGGGACGAAGGACGCTGGAGGTGCTCGGGGAGGGATCACGCGACGAGTAGCCGCGTGAGGTATGAAGTAAACACTGCAAACAACACGATCTACCCAGGTCGAGGGCCCTCGTGAGGAGGTAAAACCCCTACTCCTGCCTTTCTCTATGTATTCTGGTGTCTCACCGAGTAGCCACAGTACAATGTTCTTGCTACCGAGTAGCCACTCTTCTCTCTTTGTGATGAACTAGGTCAAGAATCTAGGGTTTCCTCTGTTCTAGTATGCGATCTCTTATGCGATGCCTCACGCAGGAGGCGGCGGGGCACCTTATATACCTGGTGCCCAGCCGGATACGTCCAAACCTAGACAAGTGTCGACATAGTGTGCACATCGTCCTTCTTCCGGGTTCCCGCTGACAGCTTTGGTTCCTAATCTTGGCTGCATCTGGAAAGTCGTTGGGCAAAACAAGGGGACAGACTGGTATCACTGTGCCAAACACAGAGTAGGCCCCCTTATCCTGCCACGGCCTGCTTCCATGCTGTCACTGTCAGGCAGGCCGGTCCCAGATGAACAGTAGTTCGAATACTGCCAAGTACGGACCCAGGATACGCGGGATCCTGTGTCAGAACGGCTCCTTTGACTTTCTGGCCCGAGTAGGTTCCCGCCAATTTTACTCGGGCCAACTCTTCTACTCGAATGGATGGAACTTGACTGATATCTCCTTCCGGTCATCTTGAGGTGAGACCGAGTAGCAGTCGACCGGGTAGCAAGTACCGGGTAGTCGGCTACTCGACCAAATCTCTCTTCTGTAAGTCGCCTTTACCACTTGCCTTTACCCTACTCGGGGGTAACCCCCCGACACCGACTGATACAGACAAATCTAAAACTACATCCATCCAAGTGGTACCTATCGACGGTAATTAGTAATCAGTAGACAACAACCAATTACCCGGTAATAAATCATGACAACACGACCATAGAAAAAGACGACCCGGTTCCAGAAAGCTGCGCTAAACGATATAACAAAATACACGAAATTATTTCAGCAAATTAGTTCCTGACAACACATGAATATAACAGGACGATCGGGTTCCAAAAAACTACGCTGAGCGATATAAAAAATGCACGAAGTGATTTTAGCACATTAGTTCCATCTAAGCATGACTTTCAATCCCATGGGTACGACCTCCATCTACAAAAGGCCATGACTCCAATCCGCCGATTAGCTCGATGCACGACAAAGGTTCGAGAAGCAAAGACAGAGGTGCGCCATAAATTTCCCGTTACCAGGGGTTGTCACGTTCACACGCACCACGTCACAGCACGTGCTTTCCGAATGTCCTGATGTGGGGATACTGAAATATCCTCCACTGTTGGCCTACCCGGTGCGGCCCATTGAGGGGTGCCTTGATAAGGCCCTCGAGTAGTTGCACGAAGGCCCACAACAGAAGCTCGCGTGGAAGCAGAACAAGGAAAGACTTGGACAGTAAGGTTAGAAAAGAGTAACAACCAACTCGGGAACGAGTCCTATTCATGTACGACCCCTATGACCCGGCTATCTATATAAACCATGAGACGGTGTCACAAAGGGGGGGGAACAAACCTAGATTCAGAGTTGTGCTAGATTCAATATGCAAACAACACCCCCTATAATTGATACTTTCCACCATATCAAAATAAATTCCGGCGGACAATAACCTGTAAAGTCGAGTAGTCCACCAGCGTCTATTCTCTCTTACGAAACCCCAGTTCCCTCACCATGGGGATTGTTGAGATCACCCCCTCGACATTGGCACCATCTGTGGGAATCTGGGGCGCTTGATCCATGGATCCTTCGACTTCATAATCGACAAATCACGACTCGGCGATCTGGGCGGACTCGATCCAATTCGGGTCAATTGACTTCACCAAGCACTCGCCGGCATCAGGCCCGGTATTCGACTGCCTCGACGCAAATATCGATCTAAAGATCGGTGATCTGAACTTCCCCGTAGGCTGCACGGGGGGGGGGGGGGTGATACACCTAGAAGATTATGTTCGAGTTCAACTAGAAGAGACAGTCATACCGTAACCTCTGCTGTCCTCCCCGAAGGAAACGAGTTCCGGGTACTTCTATCCTACTAATCCTCACGTGCACTTCGTTGCAATGGCAAGGCGCACCCACTCGTCGTCCTCAGAAAGCGAAGATGGTGATGAGGTGACTGACCCGCCCAAAGCGGCTCACGGAACTGATACAGACGCGACTAGGGAAGAAGAGGATGGAGGAGAAGAAGGAACATACGAGGACCCAATAATGTCCCCTCCGCCTGAGGATGAGGACCCTAGGGACGACGACGGTGAACACGCAGAGCTACCCCCACCCTCCAATTCTGGGTCTACGACTAAATGCAGGAAGGGAAAAATAGAACGACCCCAAGTCTATGTATCAAAGGAAACAATGGCACTAGTCACCACTCTGCTTGAGCAAGGTCTCCCTCCCCCAACGGATGCTACTGCAGAAGAATGGACAACTTACAAGTGGAAGCTAGCACGGCACATGAAGAAGTTAAGCAAGATGTATAAGGAATTAGATGACACGGATCTCCCAGAGATGCACTCGACGGAAACTTCAGGTAGCGGGCTGTGGAAACAGCCCGCCGCAGCCCGCCCCCAAGCAACCGTCGCTATTAACCAACATGCCGATTGACTACATGAAAGAAACCCAGAAGGTGCTGGATCTTGATCAGGACTCCAAAGAATCTTATCCAACGGAGAAACTAACACCCCAGGAAAGGTTTCTGCAGGTCCAAACATATCTGATGTCCATCAAACCAACACTGGGTGATCCCCGAGGAGATTCTATAGGGTCTCAGTATGGCAAGCGCGGAGGTAGGGAAGAAATCCGCCCCGCGAGTGGCAGCACCCGCAAAGCCGCTGAGGAAAAAAATCAAACCAGCTCGGGTGACACGCCATGAGGACCCGAAAGATCCGCGCAATCGGCTCACACAGAACAAGGTGGATAAATCGCGAAAGGAAAGGGAAGCTGAACTACGACCGTCGAGAACAGTCAGAACTCGAGAAGAGAATTCAAGATACGATTCGAATGACTCGGATGACAAGGATCTCTATGGACCTGCTTGTTTCACCCAAGAAATTCGCTAGACCAGGAAGCCGAAACGATTCAAACTAACAGCTGAAACGCCCAAATACGACGACGATCAAGAACCCGAGGCATGGTTAGACAAATACCTAAAAGTCGTGAGGTTCCAGAAAGGGAGCAAGGTGATAGCAATGCAGTACATACAACTGCAGCTGGTGGGCGCGGCGAGAAATTGGCTGAAGAGCCGGCCCAAGAACAAGTATAGTTGCTCTGAGGAATTTGAGTACGACTTCGTCCAGAATTTCAGATCCACCTGCAAACGACCAGTAACAGTCGGGCAGCTGAAAGCATGCAGGCAAAGGTCAGACGAGAATATCCGCGGGTACATACAGAGGTGGACCGCATTGAAAAACAGCACAGAGCAAATTTCATATGAAACAACAATCGACAGCTTCAGAGACGGACTCCGTCGAATGGACTTAAGGGAGTACATCAGCCGAACTCGAGTGAGAACCGTGAGTATACTCATGGAAGTAGCAAATAGCTGGGGGAAAGTGAAGAATCATTGCACAACACCCACCCACCCTCACACGAAGAAGATCACATGGAGAACTCATATGCTCACGAGGGAAACAGAATATACAACAATGATCATATTAGAAGAAGAAAGCGCAAGAACCCGACTTTCGATGAAGTTGAACCTGAGTTGGTCACGGCCGAATTCTTGGCCAGTCGCAGTAACGACCACCGCAAACAAGGGCGAGAGTAGCCGCACGAGCGAGAACATGAACGGGGGCGTGAACAGAAGCGCGAGTGATAGCGACGGAAGATCCGGCAAACGGGTTACCACCCATGTCAATGGAGCAACAACTCGAAGGGACGTGCCCAAACCACATGTACAACAATGACAATGGAGTTCGTCGATCCAGCCACAAACTGAAGGACTGACGCAGATTCAACCTACTCATGGAGGCCTCTTTCAGGAAACAAAGAGAAGCACAACAGGCAGGATTCCCGGCTGTCCCAGGAGCACTGGCAATAAGTGCACCACCGCCTCCCCCAGTACCGGCAACCACCTAGCCTCAGCAACAAACCCAAGTACAAGGAGCACATAGACCACAACAAGTTGTAGGAGTACATCACCAGTATAGGGTGGGTTACCCGGAGGAAGACAGATACCCAGAGTCGAAAGAGAAAGTATACATGATACAGAAGGGTGCCCCCTCCAAAAGAAGCCAAAAACTCATCACTAGGCAGATGAACCTAGCAGAATTATCACCTCCTGCAACGCTCGAGTTTCTGGACTGGTCAGATGAAAACATCATCTTTTCTAGAGCCGACCACCCGCTTCGAGTCCCCTTCCCAGGAAAGGCAGCGTTAGTACTCAAAGCGCAAATCGGAGTCTACGATTTAAATCGAATATTCATGGATGGAGGAAGCGGGATCAACATTATCTACACAGAAACGCTGAAGGAGATGAATATACTAATAAGCAACCTGAAGCAATCGGAGAACTCATTCCACGGCATTGTGCCAGGAAAGACAGTCAAACCTTTAGGCACAATAGCACTTGAGGTGGTCTTTGGAGAACGTGACAACTACAGGAAGGAAAAACTCTACTTCGAACGAGTCGACTGACCATCACAGTACAACACAATACTCGGAAGAACAACATTTCTGAGATTCATGACAGTACCCCACTACGCGTACCTAATGATCAAAATGTCAGGACCCAGGGGGTAATCACACTGCGGGGAAACTACAAAAAATCTAACAGCTGTGATGTGGAGTTCAACAAAATATCACAGTCGCTCGGAATGCAGCAGGAACTTGCAGACATAGCAGCCACAACTGATCACTCGATTCTTCCCTTCACAAAGAAAATAACACCGGAGATGGAATTCGACGTGAAAATCGACATAGTGGAAGAGCAAGTCCACCTGAATGATCCAGCAAAAGCAGTACTCGTGTCCAAAATGCTGTCTATCACATAGGTAAGCGCGCTCGTTGAATTTTTCTGTGAGAACTGGAAAATCTTCGCATGGGGCCCAGCGGTCATGTCAGGAGTACCCAGGAAATTTGCCGAGCACTCACTAGAAATCTACAAGGACGCAAAGCCAATTCAGCAATCCACTCGCCACTTCTCGGAGCTGAAGCAGAGAGCAATATGAGAGGAGATAAACAGACTACTCGCAGCAAAATTCATCCGAGAGATCAAGATAGCAACATGGCTCGCAAACCTAGTGCTAGTATCCAAGAAAAATACTGAAATTCTTCGGATGTGCATAGATTACACGTCACTGAACAAACACTGCCCTAAAGAGTGGTTCCCTTTAGCGCGTATCGACCAGATCATCGAATCGACCGCAGGCTGCGAGAGACTATCCTTCCTCGACGCATTTTCAGGATACAACCAAATCTTCATGAAGCGAGAGGACGAGGAAAATACCACTTTCATAACCCCGTTCGGTGTATATTGCTACAGCATGATGCCTTTTGGGTTGAAAAACGCGGGTGCCACATACCAACGCATGATGCAGATTGCCTAAAGGGACAGATTGGCAGAAACGCGCATGTGTACATAGACGATATCGTGGTTAAGTCGAATAAGGCAGAAACCCTTATCGATGACCTTTGATAAATGTTCGCAGCACTCAACGAGTACCAGATCAAGTTGAACCCGAAGAAGTGCGCGTTTGGGGTACATCAATGAGATTTACTCGGGTACCTTCTGTCCGCCAGAGGTATCGAGGCTAATCCAGTAAAAATCAAAGCTATCCTGTCAATGAAAGAACCAGTAAACGTCAACGGAGTACAACAAATCGAGGGAGAATTGCAGCACTCGGGATATTTATAGAAAAACTAGGAGAAAAATCACTCCCTTTCTACAAACTACTGAAGAAGTCAGACAAGTTTGAGTGGACACCCGAAGCCCAGGAAGCCTTCCGTACCCTCAAGCAAACTTTGTCGACTCCACCTGTCTTGGTGGCACCTCGGGAAAAGGAGCCAATGTACCTATACATTTCGGCAACAAGACAGGTGGCCAACACAGTACTAGTAGCTGAACGACCCCAGGAAGGATCCATCTACATGATACAACGACTCGTGTATTACCTCAGCGAGGTAGAATCTGCATCCAAACAGTGGTACCCGCACTATCAGAAATTAGCGTACAGAGTATACATGGAGGCAAAAAGGTTGAGGCATTACTTCCAGGAGCACCCGATCACCGTGATATCGAGTGCACCATTTTCGGACATACTCAATAATTATAATGCGACCGGACAAGTAGCAAAGTGGGGGGAGGGGGGTCAAACTTGGACCACGAGATATAACCTATGAGATACAGAAGGCAATCAAGTCACAGGTACTCCCAAATTTCCTATCAGGATGGCTCGAGTTAGAACAGCCTAGACTGCCAGATATGTCGAATAGCGGGACAATGTACTTCTACGGCTCCAAGAGAGAACCCGGAGCAGGAGTAATACTCACATCCCCAGAGGTGACAGATTAATGTATGTACTTAGGATGAATTTCAAAAATGCATCGAACAATGAAGCCGAGTACGAAGTACTCATCCATGGGATTAAAATGGCTAAAGCATGCGGAGCTATTCGACTTGTCATCTATGGCGACTCGAACCTCGTAGTGCAGCAAATCATGAAGGAGTGTGATGCGCCAGCTGAAAAAATGGCAGCATACAGGGATCTATACAACAAACTCGAAGGAGAATTTGATGTATGCGAGCTTCAATACATTGGAAGGGGAAGCAATTTAGAATCAGACGCCCTAGCAAACATCGGATCTACTTGCGCACCGATACCACCCGACGTTTTTTATGAGGAAACCGACCAGCCCTCTATAAAACGAAAGGTGTCAGGTATAGAAATAGCTGAGGACTCGAAGTCAAACAAAGACGAACAACCGGAAGAGGAAGCGGAACCAACACCCATGGAAATAGTCGAGCAGGTTAATCAAGTACAAACCACTTGGATGCAGCCTTTGATAAATTACATGACCCACAATGAACTCCCAGAGGATCAAGTAGAAGCGCGCCGGGTGATGCGAAGAGCCAAAGCGTTCACAATTCATGACAGACGACTACACAAGCGCAGTATATCGGACATATTACAGAGGTGCATCACCCCAGAAGAGGGAAAGGAAATACTCCTAGATATACACCAAGTAACCTGTGGGCTTCATGTGGGGAGCAGAAATCTCGTCCGCAAAGCTTTTCGAGCCGAGTTCTATTGGCCAACAGCAGAGTATGACGCCAAAGAAATTGTACGGCGCCGCGAGGCGTGCCAGATGTTTGCAACACGCCCAAACGTACCATCTACAGAGCTACATATGATACCACTCGCATGGCCTTTCACACAATAGGGACTCGACATGGTAGCGCCGCTCAGTCGATCATCGAACGGCGGATACACTCGGCTGCTCGTGGCAGTCGACAAATTTACCAATTGGATCAAGGCCATGCAAGTAACATCTCAAGATGCAAAATCAGCAGTCAAATTCATCAGGTCTATAGTGCACAGGTTTGGAGTACCTCACATCATCATCACAGATAATGGGACAAACTTTACAGTAGAAGAATTCCAGGATTACTGCAGAGAGTTAGGGATCAATGTCACCTACGCATCATTCGCACATCCACAAACCAATGTGCAGGTGTAATGCTAAAACAGGTTAGTAACAGCTGGATTAAAGAAGCAGCTACTCACAACACTCAAACATGCAGCCGGAGCGTGGTCAGAAGAATTGTCTTCGGTACTCTAGAGCTTACGGACAACACCAAGCAGACCCACAGAGTATACTTCATTCTTTACGGTATACGGAGCTTATGCAGTTTTACCAGGAGAAGTACAACACAATGCACCTCGAGTCGCCTCTTACACAGAAGAGAACTCGAATCAAGCACTCGAGGACGCACTTGACTTGGCAGACGAGGTTCGGGATAAAGCACTCGCGCGCACAACCGTATATCATCTAGGCTTGCGCAACTATCATGCCCGTCGAGTGCGTAGCTGAACATTCAACATGGGTGACCTAGTGCTACGGCTGAAACAAGGGAGCCGCGACAAGCTGATGTCACCATGGGAAGGGCCCTACGCGATAGAGAAGTACTCGGAAACAACGCATACAAGGTCAAGGACAAAAAGACTGGAAACTTCTACAAAAATCCATGAAATGTCTCGTAGCTACGTCTTTTTTACGCTTAGTTTTAATTCAGTACACTTAGAATCAGGCTATTTTAGCCATTTATGTATTCCGACCGAACAAATCAATATTACCCCTCTACTGTGAGGACTTTCTTCTGTCTGTTTTACAGTTATAATCACAATTTAGTCGCGGCATTACCCGAATATAAGCTGCGAGCATAGCTACACTCGGGGGCTGCGCAGCAAAAAGTTCAAACAGGAATTTTTAGGGTGACTCCTAGCCAAAGTTGCACTCGAAATACTCGGGGGCTGTGCAGCAAAAAGTTCAAACAGAAGAAAAAAATTAGGGTGACTCCTAGCCGCAGTTGCACTCGAAATAATCGGGGGATGCGCAGCAAAAAGTTCAAACAGAAACTTTTTAGGGTGACTCCTAGCCGCAGTTACACTCAAAATACGGTCTGCGCAGCAAAAAGTTCAAACAAAATTATTTTTAAGGTGACTCCTAGCCGCAGTTGCACTCGAAATACTCGGGGGCTGCGCAGCAAAAAGTTCAATAAGAATTTTTTTAGGGTGACTCCTAGCCGCAGTTGCACTCAAAATACTCGGGTGCTGCGCAGCAAAAAGTTAAACATAAATTGTTTATGGTGACTCCTAGCCACATTTGCACTCGAAATACTCGGGGGCTGCGCAGCAAAAAAGTTCAAACATAAATTTTTTAGAGTGACTTCTAGCCGTAGTCGCACTCGAAATACTCGGGGGCTGCGCAACAAAAAGTTCAAACATGAATGTTTTAGGATGAATCCTAGCCGCAGTCGCACTCGAAATATTAGGGGGCTGCGCATCAAAAAGTTCAAACATAATTTTTTAGGGTGACTCCTAGCATCAGTTACCCTCGACATACTCGGGGGCTGCGCAATAAAAAGTTCAAACATAATTTTTTTAGGGTGACTCCTAGCCGCAGTCGCACTCGAAATAGTCGGGGGCTGCGCAGCAAAAAGTTCAAAACAAAAAAAATTAGGATGACTCTTAGCCGTAGTCTCACTTGAAATACTCGGGAGCTGCACAACAAAAAGTTATAGCAGGAAATGGAACACGACAGAACTTGGGGGTTTTGTGGCATTTAGCTCAAATAATGTACAGTAAAGACAGCAGTGGTACTCAAGGATAAAAGAATAAAACTTCACACGAGAAGATATGTACACTCAATCAGAAAATTTGAGATTTCATATACAACACACATGACTACAAGGTTGTTTACAGCTAACTAAAACTGCGGGGCCCATCCATCCTCCAGTTGGATATCAGTCTCCTCTTCAGCCAAACGCATGAGTGCAACAGCCGCAGGAGTAGCTGCTTCATAACGAGCAGTCATATTAACACGTTGGCGGTCGCAAGGAGCATGAGGGCCCCTGCCAATCTTCAGCAAATTCATCTATGGATAATGAGTTTGGCAACGACTAGAGAAACCTTGGCTCTACCAACTAGCTGATGACGTACGAGTGCCTTGGCATGGTCAAAACTGCTAAACTTCTGCATCAGAATGAACAGTCCTTCGGGTAGCCTGTTGAGTGGAAACATAGCTCGTAAATATTGCAGAAGGCCGCATGACAAGATCCGATTACTCCACAACTTGCTGAGCTCGACTCCTCAAAGTCAAAAGTACTCGTGACTTCTTAGGATCAGCCTAGAAAGACGACGAGTTCTAAGCAGAAAGCTTCAGACGCTCTTCTTCAATATAACGAGTCTCTTCGGCAGCATTTTCGTGAACACCTATAAAAGGTATTGTTCTCTCGGGTCAAATGAGCTGCAAGAGCACTCGAGACAAGTAAAAATAAGGTACTCGGAAAACTTATAGGCCAAGTCAGTCGTTAATGCAGCCAAATCTGCCAAAATAAAATCTTCACGGTCTGCAGCAACCTGCTCTTTCTCCCGCGAAGCACTCACTTGAGCCCTCAAGATTTTGAGTTCCTCTTCCTTTCTCAAAAGCTTAGCACTCAATATTTGCACTAAGTTTGTTATAGAAGAAGTTGAAGGAAGCAAGGCGGATGGATCAGTAGAACAAGAATACCCAAGGGCCTAAAGAAAAAGAGTAGGATATCGTCAACACCTGGCTATTATATCACTTGAGTGCTCAGCAGTATTTATACTGCTTCACACTCGAGGGATACTCCCATCGGGAGAGAAGATTAAACAGGAAGATAAGTTATGCAAATCTACAAGGAAAAGTAACTTTCGGCTTAAAGAGAGTTAGCCAAGCATATTTTTCATTCATTAGCGGAAGAACAAAGTTCATTACAAGCAAAGAGCGGATTGCACTCAGGCATCGCTGTCACTAAAACTACTCAACAGAAAGGAAATCTAATTCTCGGTGGCTGCCTTTTGAGCGTCTTTAGCAGCCTTAGCAGCTTCAGCAGATTTAGCTCGAGCTTCGAGCATCTTTAGGAGGCCCTCAACTAACCTAACAGACTCCGAGATGAAGGGGTTGAGGTCAACCTCTTGCCCTCCCGAGTCCATCGGGGTCCACCAAGCGTAGCTTCGAAGTCGTCTTCAATGTCGTGAGCTCGACTCAGGGCAGCACCATTTCAGCGCTGGAAAGGGTTTGCTCTCGACTGAAATCAGCTAGGATGTTCGTGTCATGAAACACGCCCATCAAAGCATCCAGACTCGAGGGAACACTTTCCTTGGGGAATAGGCACTCATGGAAAGACACGAGTACCTCCTAGAGCTTCTCCAGTGATCCCTTGGCCTTGCTCACCTGCTCCTCTGAGGAGGTAACAACATCAAGGAGTGGGCCCTCACACAGTCGACGAGACAATGAAGGAGGACTGCCCATAGTAGCTGCAGCAGCACGAGAAAATCATCAGAAATAGTATAGGAAATACTTGAGAAAACTATAGGAAAACAGAAAGGATGCGAGTACCTGTTAGACTGTCCGTCAGGGAGTCGAGACGACGAACAAGGTTCTCTAAATCGGAGAATTTCTTGGGAGCTTCCTTTTCCTTCTCCATGGACTCCTCAGCCTTCCGAATGGCAGTTTCTGTCCTCTTCTTGGCAGTCGTAGATTCCAGCCGAAGAGCCGCATTCTGTGCCTCGAGTTCTTTCACTCGAGTAAGCACGGAATTCTTCTCAGTAGTAGTAGAGATCAGCAGCTCTGAGACAAAGAAACCCGTCAGAAACACGGAGTCGAAACAGAAAAAACAACAATAGTTCACTAGAATATGAGTTACCTTTTGCCTTAGTGAGGTTAACCAGGGCGGTGTCCCTCTGCCTTCCGATACCAACGAAATGAGTGCCTAGATCCTTCATGCTTTCCAAAAAGGGCTGAAAAAATATCAGAGTCGGAAATCAAGAAACAGGCTTGAGTCTGCGCTCGCCTGCAAGCAACCAAATGCAGGCTCGGGGGCTACTCTCATCGGGAGCGCTGTTCGCGCACCCGACGGAATGAACGAAGTTTGCAGAATAGTAAAATAAAAGGGAATAGACTCACGTGGTTCCTAACCTAAAACTCGGGAGACAAGGTATCTATATCGGCCAGGTTGACGGTCCAAGCTCCTGGACCCGAAGGCGCCAGGTCAGCTTCAGGGACGGATGTGCACTCCTGAACATCCTCATGCGCAACTCCTTTGTCCCGAGTGCTCCATGAAGGACTCGAAGCAGCTGTGTTCTGCACATCAGCAGCAACACCCGAATCGTTCCCTGACCGAGTGGAAGGGACTATCGCAACACTTGAGCTAGCTCCCCTCTAAGGAGGAGGGGTAGCACCAGGAGGAGGAGTTGGAGCCCTTGTACGAGTTGGAGCCTTGGAAAGGTTACTAAAATAAAAACGGAAAGGGAAAGGAGGCGGCGATCAGAGTGTGATTCAAAATTTGATTAATATAATGAAGAAGGGAAGGAAAAGTTACCCTCTAAGAGAGCTCATGCCAAACATACGGCGAACCTTCTTGGCAGCAGACGGTTGAGGAACGAGTGGAGGCATAGATGCGAGAGGGACCGCAGGAATCGGGTTCCTCATCTCATCTCCTAGTGTCCCACTTGAAGATCTTGAGTCCTTGGAGGTGGTTTCCTCGGGCTCGTTTTCCGCTCGAGTGCGCTTAGAAGGCACTCGAGACTCTTTGGCGGTTTCTTCTTGAACTTCCTATAGGTCATACCCATCTCGAGAAGAATTGTCTGTAGCGACTGAGGGAATCGAGTCCAAATCCATAGCAGCGGCCTTAGTCAAACCTTCCATAAACGGGATGGTACCCACCTTAGGTGGTTCACTAACAAGAACGCTCAGATTCTGGAGAGAAAGAAAAGAGGTCAATCAATAAAGAGAAAGTCGCTCGGAACGGTGAATGAAAGAATAAAAGAAGGAAAGAAAAGCAGAAAATATAATGGAGTGGAAGGAAGACTCACCTTAGTACGTCCAGTCGAGGAGTAGAGCAGGGGGAACAGGAGTTGAGTCGACTGCTTCGCTTTCCTTCACTGTGGTGATTTGGCGCAAACATTGCTTGAGTTTGTTGCTGGAAAGTTCCCCACGGCGCAAGCGGTGAGTCGAATCAACACTCGAATATGCCCACATAGGGATCACCCTGGCTTGGAGTGGTTGCACTCGATGCCTAAGGAATAGTACAGCCAGGTGAGTCCCGGTGAGCCTACCATCCTTCAGAGTGGCAACCTAGGATACTAGATCTTCAGTCTGCTCAACTTCTTCGGCGGGCATTTGGTTCTTCCATGGGCTCCTAGGAACCAATGGCATTTCCAGATCCACCAGAGGAGAAGCGTCGGCATTGGGCGAGTCCTTGTCGTAGAACCATCAACTCCTCCACCCGGTGACGGAGTCAACAAAGCCCATCCTGAAGTAACCCGATTTCGGGCTGATCTGGATTTGCAGCCTCCAACCTCATGACGGTCGTTGCTGGTCGGTTGGGACTTTACATTGAAGTGGTACTTGAAGAGGGCCCAGTATAGTGCCACCCCGAGGTAGCACTCGCACAACACGATGAAGCACGCTATGTGCTGCATCGAGTTCGGCGGGACATCGTGCAGTTGCATGCCGTACACCGCCATGAGCACGAGGAGGAAAGGGTGAAGGGGAAAAGACACACCCCTAAGGATGTGGTTAACCAAGTCCACCCGCTCGTTGGCCTCCGGGGTTGGGCGTACTTCTGAGCCCGAGCGCCTCCATGAGCCGGTCTGGAGCAGCCCCTCACGCTCGACGCTGGTGAGAAGCTTCGCGGTGCCAATGGACTTGGTCCACTTTCCACCTTTTCGTTGTCGACCCTCCGCGCCACCGGCAGCCGACGAGCCACCGTTCTTCCGAGTGTTCACCATGGTGTGTGGCTGAAGGAGTTTGGGGGAACACAACAATGGCTCTGGTGCAGGAGAGAGAAAGAAGATGCGGGCGCGAGGATGAAGAAGGGGAAATTTACCCTTCCCCCTCGCGGTATTTATAGTCGGGTGAATCCATCCCCGCTGTTGGTTCTCTGCAGGTCCAAATCATCCCAACATGTGTCATAGCCGCCACTACGCGCGGGAATCTAGGCATTTACTGACAATCCCTAGATTACCGCGCACTGAACGGTCAAAAAGTGATCAAACTCCACCCGTCTGAGTTACCTTCTGACAGGATAAGCTCACGTCAAGGAAATGTCTAGTCCCTTATCAGTAAAACAAGGTATTACGTCACTGATGACGAATAGTACCCGAATGAGAAAGGTATTCGAGTGATCAGGAAATTCACTCGAGTCCTGTAAAGCCTTCTCACGAGGAAAGGTTTCATTTGAGGAAGTGCATGAGGATTCCTCCTTTGCCACTCGAAGAAACTGAGTCGAATAAATTGTGCTCGAAGCACTCAGTTTTCCAAGATCGCATATCCGTGTTAAGGATTCTGGATGCCGCATTCATAATGTGAAGATAAGACCTACGGATTAGTTCCAACGGCCTGGGAGATGCACTACTGCTGCACTTCTTGGTACTTTTTCCATGCTAACAGGCGTGATGAAAATCCCGACGGACGCGTTGGGTAAAATTACTCACAACTGGAGTTCGACTTGGTAAGACTTCAACAGTGCGAGTCGAATTACCCTAGGTTCTTCCGGGATCGAGCCCGAGGACTCGAACCCCGAGTAGGCTGACGGTGTATTCTCCCGAGTGAGATTAATTAACCTCGACCAGTCGAGTAGATCAAACCCGTTTTGTCATATCCTCCCGTAAAAACTATTTGCAGGAAAAACACTTGAGATAATTAATCTTGTAGGTTTGAGTCCCTAGATCGAGTCTTCGACTCCATCAGGCACTCGGGGGCTACTGATGTGGGGATAACCGAAAGACCCTCCACCATTGTCCTACCCAGTATGGCCCATTGAGGGGAGCCTTGATAAGGCCCTCGAGTGGTTGAAAGAAGGCCCACAACAGGAGCTCGCGTGGAAGCATAACAAGGAAAGACTTGGACATCAAGGTTAGGAAAGAGTAACAACCGACTCGGGAACGAGTCCTATTCATGTACGACCCCCAGGACTCGGCTATCTATATAAAGCACGGGAGGGGGTCACGAGTGGGGGGACAACCCTAGATTCAGAGTTGCGCCAGATTCAATCTGCGAACAACACCCCCTGTAATTGATACTTTCCACCCTATCGAAATAAATTCTGGTGGCTAGTAACCCGTCAAGTCGAGTAGTCTACCAGTTCCTTTCTCTCTTACGAAACCCCAGGTCCCTCACCATGGGGATTGTTGAGGTCACCCCCTCGACATGTTCCTTCTCCTGCAAACCCGAAACACTACCCTTGTTCTGCGCTCATATTACTCCACTAGACAGACTCATACGTGGCATGAAAAATCATTATTTTTTGTCACATAGTCACACACACGCACATACATACATATATGCGGTCTTTAAACGCATACGTCGAAATGTTCTAAACTTTCCACACGCACCCGAAATCGCCACGCGTAGGTACTCAGACAATACGAACTAAGGCAACATTGTCGACGAAAAAGCGTAAACGTCGACGAGAGCCAACATGGGTGCATGGCTTCCTAGCTTTCTTATTGGTGAGACAGAGCGCATGCAGCCAACAACACCCCTAGTTCCGCATCGTCTAGGACTGCACTGGCCCTAGTAAGAGGAATAGGGGAGGCCATACTGGCTCCCTTTTTCAGGGGTTCTGTATTCTAAACTTCGTCTTCCTTCTTGATAGCAGCCGCAGAAGCAGTTGCCTTCAATTTTATTGCCTCCTCAAGCTTGGATTGGGCGGCCTCTTTGGCCCGAACCAGAGAGAGCAGGAAGGAGGGAGAGGGTCTACCCAGGGGGTGAAATCAACGCAAGAGTCTTTTGCAACAAGAAGAAAATGCGAATTGTCAGCACGAAGCACTCGTTGCTCTCTGTGTATCTCTCCGATCAACAATGGTGGACTGAACGAACGAGAGAGAGAGAGAGAGTTTTTTGGTGCAGCGTACTGAGTACTGCTTTTCTGTTTTCCTTATATTGCAAAAGAAACAAACGTGCCGTACCGATCGTGCGTCCTTAGCGGATCATGCCATCCCATGACTGAACGCATCATCGAGGCGATCCTAAAAACTTGGAGTGCCGCACATACCGCGTCCACTCTTAACTAAAACTAGCTAACAATCTGAAGAAACTGAACCTGAAACCTGACAGACTACAACGGCTACCTGCCTAAAGGCTAGAATTATTCAACATTCTCCCCCTAATGCTAGCCATAGCTTATTTCTGAACATCGATGACGCCAACTCGAGCACGCAGATCTTGAAACTTGATGCGCCCGAGTGGTTTGGTGAGGATGTCCGCGAGCTGATCGTCAGTTCTGATATACTCGATGGCAATCTTCCCTTGCTCTATGCTCTCGCGGATGTAGTGGTATCGCACATCTATGTGCTTGCTCCGATCATGGAAGACCGGGTTCTTGCTCAGTTGTATCGCAGACTTGTTGTCCACAAAGACAGTAGCTGGAGCATCACCTCCCTTCTCTGTCAGTTCAGACAGCAGTCTGTCGAGCCACACGCCGTGGCGTGCCGCCGTCGATGCCGCCATGTACTCAGCCTCACAGGATGAGAGGGCGACGACCTTTTGCTTCTGAGATTGCCAGGACATCGGACATCCTCCAAGATTGAACAGCACGCCCGTGGTGCTTCTCCGATCGTCCAAATCACCGGCGAGGTCTGAATCACTGAACCCCGTCAGTTTCAGATCTCCTGCACTGGTGTACCTGCACCCCAGCGTGCGTGTTCCAGCAATGTACCTCAGCAGGTGCTTGACCGCTGCCAGGTGCTCAGTAGTTGGGCTCTGCATGAATCGACTGACATATCCAACTACAAAAGTGATGTCTGGACGGGTGTGAACCATGTACCTCAAGCTTCCAACAACACTTCTGTAGAATGTTGCGTCTGTCAGTGGATGTTTGCTGTCCTTGCTAAGCTTCAGTCGCGGCTCCATTGGCACAGCTGTGGAATTGCAATCCGCCATCCCGGACTTCTCCAGCAGCTTGTTAGCATAGGCCGTCTGCGACAGTGTGATCTCGCCTTCACCTTGCTTGACCTCTATCTCGAGGTAGTAGCTGAGAAGCCCGAGGTCACTCATTTTGAATCGATCTTGCATCTCTTGCTTGAATCGATTTACCTCTCCCACGTCAGCGCCTGCCACGATCAGATCATCGACATAAACGCCTAGGAGAAGACGTGCTTGGCCACGCCCACGCACATATACTGTAACATCCCAAGTCTGAAAAATAGCCTTTAGAATGTTTTGCTCTCTGTTATTTTATGTTTTGCATCATGGCATCATGTTGATTGCAATTGTTTTGTTTGTTTTCCATTTGTTTTCCTCTGTTTTCATTTGTTTTCCAACTGTTTTCCTTTTGATTTTCCTTTGTTTTCTATTTGAATCTCAAACCAAAATTCAAACCTTTTGTTTCATTCTTGTGATGTTACAATTTCCAAATGAATGTTTCAAATCAAATCAATCAATTGTTTCCATTAAAGTGAGATTTCAAAACTGTTGTTTTGTTTCTATAAAATGCATCCAATAATCAAACCCTTTTCAAATTCAATTATGATTAATTTCCAAAACAACAACCCTTTTGAAAGTTATGAAAATTGCAAAACCATTCAATCAATTGTTTCCATTAAATCCCTAAGGTTCAACTATTTAAAATTGGGGTTTTAATAAGTTCACTTAATCCAAATTTATTCAAATTCAATTGCCTTTTTCCATATAGCAACCATTTGAAAGTAATGAAACAAAACAACTCCAACCAGTTTGTTTCAAAATAACTTGAGGTTCCAAAAACTAATTAAATGTTATTTTTACTAAATCACTTAATCAACAATTCATTCAAATTCCTTTCCAAATTCAAATAAAAACCCAAACATCAAACCATTTTTTTTAATTGAGAAACTTACAAAACCAACATCCATTTGGTAGCAAATAAACATGAATTTTTAAAACAATGCTTTTGAATTGCTTCAATTCAATTAATCCCTTAATTCAAATATAAAAGTGAATTCATTTTCTTTTCCCAAACATTAACATGAATCAAATATTTTGAAAACAAAAGCTGATACAAAGTTGTTGATGACCTAATTAATTCACATAATTTTCACTTAACTTTTCTACCCCACAATCCATCTCCCTTTCTTCCTTTTTTCTAATCAGCAAAAAAAAATACTAACAAATCAATTAATAAAAAAAAAACTAACAGACCAAAGGGAGAGGGAGGCCCAGCCCACCTCTCTCCCTATTTCGGCCTGCGCACCCCCTCCCCTGTCGCTTTCTTCCTCCTTGGTACGGAGAGACAGGGAGAGGGGGGATCCCCCACATGGCAGGGAGCTCACCTGCTCCCCCCCTATAACTAGCCCTAGGGTTCCCCTCGAGGCCTACCCTAGCTCCTCCTCCCTCATCCTCGAGCGCCGCCATCTTCCCTCGCATCACCGGCCACCCTCTCTGTATCCCGTCACTCGAGCTCACCCACTGTACCTCCCCGGCGATCACTGCCACCGGTGGCCCTCGCAGCGAGCTAACGCGGGAATGGATTCGCCACGTCGCCCTCTTCCTCACCGGCCTCACCACGCGGACGGGGAAGGACTGGATCGCCGCCGCCATCCACTCCATCGCCGGCCAACCACCATCTGCACCGACTCCGCCTCGCCTCCGATTTCCCTCACAGTGAGCACGTCTCCCTCGCCCTTCTCCCTCTCTCTGCATCCGCGCATGCACAGCACCCCACAGCACCGCACCCCCATGTCCACGTCGAGGCGCAGCATCTGGTCGCTGTCCACCGGCGGCTGCCCTCGCGCTCGACCTGAATACGTGCAGTTCTGTTCTGTTCGCAGTTCAGTTAAAACGCGCCCAACTGAAAGTATTACCCCCCCCCCACCTGTTACTCTCTATCGACAACCGATCAGGTACCCTGCTGGTTACTGCACCGTTGCACGCAGCAGCAGGTGCTGGGTCGAATCCCCATCTCCCCACCTTTTTCTGTTATTTCTTTCCAATTGTTCGGTGCAGGTTCTGAATCGATAACTCCCCTACGCCCCCCTTATCTGACAACTGAGTAGCAGCAGCCCATCTGGTTCTTCTCTTGGGAGCAGGAAGCAGAGGGCAGGGGATCGAATCCCACCCCCTGCATATTAACCCATCTTTTTTATTTTCGATTCTCCAGATCCATAAAGTTCCTGGTAATCACCATTAGGCCCTTGCAAGTTATTCTAGCCCCTGTATCTTAAATTCTAGCCCCTGTAATAATTATTTCTAAGTCCCTAATGGATTAAAAATGACAGAATTACACTAGATTTTGTAAAATGCATAAGAAATTCATCCCAACTCCAATTTTAACTTTTTAAATATGTTTTCTGTCCCAAATTAAATGTTCTATCCAAATATAAAATTTGTTTACTGTTTTGAATATTTTAAATTGGTGCAATATTTGAAAACTTGTCAAATTCACTTAAAATTGCAAAATTCATAACTTGGGCATAAAAATTCCAAATTAAACAAACTAAATATGTTTTCCAATCAACTTTTCATGTACTTTCCAAATATAAATTTTGTTTGCTGTTTTGAATAATTTAAATTGCTGAAAACAACTATTTCTTATTTATTGCATTTAAAATTGCCAAAATAATAACTTGCTCATGTTAAATCCAATTTCCACAAATGAAATATGTTTTCCATGCAAAATTAAACCACCTTTTAAAATATAAAATTTGTTTCATGTTTTGAATAATTAAAATTGGTTAAATGATTTAAACCTTGTTTAAATCATTTAATATTGTTAAATTCATAACTTGATCAAATCAAATTCTTTTGGGACATATAAAATATGTTTTCAAACCATCAAAGCATAACCTTTTCAAATATGAACTTCACTTAATGTTTTGCACAAATAAAAACTCAAATAAGTTCATGTTTGAATTAAATTCATTTAATTCTTGTTTAACCTTGTTTAATTCATAAATAATTTATTTGAAATCCTTTTTCAACAAGTGAAACATGTAATCCACCTAAAATTTGGTGTTCTTTTCAAATATAAACTTTGTTATCTATTTTGAACAATTAAAAGTGGTGAAAACAACAAATGCTTGTGTGACACCTTTAAGGAACCAAAAATTTCCTAACTTAATGAATGAATTTCTAAACTTGGTAAACCTTATTTCCACTTGTTTCTATTATTGTTATTTTGTTGTTTTCCTCATCCATGCATCATGCTAATTCATTTACACATGATGATTAGTTGTAGAACAATTAATTCAACCATAATTCATGGGCTTTCCATATGCAATCCAATTGCATATGGGTCCAATTAAATTGTGTTATCTTGTCAAGTAGTTATTCTGATGCATCTATTAACATGACATGCATCATCCCATGTTTGTGCACCTATGCCATATATTGATTGTTTATCGTTCTGCATTGTTTGTTTGCTTCTTCGCGGATACACGACGACGTTGAGACCGACGATACTTACGACACCCCTTCTAAGGAGTTAGCTCGGTACCAGGCTACTGGGTTTTGCAGGCAAGTTATCACTCACATGAACCACTGTGTTCCTTTCAACATTGATTACCGATACTTTCCGTTGTTCTTTTCTGCTAGCCTTAGTAGTAGTTGTTTCTGTTACGAACCCATCACATGAATCCCTTAACCTTGATATTGCCTCACTCCACTCCTATCACCCCTTGGTTGAGCCAGTGTCTTACTAGCATGCTTAGGTTGCTTTGCTCGAGTCTGTTACCCGTTACTTTCTGTTACTAGTTCTATTATGTTCTGGGGGCTCGATGTTTAATCAATCAATCATGCTAATGTTATTATCAATAATAAATTTGATGATAAGGCACCGGCAGGAGTCCCAGGGTGGTTTTGAGGCCTGCTAGTGTCGACCCCCTAATTAGGAAAAGGGTCTTGTCTACTGATCCATGATGAGCGCACTACCCGCATGTGGGAAGCGAGTATGGGCGCCCCCCTCAACTTGACCCGATTCGCATCTCGTCCATATCGCCGTACTAGTTCGGGCTTTCCATTTGCTGCATGCATGATCTTGCGAGCCCTTGGCGCCCGGGTGGAACTTTCGTAGTCGGCATTTAGGGCGGCGTGGTCTTCCAGTGCTATGAGGGTCCTCCTTTTCTTCGGGGGGCTCGATTAGCCGCGCACGCACAGCACGCGGTGCTTTGGGCTTGATGCGAAGAAGGGTTGGTTGTGTTGAGTACCTCGCTTGGTGGGGTGATTTCCCATCTGGCGGGTTATTCATGCGTGTACGGCTAAATTGGTGCAACCCTGCAGGGATAATCTTCTCGAGAAGCCGTGTTTTCCGCGGTTATGGATTACTTGGTGAAAGTACTGGCTAACAAGTACTCAGGACAACTTAAACCTAACGATTAACAACCTTACACCCAATGATTAACAACTTGACTAGTACTAGGCTTATTGACACAATAATCTGAACCATCATTAACTCAACTGTGTGAGTTATCCTCGGATTGCTTCTTTGGATAAAGGGGCGAGATCCAGGATGGGTTTGTTTGAAGTTATCTTTCAGTTGGTTACAATCCTCGATCTTATCTCCTTTCTGTTAGCCGGAAGTGGTAGAATCTCTGTATTTGGTTAGGGCAGCCAGTTGCAGCATCTTTTATATCCCCTCTCTTCCGTTGAACCCAAAGCATCTGTGCTTGGTGTTGACGGGTTACACCTTGGTGAACTGTGAGTCTTGCTTGCCAGTACGTTTATGTACTGACCCCTTTGGGGCTGTGGTTTCCGCAGACCTACGTTTCCGAGGATCTATATGGTGGCTACTACGTGGAGTATGACGAGGCTGTTGACGAGTAGATAGCGGACCCGGGCAGGATCCGAGACTTCGTGGATGGGCTCCGTCTGTTCGTTTCCGGCCTCTTAGGCCTATTTGGTTCTTGTCTGTACTCAGACATGTTGAATGCTTCCGCTGTGATGTAATGATGAATTGTTGGGGCATGTGCCCTCTGAATGATTGTATTTGCTATCTCTGCTCTAATGAGAGCCATTTGCAACTTATTTCAATCTTTTGTGTCGTAGAGATCTGTTGTGATATCACTTGTTAAACGTCGTTGACGTACCATGTGTGTATGGTTTGAAGTACGTCAATGGAAGTATCCTGATTTCTATGGGATAGTTTACGTCGACGCTGAACAGATAGGGGTTGGTTGTCACACATACGTGTGTTGGCCTACTCGTAAGAGGACGCGGGAGCCGGTAAGCCCCGTAATCCAATCTACTACTGTTCAACGGAACGGCGAGTATCCTTTAGAAGTCCGGGTGCGACAAATGGTATCAGAGCCTATCTGCCTGTAGGATCCCTTTTTACTGGTCGCAGTTGAGTCTAGAAACTATTTTGTAGCTATATAGGAAAAACGAAACGTGAGAGTAGGAATTCTGTTCTTTTTCTTCTTTCCCCACCCACCCTCCCTTTTCTGGTAAGGAAGTGCAACGTTGTTTTTCCCTTCTCATCTAAACTTTCAAGTTAGGATTTCACGTATTCTGGTTTCTCTGGGATAGTTATATCTACTAGACCATAGGAATGGAGGTGGTTGTGACATGATTTATCATGTTGCCTACTCACGATTGAGAACGGAGGCGTGTAAGCCCCAGAAGCAAATCCTCTATTCCTTAAGCAATAGATATTGATCCTCTAGAAGCCCGGATGGGTTTTTCCGTAGTACCTCAGGAGTTTTGTCCTCGTTTTCCCAATGTTGCTTCGTTATCCTGTTCTCTCAACATCCTTTTCGTCAGTTGAAATCTTGTTGTTGTTTTCCACTTCAATTTTTCTACCGGCGTCTAATCAAAACTTCCCAAATATCAAGTCTATCTGGCCAGAAAGGTTGTTGTTGTTTCGAAAACTACCAGGCTATGAGAACTGGCATTCCTATCACCTGAGGTTGTTTTTCGAGGAAGCATTCCCGAATCACCACATTCCAGATAGTCTATTCTCCAAATGAATCAATTTCTAGTCAGCTATACACCTTCCATACAAAACCTCTCCCTTTACTTGATAATGTTCCGGAGGTTTCCAAATTCCCTGACGTCTTTCCGGAAGAGTTGCCAGGAATACCTATCGTTTTGAAATTCCAGAAACTATCAAAGGTGCACGATGTGTTTCACGTGTCACAGCTCAAGACGATCTTCCCAAGAAGTTTCCGGACCTTTTCTTTTCTCAGTAGGAATCTCGGGGCGCGATTCCTTCAAGGGGGGGCGTTTTGTAACATCCCAAGTCTGAAAAATAGCCATTAGAATGTTTTGCTCTCTGTTATTTTATGTTTTGCATCATGGCATCATGTTGATTGCAATTGTTTTGTTTGTTTTCCATTTGTTTTCCTCTGTTTTCATTTGTTTTCCAACTGTTTTCCTTTTGATTTTCCTTTGTTTTCTATTTGAATCTCAAACCAAAATTCAAACCTTTTGTTTCATCCTTGTGATGTTACAATTTCCAAATGAATGTTTCAAATCAAATCAATCAATTTTTTCCATTAAAGTGAGATTTCAAAACTGTTGTTTTGTTTCTATAAAATGCATCCAATAATCAAACCCTTTTCAAATTCAATTATGATTAATTTCCAAAACAACAACCCTTTTGAAAGTTATGAAAATTGCAAAACCATTCAATCAATTGTTTCCATTAAATCCCTAAGGTTCAACTATTTAAAATTGGGGTTTTAATAAGTTCACTTAATCCAAATTTATTCAAATTCAATTGCCTTTTTCCATATAGCAACCATTTGAAAGTAATGAAACAAAACAAATCCAACCAGTTTGTTTCAAAATAACTTGAGGTTCCAAAAACTAATTAAATGTTATTTTTACTAAATCACTTAATCAACAATTCATTCAAATTCCTTTCCAAATTCAAATAAAAACCCAAACATCAAACCATTTTTTTTAATTGAGAAACTTACAAAACCAACATCCATTTGGTAGCAAATAAACATGAATTTTTAAAACAATGCTTTTGAATTGCTTCAATTCAATTAATCCCTTAATTCAAATATAAAAGTGAATTCATTTTCTTTTCCCAAACATTAACATGAATCAAATATTTTGAAAACAAAAGCTGATACAAAGTTGTTGATGACCTAATTAATTCACATAAGTTTCACTTAACTTTTCTACCCCACAATCCATCTCCCTTTCTTCCTTTTTTCTAATCAGCAAAAAAAAAATACTAACAAATCAATTAATAAAAAAAAACTAACAGACCAAAGGGAGAGGGAGGCCTAGCCCACCTCTCTCCCTATTTCGGCCTGCGCACCCCCTCCCCTGTCGCTTTCTTCCTCCTTGGTACGGAGAGACAGGGAGAGGGGGGGATCCCCCACATGGCAGGGAGCTCACCTGCTCCCCCCCCTATAACTAGCCCTAGGGTTCCCCTCGAGGCCTACCCTAGCTCCTCCTCCCTCATCCTCGAGCGCCGCCATCTTCCCTCGCATCACCGGCCACCCTCTCTGTATCCCGTCACCCGAGCTCACCCACTGTACCTCCCCGGCGATCACCGCCACCGGTGGCCCTCGCAGCGAGCTAACGCCGGGAATGGATTCGCCACGTCGCCCTCTTCCTCACCGGCCTCACCACGCGGACGGGGAAGGACTGGATCGCCGCTGCCGTCCGCTCCATCGCCGGCCAACCACCATCTGCACCGACTCCGCCTCGCCTCCGATTTCCCTCACAGTGAGCACGTCTCCCTCGCCCTTCTCCCTCTCTCTGCATCCGCGCATGCACAGCACCCCACAGCACCGCACCCCCACGTCCACGTCGAGGCGCAGCATCTGGTCGATGTCCACCGGCGGCTGCCCTCGCGCTCGACCTGAATACGTGCAGTTCTGTTCTGTTCGCAGTTCAGTTAAAACGCGCCCAACTGAAAGTATTACCCCCCCACCTGTTACTCTCTATCGACAACCGATCAGGTACCCTGCTGGTTACTGCACCGTTGCACGCAGCAGCAGGTGCTGGGGTCGAATCCCCATCTCCCCACCTTTTTCTGTTATTTCTTTCCAATTGTTCGGTGCAGGTTCTGAATCGATAACTCCCCTACGCCCCCCTTATCTGACAACTGAGTAGCAGCAGCCCATCTGGTTCTTCTCTTGGGAGCAGGAAGCAAAGTGCAGGGGATCGAATCCCACCCCCTGCATGCATATTAACCCATCTTTTTTATTTTCGATTCTCCAGATCCATAAAGTTCCTGGTAATCACCATTAGGCCCTTGCAAGTTATTCTAGCCCCTGTATCTTAAATTCTAGCCCTTGTAATAATTATTTCTAAGTCCCTAATGGATTAAAAATGGCAGAATTACACTAGATTTTGTAAAATACATAAGAAATTCATCCCAACTCCAATTTTAACTTTTTAAATATGTTTTCTGTCCCAAATTAAATGTTCTATCCAAATATAAAATTTATTTACTGTTTTGAATATTTTAAATTGGTGCAATATTTGAAAACTTGTCAAATTCACTTAAAATTGCAAAATTCATAACTTGGGCATAAAAATTACAAATTCCACAAACTAAATATGTTTTCCAATCAACTTTTCATGTACTTTCCAAATATAAATTTTGTTTGCTGTTTTGAATAATTTAAATTGCTGAAAACAACTATTTCTTATTTATTGCATTTAAAATTGCCAAAATAATAACTTGCTCATGTTAAATCCAATTTCCACAAATGAAAATGTTTTCCATGCAAAATTAAACCACCTTTTCAAATATAAAATTTGTTTCATGTTTTGAATAATTAAAATTGGTTAAATGATTTAAACCTTGTTTAAATCATTTAATATTGTTAAATTCATAACTTGATCAAATCAAATTCTTTTGGGACATATAAAATATGTTTTCAAACCATCAAAGCATAACCTTTTCAAATATGAACTTCACTTAATGTTTTGCACAAATAAAAACTCAAATAAGTTCATGTTTGAATTAAATTCATTTAATTCTTGTTTAACCTTGTTTAATTCATAAATAATTTATTTGAAATCCTTTTTCAACAAGTGAAACATGTAATCCACCTAAAATTTGGTGTTCTTTTCAAATATAAACTTTGTTATCTATTTTGAACAATTAAAAGTGGTGAAAACAACAAATGCTTGTGTGAGACCTTTAAGGAACCAAAAATTTCCTAACTTAATGAATGAATTTCTAAACTTGGTAAACCTTATTTCCACTTGTTTCTATTGTTGTTATTTTGTTGTTTTCCTCATCCATGCATCATGCTAATTCATTTACACATGATGATTAGTTGTAGAACAATTAATTCAACCATAATTCATGGGCTTTCCATATGCAATCCAATTGCATATGGGTCCAATTAAATTGTGTTATCTTGTCAAGTAGTTATTCTGATGCATCTATTAACATGACATGCATCATCCCATGTTTGTGCACCTATGCCATGATATTGATTGTTTATCGTTCTGCATTGTTTGTTTGCTTCTTCGCGGATACACGACGACGTTGAGACCGACGATACTTACGACACCCCTTCTAAGGAGTTAGCTCAGTACCAGGCTACTGGGTTTTGCAGGCAAGTTATCACTCACATGAACCACTGTGTTCCTTTCAACATTGATTACCGATACTTTCCGTTGTTCTTTTCTGCTAGCCTTAGTAGTAGTTGTTTCTGTTACGAACCCATCACATGAATCCCTTAACCTTGATATTGCCTCACCTCCACTCCTATCACCCCTTGGTTGAGCCAGTGTCTTACTAGCATGCTTAGGTTGCTTTGCTCGAGTCTGTTACCCGTTACTTTCTGTTACTAGTTCTATTATGTTCTGGGGGCTCGATGTTTAATCAATCAATCATGCTAATGTTATTATCAATAATAAATTTGATGATAAGGCACCGGCAGGAGGCCCAGGGTGGTTTTGAGGCCTGCTAGTGTCGACCCCCTAATTAGGAAAAGGGTCTTGTCTACTGATCCATGATGAGCGCACTACCCGCATGTGGGAAGCGAGTATGGGCGCCCCCCTCAACTTGACCCGATTTGCATCTCGTCCAAATCGCCGTACTAGTTCAGGCTTTCCATTTGCTGCATGCATGATCTTGCGAGCCCTTGGCGCCCGGGTGGAACTTTCGTAGTCGGCATTTAGGGCGGCGTGGTCTTCCAGTGCTATGAGGGTCCTCCTTTTCTTCGGGGGGCTCGATTAGCCGCGCACGCACAGCACGCGGTGCTTTGGGCTTGATGCGAAGAAGGGTTGGTTGTGTTGAGTACCTCGCTTGGTGGGGTGATTTCCCATCTGGCGGGTTATTCATGCGTGTACGGCTAAATTGGTGCAACCCTGCAGGGATAATCTTCTCGAGAAGCCGTGTTTTCCGCGGTTATGGATTACTTGGTGAAAGTACTGGCTAACAAGTACTCAGGACAACTTAAACCTAACGATTAACAACCTTACACCCAATGATTAACAACTTGACTAGTACTAGGCTTATTGACACAATAATCTGAACCATCATTAACTCAACTGTGTGAGTTATCCTCGGATTGCTTCTTTGGATAAAGGGGCGAGATCCAGGATGGGTTTGTTTGAAGTTATCTTTCAGTTGGTTACAATCCTCGATCTTATCTCCTTTATGTTAGCCGGAAGTGGTAGAATCTCTGTAGTTGGTTAGGGCAGCCAGTTGCAGCATCTTTTATATCCCCTCTCTTCCGTTGAACCCAAAGCATCTGTGCTTGGTGTTGACGGGTTACACCTTGGTGAACTGTGAGTCTTGCTTGCCAGTACGTTTATGTACTGACCCCTTTGGGGCTGTGGTTTCCGCAGACCTACGTTTCCGAGGATCTACATGGTGGCTACTACGTGGAGTATGACGAGGCTGTTGACGAGTAGATAGCGGACCCGGGCAGGATCCGAGACTTCGTGGATGGGCTCCGTCTGTTCGTTTCCGGCCTCTTAGGCCTATTTGGTTCTTGTCTGTACTCAGACATGTTGAATGCTTCCGCTGTGATGTAATGATGAATTGTTGGGGCATGTGCCCTCTGAATGATTGTATTTGCTATCTCTGCTCTAATGAGAGCCATTTGCAACTTATTTCAATCTTTTGTGTCGTAGAGATCTGTTGTGATATCACTTGTTAAACGCCGTTGACGTACCATGTGTGTATGGTTTGAAGTACGTCAATGGAAGTATCCTGATTTCTATGGGATAGTTTACGTCGACGCTGAACAGATAGGGGTTGGTTGTCACACATACGTGTGTTGGCCTACTCGTAAGAGGACGCGGGAGCCGGTAAGCCCCGTAATCCAATCTACTACTGTTCAACGGAACGGCGAGTATCCTTTAGAAGTCCGGGTGCGACATATACTGAGTGCTCTGAAGCACTGCTGACGAAGCCGAGTGCGCGCAGAGTAGCGTCCAACTTCTGATTCCATGCCCGTGGCGCTTGACGGAGGCCATAGAGCGCTTTGTGGAGGCGCAGCACCTTGTGCTCCTCCCCCTTCTTCGCAAATCTAGGTGGCTGTGATACATACACCTCCTCGGCCAACTCACCGTTGAGGAAAGCCGATTTCACATCGAGATGATGAAGTTTCCACTCAAGCTTGGCGGCAATGGCGATGATCATCCGAACTGAATCGAGTCTGGCCACCGGAGCGAATACTTCGTCAAAGTCCACTCCCTCGCGCTGTACGTAGCCCTTTGCCACGAGGCGTGCCTTGTGCTTGATCACGGATCCATTCGCGTCTCGTTTGAGTTTAAAAACCCACTTGAGACCGATGGCCTTGCTCCCAACTGGAAGTTCAGCAAGTGACCACGACTGATTCTCTTCGATCGACTTCATCTCCTCGCTCATCGCCTGGAGCCAAGGCTCGTGAGATTCGGCCTCCACGAACGTGCTGGGCTCCTCCACGATCAGCAACCGCTCAGCTCGCCCGAGGGGCTCGAGATCTTCGCCGATCATGTCGTGGACCAGGCGGAAACGGTGTGGGCGTGCTGCGTCATCGTCGGCGTCGAGAGTGTCATCGAACACCGGCGGTGGAGAGACGAACGCTGGCGAGGGTGTGGCTGCTGTGTCTTCATGGCAGGAATTTTCTCCAATTTCGCCTGCCGCGCTGCAACGCTCCTTTTCTCTGCCGGGCAGGACTGAGCTTGGGGAGTGCGCTCCCCCTCAGCTGATGAGCGGCCGTCTTCCTCCAGCATGACTGGCTAGCTTGCTTCTCCCCCGTACACCATGTACTCAACGGAGAACTCGTTGTTGGTTCCTTCGTCAGCTGTGGATCCCCATGGCCATGCTTGTCCCTCGTCGAAGACCACATCGCGTGACACAATGACGCGATTTGCCTCTGGATCGTAGCACCGGTAAGCCTTGCCACCAGGCTCGTAGCCTAGGAAGACCACCGGCACGCTCCTGTCTTCGAGCTTCTTGAGGTGAGGGCGAGTGATTTTGGCATGGGCCTTGCAACCAAAAACGCGCAGGAAGTGCACGTCAGGTTTCCTCCCGTACCAAGCTTCAAATGGAGTGCGTCCTTCCACGCTGCGTGTGTACGAGCAATTCAGTACGAACACAGCCGTGGTGACTGCCTCGCCCCAAAACCTCGCAGGTACGCTCATCGCCTTGAGCATGCTCCTTACCATGCCACCGATGGTTTGATTCCTCCTCTCCACGACCCCGTTTTGCTGAGGAGTATAGGGCACCGTGAGCTGGCGAGCCGTTTCGCGCTCTGCACAGAATTCGCTGAGATTCTTGGAGGTGAACTCCCCGCCCCGATCCGTGCGCAAAGTCCGCAGTTTGCACTTGCTCTCCGTTTCAGCTGCTGCAGTGAACCGCCTGATCTCGTCTGCAGCTTCATCCTTGCTTCGCAAGAGGACTACCCACATGAATCTGCTGTGATCATCCACTAGTAGCAGAAAGTACCTCTTGCCACCCGGTGTGGGAGGCGAGATGGGGCCGCAGATGTCGCCGTGGACGAGCTCGAGTCGATCTTCGGCTCTGAACTTCGCTTGTGCAGGGAACGGCAACCTCTTCTGCTTTCATGTGAGACAGGCGTCGCAAAGCTGCTCTGGATGTGTTATCCTTGGAAGCCCTCGCACCATGGACTGGCTGGCGAGGCGTTCGAGTCCCTGGAAGTGCTGGTGCCCGTATCTCGAATGCCAGAGCCACGCCGAGTCCGCGGCATGCGCGAGCAGGCACACGGGCTTGACGATCTGGAGCCGCGCGGGGTAGAGGCGATTTGGCGCACGGGGAACCCTCACGATCACCTTCCTCACGCGATCGCGCACCGTCATGAAGCCGTCCTCGACATGGGTCGGACAGCCAATCTCATCCAGCTGTCCGATACTCACGACATTGCTTCTTAGCCTGGGGATCCAGTACACATTTGCGAGGGCGAGGTGATTGTCGCCACTGGTGGCGAACAAGACGGTGCCGCGCCCATGAATGTCGACGATGGATCCGTCCCCAAACTTGACGGTGCCGGAGATCTTCCTGTCCAGCTCTGCGAACGCGCCTTCGTCGCCCGTCATGTGGTTGGACGCTCCGGTGTCCAGAAACCACACTACATCCGTGTCGTCCGCGCTCCGACGGAGTTCCACGTGCGCGCGTTCTTCATTGAGAAAAACGCGGAGGCCCTCCGGTGTCAGCTCGGTGACCATGTGCTCGGCGCCGTCAGGGGCGCGCACTGCCATATACAGAGCTGGATCGGGGTCCCCTTCTTCCTGGACGAGGTGAGCCTGAGCCTCCTCTTCCCTTTTCTTCTTGCGACATTCCTTGGCCCAATGGCCCTTCCTGCCGCAGTAGCGACATTTATCATCCTTGGATGGGCCACCGCTTGCGCGTGCGCCGTCCTTGGTGCCGCCTCCGGTGCGATTCTTGGTCTGCTTCTGATCGGCGCTCCTTGAGCCCGATCCGCCAGATCCATCGCCGCTATGGCGCTTCTGCCGAGCGCGCCATTCTTCCTCCGTGAGCAGGATTTGACCGACACCATCACTGGCGTCGTCGAGGTCGTATCCTTCCTCTGCGGTGGGCAGTCGCCCGCAGAGATCTTCAATGGTGAGGGTCCGGAGATCCACCGTCTGCTCGATCGCCATCACCATCATGCGGTGTCGCTTGGGCACGACATGCATGAACTTGAGTACCGCCTTGTACTCATCCACCGGATCCCCCAGGAGCTCGAGATCTGTCAAGATTGATGTCAACCGGATCGAGAACGCCTCAATGGACTCACCAGTTTTGAACCGGAGTTCTTCAAACTCACGGCGGCGCGTCTGCGCCTTCGCCTCGCGCACCCTCTCAGATCCGAGGCGCATTGTCTTCAAGGTATCCCACGCCGTCTTGGCGCAATCCTTGGCTGCCAGCGTGCGCACCAGTTCAGGCGGAACGGCACGCAGCAGGGTGGCTAGGGCCGCACGATCGTCGATGTCATCGTCCGCGCCGTGCTCGATGGCGTCCCACAGGCATGCCGCCTGGAGCTGAACGCGCATCACCATGGCCCATTCCGCGTAATTGGAGCGGGTGAGGGTCGGGTATTGGGCAGAGGCGCCGCTCTCCCTCACGACTCGCTCACGAACGACGATCTCTCCACCGCCACGACGGGAGGGGCTTCGACCTCGGCGCGGTGTGGGTGACCGCGATGCAACGCGCGATGGCGACCCAGAGTTCCCGCTGGTCTTGCCCTTCCCCGCCTTATCCTTGTCGGACGCCGGCGGTTTCGACATGGCTCTGATGCCAATTGTCAGCACGAAGCACTCGTTGCTCTCTGTGTATCTCTCCGATCAACAATGGTGGACTGAACGAACGAGAGAGAGAGAGGTTTTTGGTGCAGCGTACTGAGTACTGCTTTTCTGTTTTCCTTATATTGCGAAAGAAACAAACGTGCCGTACCGATCGTGCGTCCTTAGCGGATCATGCCATCCCATGACCGAACGCATCGTCGAGGCGATCCTAAAAACTTGGAGTGCCGCACATACCGCGTCCACTCTTAACTGAAACTAGCTAACAGTCTGAAGAAACTGAACCTGAAACCTGACAGACTACAACGGCTACCTGCCTAAAGGCTAGAATTATTCAACAAATTCGGGAGCGAATCAAGAACCAGAAATTCAGACGAGAGATCCCGGAAGAATGAGTTACCTAGGTCCTTGAGAGCCGCACGATGCGAGGCCTTGAGCATGATCGGATCCGCCGTCGAGCCCTTTCCCCTGTAGCTATAGAGAGTGCCCGAGATCGGTGGTATCAGTGGAGCAGAGAGCTTCCCTTTGCGGACCTTGAGGTCTTCAACAACAGTTTTAGCCAGGTTGGCTTGGGAAGTTCGCAAAACATAAAGAGGATTCTCGACCTTGCCATCTTGTTTCCTCTTTAGCTTTGCCACTTTGTCCGCCAGGGTCTCTTGCTCAAATTCCTAGTCGATGGGACTCTACCAACCAATGTCGACCCTATCTTCAGGCCCTAGCTTGGCCTTCTTGAAGAGCGAGGGAGATATCAAAGGGGTGCCTTCCGAAGAGACCTCGTGGATGTTGGTAGACGGAGACTTCGCAAAGGGTGGAGATTCCAGGCTGGGCGCCAAAGATCCACTCAGGTTTGAGCCATACTAATTGAACGGAATAGGATTGAGCATAGACTTGCATCATGTAGAAACAAGCATGTCGACTGTGTTTGGGAGCGGCACACTGCTACTTCCCACCGAGGTCTTGCCTATGGCAGATTCGACATTAGTAGGGAGGGGCCCGCAGGGCCCTTACTAGAAACAACAGATTTCTCAGCAACAACTTTCTACCCAGGGGTCTTGGCCTTGGATGAGTCCTTTTTCATTGAGGGTCTTTGCCTTGGGAGCCTCTGGTTTGCTAGATGCTTCATTCACATTCGTCTGCACATGTTTATCTTTGTCCGTTCTTGGAGTACGCTTCTAGTGGCGGTCCGAGCGGCTTTGATCCTTGTTCTTGTCTTCATGATCATCCTCATCATCCTTCCGACCCGGAAGGGAGGGGGAATGTTGTTGGACGGGCCTGGACGCTGCACAAGTTCCACTTCCTGGCCGATGGGCAAATCATCTAAGCCTTTAAAGAGAAGCATGCTAGGCGGCATTTTCTCCGGTGCTATGGAGTGAAACAACATGCGGATAGGGTCCCGGCACCACCAACAATTCCTCATCAACCATCCTCAGGCGTCCAAGCATCTTGGTTGCTTCCATGAGTAATTTCGTCTTGCGAAGGTCACTGGTCTCTAATGAACCCAAACTTTTGGCTCTAGTTGATAGGCCCTAGGATCCCGCTTGTCTGGTGTTAGAGGAAGAGAATAGGAATCTAGTTGTAACATTTACAAAGGAAGAACTCGATGCTTGTCTTAGGGAAACCAAAACCAACACTGCTCCCGGGCTAGATGGTGTCCTTGTGGCATTTTTTAAACATCTTTGGCCACTTCTGCAAGAAGTGGTCTTGAAAATTCTTAATGGCTTTTTGTTGGGAACGATTGACATCTCTAGGCCTGTTAAGCGAAGTACCTAGGGCTGTATGAATTAAGAAGTTGTGCCCCATTATGCTCATCCACGTTATTTTCAAGTTAGTTGCAAAAGTTGTGGCATCTCGGTTATCTCCAATAGCGCATTGGGTGTAGCGGGGCTCAGACTGCATTTATTAAAGGTAGATGCATTATGGATGGGTTGATGGCACTACATGAGATCGTGCACGAGCTTAAGTTCAAAAACCCGCCGGCGATTCTTCTCAAACTTGATTTTGAGGAGGCCTACGAAAGGGTTAGCTGGCCATTTTTATAGGAAGTGCTCTCGAAAAAGGGGTTCGATGTAACGTTTGCGCTCAAGATCATGCAACTGGTTAAGGGAGAGTGTCGAGACATCGTAGTAGAGTTCATAGACGGGGGTGCCATGAGTCTACGGGTAGAGACGTGGGGGACGTGGTAGTATGACAACCAGGAACACCAAATTTACCCAGGTTCGGTACGTCGCAACTAGGCGGCGTTCCTACTTCTGCAATCTCACTAAATCAGGGCTGAAGCCTGAAGTATACAAAGTACAATGTGAGTAGGGTTTCGCTAACTCGGAGAGGATCAACTTCTCGGCGAGTTGGCTTCTAGCTAATTGTCTGTCTGTTGTCTTTCTTCACTCCCGTCCAGTTTTATATAATAGCCGGGTTAGGGCTTACAGAAAGGAAACCTAGAAGACTATGGAGAGTATCTAACTTGGAAAGAAAGAATCCGCCTTCTACTCCACGCCGCACCACTTTGGGCCATGGTCCGGGTTCTTCTAGAATTCGGCTTCTGTGCGTCAGCTTACTGGGCCGCCTAATGGACTGTGACCCATTACCAATCAGGCCACCCTGCTAATCCAGCTCTTTAGGACAATACCGGATATACCCCTAATCGGTATATATCCGACAGTAGCCCCCCAAGAAGGATTGAGATTTCATTCTGCCACCTTTCGTCAATTCGAATTCTGCTCCCAGAAATATTGGCGCTTTGTCTCGATTCTTTTTTTTCCAAAACTTCATAACGCATAACTCGGATTTATCAAAATCCGGCTTTTTTCTTCCACGAGCCTTCGCGGAGAAGGAGTTTCTCGATGTGTAACTCAAAACTCGGATTTACCAAAATCCGGCTTTTCTTCCACGAGCCTTCGTGGAGAAGGAACTGCGTGACGTTAGCGAAGAAAACGTGCTGACATCACAGAGGTTTGGGTTCAGTCAAAATCCTGAAACGTATCTCTAACAGATTCTTGCGGGAAACGAGGAGATAACACTTATCACTCCGCCACCTTATTTCCCGGGTTTTCTGGTGCGTGACACGCGTCAAAGATCTAACAGTCAAAAGAGTCGTTGCGCGCATCTCAACATTTTTTCGGCTATAAATAGCCGCCCTTGGGTCCTCCATTTTCCCTTCCACTCTCAGTCCATCTTCCAGCACCATAGCGACATCGCTTCCGAGCCAAAGTTCGCGAGTGTGAGCAGAGCCCGTGCGTCCTGCACCGTCCCCGGAGAACATCATCGGAGGTTCCGGATCTTCCCCGCGCCGCCCAAGAATGGTCACCAGAGATTCACCGCGCGCCATGGAGGAAAGCTCTGTCGCCCTCGACATCGACGACATAATCAACGACATCGACCCTCAACTGGATTCTCCCAGCCGCGCTGCAGCGAGCGCGCCGGAGGAAATCACCGGAAGCTTGGCTCGCGAGGATCCTCTCTCGCGGCCGAAAATGTGGCATCGTCCTCCACCGCGCCATCTCCGCCCTTCACCACTGAACAAACGGAAGAAAAAGCTTACTCTCGGCGATGAGGAGCTTGCCGTCGCGTGTGCCGCCGGAGCGGAGGAAGACGGGGAAATCTCCAGGAATTGGAGCCACTGCAACGTGGCTCCAATTTGTTCTCAAGGGGAAATGGCGATACGAGGAGGACGACACCGAGCCACTGCCAAAACCCGGAGATAGGGTTCTCCTTGCCTCCTATATAAATAGAGGTATGGGTTTCCCACCTTCTTCCTTTTTCCTCCACGTCCTTGACCATTACAACATCCAACCGCATAACCTTCCACCAAATTCTATTCTCTATCTCGCCGGGTTCCAAGCCCTTTTCGAAGGCTACTTAGGAATAGAACCTAGGCTAGATTTCTGGCAATACTACTTTGGGGTTAAGCGAAACCCTTCCGAGGTGCACTCCCAACTTGCGGGACCATTTCCTTCACCCTCCGTAGGTTTAGGGAGGATTGGTTCCCCAAGATCAAAACCTCGGAATCCGTTCAATTTTGGACGGGTTCCTTCTTTTATCACGAAGATGTCCCGTTTCCTGGAAAGAAGACGGGCATTCCACCTATCGAGAATTCCGCCGCCACCCCCTAAGATAATTGGGTTGTGGACACGGTCCACACTCTGCCAGCAGATCTGATGAGGATTGAGAGGCGCATAGCCAAGCTTGTATCCGTCTCTCCTCCTCTCACCGGCATAGACATAGTTTTGTGCTGGCTCGGACGGCGCATTCAGCCATTAGCCTATCGCGGAACCCGGCTAATGTGCACATACTTGGGTCCGGGCGACAAAATGAGGACGACAGACAAGGGTTTCTTGAAGAAGGACTTCAAGAAACGGCTGAATCAATGGATCTCTACTCGAGATCAATATGAAGAGAGCCGAGAAATGTATCATGCTGGGAATCCAGCTCCAAAGGTAAAAAAATCTCCTTTAGGTAAATTTCTCACTTTCCCTTTTCTCGGATGTTTTAATCATACCCGGATCTTTGTCGTTTTTTGACAGCTTACAACTCTTTCTGATTTGGAGCTCGTGACCGATGCTAAATTAGACGCTCTGCGTGCCAAATTTGCTGGTGGGTGAAAACGTAAGAAGCCTGCCACCACTCAGGAAGTGGTTGAACTTGACGGAATTCCCGTCGCTACTTCGAGGTAAATCTTCCGGTTTTCTTTTTTCTCTGCTTTTTGTCACAGGAGTTCTTTTCTTTTCTCGGAATTCTAACTTCTCGGATTTTATTTCTTTCTAGCCTGGCTCCAACAACATTGAAGCCAAAAGGCCGGAAGAAAATCAAGTCTGTGGCCCGGAGAGGGACACAACCTTCTCCTGCTGCTGCTCTCGACACTCCGGTCGTAGCTGCGGAGGAAAACACTGCTGCCAGGGAGGAGGAAACCCAGCAGACCAGCCAGCCCATTGCATCGGAAACAGACACGAGGGAAAGGGCGGTCACTGAGGTGGGAGGTCCTTCTCGAGTTCCAAAGGAGGAGCCTATCCCGTCGTTCGACAATGAGTTCTAGGTAAAGGAGGATCCATTTGACGAACACGGGTTTATCAAACCGTGGGCGACAAAACACTTCGCTCCTGCTCCCTTAATCCGTCCATGGCTGCAAAGCGGGCTTATTGTAAGGAATAACTTTGTATTTTCACCTCGGCAGGTCATCCAGGACGGACTTTGCCATGTTGGGATTCTTTTTGCGGACTATGCAAAAGAGTTCAACAAAAATTTGGCGGGTCTTCAACGAATGAGCGAGGTAATATCTCTAGCCCCCAAGCATTTTGTCAAAAGCATATTTTTTTTGACTTAATGCTTTTTTCATTACCTTTGCTTGATTTTTGACTTAAGAGTTTTGTTTCTTTTCCATGTTTCAGCAAACCGCTGAAACCATTAACATGGAGATTTTCAACAAGCTTACCATCAAGATTAAGGAGGTGAAAACCCTTCTTAGTATTCTTGAGGATAAGGAGTCGGAGCTGGCATCCGTTCAGCAACAGCTGACTGAATCAGCAGGTAAATTTTCTCACTGCTTTCATTCGTTTTTTTTCTAAGTAATTTTCCGAGTTTTTAACTCTTCCTTTTACTTGATTTTCAGCTTCTTTGGCGAAAGCCAAACAAATCGCTGAAGATGCCGGCAACGCCGAGAACCTCCGCCGAGAAAACCTGGAACTTCACAAGCTCACCGTGAAGCTCCAGAAGGATCTGGAGGCCAGCCAACTAGCTGTTGGCATTGCCGAGTCTAAGGCCTCCAACCAGGCAGAGAAAGACAGAGCCACAATCAGGGACTTGGAAAATGCCCTGAACTAGCACCTGGAGGAAGGTACGGAGATGGACCGGATTCTCGGTAAGTATTTTGACTTTTACCGGATTCTCCCTTTTTTCCCTTCTTCAATTTTTCCTAACATTTTTTTTGTTGAATGAAACAAAAGGTAGCCCCCAGGTTACCCGGATTGAAAGAATCCGGGCTTTCAGGAAAGTCTTCACCGCGCTCAAAGCTGCCGGGATGTTACTTATTGATAAGTACATTCCCGACAAATCAGGGGAGTTCTCGGAAGTCAGCAAGCTTCCAGAGATGATTGTAGAGGTGGCAAATCCCAAGGAGTCTTGGTTCCGCTCCGCTGCTCGCGGTGGTGCGCGCATGGCCCTTGGACTCATGCGTATGCATTATACCACTGCCAAGTCTTGGCGCGTGGCATCCGGTATTGCTCAGGGATACACAGACGCTCAGCGGGCCAACATCTTTGATGTTGTCAAAGGCCACGCCACCAATATCGCCAACATGGTGAACATCTTCACCTTCTACCCCGAGGAGGAGATTCCGACAACTCTGGAGGAATCCAGTAGCGAGGACGAAGACTCAGATGCCGAAGAAGCTGCTTGAATCCTGGGTAGTAGATAGGAAAATAGAAGCATTACTGTTCTTACAATGTAACACTTATTGTAATGATATCTATTCTTTTGTATAACAAGTACTCCGCTTTTGCAGTTAAATTATTAAGTCTTTGCAGGTTTTCCGGGTTTTAATTCCTTTATCTTCTAAGATCTCTGGTTAACTGTCCTTAGTGTTTGAAATGGCTCGATAGTATATAATCTTCACGCCAAGTGACCAATATCGCCAACATGGTGAACATCTTCTACCGATCAGTCAAAACTCGTAAACATGGATCGTACTAAAGGCATTTTTACTTACTAATTTCAATGACCCAACATATAAACAATCAGATAATATTTTAGAGAAAGTAAGGAATTTTGAAATTGTATGAAACTCAGGCACGTAGTTACAATCTGGGTTTCCTTAAGCCTCCTTAGTCCGAAAAGCATTCAGTTTTATAACTCCCAGCACGCAGGCATAATTCGGGTTAACATTGAGTATTTTGAAAGATCATTGGGAAATAGATAAGATGGGCTTATGCTTTATATGAAAACAGATAAAACAGTAATGCATGAATTCCGACAACTTTATTTCATGATCTCAAAGATGTTTACATAGAAATTGAACTAAGTGTAGAAGGGACGTAACTGCTGGATGCTCCAGGGCCTTTTTGTCTCTCCTAGTTCGACATCTATCTTCCTCTTTCTTTTGCGATTTGGACGCTTGGGATCATCTTCCGTGTCTCGAATATCTACAAGATAATAAGATCCATTTTTCATAGCCTTGCTAATGACAAATGGTCCCTCCCAGACTGGGGCTAACTTGTGCTTCCCTTCTTGCACCCATCTTAGCACTAGGTCACCTTCTTTGAAAGATTGATGCCTGATTTTCCGGCTATGTCAGCGCCATAATCCTTGCTGATAAATGGCGGATCTTTGAAGCACAAGTCTCGTTCTTCTTCTAAAAGATCGACGGCATCCTGTCGTGCACATTCGGCATCCGAGTCATCGTAAGCCTGCACTCTTGGGCTATCATGGAGCATATCCGTTGGAAGCATTGCTTCTGCGCCATAGACCAAGAAAAACGGGGTTTGCCCTGTTGATCTATTTGGCGTCGTTCGAATACTCCAAAGCACGGAAGGTAGTTCTTCTACCCATGCTCCGACTGCTCTATGAAGAGGAGCTTCGAGTCTTGGGCGTATTCCTTGCAGGATTGAGCTATTCATTCTTTCAACCTGCCCATTGGATTGTGGATGGGCCACAGATGCAAGATCTAGGCGTATTCCCATTTGTCGGCAATATTTTGCCAACTCTCCAATAGAGAAATTTGTCCCGTTGTCGGTGATTATACTGTGTGGAACGCCGTATCTCATGACTACGTCAATGATGAAGTTTCTGGCAGTCACATCGTCAAGTTTCTTGATGGGTTTGGCCTCCACCCACTTGGTGTACTTATCCACTGCAACGAGTAGATGTGTAAGTCCGCATCTTGCAGTTTTGAATGGTCCCATCATATCTAGCCCCCAGACCGCGAATTGCCACGTTATAGGGATAGTTTTGAGTGCTTGAGCTGGCATATTCGTCTGCTTGGCATAATACTGACATCCGGCACATGTATTTACTATGTGTTCGGCATCTGTCTTGGCTGTGAGCCATAAAAATCCTGCACGGAATGCTTTTTTGACTATGCTTTTTGATTGAGCATGATGTCCGCAATCTCCTGCCTGGATTTCTTGCAAAATATCTCGTCCTTCCTCTGGCGAAATACATTGCTCAAAATTCTGATAGTGATGCGCTTATACAGACAACCATTGATTATCATGTATCCTTTGCATCAGCGTTGTATCTGCCTTTGCAAGGCCTCGTCTGCTCCATCCGGGAACTTCTGATCAACTAAGAAGTTTAAGTATGGAATTGTCCAATCCGGGTTAACGAGCAGAACTTCGATTGACTCGAAAACGAGAGGATAATCAACATATCCACCTTTGATCGATGGTTCGGGAAAGTGTTGGACAAACACACCAGGTGGTAGGGTTCTCACTCTTTCCGACCCCATGCGGGCTAATGCATCCGCGTTCCAATTTTCCTCCCTTTTGATATCAAGTACTTAAAATCCAAGGAAGCAAATGGCAAACTCGTCCACCGTTCTCCGATATTCGGCCATGATGAGGCTCTTGGCGTCCCATGTTTGGTTTAGCTGATGCTGTACCAAATCCGAGTCACCATAGCGTAGTATGCGTTTGACGCATATTTCTTTTGTGATATGCAAGCCATGAAGCAATGCTTCGTATTCTGCCACGTTGTTACTGGCATTGGAGTGTATCTGCAAGACATACTCCATAATGTCACCTTTTGGGGATTTTAGCACTACACCAGCTCCAGCGCCTTCTTTCATCTTGGATCCATCAAAGTGCATGATCTAGTATTCCGACTCTGGCATTGGTGTGTTCTCCATTGCTTCTGTCCAATCGGCGATAAAATCTGCCAACACCTGGGATTTAATTGCCGTCCGGGGTTGGTACTTAATGTCGAACGCAGCTAGCTCAAGGCCCCATTTGGCTACTCGACCTGTTGCGTCCGCATTGTTAATGATATCCCCTAATGGTGCTTTGCTTAACACTGTTATGGAATGTCCTTGGAAATAATGGCGGAGTTTTCTAGATGCGAAAAACACGCCATATGCCAGCTTTTGATAATGTGGATACCTTTGCTTTGACTCGGAAAAAACTTCGCTAACATAGTATACTGGATGCTGATCTGGTATACTTTGTTCTTCTTTCCGTCTTTCCACAATTACCACAGCGCTAATAACCCTGTTTGTTGCTGTAAGATACAACAACATAAGTTCTTCGTCTTTTGGGGATGCCAAAATCGGTGCTTTCATCAAGGTTTCTTTTAGCTGGGTTAATGCTTTGTCCGCCTCTTCTGTCCATTCAAATTTGTCGGATTTCTTCAACAATTTGTATAATGGCAGAGCTTTATCTCCTAGCCGGCTTATAAACCTGCTGACTGCGGTTGTAGACACCGTCAATCTTTGTACATCTTTTAAACATGTAGGCTTTGTGATGTTCAAGATTGCCTTGATCTTTTCCGGGTTTACTTCTATTCCTCTGTGAGAAACGATAAAACCCAGAAGCTTTCCCGAAGGAACCCCTAATACGCACTTTAATGGATTCAACTTCATTTTGTAAGTGCACAAATTCTCGAAGGTTTCTTGCAGATCTTCAAGTAGTGTATCCTTTTCCTTGGAAACTACAGCAATATCGTCCACGTAAACGTGAACATTTTTGCCGATCTGACTATTCAAGCAACATTGCATGCAACGCTGGTATGTAGCACCTGCGTTCTTCAGGCCAAAAGGCATGGTTATGTAATAGTATGTTCCATACGGGGTTATGAAGGAAGTTTTGATTTGATATTCCTCCATACGTATTTGATGGTACCCGGAGTAAGCATCCAAAAAGCATAAAAGCTCAGAGCCAGTAGTGACATCTATTATTTGATCGATTCGCGGTAACACGAACCTATCTTTTGGACACAATTTGTTCAATCCGGTGTAATCTATACACATCCTAAGAACAATACTATCTTTCTTTGAGACTAATACTGGGTTCGCAGACCAGTAAGTATGTATAACTTCCCGGATAAAATCAGCTGCTAAAAGCCGGATAATTTCCTTGCCTATAGCCTTCCGTCTTCTTCCATCAAAATGACGGAGACCTTGTTTGACGGGTTTTGAACTTGGAATTAACTTCATTTGATGCTCAGCAAGTTCCCTGGGTACTCCCGGCATGCCCGCAGGACACCAGGCAAAAGTATCCCAGTTCTCACGGAGGAACTCGATGAGCGCTTTCCTATTTGTCGGTCATCCCTGTCCCCACTACGACAAATTTTGTCGGATCCTTGGGGTCTAGGATAACCTGTCTTGTATTCTTGGAAGCTTTGAAGCTATCTGCAGGCTTCCGGTTTTCTTTTCCTGCCGGCATTTCCATCGGCGATACTTCCTTTGCTAGCTCTTTCAATTCTTCCTTTGCTATGACTTTTTCGGCGCAAAGGGCGTTTCCTTTTTCCAGCTCGTTCGCCAATTTGAAGTCTCCCGATATGGTGATTACTCCTCCTTTTGGACCTGGCATCTTCAGCTTGTTATAAATATAACATGATCTTGCCATGAATTTGGCGAAAGCTGGAAGTCCGAGTATTGCATGGTATACACTTTCGAACGGCACCACCTCGAAAGAGATTTTTTCCTGTCGGAAATGCTCTTTTTCTCCAAAGGTTACGTCTAGGGAAATTTATCCTAGGGATTGTGCTTGTATGCCAGGTATGATGCCGTGGAAACATATGTTGCAATGATTGAGCTGGGTCTCGGAGATTCGCAGATGCTTCAGTGTATCCAGGTACATTATATTGATGTCGGATCCTCCATCCATCAGCACTCTTTTTAGCTTAGTGTTTTGAACAATAGGGCTTACAATTAGAGCTTGTGTGTCGGGTTCTAGGATATTTCCGGGATGATCAGACTGGTCCTAGGTAATTGGCGTATTGGAATACTTTGGGCGTTGGTGGGACAACCGCGTTTATTTATCGAAGTGTTCACTTTGCTTGCTTTGCTGAGGGAGTTGCCAGGAAAGTTAAATTGCATTCTCCATCAACTCTCGGGAATTTCGGTTCGCCTTTTTGCTCATGTTCCTGGATTTTTTTCATCACTGTCTGATTCACTGCCTTCTTTTTCTGCTTCTGGCTTTTGCTTGGAGAATTTCCTCTTGGAGTTCTTTCCTTTATTCTTGGATCCTGCGGTGCCCTTCATGTGCTTATTGAGGCGACAATGCGCATTTGTATGGGTAGACTTCCCAAATTGCGAATGGTGGACACATTTTTTCGACTTAATTTTTTCCCACTCTTCCTTAGAATAGGAGATAGGTTCTGTGTTTCTTCCTTTCCATTTGCCACCAGTATCCTTTCCAAAGGTTAAATTTACTTCTTTGGGCTTTGTCTGCGCTTCTAGAGTGGTCTTCTTTTCAGAATGAGGCGTCTTTTTGGCCTGAACCAAAGCATCAATGTTTCCACCTCTCGCTCTGATGTCATCTTCGGCCGCTGCATGCTCATTTACAGTAGTAAGCATATATCTGAGATATTTGTGCTCTTTTGAACCAACCATGAACGGTATGAGGCCGGGTTTCAGTCCTTTGATGAAAGCATGCATTGCTTGTACATCACTTACTCCAGAGAAGCTGTTTTTCATTGCTGTCCATCTTGATATGAAGTCGACATACGGCTCGTCTTCAAATTGGACGCAGAGGTTTAGCTGGTTGATGCTCTTAGGCGTTTGTACGTACCCCGAAAGTGCTGAGCGAATAATCTAGCCATATCATCCCAGCTATCCACTGTTCTTGATGGAAGCCCGTTAATCCAATCTCTCGCTCCATCCAGCAACATTAGGGGGAGGAATTTTACTGCTTCCAGGTCTGTCCCCTTGTTGATCTGAACGGCAGTATAGTAGTCTGAAAGTCATGTATCCGGGTTTGTACTTCCAGCATACTTTTGGTAAGTTGGACCAACTTTGGCAAAGCTAGAATGTAGAGTTATTCTTCGGATCCTGCCAGTGAAACACTTAGGTCCAAAGTATAGATCATCTCTTTCCGCCCTATCGACGTGTGCGGAATATCTGCCGGCTGAATGGAAAGAAGGGGATCTGCTCCTTTCTGGCCCGTTGTTGCGCGAATACGCTCTTCCGGGATTATCCATGTTTCGTCCGTTATCGTGTCCTTTGGAATGAGGCGGAATTCTACTCCTTGGCCTTTCTTTATTCCTAGGAGGAGTACGGGACCTCTCACGCCTGTGAGGATTTTCATGTCTTCCAGTTTTTCAGCAGGGTGTCTCGGAGGCGGCATCATTTTTCCGTCTTTCCGGTTTTGTTCCTCCCGGTCTTTATGATCGCGGGGTATATTTCCGCCTTTCGGCATATGGGATCCCGTTCTGGACGCTTCATCCCTATTGTCCGGTATTTTCTTGTCCTTCTTAGGATCTTCCTTTTGTCCTTAGAATCGCCTGAATCTCCAGATTCTCCGGGTCCAGGTACTCCAGCGGTGCAGTGGCAGTTTGCATAGGGCCGAGTCGTCATGCAACTTCCCTGATCTTGCCTGACCTCGTTGCTGCTGTTCAAGTGCTTTACCCAGGAAAGCATACACCCCTTGCAGCTTTTCGTCTTTGGAGTACAGATCGTCAGTAAGGATGGCGAACGCGGCTTCCGCGTTTTCAGCTGCGGTTTTATAGATGCGTTCGCCCTTAGCATTTACGCCGTCAACCTGTCGTTGCCAGGAAGGGTTTTGCAACCATTCCTTTGCTGGCAGTACATCCGGACTGGCGATTCCGGGTAATCTCGTGGGTTTTATCCCGGACATATTCCGTCTTTCGAATTCGGCAATTTCCTCCTGCTTTGCTTTTATAGTAGCTTGGGCTTTGAGGAGATTTTCTTGCGATCGGAATAGTTGTTGTTGTTGCCGCATAATGGCTTGCCTTCTGGCTTCCAGCACTTCCGGTGGCTCGTAAGGTCCAACCAAGGTTTGGATCAGATTGATCTCGTCCTGTTCCGACAATTCAGGAACAGGGATTTCTTTCCTTTTCTTCTCCACAGGTGTGACCCCGCTTGCTCCTCCAGCTTCCAGGTTTTAGCTAGCATTATCTGCCAGCTTTTTCTTCTGGAGTTTGTACTGGAGTTTCTTGGCAGTCTTCTTTTTCTTCTTGGAAGAGGGAGCTTTTTTTGCCAGATTCTTCCTCTGTCACTTCCTTGACATCGGGGTAAATAGGGCTGGTTTCGCCATCCTCTCTTTCCTCATCTGGTGGAGGTGTTTTGGGGTCTTCCTCGTCTTCGGCATCCGAGTTATCAGTCGGCTTTTCCATAAGTACTTCATGGAAGCCCTGCCCCCCCCCCCCCCCCCCCGTCATAGATTTAACCTTTCTTTCGAAAGCGTCTGCATCTTCATCTTCTGAATCTATGTCCTCAGATCCAGGTTCCGACTCCAATCTTGCCTCTATGGCAGCTAGTACGGAGTCGGCTTCCGAGTTCACCGTTTCATTGGCGGGTGTTGGATCTTCCACTGGCTCTGTGGGATTGTTGTTTTCTGCCTCTTCCACGGGATTACTTGCTTTCGTGTTTTCAGCGACCTCGGATTGCACCATGCCAATGAAGTGAGATCTGATTGCAGGCATCTCCGAAGAGGCAGCAAATTCAGGGTTTTGGCGATCTGAGCAAAATACGGTATCGTAGGTTTCTTCAACTGAGTATAGGGAGGGTGGGATAAATTTACTTCCATCACAGAATCCCATTGCTTCTGCAGTTAATCCGATAAATATGTTTGCAGATCCAATCGGTAGAACGCAGACACTTACCAGATAATTTCATGCTGGCATGTACGATCCATTGTCGAGGAAGCGCCCAACGTAGTTGTCGAATTCCAAGCTTCCGACAGTTATGGTACTGCCGATTCCGCCGAGTATCCCCGATCGAAACTTAACGCCTGACGTCGCTAGCCCCACGGTGGGCGCCAACTGTCGAGACATCGTAGTAGAGTTCATAGACGGGGGTGCCATGATACTACGTGTAGAGACGTGGGGGGACGTGGTAGTATGACAACCAGGAAACCCAAATTTACCCAGGTTTGGTACGTCGCAACTAGGCGGCGTTCCTACTCCTGCAATCTCACTAAATCAGGGATGAAGCCTGAATTATACAAAGAACAATGTGAGTAGGGTTTCGCTAACTCGGCGAGGATCAACTTCTCGATGAGTTGGCTTCTAGCTAATTGTCTGTCTGTTGTCTTTCTTCTCACCCGTCCAGTTTTATATAATACCCGGGTTAGAGCTTATAGAAAGGAAACCTAGAAGACTACGAAGAGTATCTAACTTGGAAAGCAAGAATCTGCCTTCTACTCCACGCCGCACCACTTTGGGCCATGGTCCGGGTTCTTCTAGAATCCGGCTTCTGTGTGTCAACTTACTGGGCCGCCTAATGGACTGTGACCCATTACCAATCAGGTCACCCTGGTAATCCGGCTCTTTAGGACAATGTCGGATATACCCCTAATCGATATATATCCGACATAGGGCAAACAACTATTGTTGTAAATGGGGAAGTTGGTCCCTATTTTAGAAATAAAAGGGGGTACGCCAAGGCGACCCTCTGTCACCGCTTCTGTTTGGCTTTGTTGTTGAATCGCTTGACCTGATGCTGACCAAAGCCAAGTCGGTTGGCCACATCGCTGGTGTTGTATCCCATTTAATCCCTGAAGGAGTGACACACCTACAGTATGCAAATGACATGATGATTCTCATCCAAAACTCACCTTTAGGGTTAGCCAATCTCAATTCTTGCTGATATGTTTTGAAGTGCTCTCGGGCATGAAGATCAACTCCCATAAAACTGGTGTGGTCGTCATGGCTGGAGTGGATTGGGAGCAGGTCAGGGTGGCTAATCTCCTTAATTGCAAGGACGGATCCTTCCATTTTACGTATCTCGGTTTTACGATAGCGGGTCGTGAACTAACCATAACTTACCTATAGCCAGTTGTGGCGAAGGTGGGTTTCTTCATGGAGCCATGGCAAGGAAAGCTCATGTCCTCTGCCGCTAGACTCACCTTCATAGATGCTTACTTATCAAGCCTACCCATATACATGATGGGGCTTTTTCTTTTGCCAGACGATACTCACGCAGGCTTTGACAAGCATTGGGGACATTTTTTCAGGGAAGGGAAAGGCAATAAGCGTAAATACCATATGGTTAGTTGGTAGCAAATCTGCAAACCCAGAGATCAAGGAGGCCTCGGGGTCTCAAACACTAAGCTACTTAATAAGGCTCTCATGGCCAAGTAGATTTGGAGGCTCTTCTCGAAAGAAGGAAGAAAGCCTCTAGGGGTATACCGTTGGAAGTATGCCCTAGATACAATAATATTCAGTTTTTATTCTATCTCCAAGTTCAGAATTAAGTTTATGCCATCATGCTACAACCGCTTTAGCACTTGAAAAGTGAGTTTTCAAAGGAAAATCTTTGTGCCGGTGTGAAGACATAAACAAACAAGAGTTACTAATCTTGTCTCCAAGATTAGCTTATGGTTTGTGATATGATCATATTTTTCTGATTATGGACTTCATTAAAAGTTTAGCAAAACATAAGAGTTTATTGTTAGGGTAACAATAATACTAAACCGACCCAAGGATATGTTGTTGCTAAAACAGACTAAACAATTCTGATGTATTTAGCAAAAATACATATGAAATTTTCATTGACTATAATTACTATACTATGAGAATATCTAGTGATCGCACGACCGAAAGTTATGCTTTGGATATCATTAACAGTCTTGCCGTAACCGGGGATCATAACAGTGATATCTGGGTATGATCTAGAAAGTGTAATAGAACTAAGATCGTTCAAGACTAGTACTTAACTCCTCTAGACGACGGAGAGATACACACTTTGGGCCCTCTCAAGTATCACCGATGTCAATCGTCTGGCCAGACATAGTTTAATTTATCAATAGGACATTGGGGATATGGATGAGAAAAGAGGACGATATCGCTAACAAGTTTTATGTGTTATGATCAAAGTGATTAGATCAAATCACATAGTCTCACCTCGTGATATCATTGGTATCGTGAAGTTAAGGGAATAAGTGCAATGAGTAACTTATAAGGTTCCCTTGTTCTTCGAGAACACACAGGAGTCATCATGGACGTTCACGATCCCGCTGTTGGTTATTGTTCGGTATTTCCCGAACATGTGTGTGTTATCGAGTATTTATGGGTCACACGCTTAAGTCGTTCTAACCTTTAATTGAGAGAGTTAATATGTTGTTATTGGTTTTATGAATGTTCGGTGTCGTTACGATGTCACAAAAACAAGTCTGGTGTCAATCAGAGTTGTTTAGGGGAAGTTGCTATTAGAGAGAAATTATGCCAGTGTTAGGCAGAATTTGGATGAGAGGTAATGGAAGACATGAGATGTCCTGAGATGTTAGAAATATGTTTCTAACATCGTTATATAATATCGATTATTTTATCTATTGGGTTTATATGGTTCCGGTGGAGTTTCGGGGACTTTCCATAAGGGGGGAAGTGCCGGAGGGGGCAGAAATGACCCTCATGGAAGCACCCTAATTTTAGGGGCTGCCAGGTGGGCTCTAGTGGCACCACATATTGGTACTCATCGTACCGGTATTTTTCCTGAATTTATTAGAGAGAAAAAAGAGAAATAGAAAAGGAGAAAAAAGGAAGAAAAAAAAGAAAGAGGGAGGTGAGATTGGTCTCCACTTGGAGCCAATCCGAGTTGGGCTAGGGAGGGTGCACTCACCTCCTCCTAGATTAACTAGGACTCCTCCCTCCCCTTTGGCAAGTCTCCCCCTCCCTCCCACTATATAAAGGACCCCAAGACTCAAGGCAAAGCATACAATTGGCTCTCAAGCCTCTCTCTCTAATAGAATTAGAGAGTCTAATTAGAGCTTCTAATTAGATCCCCTCTGATTTAATTATAGACTCTAATTGGATTTAGAGTTCTACTCTCTCAATTAGACCTAGGTCTAATTAGCTCTTCTCTCTCATGTGTCGAGAATTTTCAGATTCATAATAGCTCTAATCACAATTGATTAGGGCTACCAATTAGCAACACCGGAAGGTTGTCTCTCTTCGTCGGTGCCGAGTTCTTGACGGCGGAACGCTGACGGGTTGACACAAGCGTATGCGTGCACAACATAAGAGGGATTACACGTGTGATCCTTGACAAGGAAAGACTTAGCGACATCCTTGCAACTATGCCTAGTTGTGAGGATCTACGGTTGTTCAGATCTCTTTTATGACTATATCGAAACGGCTGCTCGGTGAGTCGTGATTCTGATCCTTGCATATATAGGCATGCATCGTTATCTGCATAGTGATCTTGGTGGACTACGTAGGGAAAAAATTTAAATTCTGCAGCGTAGACCGGTAGAGATTGTTTAGAGCAAAATACTCAGGTGCAGCGGACATCTTTGGGTCAAACCCTAATGGGGGCTCGTAGTTCTGGCACGGCCTGCCTTGTTTGCGGTCTCAACAGAAGAAGAAGAAGAAGAAGAAGAAGAAGAAGAAGAAGAAGAAGAAGAAGAAAGAGAAGAAGAAGAAGAAGAAGAAGAAGAAGAAGAAGAAGAAGAAAGAAGAAGAAGAAGAAGAAGAAGAAGAAGAAGAAGAAGAAGAAGAAAAGAAGAAAGAAGAAGAAGAAAGAAGAAGAAGAAGAAGAAGAAGAAGAAGAAGAAGAAGAAAGAAGAAGAAGAAGAAGAGAAGAAAGAAGAAGAAGAAGAAGAAGAAGAAGAAGAAGAGAAGAAGAAGAAGAGAAGAGAAGAAGAAGAAGAAGAAGAAGAGAAGAAGAAGAAGAAGAAGAGAGAAGAAGAAGAAGAAGAAGAAGAGAAGAGAAGAAGAAGAAGAAGAAGAGAAGAAGAAGAAAGAAGAAGAAGAAGAAGAAGAGAAGAAGAAGAAGAAAGAAGAAGAAGAAGAAGAAGAAGAAGAAGAAGAAGAAGAAGAAGAAGAAGAAGAAGAGAAGAAGAAGAAGAAGAAGAAGAAAGAAGAAGAAGAAGAAGAAGAAGAAGAAGAAGAAGAAGAAGAAGAAGAAAGAAGAAGAAGAAGAAGAAGAAGAAGAAGAAGAAGAAGAAGAAGAAGAAGAAAGAAGAAGAAGAAGAAGAAGAAGAAGAAGAAGAAGAAGAAGAAGAAGAAGAAGAAGAAGAAGAAGAGAAGAAGAAGAAGAAGAAGAAGAGAAGAAGAAGAAGAAGAGAAGAAGAAGAAGAAGAAGAAGAAGAAGAAGAAGAAGAGAAGAAGAAGAAGAAGAAGAAGAAGAAGAAGAAGAAGAAGAAGAAGAAGAAGAAGAAGAAGAAGAAAGAAGAAGAAGAAGAAGAAGAAGAAGAAGAAGAAGAAGAAGAAGAAGAAAGAAGAAGAGAAGAAGAAGAGAAGAGAAGAAGAAGAAGAAGAAGAGAAGAAGAAGAAGAAGAAGAAGAAGAAGAAGAGAAGAAGAAGAAGAAGAAGAAGAAGAAGAAGAAGAGAAGAAGAAGAAGAAGAAGAAGAAGAAGAAGAAGAAGAAGAAAGAAGAAGAAGAAGAAGAAAGAAGAAGAAGAAGAAGAAGAAGAAGAAGAAGAAGAAGAAGAAGAAGAGAAGAAGAAGAAGAAGAAGAGAAGAAGAAGAAGAAGAAGAAGAAGAAGAAGAAGAAGAGAAGAAGAAGAAGAAGAAGAAGAAGAAGAAGAAGAAGAAGAAGAAGAAGAAGAAGAAGAAGAAGAAGAAGAAGAAGAAGAAGAAGAAGAAGAAGAAAGAGAAGAAGAAGAAGAAGAAGAAGAAGAAGAAGAAGAGAAGAAGAGAAGAAGAAGAAGAAGAAGAAGAAGAAGAAGAAGAAGAAGAAAAGAAGAAGAAGAAGAAGAAGAAGAAGAAGAAGAAGAAGAAGAAGAGAAGAAGAAGAAGAAGAAGAAGAAGAAGAAGAAGAAGAAGACGAAGAAGAAAGAAGAAGAAGAAGAAGAAGAAAGAAGAAGAAGAAGAAGAAGAAGAAGAAGAAGAAGAAGAAGAAGAAGAAGAAGAAGAAGAAGACGAAGAAGAAGAAGAAGAAGAGAAGAAGAAGAAGAAGAAGAAGAAGAAAAGAAGAAGAAGAAGAAGAGAAGAAGAAGAAAAGAAGAAGAAGAAGAAGAAGAAGAAGAAAGAAAGAAGAGAAGAGAGAAGAAGAAAAGAAGAAGAAGAAGGAAGAAGAAGAAGAAGAAGAAGAAGAAGAAGAAGAAGAAGAAGAAGAAGAAGAAGAAGAAGAAGAAGAAGAAGAAGAAGAAGAAGAAAGAAGAAGAAGAAGAAGAAGAAGAAGAAGAAGAAGAAGAAGAAGAAGAAGAAGAAGAAGAAGAAGAAGAAGAAGAAAGAAGAAGAAGAAGAGAAGAAGAAGAAGAAGAAGAAGAAGAAGAAGAAGAAGAAGAAGAAGAAGAAGAAGAAGAAGAAGAAGAAGAAGAAGAAGAAGAAGAAGAAGAAGAAGAAGAAGAAGAGAAGAAGAAGAAGAAGAAGAAGAAGAAGAAGAAGAAGAAGAAGAGAAGAAGAAGAAGAAGAAGAAGAAGAAGAAGAAGAAGAAGAGAAGAAGAAGAAGAAGAAGAAGAAGAAGAAGAGAAGAAGAAGAAGAGAAGAAGAAGGAAGAAGAAGAAGAAGAAGAAGAGAAGAAGAAAGAAGAAGAGAAGAAGAGAAGAAGAAGAAGAAGAAGAAGAAGAAGAAGAAGAAGAAGAGAAGAAGAAGAAGAAGAAGAAGAAGAAGAGAAGAAGAAGAAGAAGAAGAAGAAGAAGAAGAAGAAGAAGAAGAAGAAGAAGAAGAAGAAGAAGAAGAAGAAGAAGAAGAAGAAGAAGTGGTCAACCCACAGTTGCCCACTTAAATATATACAGTTCAATTTGAGGAGTCAGTCCTTGTTATGCATATAATCTCCATCTCCATTTGTGCTAGTTAAGGCTTAAGTTTTTTTATCCTAAAAAAAGTTAAGTGTTAAGCAAGCGCCGTGGGTTTGCCCACTTATCCAACCATGTAGTGATGGGAGACTCTATCTAACTCCAGGTTTCCAGGCCATGCAGTGTGTGATGTACACATGTTTCGCTCCTCTATTCTGCAACTTAGCAACTTATCGTTTTTAAACATTCAGACAACCGTTGAACCATTGCGAAGACTACGTGGACTACCCGCATAATATGGAGAAAATTGCGCAAACCTCCGACAGTTGGGGTGACTGTTGCAGAGAACTACAACTATTGAGGCAAGTTGCAAAGAATTACAAATTTTGGGTACATCCGTTGCACAAAACTCAAATTACACGTTTAGCCCGTTTAACAGCGCATCTGACATCTGGGCCCCATGTTGTCAGTACCAACTTGGACTCCTACGTGACAAATCATGTCTACAAGCCTTAAGCATTAGGCCTTGGTCTGGCTGGACCGATTTCTAATATTCAGTTTTGACATGTCATAAACATTCATGATTATTATATAATTGCGAGACCACACAACAGCAGACCAAAAGATATATAACTGAACATCCATATTTCTTTCGGTTCTAGCATCCAAAATGCTTGTAGACACGATTTGCCACGTAGGAGTCCAAGTTGGCAGTGAAAGCGTGGGGCCTAGACTTCAGATGCGTTGTTTTTTTTTAAAAAAAAAGGAAATGTATATTAATATCGTGGAGATACAAATTACACTCACCAATGCAAAAACGAAATAACCAAAGATATTGGGGATGCACACAGCCGAAAGACAATAAAAATAAGAACTAAAAAGAAAAGTCCCGCTATAGAGTTACAGTCCTTGCAGCAGCCGCACAACCACCACCTAAACAACATCTAATGTCGAGCTCTTCAAAAACAACGTCTTCAAGAAGAACGGTGCCAGACACAACCAATTAAGGCCAGACCTTGGGTTTTCACCCTAAAGATAATCCTCGCTCTCAAAACAATTTCTCCAACAAGACCAGGCACAACCAATTAAGGCCACACCTTGATTTTTTACCTTGAAAGGTAGGACTTTGGACTTCACACATGTTGTAGCCCCCTCTTACATATCGTTGCCACGAATCTTGTAACTCCAAGACAGCCCCATCGATGCAAAGGCCTCCGAACACCATTGTTAGTCCTCCAATCTCACCTTCGATGACCGTGCATTGCGACCGAATTCCACCGATCCAACAATCTCCAGGCATCGCCCACGGGAGTTCGCCGGCGGAGCCTTCCGTGTCGACACCCCGACTTGATCAAAGAGAACCTACATCAGGTGGATCTTCGTCTACGCGCGGTGGAAAACCCTAGGACCACCTCCTTTATTCTGATGTCTCGCAGCCCCGACACTGCGAAAGGACTCCCAACAGGGACGTTTGCGGGAGGGCAAAGATCTCCTAGATTTCGCATTCGCCTCCACCAGGAGCCCTGCCGCCGACGGCCTCTAGCAGCACAGCCTCCCGCCGCCAAGGACAGAGGAGCCCGCGCCGCCCGGGAGTCAAGCCGACGGCGCCGCTGCCGCCAAAACCCCGAGCTGCCGGTGCAGTCTGCCGCCGAGCTCAAGTGACGAACCCCGCCACCTAGCAGCAGGTCATGCGGCCACCGGAGCCTAGCACGCGGACACCCTGCCGCCAACCGCCACCAGCCCCGCGCCCACCATCTGCGGGACCGCCGACCCGGTGCCGCTCGAGAGGCGCTGCAGACGCGAGCGAAGAGGCGAGAGGGAGACCGGCCGTAGAGGTCACCGCGTCGGCCGCACCATGGCCGAGCCACCCCAGATCCCGACAGAGGCGCCACCGGGAGCCACGCGCGCGAGAGCCCTGCCGCCGACGTCCGCCGCGTGGGCTTCACCCGGCAGTTTCCTCCGACGGCGGCGCAGGCGGGGGGGGGCGTAGATGGGAAGGTTGGCGGCGCGGGTTAGGGCTCCCCCGTGTCTGGGAGGGGCGACGCGGGGTCTGGATGAGATGTAGTAGGTCTTGTTAGAAATAATACCTCGTCAGATGCGCCGTTAAACGAGCTAAACTTGTAATTTGAGTTTTGTGCAACGCATGTACCCAAAAGTTGTAGTTCTTTGCAACTTGCCTCAATAGTTGTAGTTTACTGCAACAACTACCCCAATTGTTAGAGGTTTGCGCAATTTTCTCCATAATATGCTTGTGTGGCATTTCGCGGGACGCCTGAATGTCGTCCCACTTGCACCCTGAGCCACGGTAGTTTTGCCAATCTGATTCAGAGGTGGTCTTTTCTGTAATTACATTCGGCCGAGTGGTCCATTCTGTAAAAAAAATCAGCTATCTCCTCTCGCCAATGCGTGTCTTTTGATTTCGTTGGTACATATCTTACATTTTATGGGCTGCTTGTCGTCTGAAAGCCGAACACTGGTGGAAAGTGGTTGACCAGTTCAGTGCTAGTCCTCTCCGAACTCGATAGTAATATCTGGGAGAACATCCCTCGTCCCAAATTAGTTGTCATATATTTATTTACTTTTTAGAAAATTTTTCATAGGTTTGTTAAAGATATAGACGTATCTAGACATATTTTAGTGTATAGATACCTCCATATTTTGGCAAATCCATGACATCTAATTTGGGACGGAGGGAGTACTAACAAATAGCACGTCGAAGTACAGTAGTAGTATATACTGGGCTCATTTGCTTTAGCCTCTCGTGACGGTAACGAGATACGATATTTTTATATTACACACCTAGCATTACGCAAAGGCATCAAGAGACCTCCGTAGAAATCATCCAGTATATATGTGCCTGGGAGCAAGTATTAACATTATGAACAAGAAAAAGAAATTCTCGTGCTTTCGGTACGTTTTCTTATTTGAACCTCAAGAAAAATTCCTTCCCATGCGCCTGCAGTAGCCATCCAGTCTAGAGTTTGGATGACTGATCAACCCCGGAATAATCTTTAAGCCATGTCTTGTGGATGTGTGTTACCACAAAACCCCCAGGGGTTTCAGGCTGAGGATCACGAAAACAACCCATGTTAAAATTCCAAAATACGAGTGGGTCAGGTTTTGGCTGAACAGAAGTGATATACCTTTACATGCAGCGCAAGAGTTGTAAAACAGCACACCCACGCATCACCTGAAAATAGCAGTGCATTAAACATTCAGCTGAGGATGATTTGCTAAAATAAGATTTATGAAGATAATGGAGCGTGCTTAATAATAATTGACAAGAATAAAAAACTTTGAAATCCACGTCACACTGTCCATCAGATAGAATCAGAGAATCATGTCCATCAGATAGAATCAACCGTCAAAGCCATGCTAAACTCTTGACATATCTCTTTGTTAAGAGGGAACATGTCAAATCAGGTAGCCATATGGTTTTAACTAGCTTGAAGCACAATCTCCATCAATCATAGACCAAAATTGATTTTCGACATCCCCAACTGACACAGGATATAACTACTGATTGCTGATCAACCCATGCCTCAACCCATGGGTTGTCCTTCTATAAAGGACTTTGAACAATTATCATCAAGTAGTCATTGATGTTTACATATGTAGTAAAGGGGGTCGTGTTACAATCAAGTTCTACTATCTAGATTACTTCATACTATAACCAGTAAGTCCATACTATCTGGCCAGAATAGAGTTATACAACAGTCCACACTGTAAATTTAACATTGTACTTTCGCAACAGGACAAAAAAAAAGGATATGTGCGCACAGCAAAAAACCTACTGCCATAGTCCTAAAATTATTACTTGGTATCCATGTGGAGTAAAGGTAAACCATAAATGACACTATCTATAAATAAAACAAGAATTCTGATTGAGCGCATACAAACTGGGTAAAAAGATATTGCAATCTGAACAAAATGTATTAAATAGCAATTTTTGTTAAAGTTTGCGTTGCTCAATGCAGTAACTGTATAATACTTTGCAGAATCATAAGAACTCACCTTCTGATTCCCACAAGTCGAATCTCACAAGCCAACTGTCAGAAGCAGCCTGCAAGACAACTAGTCTGTCCACCCATGATCGGTACTTTTTCCCTTGTTTGTCACCATAACATGAAGCCAGCTCACCAATGGACGAATGGATCGAAAGTTCGACCCCAGACGGATGAATAATAACTCCATTTGCATCCTAACACCCACAATAAATAAAAAGTCGATAAGCTTAAGAAAATATTAACAAAAATATGGCATTTTCTCGGAATTAGAAAGATTGAGAAACTGAGACAGGAGAGGGAGAAATTTACACAAAATCTAACCAAACTGTTTAAGTGTATATGGAAGTGGAAAACCATACATACTGTGATGTTTTTGAAGTACTCTATAACTGAATCAGCCTTTGGAACATCAGCTCTACGCCACTTTTCATACAGAACATAGAACTTCACAATGGCCGCCGTAGGCTTGAAAGAGTCCTTGACGTAAGGAAACTCCTCGTCTCTTGGAGAAACATTAGGTCCTAGTTTGAAGTGCCCAATAGCTTGAATAATACCAGCAGCACACCTCTCAGTTGCATGAATTACCTTAGGATTATCCTTCGCGTTTTCTGCATGCCACTGGAGTAGTTCCTCTTGGGCATTGCTAACCTAACATTTTAGAACATAGAGTTGCAGTAAATTCGATATCATTCACACCTGAACTTTAGACACATCATGCAAGTTATTGTATACTGACCATGACACCATGTACACCAGGGATACTGAATAATTCTGCATCGTTGCCAGAGTCACCACAAACAAGAGTATTGTTGGGTGTTTTTCCGCATGAACCTAACTTCTTGAGCAAATATGCAAGTGCTTGACCCTTTCCAGCCCCTTGAGCTAATATGTCAAGATCCTGGCCACCACTGTAGATTATTTTAGCATCTACCTGTTTACAGTAATATAGTAGTTAATCACACAAATTCCAAAAAAAAAATTTCTTAAAGAATATATTATGAAAAACTAACACCTAACAACATCAGTAAACATGCTGCCTCTCAAAAAAAAATGTGCCTCACCCCACGTTTCTCAAACTTCTCGGATAGAGACTTGATAACTTCCTGAGCGTTCTTCTTGTCAACCAAAAAGCTGACCTTATGTGGACGCTGTTCTGTCTCTGCCTGCATTCATGCAAGTGAATGATAATGAAGTGTTATTTGTATAGGAATCAAAATGATTATTAATTAGGGGAAGTCGCTGTTTAGCAATCGAACATGCCTGAAGCTTCAGCTCAGAAAACTTAGCCGTCTCCTCCAGAACAATATTCTTGTCCCACTTATTGTTCAGATATTCCTCCCAGCCATCATCAGGAACCATGGCTTCACCATAAGTTATCTCAGAGCCCACAGACATAATAGTGATGTCTGGAGTTAGCATAGGCTTCTCTTTCCTCAATTCCTTATACAGAGTAGGTGATCTTCCTGTTGAGAAGACAAGAAGGGAATCCTGACAGTAAGCAGACTCCCAAAGGGCACCAAACCTAAGCAAAGACAAGTTCTCTTCGTCATGATGATCAACCTGAAAGATTGAAAACCAAGAAACTTCAAATTAGTTGGCCATACAAAGAAGTTATAATTATCTCTTACAAGCTGTGAGTTTAGAAAAACACCATTGTGTGGTCGAGATCTGAAACAATCATAAGCCGTGCAGAGCCCTTCAACTTATCCATTTTAGCAACCTGCAAAGATGGTTATCCCTCTGTGAGGAATTAAGATTTTAAGGGAAGGTCCTGGGTGCATAAAACACACAAAAAAATCTCTATTCGTGCCATTGACATCATTAACAATGAACCCGGACTTTCACAGGCAGTCAAAGCAGCAAGTAGATGAGTAGTTCTTATATAATCATCCTAATGTTTCCACTGCTGGTTTGCTGCATGCTATGAACTGTCTCGAGAAGTCGAGATTCCAGAAAGTAAATTGTCACACACAACTTGGATCACGAACACACTCAATGTGAAATAGAAACACATTGTCCAGTTTTAAGAGAAAAAATTTACAATCAAAATCTCAGACAATCAGTACTAACATAGAAGTATGATTTAGTTGTGTTTTGATACTGCTAGGCCGCTACGGGCTAGGTGATTAGCGTAACTGGCTCTAGAATCTGGAAGAGCAAAACACCCTACCAGAATTTTAAGAACCATCCAAGCAGGTTAGGGTTCATCACCAGCGATAGAAAGCAAACCAAGCCCGGATCAATCCCCACTCCACACCACACTCCTCTCCACTCCCCTTCCCCTGGCGACGGCGTCGTCGATCGAACACAATCTACGCCAAATGCGCCTCTGAACACAATCCATTCCCCTTCCCCTGCTCTTGACCATCTATAATGCACGCTGTTCTATCAAAATATAGCACCAACATATTGCTAACCATGAATACATATTGGACAACAACAAACAGCAACAAGATCAAACAGATTGCAAGTATACAGCAGAACCATAAATTGAGTAATGAAAGATCGGCCTAGTTCGAATCATCTCCTCTCAAAATCGGAATCCTCTCCATCTCAATCTGCTGCTAGTCAAGATCGGGTCGAAATTTGCAGTACACGAGGGAGAAGTTGAGGTGGGCGGAGGGGAGGGATTCATACCTTCACGGAGTCCGATGGTCTGCCGCCGCCGCGCTGCTACCCGCTGGTAGCCGCAGCCTCGCTCCACCCGCTCCTACCTGCCACCGCGCCGCGCAAACCGCCGGTATCCACTGCTGCTTGGTGAGAGCGCCGAGCCGCTGCTCCCCGTAGGTAACCGCCGCCACAGAAAGAAAGATACGGGAAGGGACAGGGTTCGTGCGGTTCGGGGTGAGATCGCGAGAGCTTTTTTTTCTCTCCTTATTTGGCTCGGAACCAAGTGATTCTGCGAGGAAATGATGGAGAACCACCACTTATTTTTTTCACATAACTGGACTCATTTTGTAAGAAACGATAAGGAGTATAGTGTTGTACAACCTCGATGCCCGGTCCCGAGGGTGTACAACGGTGGCGATATAGACGAAGGCGCAGATCAACACACGAACAGGAAATAAAAGGGACACAGTAAGTGGGCAAAGTAGCTCTTTATTAATCTTTCTTTGTTTCTGTCTATCTAGACTACGTACCATGCCTCGCTATATAAAGGAAGGGGATGAGGGGATAAGACCCAACTAACGTAAAGTGTGGACTTGACTTGGCCCAGTTGGACTAGGCAACCCACCTAGTGGGCCACCATACGCAAGTTTTCCAACACTCTCCCTTGGTATTATCCGAAGAGCCATGCCTCAAAACTCCGAAAAACCCAGTGGGAAAAATATGGAGAAAAGCACATGGTATACTTTTGCTATGTTGTACGAATTGCTTCGTTAAAAACCTTATGTGAGAAACTTCATAAAAACTCACTAAAGGAAAAAAGAGTACAACTCACTTAACTATCAAGTCAAGTACTCAATCATCGGGACCGAGATTTTAGTGATGAGTTTGTGAAGATTCTCCCCCTGAACCTTACATCTCCCTAAGTCTCATCATACCGATTCCACGAACACATCTCTCGAAAGAAGATGACGGTAATGATTTAGTGAACAAATCAGCAAGATTTTTACACGACTTAGTATATAAGATGCTTACCTCATTCAACTTCTGCAACTCATGTGCGTAGAAGAACTTGGGGTTGATATGCTTCGTGAGATTGCTCTTCACATAACCAGTCTGTACTTGTGCAACACAAACGGCATTATCTTCATAGATAATAGTGGGGGTTTGGACGGTGTTCAGCCCACATGACAGCTGGATGTGGCCGATCACCCGTCGAAGCCATACACACTCACGTGATGCGTCATATAGTGCTATAATTTTCGAGTGGTTCGTCGAAGTTGACACTAGGCTTTGCTTAGACGATTTTCAAAAAATAGCGGTTCCACCACAAAGGAAAACATATCCAGTCTGAGACTTGGATGTGTGCGGGTCCGATAGGTACGCAGCATCAGCATTGCCTACAACCGTGAGGTCTTGATTCCTCCGGTAAAACAAGTCAAGATCTTTGGTCCCTTACAGGTATCGGAAGATGTCCTTAACGCTTTTCCAATGTCTCTTGGTAGCCTCAGAACTGTACCTAGCAAGCAAATTGGGCCGTGTGCAATTCGCGAGGTACATGAGTGCGCTCACTCAAGTAGGGGAATTCTGGTCCCAGGATTTCCTCCCCCTCTTCCTCAGGCCTGAACGGGTCCTTATCCTGCTGTAAAGATCTCCCAATCATCGGGGTCTTAGAAGGATATGCCTTATCAAATCAAAATCTTTCCAACACCTTCTGGGTGTAGGCAGACTGGTGCACTAAGATCCCAGCAGGGGAATGTTCAAGTTGCAAACCTAGGCAGAACATGGTTTTGCCTAAGTCTTTCATTTCGAATTCCGACATCAGGTAGAAACTCGCTTCCTCAATATCCTCAGGTGTACTGATTATATTCAAATCGTCCACGTACACCGAGATAATAAAAAAACCATCTTGTGATCTCCGTATAAAAACACATGGGCAATCTTCATTGCTCGTGTAGCCCTTCTGATGAAGGAAATCGCTTAAATGATTATACCACATCCTACCTGACTGTTTAAGTCCATACAGTGACTTCTTAAGCTGAACACTGTATAAACCTTTGTTAGCTCTATCTTGGTTCGGAACGGGGATACCCTCGGGTACCTTCATGTATATGTCTGAATCCAAATTACCATAAAGGTAAGCGGTGAAAACATCCATAAGGTTCATTGTCAAGTCCAAGTTTACTACCATTGAGATCAAGTATCTAAAGGTAATTCCATCCATGACTGGGGAGTAAGTTTCCTCGAAGTCGACACCTGGTCGTTGGGAGAAACCTTGAGCAACGAGCCTTGTTTTGTACCTTACTATCTCGTTATTTTCGTTCCTCTTTCGGACAAAAACCCATTTGTGGCCAACGGGGCGCACATGGGGAGGAGTTAGACAAACATGTCCAAACACCTCTCTTTTGCTGAGAGAAAATAACTCAGCAGTTATTGCCTTCTTCCAATCTTTCCAATCCGACCTTTGCTTACAATCAGCGAGAGTGTTAGGCTCTGGGTCAAGATCTATGATTGAGGCAATTTTCTTGGCAAAATAAATGTCAACATTTGCCATAGCTCGATTAATTGACTCGCCCGAATTAATATAATTAATGGCCATTTCGTCATGGAGTGCATCAGGCACATTCTCTTCCTCCGCCGGATTTCCCATTCCGGGAGCAAGGTCCTTTAGTTTTCCCGCTCCAATGTGTGCGCACACATCTTCGCTAGGTATTTCCGAAGTAGGAAAATTCAAGTCCGGAATTTCGTGCACTGAAACGTCCGTACTTGTGCCAGGTCTCAACTGGCTCCCCTTTGCAGGGGTAGGCTGCGATAAATCTCTATTATCCTTTTTCTTCGGGCGTCCCCGGGTACTTGAGATTTGAGAAACCGGATTCCTCGTCCTCTTAGGCCTAAGAACGGGAGCGGGTGTACCATGATTCCTCTTTGGTATTTCAACCATTTCTGGTGCATTGCGCGCAGGCACATGCGACTTTGTCACAGTCTTTAAGTCACTAAAGTGATCAGGCAGTTGATTCGCCAACGAGTGCAAATATATTATCTTTTGAACTTCTCTATTAGACTCAGCAGTGCGCGGGTCATGAGCGTGGATCCCCGTGGCTTGCCACGTAAGTTCTCGACTTTTATCATCAAGGGGTTGATTATCTCCCCCTAAAGTCGGGAAAAGATCCACGTCAAAAATGCAATCAGCGAAACGAGCCGTATGACAGTCACCTGTCGCGGGTCCAAAAACTTGATTATGGACACAGTCTCATAATCAACGTATATCCCCGACTTACGGAGCGGTCCCATTGCTGATCGCTGAGGGGGTGGTATACTGGTATTGGTACATATACCTGGCAACCGAACCTACGAAGGTGGGAAATTTTCGGTGCTGACCCTTGCGCAAGCTGCATAGGAGAATGGATGTTATAGGCCGATGGTCGAAAGTTGATGAGATTGGCAGCGTGTAACACCGCGTGATCCCAACAAGTAGTTGGTAAATTACAACCCTGAAGGAGCGGTCTGGCAATGAATTTAACTTTTTTAAGCAATGCCTCTGCAAGTCCATTTTGCGTGTGTACGTGCGGTACATAGTGCTCAGTTTGATTCATGTTGCCATGCAATAATCATCGAACGACTTTGAAGTAAATTCACCGGTGTTGTCCATTCGAATAGACTTAATACGATGATCAGGGAATTTATTCCTCATTTGTATGATCTGAGAGATCAACTTTGCAAAAGCACGGTTCCTTGTTGACAGCAGGCTAACATTGAACCATTTAGAGGAAGCATAAATGAGCACCATGAAGTACCTAAACGGACCCGAAAGGGGCTGGATAGGACCGCATATGTCCCCTTGGATACGTTCCAAGAACGCGGGGATTTCATCCTTCACCGGGGAGATGGTCTAATAATTAATTTCCCCTTAGCGCATGCAGAGCACACGAAATCATCAGGATTCGGGAAATTTTTGACAGTAACATTATGACCATTAGAGTTGTTAATTATATTTCTCATCATTGTAAGACCGGGATGGTCTAACCTATCGTGCCAAAGGCAGAATAGTTCAGACCTTCTAAAAACAGTTTTAAGGGTAGTGTACATGGGCGCTGCTACTATCTTAGTGTAGTACAACCCTGTAGCGAATGAAGGAAGCTTTTCGACAACATGTTTACCATTTTCATCGCGTTTCGTGACGAGTAGGTACTCCTTACCGGTGTCATCATCATGAGTCTCAATGTGGACCCATTAACACGAATGTCTTTAAAACTCAAGAGAGTACGATTCGCTTCCGGGTACAACAATGCATCATTAATGATCAAATTTGTTCCCATGGGGAGTGTTATAGTGGCTCGTCCGGAGGCAACTATATGAGGACCGCAGCCGGCGATCGTCGTAATACTCCCTGGAATTTTCTTGATGGACTCAAAATACTTTGTATCTCTCAAAATGGTATTGGTGGTACCGCTATCGGCAAGGCACGTTTCCTCCATTCGGGCGCCACACGTGTTCTAAAATATAGTGTTTTAATTATTAAACGTGAGCGAGGAAGATGCTACAGTAATAATAATTAAGCATGCAAATATTTGAGAACATAACATAATTATCTCTATTTAAAATAATGGAATAAATGAATGATGACGAAGTCATCTAAGCGCCGATAAATGTTTAACGAAACAAATAATGTTGCTCTCATAGAGCTTACAACCAAATCGAATGAATTGTATCAAATTATTGCCATAAGAATCATGAATAAATGAACAGAGTTTAGATGGGGTCCGCAAGGCAACCATCAGGCTCATCCGGGATCTCCATCTCGCTAAACTTCCTGGTTTGTTTCACCTCCGAAAGGCTGCGAGGAGAAGTTCTTTTTTCAGAACCTCATCCTGTGCCTCATCCACCTGGAGGACGTCAATGAGCTCTGAGTACTGCGTGAAGTTCTCCTGCCGGTAGTTCCGCGCATTCTGGAGATTACGCGAATGGAAGGTGGAGAGCGTTTTCTCTAACTTCTCCTCGTTTGTGATTCTGGTACCACACATGTCGAGAGCCGTACAAATCCTGTGTAACGCAGAATTGTACGATGTCACCGACTTGAAGTCCATGAACCACAGACGCAACCATTCCGCCTCCGCCTTTGGCTTGATGTGGTACTTCAACCTAGCGAACCGCTCTTTCAGGGCGGTCCATAGGGTTGAAGCCCTCCTTACAGCCATGTACACGTTTTTCAACGTCGCACACATGTGATGGCGGAGGAAACGCAGTGCCTGGGCATTCTCTGCCGCAGTCGTGGTGCTGGGGGCCATCAGGGTCCCCGCAACCAGCGCTCCCTTGATCTTCCGGCCCTCGAGGACGATCTCCACGTCCGAGGCCCATGCCAAGTAGTTTAGCCCGGTGTGAGCCAACTCCTCAAATTCCCGGTTCATGATTCCGGCCATCTGCGATTTATGCAAACATGTATCAGATTACAGCAGGTAATCGATTGCATAAAGCGATGTTGATACAAAATTCAATAAAGTGGTGTTCCAAAATTTAAATAACATGCTAAAATGCTCTACTAAGTATTAAAACAATTAATAACTGTAGTAAAACATGGTATAAAAGCATGTATGAAGAGATATTATGCTAAGCACGTTCGAAACGTGGAATTTGGCCCTAAAAATGACTTTTCGAATTTATTTAATGCCCAAATATATAATTTCAGCAAAAACAGATTATTCCAGGGGCTTACAGGTAAAGTTTATTCAGCTGGCCCCGACGGCGACGATGCGAGGAGAGCGAGTGAGAAAAAAACAAGCGGGCATAGCCCATGGCACCTCCCCATCCTCACCTCCTCTAATCGATGCTTCCTCTGCTCCTTCCCCTCGGTTTGTACTCAGTGCGAGCACACACATGGAGGCAGGTAGGTGGTGTGCTGGTAGAGGTAGACCTGCAAGACGAGCAGCATCTTGGCCGCCAGCCTGGCCGTCGCCGGCTCACGCACCGCCCACCCGCGAATTTCTCCTCGGCACTGACTAGCGCGTTCCCGCCCGCGGCGACGAGGGGCGACGCGGCCGAGGCCGCTGCTTCTCTTCGCAGGCGTGGTCCGTGTTGGAGATATGCCCAAGAGGCAATCATAGAGATGATGATATATCTATGTATCCATGATTTGTAATAATGTGCCATGAATAATATCTTTGTATTAATTGGTAAGTACGTGACTTGTTTGTGAAATTCTTTACTTACATGGTTATTCTAAATATGTCCCTAGTCGGAGTCCATGTGAGGACACACTTAAACATTAGACTAGCACATGTATTGGTTGATGGCTATGTTTCGCAAGTCATAGACATGGTGATGTCAAACAAATAATGTGAACTCATGTTACGAACATGGTGTTGGACTGACCCAGCTTGAGACGTTACAACAATGTTAATAGTTCTCTCTCTACACGTTGTGGTTGCTTTGTCCTTAGACCTGAGATTGTCGCATGTTCTTGAGATGTGAATCGACCTACTTTGGGGCTATCAAACGCTACACCGTGATAGGGTAGTTATAAATGTAGCTTTCGGATTTGTCATGAAGCATGCTGCAAGGCATGGTCATTCAAGATGGGATTTACCCCTCTCTTCACTAGAGAGAGATATTTCTCTGGGCCCCTCGAGTGATCGGATCCAGAAATGCATGGCCATGCTAAATAAGGTTAATAGTCAAACTGGAAAGGGATTCCGATTCACAAGATCGAGAAAGAGTGACCAGCTAGGAGCATGATTAAATATCGTGAGGCAAAAGGAATAGCATAAACATGTGATGGTTCGTCCGATGTGATCTTTATGCACGTTTGGGAGTTGGCACATTTTGCTAGAAGCCGCTACCAACTATTGGCCGAGTAGGTGTACTCGTGTCATGTCTAAACGTGCGTGAAGCTATAGGGTCGCACACTTAAGTCAGAAGAAGCAGAATTCGTATTGGATCCGAAATGGGCTGGAAATGGACTCCAGAGTGGGTTGTTTTAGTGGTAGCCCATTATGGGTCTATATAAAGGAGAGGAGGTTGTGTGTTTAGGGTTTCTAATTCCGCACCATATTTCACCGCAGCCATCTTCTCTCCGCACCCCTGCCGCCCGCGCGGACCTACCAGTCCGGCGGGCGGTGCTTCCACGCCGCACGTGTGGATACCGATAGAGGTGTTGCATCTGTAGCACTTGGACGAGCCGCCAAGAGGAGCTGTTCATGGGAGCGACGGGGTCCGGAGGATTCATACGACTACCCTGCCCCGACTTGCTTCACCGAGATCGGCACAACGCGTCTAGTGGTAATCTCGTGATCTATATCTTGCAGCGGATCTTGGTTGACGCGGTAGAAATTTTGATTTGCGCTAGTGTAGCCTACCCCATTTTCATACAGTGGTATCAGAGCCGATGATGTGTATTTATAGATTCGGATCGTTTGCATATGTGATATGTAGATGGCGTATGATCGATGTGATCGATTGTATGAAGTAGATATTTCCAGCTGTGATTTGGATTCCGTGATCGTGATGTGAGAGGTCGTCGAACGACATACCCCTATCGGTCGATTTCCGCCATCGGGGTAGACTGTGACACGTAAATCCAATTGAAGCACGCGAAGATTAATATGATTGGTCGAATCGGTGTCTAGATCATATAAGGTGTGCATGAGATGCGCGGGATGAGAGATTGAATCTGCCGCCGGTTTCGGGGAATTCGCAGAAATGAACAGTCCCGGTAAAAGGGCTGTAACTTTTGCATACGACCTCGGATCGAAAAAATCTCAACTGGAAAAAGATGCGCAACAAAATTTTGTTTCGGAAATCTTCCTAAATGGTCTAATGAGATCCGATCGATTTTAAGGTTTTGGCTAATTCTACTTCTAAGACAGTCTTTTAGGCCCTGCAAGTTTCAGTGTTAGAACGTCTAACTCGTTTTTGCAGATTTTGTGACCGGTATGGCCCTCTGTGTATGTGATCCATGTGTGTAATATTTTTATGACCTGCGTGTCGTGAGTATGTCAACACGGCTGAAGCCATATTGTGTTGTCACTTATTGTATTAATGCCATGCGTGCTGACTTGTGATGATTCCTACTATCCATGTAATCTTCTTTTCTATCTGTTAGTAGTAATAGCATGTAGAAGTTTCTTGGAGGACTCACCACTCGGAGGGATGGTGCACGTGGACCATGGAGATGGAGATCATTATGGTGAACAGGTTCCATGGAGATGGAGATCACCATGTGAAACGGGTCATACTGTGTCACAACTATGTGATTGCTATTCCTGTTGTTTTACTCCTATGCATGTTAGATTCGTAGAAGTAGAACAATCCCTCGTAAATGTTAAGTTCGCATGCCCCCCAACTAAAACTTGAACCATCCCATGTCTTTTATGATTGATGGTGGGTCTGTTGCAGCAGGGCGCCATCAATTTTCGTTGACTAGGTGGGTATGTATCGGTTAGGTGGTACGACTGTTGCAGCAGGGTGCCATCTGCTGATGCCTACGCGCATAAAGGGTTGGTTAACTCATCAAGATAATCTTAACGGTTAAGCGTCTTGGGGCATTAAGGTTGGTATTTTTGACATGGAGATGTCACCCAACAACAAGAGTCATATGTGATATGATTAGCAAGTGTTGCTTACCGATCTATCTTGTCTTCTAGCAGTGATGCAAACATCACTAGTCGACTTGTTCGTTACGGATCTTGAATCACTGAGTACCAATAGAGGGATGTTTGTTTTAGTGAGAGTACACCACGTTAAATTGTTTAATGTCTTTTACTCTATCATGGATTTGTGTCTTAGTATTTTGCATGTTTTTCTGTTGTAGATCAATGGCACATAACAACCAACTCACCCCTTTTGCGTTGCGATCCGTCCTTGAAAAGGAAAAGTTAAATGGAACAAACTATTCGGATTGTATCCGAAACCTGAGAATTGTTTTCATGGATGAGAGAAAGGAAAGTGTTATGGATACACCAATCCCACATGCGCCTCTTGATACTGACACTGCTGCCGTTAGAGCTGACTTTAAGAGAGCATGTGATGAGTCTCTTGAGGTTAGGTGCCTTATGCTTGCATGCATGGAACCCGACCTTCAAAAGCAATTTGATGGTCAGGAAGCATATGATATGATCATTGCGCTGAAGGATATGTTCCAGACTCAAGCCAGGACTGAAAGGTTCAATGTCGCTAAGCCTTTTGGTGAATGCAAGCTAGCTGAGGGCAGAGCAATAGGGCCACACGTGATCACGATTCTTGGTTACGTGCAGACTTTGGACAAGCTTGGTTTTCCATTGGACCCTAAGTTGGCCACAGATTTCATTTTGGCTTCACTTCCATCTAGCTATGGGAACTTCATTTCAAACTACCATATGCATGGGACGGAGAAGGACCATAATAAACTTTGTGGGATGCTCAAGACGGCAGAGAATGACATTAAGAAGAGTGCAGGGCATGGACAAGTGTTGGCTGTGCAGAACAGGCCTAGCTTCAAGAAGCAGCCTAAGTCTAAGGGGCAAGGGAAGGCTAAAGATCTGATCTCCAAGCCAAAGCCTTATCCTAAGGACGGACCCAAACCTGACACAACGTGCTTCTACTGTCATGAGACTGGACACTGGAAGAGAAATTGCAGCAAGTACCTTGATTTAGTGAAGAAGAGTGGAAGTAAGACTTCTACCTCAGGTACGTTTGTAATTAATATTATAAACATTTTTCTCGCTGACTCTATTATTGACTCTTGGCTATTTAATACCGGATCGGTTGCTCACATTTGCAAATCGATGCAGGGGCTAGTAAGGAGTAGAAGCGTGAGACAAGGAGAAGTTGATCTTCGTATCGGAAATAATGCAAGGGTTGCTGCGTTGTCCGTTGGCTTCTACCAACTACACCTCCCTTCAGGATTTATTATGCAATTGAATAATTGTTATTAAGTTCCTAGTTTTAAACAAAACATTATTTCTCCTTCATGTTTGATGAGAGATGGTTATTCATTTGCGAGTAAAGACAATGGTTGTTTAATCTCCAAAAATTATATGTTTGTGGCTTTTGCTTCCATTGTGAATGGGCTTTTTATTATAAATCCTGCTAATGCTCATGATGATGCGCATGTTTATAACGTAAGTGCTAAAAGGCTACAGCCAAATGATTTGAATCCCACATATTTTTGGCATTGTCGGTTGGGTCATATAAGTTAAAAGCGTATGAAGAAACTCCATAATGATGGTCTTCTAACTTTGTTTGATTTTGAATCATACGAGACATGCGAAGTTTGTTTACTTGGAAAGATGACCAAGTCGCCTTTCAACGGTTCTCCTGAGAGGGTGACAGACTTATTGGAACTCGTACATACTGATGTATGCGGACCAATGAGCACGACAACAAGAGGTGGTTTTCACTACTTCATAACATTCACTATGATTTTAGTAGATACAGTTATGTCTACCTAATGAAGCATAAGTCTGAAACTTTTGAAAAGTTCAAAGAGTTCCAGAATGAAGTAGAGAATCAACGTGGCAAGAAAATTAAGGCTCTACGATCCAATCGTGGAGGAGAATATTTGAGTCACGAATTTAGCGATCATCTAAAGAGTTGTGGAATTGTTCCTCAACTAACGCCGCCTGGAACGCCTCAAAGAAACGGGGTTTCCGAACGGCATAATCGAACCTTGTTGGACATGGTTCGATCAATGATGAGCCCGTCAGATATTCCATTGTCATTTTGGGGTTTTGCTCTAGAAACAGTAGCACTCACACTAAATAGGGTACCGTCTAAATCCGTAGTTAAGACGCCATATGAGATGTGGAATGGGAAGAGTCCCAACTTGTCTTTTCTAAAGATTTGGGGCTGTAACGTGTTTGTCAAGCGACTTCAGTCGGATAAGCTCACACACAAGTCGGATACATGCATTTTCGTGGGATATCCAAAGGAAACATTTGGGTATTACTTCTACAACTGAGAAGAGGGCAAAGTGTTTGTCGCTCGGAATGGTGTTTTCTTAGAGAAAGAGTTTCTCACAAAGGAGACAAGTGGAAGAACGGTGCAGCTTGATGAAGTTCAAGATGAGCCTACCGGGGAGGACTCAATGAATGATGTTGTAATGGCAGAACGAGCTGAAGAACACGTGGCAAGAGAAGCACCACCACCACAAAGGTCGGAAAGGCTCCGTAACTCGCGAGAGATATTATTGTTAGACAATGATACACGGGGAATACTATTGTTAGACAATGATGAGCCTACGACCTATGCGGGAGCAATGATGGACCTAGACTCTGAGAAATGGAAAAGTGCCATGAGATCCGAAATAGATTCCATGCGTGACAATCAAGTTTGGAACTTGGTTGATCTGCCTGATGGTCATAAGACCATAGAGTGCAAATGGATCTATAAGATAAAGATTGATATGGACAGAAATGTTCATGCCCATAAAGCTCGACTTGTCGCAAAAGGTTTTCGACAAGTTCAAGGAGTTGACTACGACGAGACCTTCTCTCCGTAGTGATGCTTAAATCTATTCGGATAATTCTAGCTATTTTTGCATATTTCGACTATGAGATATGGCAAATGGACGTTAAGACGACTTTCCTAAATGGAAACCTAACCGAGGACGTGTATATGATGCAGCCCGAGGGTTTTGTCGATCCTAAAAATGCTGGAAAGGTATGCAAGCTTCAGAAATGCATTTATGGGTTGAAGCAAGCATCTCGGAGTTGGAACATTCGATTTGATGAGGTAGTCAAAGGTTTTGGCTTTATCAAAAATGAATCAGAGTCTTGTGTTTACAAGAAAGAAAGTGGAGCTCACTCGTATTTCTAATCTTATATGTGGATGACATACTACTGATTGGAAATGACATTCCTATTCTCGAGTCCGTTAAGACCTCACTAAAAAATATTTTTTTCATGAAGGACTTAAGGGAAGCGGCATACATTATGGGTATTAAGATCTATAGAGATAGATCAAAGAGGCTAATAGGATTAAGCCAGAGTACTTACATTGACAAACTGTTGAAACAATTCAGCATGGAAGAGGCAAAGAAAGGGTTCTTGCCCATATCACACGGCATAAATCTTAGCAAGACTCAGTGTCCTTCGACAACTGATGAGCGAGAGCGCATGAGTAGGATTCCATATGCTTCGGCAATTGGGTCTATCATGTATGCAATGATATGTACTCGCCCAGATGTCTCATATGCTCTAAGTGTTACGAGCAGGTACCAAGCTGATCCCGGTGAAAGTCACTGGACAACAGTAAAGAATATCCTTAAGTACTTGAGAAGAACTAAATATATGTTCCTAGTTTACGGAGGTGAGGAGGAGCTCGTTGTAAATGGTTACACCGATGCTAGTTTCCAAACCGATATAGATGATTCCAAATTGAAATCAGGCTATGTGTTCACGTTGAACGGTGGAGCGGTTAGCTGGAAGAGTTCCAAGTAGGACACGATTGCTCATTCTACAATGGAGGACGAGTACATCGCGGCAGCTGAAGCCGGCATGGAAAGTGTTTGGATGAAGCAATTCATTACTGATCTAGGTGTTGTCCCTAGTGCGTCCAATCCACTGGATCTCTACTGTGACAATAGTGGGACCATTGTGATAGCAAAGGATCCAAGGAGTCACCAGAAAACCAAACACTTTATGCAGTTATCATCTCATTCGACAATTCATCGAACGAGGAGAAGTAAGCTTATGCAAAATACATACAGATCTGAATGTTGCTGATCCTTTGACAAAACCTCTCCCGAAGCCTAAGCATGAGACACACAAGAGCTATGGGTATTAGATATCTTCTAGATTGACTCTAGTGCAAGTGGGAGACTGTTGGAGATATGCCCAAGAGGCAATCATAGAGATGATGATATATCTATGTATCCATGATTTGTAATAATGTGCCTTGAATAAAATCTTTGTATTGATTGACAAGTATGTGACTTGTTTGTGAAACTCTTTACTTATATGGTTATTCTAAATATGTCCCTAGTCGGAGTTCATGTGAGGACACACCTGAACATTAGACTAGCACATGTATTGATTGATGGCTATGCAAGTCATAGACATGGTGATATCAAACTAATAATGTGAACTCATGTTACGAACATGGTGTTGGACTGACCCAGCTTGAGACATTACACCAATGTTAATAGTTCTCTCTCTACACGTTGTGCTTGCTTTGTCCTCAGACCTGAGATTGTCACATGTTCTTGAGATGTGAATCGACCTACTTTGGGGCTATGAAACGCTACACCGTGACAGGGTAGTATAAAGGTAGCTTTCGGGTTTGTCATGAAGCATGCTGCAAGGCATGGTCAGTCAAGATGGGATTTGCCCCTCTCTTCACTAGAGAGAGATATTTCTCTGGGCCCCTCGAGTGATCGGATTCAGAAATGCATGGCCATGCTGAATAAGGTTGTCAACCTGGAAAGGGATTCCGATTCACAAGATCGAGAAAGAGTGATCAGCTAGGAGCATGATCAAATATCATGAGGCAAAAAGAATAGCATAAACATGTGATGGTTTGTCCGATGTGATCTTTATGCACGTTTGGGAGTTGGCACGTTTTGGTAGAAGCCGCTACCAACTATTGGCCGAGTAGGTGTACTCGTGTCATGTGTAAACGTGCATGAACCTATAGGGTCGCACACTTAAGGCAGAAGAAGCAAAATTCGGATTGGATCCGAAATGGGCTGGAAATGGACTGGAAATGGACTTAGAGTGGTCTGTTTTAGTGGCAGCCCATTATGGGGACGTCTATATAAAGGAGATGATGCTGTGTGTTTTAGGGTTGCTAATTCCGGACCATATTCCACTGCAGCCATCGTCTCTCCACGCCCCTGCCGCCCGCGCAGACCTAGCAGTCCGGCGAGCGGTGCTTCCATGCCACACGTGTGGATACCGATAGAGGTGTTGCATCTGTAGCACTTGGACGAGCCGCCAAGAGGAGCTGTCTGGGGGAGCGACGGGATCCGGAGGATTCGTACGACTACCCTGCTCCGACCCGCTTCACCGAGATCGGCACAACGCATCTAGTGGTAATCTCGTGATCTATATCTTGCAGCGGATCTTGGTTGACACGGTAGAAATTTTGATTTGCGCTAGTGTAGCCTACCCCGTTTTCATACATTCCAGAGGGAGGAGCGGCGCGAGGGGACGCCCTGGCCGGAGAAGCCCTACACCGCCCGAGATGCGCCTAATGCCGCAGTCGTGACTTGCAGTGCTGCTGCTGTGGAAGTGGATGCTGCCAGAGATGTTGTCGGGAAGGTGGCCTTCACCGGGGACGACGGCGCAGTCAATCCGGCAGGTGATCGAGCGGTGGAGAGCGGTGCGGTAGGTGGGGGAGAGCGAGGGGAGATGTGTGGTGGGAAAGAGAGAGGGCACTTCGGATGCTCCCACCACGACCCCTGGGCGACGGGGTTTGCTCGGGTTTCCGGACAACAACAAGGGTGTGTGCGGACGGAACGCGTTTTTGGGGGCAGCGAGTAGAAATGTTAGGATTGGTCCGGACGGGAAGGGTCCTTGGGGACACGTTTGGCGGCTGCGACTGGAGATGCTCTAAGGGCATGTACAATGGTGATATTTTACCCTCGTCTATCTTTACTACTAAAGTTGGCTCGGTGGCGTGATGGCGCCACATGTCGGCGCAATAATTTTCCGTGTGATAGAAAGAGCAGCGGCAGCGACGTACGGACACAGACACCATCGATCCAACTTTAATAGTAAAGATTGTCATGTAGCTGCAGGCTGGCGACTCACAAGGAGAAGCCCCAAGCTGGCAAGCGTTGAAACTGAGATCCTCGAAAATGGAGTCGTAGTTGTGGAGTATGTACTGCGGGCGAGGTGATCCAGACAAGTAGCCTGGTCTAGATGCATTCCTTGGTTCTTGTAGGGATCTGAGTTCTGCAATCTTGTCAAGTTGCTTTTAGTTATAAACATCTACTTAAAGCGTTGCAAGTTGCAACAATGTAGAAGAGCTATCTTGCTCATATTTCACATGCTGAAAGTGGCCTCTCGGTCTCTCTAGTAAGCATGTTTATATCAACCCTTGTTTGATAGTTCTCACAAATTCTTTTTATAGTCTGTCTTGTTTACCTCTGACAGTTTGTGCATGTATTTCAATCATTTCACTATATTTTGATTGAGTAGAGCTCATTTCTTCAATTTCTCCAGGATGAGTGTGTTGACAAGGTCCATGGAAATGCATTATGATGTTCCTTATTGCTCAGATCTCAAGGGAGGTTATCTCAGTTGCTCAGGGGGTCTGAAGGGCAGATGTTGGCGAGATACACGATGGGTACGAGGATCCATTTCATTGTGCTGGTCCAGGAGGTAGTAGTCTAATAGATATACAAGTGTTATTATTCCACTGACTTTTCTTCTGATGATATGAAGTTTGCAGCATTATTTACTAGATGTGAACGGGGCACAACAACAGTTACACTACACATATATATTTTCTATTGACATCATGGAGAATAGAATTTCTGAGTTGCTGCTTAGATGTAGTGTGTGCCTGATTTCGGAAGTGCTTCTTAGACTATGTACACAATAGCATTGACAGATGCAGAGTATATTAAAGGCTCATATTTTATTTAATGTTACCTAGCATTTATATGGCGTTAATCATTGCAAGTATATGCATTCACATATTCAAAAATTGGTGATATCTTTATAATACACAAGGAATATACTTCATCAAGATCATGGCAATGTATGTGTCAATCTTCATCGACAAGTTCAATCATTTACATGCATTTTGTGTTTATTAAACGAGTAACATGTGCTACGAGAAGAAAAATTTAAGGGACCATGGCAACATGGGAAAGACTGGAAATTAGTGGTGTTTTACACAACAAAAGTTTAGGAATATGTAAACTCGAGGCGGGACACTGTAAGAGAATATCGAGATATCCAAAGCATGGTAGGGAGTAGAACTTAATTAATAAGAGATGAGTTGGTGTGCATAGCAAATAAAATTATACATTTTTTGAAATATACATTGAGAAAAGTAGAATCTCAATGTATCCATCATACATCAAATTTACATGTGTGCTAATCTTTTTAGGGGCCGTTGCAACGCACGGGCATTCAACTAGCGTAGAATAATTGTTGAGTTAGAAGGGAGAGAAACAGAAATAAAGATGTTTGCATACTCTTGGCTAAGATGATCTTTTAGTAACCATCTCTAACCACATATTTAGGAACAATAGATAGGACTAAAAATTAACCATTGTATAACATGTTTTGTTGTTATATCTAAATTACGTGGCACAATTAAGATAAAACTGTCTTATCAACCATTATGCAGGCCCTAATGCGAAACACTAATTGTTCGGTTAAGCATTTTAGCATGTTTTATAATCAACCGGGCCCACTATAAACCATAGTTTAAAAACCGAACCGGTAATCAAACCGGCGTGGCTGTCAGTTCAGGTTTTCACCGGTCGGACCGTCGGTTCATTGGTTCATTTGCGACAAAAAACCGAATTTAAGCTAATTTTTCAAAAGTTAGATCTTGGAACAAATGAGTACAAATAATATTTGATGCAATGCACTAAATTATCATAAACTGGCGCTAGCATAGATGGTTATTGAGCTTGTAGTGGACCTTTAGTTAAGGTCGAGGGTTCAATTCCTTATTTATGCACCATTTTCAATTTATTTTTCTGGTTTTTTTTACTAAAAGAGCAATGCTTGTTAAAAGACCGGACAAGGCTTTGGTTCTCGGTTTTTCCGGTCGAACCGCCGGTCCGGTTCAGTTTTTAAAACTAGGCTATAAACGCCTACATGGAAAAAGCTAGAAAAAATTCAAGGATTTGGATATTCTCTGCCGACGACGTCCTCCCTAGTTCATTCCTCCCGTCTCTACCACCTCCATCCCCGCGCCCCCTCCGTGATCCAGCTGGAGTCCCCACCTGATCCACCACCACGACTTGCCCGCCTTCCCACATCTGTTGGCCGGGACGCGCTCGGGTTGCGCCAAACGCGCGCCACCTTCTCCCCTCCCTGTATGTCGACTACAGGGATTTTCATGGGTTTCGGGCACAAGCGTATGCCTTTAACATTTATTTGGAGCTTGTGTCCATTTAGTCTTATTCGTAAACTATTTTCGTTTTATTGTCTCGTTTAAAACTATGTGCTATGTGTTGTGAGACTATGTGACTGGTTATCATGGATTATCTATCGTATGTGATTGGTTATCATGGATTATCTATCTTATATGTTGAGGATATTATCTATTGTTGTGTTTGGGTATTCTTGTTATCATCTCTCCGCACAAGGTATATATTTCTCTCTTGTTCTCAACATATTTGTGATATTGTTACTTTGGCATGTTTGCTACTTGTTGGAAATTTCTCTCGGTATATTATTGCACTTTTTGCATTTGTGGTAAACAAAAGATGTGCATATAAATAGGGGAGACATTTCCATTTTGTTTCAAACATGTACTCGTCAAAGTTTTATTGCAAATCTTAGTATTGTCATCTAACACAAAAAAGGGGGAGATTAAAAGTACATTTCGTTTTCCCGGTGTATTGTGTGTTAGTTAACAATACTAATTACACTATTTATCAAGGTGTTTAGTGTGCAGGTGTTATACTTAACATCGGCATCGATCACCGAAAAGATCAGTGAAGTTGGGGCTAAGAGATTTGGGACAGTGAGCAACCGGATTGTTCGAACTGGATTATTCAAGGAAACCGGATATTCCGGTTAGGATGGTTTGGATCCAATTTCGGGAAAGAGATGAGCCGGATTATTGGTACCGGATTATTCAAACCATACCGGATATTACGGTTGAGAAGTTTCTGCTCGAAAATCGTCCAAGGACTGGAGTTGTGTCGGGGGGCTACCCCCGAGTAGGGGTAAGACAGGTGGTGAAACAGAGTTCAAGGTACTGTTTGCCGGGTAGGCGTCTACCCGGTACTTGCTATTCGGTAATAAGTATTGAAGTCCAGGAGAAGATAAAGAGAAAGTTTGGAATCGTCCTAGTAGCGATCAAGTGGTCCGAGTAGATGGGATGCAATCCTACTCGGGCAAGAAGTCAATGGAGCCGTTCTGACAAGATCTCGCGTATCCCGCAGTCGTACGGGCGTGCGGTTCAACTTACGGAGTACATGATTATCCGCGCAACAGCGTGGGTACAGTGAGGGTAGGCGCATGTCACGTCTTGTCACTGATAGAGGGGACAGGACGTTTCGGGGGGCCTACTCTGTGAGACTGACAGGGTGGACAGGTCCCATCAGCCGAACGGCGCAGCGACTTCTCGCACCCGCGTCAGCGAGAAGCCAGAGGCGTGCTCTGCTTCACAGTAGAGACGTCCCATTGTTGTACCTTTTAATCTTTGTTTACTCGGCTGGGCACCAGTATATAAGGTGCCCAACCCCCTCCTGCGGGAGAGACGTTACGCGAGAGAGCATTTATTGCACGAGCAAGTGTTAGAGCTAGAGAGAGCAGAGAGTGGCTACTCGGCTGAGAGACAACTTTGTACTATGGCTACTCGGATATCATACATACAGAGAGATAGGCAGGAGTAGGGGTGTTACCTCCACACGAGGGCCCCGAACCTGGGTAGTTCTTGGTGTTTGCAGTGTTTCCTGAGCGCGTCTACTCGACGTGCGATCCCTCCCCGAATACCTACAGCGTCCATCGGCCCCAACCTTAAGCCATCCCATGGCATCTGTCTTTACTCATCCACGACAGTTGGCGCCCACCGTGGCGCCAGCAGCGGCGCTGGCTGGGGTTCATATTCGGACGGGACCCATTTCTGCTTCGGGAAAGCGCGTGGTCTGTGGCCTTGTCCACAGATTTGGCTCTTTCGACTTCGTCACCGACAACGCCGGAGATTTCGGCGGCAGGCCCGTGCCTGCAGGCGGCTCGGTCCTCTCCTTCGGCGCGCATCTGGTCTATGTCGCCACCACCGTCATCCGTGAGTTCCCGGAGGAGGTGCTCGTTGCGGATGATCCTCCTACTGTACTCGCTGCTCGCGGGAATCCTACTGGCTGCACTGCGGACAGCCTGGAGGTGATGATGACGGGCCCGACTATCGATGCCGGGAAAGGCGTGGCCACTGCCGCGGAAGTCATCGAGGAGCCGGCTGCTGCAAGGGTCCACAAGCCCTACGATATGCCCCGGAACATTCCGGGCTACGTGGCTCCTTCCACGTCAACGGCTATACCGGCTGCTCGCGTTGGCGCCACCGAGCAGCTGGGCATGCCGCCTCCCACCGACACCGAGCTCATGGTGTTAAAGGCGCAACTCGAGCAGCAGCGTCAAGCGCTACACGCGAGGCCCAGGAGCTGGAGAAGGTTAGGCTTGAGCTTAACCTAGATCAGAATGAGTACAATAGAGCGCATGGCTTTACTCCCCTTTCTAGGTTGCCTAGCAAGCTAGGCACTATCCGTCGCAACTTGGGCGCTGAGCTAGCTAGAGATGGTAGGGCTGCTAGCCAAACAGCTAGTTTGAACACTGCTAATAGGCCCAGATATAGCTCCCCTGCCAAAACTCTTAGGGCTGCAGAGGCAGTTGCTGCTAAGTTGCCGCATCTCACTGGCGACGCGCGTGCTAGGCAGTATGATAGGCTTAACGAGCTATTGCTAGAAGCTGGCAGGCAGAACGAGGAGTTCCGGAAAGTCAATCCAGGAGCTGGTGCTTCTCAGGTTGTCCACACGCATGCAGTCAGATCTATGGATCAGGCCTCATCACCGCTTCCTGGCAATGAGAGGGACCAGAGTGTGAACTCTGGAAAGAACAAACAGATGCTGGTGTACGACCCGGCTGTCACCGGAAAACAGCCCGCTGTAGCGCGGCAGCCCGGTCAGAAACACAACTTTGCAGGAGCAGGCTATCAAGCCACTAAAGCTCACAACAAGGGGCAAGGAGGAAACCGCGCGGGACCATCTCGGCATCAGGCTGCCAACCGGTTCAGCAGAGGGTACAGCCGCCAGCTGCTGTGCAGCCGCAAGCAGTTGTGGCAGCGGCCAACCCGGTTGCTCAACCCGGTCCCGTGCCGCAAGACCGCTATGATGATGGGTACTCGACAATGGAGATGGCCGGGTACACTGATCCAAGGGACGTCACTGATCGTTTGGGTAACCGGATGCTGGAGCCCAGCGATGCAAGATACAAGTTGGACCGGATTCACCGGTCCGAGCTGATTGAGAAGACGGGGCCACCCGGCCCAAGCTATTTTGGCCACCGCATCATGGGAGAGCCTTCCGTGAACAAGTTTCAGTTGGCTAGAGTGACCAAGTCGTATGATGGGAGCACCAAGCCGAAAGACTGGCTGAATGACTATGTCACCGCTGTGCATATTGCAGGCGGCAACCGGAGATGAGCCGTGAGGTATGTTCCCCAGATGCTGGAGGGCCCTGCCCGGATCTGGTTGAACAACTTGCCCAAGGACAATATCAACTGCTGGCTTGACTTCTCGGAACCCTTCATCAGTAACTTCACCAGCACGTACAAGAGGCCGAATAGGCCGCAACAACTTTCAGCTTGCAAGCAGCGGGAAGAGGAGACCGACCGGGAGTACCTTACTCGGTGGAGCACATTGAGGAACACCTGCGAGGGTGTGAACGAGTCACAGGCAATCGCCTGGTTTGCTCAGGGTTGCAGGCATGGCAGCATGTTGTGGCAAAAGCTGCAGAGAGATGCCGAGTACGCTCGCCGAGACGATCAAGATAGCTGATATGTATGCACTCGGTGACCCTACTCAGCCTCTGCTCGATACTTTCGAGCCGAGAAGGAAACACCATGATGGCGGCAGACGCCAGGACTTCCGCAACAAGCGAAGAGATGACCGACCCGATACTCGGTATGGGTCTGAGAAGGTGAATGCTGTGAACCAAGACACTGCGGCTGTTGGGAGTAGCCAAAGGAAAAAACTGCTGGAGCCCAATACGGGCAGAACCAGAATCAGGGCCAAGGCATCAAGAAGCCATACAACGCTCCCCAGCAAGGCACCAGAAACCCGGATGGCGGAGATGCTCAGAGATTTGTCTTTGAGAACATGAAGGATGGGCCATGCAGCTTCCATACTCGGCATCCGAGTAGGCCAGCCAACCACACTACCCGGCAGTGCAGCTGGTGGGACCGCATCAAGGGTGAAGGGTTTGGTCAGCTGTCCCTCCTCCTCCTCTGCCACTCTCAGGAGCCAACGTGTAGCCTATCCGGGCAGCTGCTCCCAGGCCAGCAGTGAATCCGAGAAGGGAGAACGTGAATCAAGTGGCTCAGGGAGCCAACCGCAACTACAACTACAACAACCGCAATGACCGCAACTGCAACAACAACAGGAACAACAACAACAACAACAACAATGGCAACAATGGTGGTGGAGACCGCAACCAGTACCAGGAGCACCATGAGATCTACATGGTGTTCACCACCGAGCCAGATGACAAGCAGTCGCAACATAGGCGTGCGATGGACGTGAATGCAGTGATCCCAGCTGTGCCTCACTATCTGCACTGGTGCGAGCAAGAGATTACCTGGTCCAGAGATGACCATCCCAAGGTGATGCCCAATCCGGGTACATATGCACTGGTGGTGGATCCCACCTTCCTGGGAACCAAGAAGAATGTCAGGTTCAGCAAAGTGCTGATTGACAACGGCAGCAGCATCAACATCATGTACCGAGATACCCTGGAGAAGCTCGGCCTTCCCGAGAACATGCTGCTACCCAGCAGGACCACTTTCCATGGCATTGTGCCGGGAGTGTCTTGTGCTCCAATCGTGCGCATCTGGGTAGATGTGCTATTCGGTACCAGGGAGAACTGCCGCACCGAGTGCAGTTCGAAGTGGTTGATCTTCAGAGCCCCTACCATGCTCTACTCGGTAGGCCTGTGCTCACCAAGTTCATGGCCTTAACCCATGCAGCCTACCTGAAGATGAAGCTACCTGGTCCCAATGGTGTCATCACCATCTCGGGTGATTACAAGCGTTCCCTAGAGTGCGCGTCTGCTGGTTCTCTGCTGGCAGAGTCCATGGTCATTGCTGCCGAGAAAGAGAAGATACACGAGGTGGTGGCTATGGCCCAAGCAGCGCAAGTCGGTATGCCTGGCATGCCTGGTACTCAATATGGAGCAGCTTTCTAGGCCTCCCAGGAAACCAAGAAGGTGCAGGTGGACCCTGAGTTCCCAGACTGTGTTGCCATCATTGGCGCCGGGTTGGGCGAGAAATAGGAAAGCGAGCTCATCCACTTCCTCCGTGAGAATCGGGATGTCTTTGCATGGTCTAATGAGGATCTGCCGGGTGTCCCGAGGGAGTTGGTTGAGCACTCTCTACATGTGCGTCCTGACACCAAGCCAGTTAAGCAGGCAATGCGCCGCTTTGGTGATGAGAGAAGGAAGGCTATCGGTGATCAGGTCACCAAGTTGCTGATAAGCGGATTCATCATGGAGGTACTGCATCCGGATTGGCTGGCCAACCCAGTTATGGTTGAGAAGAAGAAGGAGGACCCCAAGGCCGAAACTGCATGGCGCATGTGCGTGGACTACACCGACCTGAACAAGGCCTGCCCCAAGGACCCATTCCCGCTACCCCGCATAGATCAGGTGATCGATTCCACTGCCGGGTGTGAACTTTTGTCTTTCATTGATGCCTACTCTGGTTTTCACCAGATACATCTTAATCCGGCTGATCAAATAAAGACTGCTTTCATTACCCCGTACGGGGCTTATTGCTATCGTGTTATGTGCTTTGGGTTGCGGAATGCTGAGGCTACCTATCAGAGATGCATGCAGAAATGCTTGCATGATCAAATTGGCAAGAATGTGCAGGTGTACGTAGATGACATTGTCATCAAAACGAAAGAAACACATACTCTGCTTAGTGATATTGAGGAAACATTTGCTAGCCTGTGCAAGTACAGGATGAAATTGAATCCGACTAAATGCATCTTTGGCGTTCCGGCTGGCAAGTTACTCGGTTTCTTGGTATCCAGTCGGGGCATTGAAGCCAATCCTTCAAAGATAAAAGCTATAGAGAGCATGTCTTTGCCGAGATCACTGAAGGATGTGCAAAAGTTTACCGGGTGCTTGGCTTCTCTTAGCCACTTCCTGGGAAGAATGGGTGAGAAGACATTGCCTCTTTACCAGCTCATGAAGAAGAGTGATAAGTTCGTCTGGACATCATAAGATGATGTGGCCTTCAGAGAACTCAAGACCATGCTGGGTAGCGCTCCCATCCTGGCAAGCCCGCTACCCAAAGAGCCAATGTTGTTGTACATTGCAGCAACCAACCGGGTAGTCAGCGTGGTGATAGTGGTGGAAAGGGAAGAGGAAGGCAAAAAGGTGCAGCGGCTAGTATATTATCTCAGCGAGGTGCTATCCAGCTCCAAGCAAAACTACCCACACTACCAGAAGATGACATATGACGTATACCTGGGTGCCAAGAAGCTCAAGCACTATTTCCAAGAGCATCCCATCACAGTGGTGAGTACTGCTCCCATCTCGGAGATCATGGGCAACAAGGAAGCAAGCGGCCGGGTAGCCAAGTGGGCAATTGAGCTAGCCGCGTACACCCCCTTTGTACGCGAGAAGAGAAGCGATCAAGTCACAAACCCTGGCAGATTTCTTGGTGGATTGGGCCGAGATGCAGTATGATTCTCCCTTTCCAGAAACCAACTACCGGAAGATGCATTTTGATGGCTCCAAAGTAAAGGAAGGCCTTGGTGCTGGCGTGGTGCTTACGTCACCCAAGCGAGATCAACTCAAGTATGTGCTGCAGATCCATTTCAAAGCATCCAATAATGTGGACGAGTATGAGGCACTGGTACATGGTTTGAGGGTAGCCAAGGAGATCGGAGTTCAGCGCATTGTCTGTTATGGCGACTCGGATTTGGTGGTGCAGCAGGTATCCGGCAATTGGGATGCTTTGGATGCCAACATGGCGTCCTACCGGTTTCTGGTGCAAACCATGACTCGGTTCTTTGAACGGTGTGAATTCCATCATATACACCGAGCTGAGAATGATGCAGCTGATGAGTTGTCCAAGTTGGGGTCTTCTTGGTAGTTCATCCCGGCTGGGATTGCCTTGGAGCATTTGAGAAAGCCATAAATCAAGCCAACTCGGAGTCTATCTTCGTTCCATCTCTACCAGGATCAGAAGCTGTTCCCATGGAAATTGATTGGGAGGCTGCAAAAGAGAACCCGAGGACTGTCGTCTCCAACCCGGGGACTGGCACCTGCAACCCGGGGACTGCTCCATTCAACTCGGGGACTGTCGCATTCATTGAGGGGATCATTTCTCGGTACTCAGGGACTCGCCCCCAACTCAGAAGAGGTCTTGGTAGCTGATCCAATGGAAGTGGACGAACCAGTGTTTCCTATCCGGGAGACACCGAGTTGGGCTCTGCCCATATTATCGTTTCTAACGGATGGCACATTGCCGAGTGATGAGGTCACAGCCAGGCAAATACAGAGAAGATCCAAGGGCTACACAATCATCAACAAGGTGTTGCACAGAAGGAGTCCTACTGGCGTGCTGCAACGCTGCGTTGAGCCAGAGGAAGGGGAAGAAATTCTTATAGAGATACACCAGGGAGAATGCGGGCACCACGCCTCTTCTCGGGCTCTGTTCAACAAGGCTTTCCGGCATGGTTTCTTTTGGCTCACTGCTTTGCGGCAAGATGAAGATATAGTGAGAAAAATGCAACGGGTGCCAGAGGTTTGCAACAAAGATTCATATGCCAGCATCTGAGTTGAAGACCATTCCCATTACTTGGCCGTTTGCTGTCTGGTGTTTGGACATGGTGGGTCCTTTCAAGCCAGCTAGAGGCAACATGACTCACATCTTGGTCATGGTTGACAAATTCACCAAATGGATTGAGGTCAAGCCTATTCGGAAGTGTGATGGAGTCACAGCTGTGAGCTTCCTAAAGGATGTCATTCTGAGATACGGCTACCCGCACATCATCATCACTGATAATGGTACAAACTTTGCTGAGAGTGCGGTCCAGGGCGTTCTTCTCCAATGCATGCTTGTCGCTCTTGTCAGCTTCCAGAGCTCTGTTTCGCTCTCGGACTTGGCGGTGATTCCAGAGAAGCTGGCGAAAGACCTTGGTCCTTTCCTGGACGCTATCCTGCAGGGAAGAAGGAAGGAGTATAACTTTTGGAGGTTTTGGAAGATTTGGCCCGAGTAGATATCAACTCGGTTGAGTTTTCACCTACTCGGACTGAATCTCGGGGACTGGGGTAATGGATAAGAAAAGAAAAGGAGAAAAAGGAAACTGGCAACTCGGAAGACTCAGAAAGAGAGAAAATACTTACCACATAGCTTTGCTCGATCTCCTCAATGGACTTGCGCAAGACGAATAGCTTGCTGGCCAGGGTGCTGCAAGGACTGGCTACCGCCATGCCAACAGACCGATGTCGGCCTTGTTCGAGTCTGTCCGATAGTGGTCGAGTCTGCCCAACTCGGTACCATCCCAGGAAGCATTGCCGAACACCTTGCTATGCCAAACCTTCTCGATGTGGCCTACCTGGTCCAAGATGGCTGCGATGCCTGCTTCGGGAAGCTCCTCATCATCCTCGCCGCGGGAAGAAATTTCCTTGATAATCAAGGAGTCCTTCTTTCCCTTGGACTTGGAGCGGCTCATGGCCTTGCGTTCTTTCAGAGTAGAGATCCGCTCCTCTTCCCGGGTCATGTGAATCTTGTGGCGCTCCTGCAGATCTCTCCAGTAATCAGGAAGCTTGGAGCCACCTTCCTTCTCGCTGGCACCAGCGCCGGCACTCTGCTCCTCTACAAGGCCAAAGGTGGCAGTAGTTGGGATCAGGATGACGTTTGGATTGAGCAGCTTCTTCTTATGGCTAGGCACCAGCTTGGTGTTCTGGGCCGACTGCGCGGCCTGTTTGTCTTGTCGTGGTGGTATCACGGCAGATGCCATGGGATGGCTAAAGTTGGGGCCGATGGACGCTGGAGGTGCTCGGGGAGGGATCACACGGCGAGTAGCCGCGTGTGGTAGATCACAAACACTACAAACAACACGATCTTACCCAGGTTCAGGGCCCTCGTGTGGAGGTAACACCCCTACTCCTGCCTCTCTCTTTATATGGTGTTTACCGAGTAGCCACAACACAGTTCAGGCCTTCAGCCAAGTAGCCACTCTGATCTCTCTGTGAGTAGTGAAGCAATCCAGAGTCTCGACCCTCGCACAGGAGGAGGCAGGGCACCTTATATACTGGTGCCCAGCCGGATAGAATAATACTAAAAGGTACAGCTCGATGGAACAGGAGCACTGCAGAACCGTGCATGCCTCCGGGTTCCCGCTGACGCTTGCCCCGTAAGTCGTCGCGCCGTTCGGAGATGGGACCTGTTCACCCTTGTTAGTGGGATAGGGTAGGCCCCTAGCCCTGTCCTGTCCCCTCTGTCAGTGACAGGACTAGACAGGCGCCTACCGCACTGTAGCCACGCCGGAGCGCGGATAATCACGCACTCCGTAAGTTGAACCGCACGCCGTACGGACGCACGATACGCGGGATCCTTTGTCAGAATGGCTCCATTGACTTCTGGCCCGAGTAGGAATCTACTCCCTCTACTCGGACCACTTCCTCTACTCGGAAGAATACAACTTCCTTGATTCTTCCTCCTGGCCATTGGTGGATACGACCGGTTAGCTGTCTACCGGGTAGCAAGTACCGGGTAGCCGGCCTACTCAGTCAAAACAACCTCTTTGCTCTTGCCTTTAGCACTGGCCTTACCCCTACTCGAGGGTAACCCCCCGACATTAGTCCCGAAGCTGGTAGAGTCCTGTGAACTCGTTCACTGGGCCCTGCCAGCTTAAGAAACAAATCTTGTCTTTGTATTGTGAAAGGCCGAGTAGCCTCTCCGAGTAGCCTTCAATTCTTGCTTGAATCTCTTCTCCTCCGAGTAGCAGCACCCTCCTTTGGTGATGCCGACTAAAATGACTCGAAACGCAATCCCGCTCAAACGGTGCAAATCCACCTCTGCGTGTCACTACAGGGCACGTGTCACACGCCCGTACCCGCGACGCCTCGGTGCCTGGGACGCTGCAGGCCACGCGCCAATAGCTGCGCCTCGGGCCCACCCACCTGTAAAGTCACTTCAACCGCAGTAAATCACCCACGATCTCGATGTGGGATTAACTGCGCCCGTTACGCGCGCAATATGCGCTGTGTGCATTTCTAACCGGTACGCATCCCACGCCGCACGATTTCTGCGCACGATCGATCCCACTTACTCCGCTGGTAACGACAACTCGAGGGGAGAGATAAATACCCCCTCGATGCCTTCTTCTTCTCTTTCCTGCTCACTTCAATCCCCTGCCTCTTCGTCTCTCCGCCGCCGCCGAGCGCTCCGCCACCGCAACTAGTTGCTGCACCGCCGCTCCCCGCGCCGCCAGAGAGATCCCGAGAGAAAACTCCTCCAATCAATCCGTCACTCCAATCTCACGCCTTTCCGCCTCCATGCCTCGCGAAGAAGATGACGCTGCCGCCCATGCCGGATGGGAGGGTTCCGATGTCACGGCGGAGGACTGCCAATGGCTAGTCAATACCCGCCGTGTCCCTCCAGGCATGAGGTGCAGGAAGACGGACAACAAGATCATCCCCACGCCGGAGAAGGATGAGTTCGTCGTCTTCCTCGCGCACTTAAAGCACGGATTCGGCCTCCCCGTCTCTGACTTCTTCAAGGAGTTCCTCAATAACTTCTGGTTGCAGCCTCATCACCTTCCCCCCAACGCCATGGTGATGCTCGCCTTCCACACGGTGGTCTGTGAGGCTTTTCTCGGCGTGTACCCAACTATCCATAGTTGGGCGCGCTATTTCTTCTTCCGGAAGCAAAGCATCCCCAACCCGGGACACACGGAGAGCGCCCGCTCGATGACGCAGACGGGGTGCGCCATGATGCTGCAGCGCACCACCGGTAGCCACCCGCGCGTCAAGGGATTGGAGACGGTGCGCAAGTGGCAGCGCTCCTTTCTCTATGTCAAGAACGTCCCCACCGAAGAAGGGAAGCCAATCCAGGACCGGATCGGGCTCCCTAAGTGGAAGAATGCGAGGCCAACCCAGCAGAACTGGGGTTACAACCCGAAGAACAAGATCGAAGATATTGTTCAAATCGAGGCGCGCCTCGCCGAGTTGAAGGATGAGGGATTCCGCCGCGACGATCCCCTCGTGTGCTGGATCTCGCGCCGAGTGCTCCCGCTCCAGCGTCGCTCCCACAAGATGTGCTACATGGGAGGGAGCCGGGTCTGCACGAGGACCACCACCTTCGAGCTGAGCACTGCTGATGTAGCTATCTGGGCGAGATCCATCGCGCAGACGACGCTCTCCGACACCTGGCAGTACGGCTTCGTGCCGTACAATCGCCTTAAGCGAATTGAACAGGTTAGTCTTCTGTGCTTTATCTCTGCACTCTGATACCGAGTAGGTGGCTTTCCAGCTTAGTATGCTTAATCTTTGCATGGTGCACCAAGTAGAACATTACAAAGCGTCCTTGTCGTGGGATAATCACGGAAGACGTTACCGGGGGTAACTGATCTTGGGGCAAGACGACACAGGCGTTTGGGAGAGGGTTTAGCTCAGAGGAAAACATGATGGAACTCGATCTGGTAGCCGGCAATCAAGTCGCCGAGTCTCCGATCTCGATATATTAACTCAACTCTCGTGTTACACTGGATGCTCGATATCAAGCGATATTGCTAGAACTCTTAGATCTCTCTTAACCTAACTTAGGGGCCGGTTTATAAAGCACCCGAACCCCCTGACTTGCCCTCCAAGGCGCACCCTGAATCCTACCCGGACACTGCATATAAAACCCTAACTTTCCTTACCGTAACCCACAATCCGGGTCATGAGGCCTACAATCTTGGGCCTTCTAGACGTTCTTTTATCCTCAACCGGATCTTGCGCAGCGCCCTTTGGGCCGAATTACACCTTGGAGTTGGCATACCGGGTTATCATCCCTCCATCAGTAGTCCCCAGAATAGCTTGGGCTTCACAGGATCCTCTTTGAAGCGCACGCTATTCCCTGCAAAATTATCAAACTTACAAGTTCAATGGAGGCCGGGTTACATTGCTTTGATAAACAGCTAGGCCTAACTCCCCGGCGGCCATATAATAACCCGGCTTTTTCCAAATTCCTTGCCTAACTTTCCGGGCCAGCACCCTGACAAAAATGTCAAGGATCCGGTTTGCTTTACTCGATAATTGACCCTGATGTCGCGGAGAAGATCTCCTTCTTATTTTTGTCCGGATATCTCGGCTAGCACTTAAAGCATATCTCAAAAATCCGCGCAAATAACCGTTATCCCAAAATTTCCGGCTTCCACCCGTCAGAACAAGTTTATCCGCCCGCACCTTATAAATAGATGCCCAGAGGATAACCTAAACCTCAACATTTCATTCCAGCTCCTTCTCCTCTCTCACTTCTCGAGCCCGCGCAACACCGCCGCAGGAACTTCGAGCTCACCATCGGAGCAAACCGCCGCCGGCAACGCTCGTCCTCAAACCACTTCGTGCCGCCGCCAAGCTCCGCCGCCGCGCCCTCATCTTGCCCATCGGAGGTTGCAAAGGGGCATTCAGATCACACCATCTGCCGCCGCCGCGTTAGACTCCAATTCCCTCCAGTAAGTTCCTTGTATCCATTAATTCAGTCTTGCAATTTTTCGATTTACTCTGGATTGGATCTAGGTCGATCCGCGGCCCGCTTTTCTCGTGGCGCCGGATTAGATTACTTAGATGCTTGCTAGCTCGTCCAATAGCCTGATTGATGATCACACACCACCCTCCTACCATTATTAATCATCAATTTCTTCGTAAAATCGTCCGGAAGTTTTCCAATCTAGATCCATTTCATCCCAATTTTCCGCGCATGTCATTGACACCCGGAAAATCCTCCTCTTCCGGTTCTTTTGCTTGCAGTAGATACATGGGCAACCATCCGTCTTCCTCAAACACCTTTCAATACGTAAGTAACCAACATTTTCTATAGTTACGCTTGATACCCGGATACCTTGTGATCTTCACCTCATGGCATGATACCCGGATAATTCTTAGTTTTCATATCTTCTCGATACTTCGTGCATATACTCGGGCAACCCAATATTTCCGAGTTTCATTTCCTGTATTTTTCCTTGTGTTTTGCAGGTTGATCCCATGGCTCCCAAAAGGCAAGGGAAACAGCCGGCCCAGGCGAAGACAACCCAATCCATATCCGCCAATTGGGGGCGATCCACAGTCACAAAGGCCAAGCTGGAAGAGCTGGCCGAGTTGGGGGTTCTCCCCTCTCAGAAGGACATTCATTGGAGGGCGTCGGGTGACGAGACCCGGCCCACACCTGCCGAGGATGAGGTAATCTGTTTCCTAGAGCACGTGACCCGGGGATTCCGTCCTCCGGGTCACCCTTTCTTTCGTGAGGTCCTGAGCCACTATGGCCTCAGGATATTTGACATAGGGCCTAACTCTATGTTGAATATTACCCACTTCATTGTTCTGTCCAAGTCATACTTGTGCACCCCGCCAAGTGCTCTCTCTTCATCGAACTTTTCCAGTGCAAACCGTGCCGCGAAAGCGGTGACGGAGCGCTCCTTGCTTGCGGCGGAGTCTCTATCCAGCGCCGCAAGAATTCTCTAATGCCACCTCTTACTCTTAACTCCCACGTCAAACACTGGCAACTCTCATACTTTTATTGCCGGGACACCTCCCCACCCGACGAAAAGAGGTTGCCGGGTTACTCAGAGGGCCTCCTTGATATCTCCGAGAAATTCAATGCTTTCGCCCCTGACTCGGACAGGGAAGCAATCCTGCCCTCACTAGCTAGAATAGCCAACCTCTCCGCCCAAGGTCTTCTTGGGCTCAACTTAGTGAAAACTTGGGTTGATTTCCGGATCCAACCCAATTCTATCCGCACCAAATTGATGTGCGAGTACTCGGGGCATACCACAGACGCACTCCGATATTCCACCAAGAGCTTTGCAGCCGGCGACACCAACAAAACCATCAAAGGCTTCCTGACAGAAAAACTGGAAGTCATAAAGAACATCGCCGGGTTACCTCCATTTACTCGGGAAAATCCGGCTCCAGCGGTAAGACCCGATACTCATAAGCTTATTTCCACACTTTGGCTAGATACTGCTTTTAACTCTCACTTTCATCTTTTTGTCTCGGGCTGATGACCCTTTCTGGAAAGTCGAAACCTCCCCCCTCCAGAGACCCGGAAGAGGAAGACGAGCCGGCTAATGATGATGAAGGTTCTTATCCGGATCTGGTATTATCTTCACTTGTATCATTTCTTCCCATTTTAACTTTTTCCATCGATACATACTCGGCTCGCAGGGCTGGAGGACGAAGAAGAGAAGGACGAGGACGACCCGGAGGCCACCGAATCTGATCAGGAAGCAACAGTTGGGGCCAAGGTTCCTTTCTCTTCTATATCCTCTGAACCTTACTCCTTCGATATCATGCGTAGACTTAACCAACAGTTGTCACACTCGTCACACTTGAAGGATCCTCTCCCGGCCAAACGTAGGGTGACCCGGAGTTCTCCGGGTGAGGATCCCCTTAATCCCGGTATCACCACCTCACCAGTCCACCGGGTCGGTACTCCTCCACCTCAATCCTCCAAATCCCCTCAGCGTCACCCATCTCCCAACCATCCACGTGCCGGGCAATTCCGGGTTCCGCTATCGGTCCCTTTGTCGCCTTCATCTGCTTCCAGCAGCGAGCTCCCACCGGATTACGCTGTAAATACCAGGTAAGTCTTTTCTATTTGACATCCTTTCATACCTGACAACTTTCAATCACTGTTGCTAACTGCCTCTCTCCCTTTTCTTCAGCGCTCAAGTCACAATTATTGACCCGGAGAACATGGAAACAGATAACCAGAAGACGGAGGAGCAAACTGATAATGCGGACGCCGCAGCTGGTGATGAGGCTGAAGACGTCCAAGAACAAGATCCTTTTAATGACCCGGCCCGACAAGAAGCCGGGTCTCCAAAATCGTCTGAAGACGTGGATGAAGAGATTGAGATCCAAGAGACGAGGACGGGTTCCCCAAACCCGGAGAACCAGACGGTCCGGGTCTCGACCCCAAAATCAGGAAAAACTCTTCATCCAGAGGCTCAAGCTGCCGGTTCTTCTGGCACCAAGCCTGAAGACATGACCTTCCCCCAGATGCTTAGTGCCCTTCACACCTTAAGGGCCAAGGAAGAGAATATCCTGGAAGCTTTGATAGCAAAACATGAGGTAAATCCGAGTAACATTGCTTGTATCCTTATCTAGTCCCCAAGTTCCGGGTGACTTTCTTGATAATTTGCCTGGAACTTCACAGTATTTCCGACTAATTTATCCCTGTATCTCCACTCAGGACTTCGTGACCGAGTCTGAGAAAAAATTGGCTAAGGCCACCAAGCGTATTGAAAAGGAGGTGGCACTGCGTGAGGAGGCCGAGGCTGAGGCCAGGAGGAGTGGGAAGATCATGAGGAAGTATAGGAGGAGGGATCATGCAGCCGAAGATAATCTAGTGAATCTTTCTGTCCAGATTGCTGATACGTATCGCGCTTTGCTCGGTATGACTCTTAGCATAATATTCATAACCCGGGTCATCCGTCTGACACATAGCCGGGTTTCCTTACTCGTGTTTTCATTTATTTCTGCAGGTCCGGATGAAGTAATGCCGGAAGAAGATGATATTGCCAAGCTGAAGACCATCAAGAGCGTCATCCGGCAACTATGTGCCGGAACCAAATGGATCCTTGAAGAACTACGGTGGCCGGGTGTTGGGCACGTCGACCTGAAGAGGATGCTGGATGCCTGCTCCACTATTCCCGAGTGGATTTGGCATTGGAAACGCTCGTCCTGCCGGGTTGGGGTAACCCGGGGGCTAGCCCTGGCGAAAGCTTACTTTCCTAAGCTAGAGCTGGCCAAGCTGATGGTCGGGTTTCCAGAATTCAACCGAGGTGGGTCCAAATTTTCCCCGAAGGATTTCAAGGCCATCCAGAAAGAAGTCCGTTACTCGGCAAGCGGATTGCTGACAGCTTGGAGCTCAATTCCATTGTCCCTTCCTAGGTGCTGATGGTGAAGCGATTAAGTCGGATCTTCCAAGCCGTATGATATGTTAGCCCGATGGAAGGAGGAAGCCGCCAAGTTGAGGGAGGAAGCTGCAAAAAAGAAGGCTGAAGCCGACTCTGCACCTGCTACTTCCACACCAATCGTCCCTCCTCCTGCGCGAGCCGGCAATGCTGCTGATCCGGGTGCTGCTGCCACCAAAAGTAACAGCAAGGGCAAGGAGAAGATGGACGCCGCAGCCCAGAATACTGAGTGATACCTGCTACCTACTGCTATGCCATATGCGTCAGTCGGTCAATAGGCCGTTTAAACAATTATTACTTGATGATGCGCCTGTGAGCCATTGATGCTGGTACCGAAATTTGTAATGCACTTTAAGTTCTTGATACGCCTTGTGCCTCTTCTGGCCTCTGGATGAACTTGATATTTATCTGGTTTTTGAGTTTATTCTTGATATCCGACTTTCTTTATGGTTCCTTCTGTGAGACTCGGTTTCCGAGTTTCATGGATTTTGACGAGCGGACTTTTCTCTAAGTCCCCAAGTCCCCAAGACTCGGATGTTTGGGTTTTTTGAGTTTTAGCAACTAAGCAACTTTTCCTTTTTTCAAAATCCCCAGTCCCCGAGACCCAAAATGCCGAGTCTGGGATGTATGGTTTTTCCAAGGGAACAAGATGTTTGATGCTAAGCCCAAACCCAGAGCCGTTTCACATAGGTATTGAAGTTATGCGTGATAAATGTTGAGTTTCCGACTATTAGCCCTGTACTCTGCATAACTTGTGGTTTAGATGACCCTTTTGACTATCTTGTACTGTAAGCCGGCTTTCGCGTGGATACCATGTTGTTACATCTATACGAAAACAGGGTCAGGCAAGTCCCATTGGGCTTCATGGCTGATTGTAATCGTAAGCGAGCAAATCATGCCACTTTAGTGCGAGTCACATCGAGCTTGAGTAAGAAAAGTCAAGAAAATTTGGCTCCTTTGTCCGGTTATAAGATTGCAGCCGTACTCGTTTGCGAGTAATCGGCCCTTATAACTCATAGGCATCAAGGCCGGGTCATTGAGTTTGTAAACTGTGCTATTCAAGCAATCAGCCCCCAAGACCTAGATATACGCAACATACGGAGATTGAAGAACGTAAGAATAACCACCTCTTTTCTTGATATGCAAAGTTAGGTCAGCAGCCCTCATTAAAAACCCATCCAGTCCCCAAGGGTGCCCTGGATAGAAAAGAGTGCGTCTGAAAACCTGCTGCCTGTTACATCGTGCAACTCCACTTGCCAATATAGTCTATACTAAGTATAGTAGGGACGTAGCTGAGCCACGTTCCATGGTCTGTCTCTTTCCTGCATAGACGAAGTGGTATGAGCGGTCATTAACTGTAGCCGACTCTTCCCTTGCATCTATCAAGTAATACGATCCGTTGTGCAGATTCCGGCTTATGATAAACGGCCCTTCCCATGGTGGTGATAACTTGTGTTTCCCTTCGTTTGACTGTACCAGACGCAGGACCAAGTCTCCTTCCTGGAAGACCCGGGTTTTCACGCGCCGGCTATGATACCTCCGTAAAATCTTGCTGATATATGGCTGATCTTTCCAGGGCTTGTTCCCTTTGTTCTTCTAAACATATCTACGGCATCTTGCCGGGTCTTCTCGTTCTCTACCTCGACGTAAGCTGATACTCGAGGTGAATCATGAATAATATCACTCGGCAACACCGCTTCCGCACCATAAACCATGAAGAATGGTGTCATCTGAGTAGATCTATTAGGTGTAGTGTTGATACCCCAAACCACGGAAGGTAGTTCTTCAACCCATGCACCCGCAGCCCTGATACAAGGGACTCGCAGTCGTGGTTTTAGTCCACGAAGTAACTCTTGGTTTGCCCTCTCCACTTGTCCATTGGCCTGCGGATGAGCCACTGATGCTACATCAAGCCGGATCCCATTGTTGCCACAGAACTTTTCCATTGCGCCAAGGGACATGTTGGTTCCATTGTCGGTAATTATGCTGTGGGGATACCCGAACCGGTAGATAATTCTTTTCAGGAACTTGTCTGCTGTAACTGCTTCACAATTGGTGACTGGCATAACCTCAACCCATTTAGTAAACTTGTCAATTGCCACCAAAAGATGTGTCTTCTTGCAAGGTGACATGTGAAAGGGACCAACCATATCCATACCCCAAACAGCGAACGACCAAGTTAACGGGATAGTCCGCAATTCCATAGCCGGCACGTGGGTTTGGCGAGCGTACCTTCGACATCCGTCACACCTTGCCACTAAGCGCTTCGAATCTGCTAGAGCCGTGAGCTAGAAAAATCCGTGTCGATAAGCTTTGGCCACAAGGGATCTTGTGGATGCATGATGCCCACAATCACCTTCATGGATTTCCTTAAGAATCTGTCGGCCTTCTTCCGGTGCTACACAGCGCAAAAAGACTCCTGCTGCACTTCTCTTGTATAACTCCCCATTGATGATAGAATATCCCTTTGCTCGCCTCGAAATTTACCTTGCTAACACCTCCTGCTGTGGTAACTCGCCTCGCGATAGGTAGGCCAGAAACGGTTATGTCCACTCGGGAACAGCGCGTACGGTGGCCACGAGCTCCAAATCCGGGTCTTGATTTGCCAGTTCTTCCTCAGACTCGGTTTTAACTGATGGTCGCCATAATTCATCCAGGAAGACGTTAGGTGGAACCGGCTCTCTGCGCGAGCCGAGTCTAGCGAGGCGTCTGCTGCCTCATTCTTTCTTCTGTCTATGTTCTACCTCATACCGGAGAAACATCCTGCAACCCTATCAACCTCTCTGCGGTATGCTGCCATAATTGCGTCCTTTCTATCCCAAGTTCCTGATACCTTCTGTACCACAAGGTCCAAATCTCCAAAGCATCGTATCCTCTTAATGTTCATATCCTTGGCTACCTTTAAGCCGTGCAATAGGGCCTCATACTCGGCCACGTTGTTGGAACAATCAAAGTGAATCTGTAGCACGTAACTCAATTTGTCTCCTTTGGGTGATGTTAGCACTACTCCAGCTCCTGATCCCTCATATTGCTTGGATCCATCGAAGTGCATGATCCAAGACTCGGAGTTTGGAGCAAAGGTGGTCATGCCTGTGTGTGTCCAGTCATTAACGAAATCGACCAAAGCCTGAGATTTAATTGCTGACCTGGGCTCGTAGTTGATGTGATAATCCCCCATCTCTATCGCCCATTTGGCTATTCTTCCTGTCGCATCTGAGTTTCTGATGATATCCGACATTGGTATCGAACTTACCACTGTTATGGGTGTTCCTGGAAATACGGCTTCAGTTTCCGGCTGGCCATAAAGACCCCAAAAACCAGCTTTTGCCAATGCGGATAGCGTTGCTTTGCCTCTGATAATACCTCGCTGACGTAATAAACCGGTCTCTGGACCGGGTAACCTTTCCCATCCTCTTTACGCTCCACAACCACTACTGCACTAACGGCTCGGGGGCCCGCTGCTACATATAGCAGCATGGGCTCTTTAGGAACCGGGGCCGCTAGGACTGGTGCTTCAGATAACTGCTTCTTTAGTGCCTCGAACGCCTCATCCGCCTCTTGATCCCACACGAATTTATCGGATTTCCTCAAGAGCCGGTACAAGGGTATTGCTTTTTCTCCGAGTCTGCATATAAATCGGCTCAAGGCTGCTACGCAGCCCGTGAGCTTTTGAACATGCTTCAAATTTTCCGGCTTTTTCAGATTCTGGATAGCTTTTATTTTATCTGGGTTTGCCTCAATCCCTCTCTCGGAAACGATAAAGCCGAGTAATTTCCCAACTGGAACTCCGAATACACACTTCGTCGGGTTAAGCTTCATCTGATACCTCCTCAAGTTCTTGAACGTCTCCTTCAGATCGTCAATAAATGTCTCTGCCTTCCTGGTCTTGATAACCACATCATCCACATAGGCATGGACGTTGCGTCCAATTTGGTCCTCAAAGCACTTCTGTATACACCGTTGATAAGTTGCGCCAGCGTTCTTCAATCCAAACGTCATGGTTTTGTAACAAAAAGCCCCAAAAGGGGTTATAATGATGTTTTTCTCCCAATCCTCCCTCTTGAGCTTAATCTGATGATACCCGGAATATGCGTCCAGAAAGCATAATAGGTCACTTCCAGCTACTGCGTCTATGGTCTGATCTATCCTTGGTAGTGCAAACGGATCCTTTGGGCAATGCTTGTTGAGACTCGTAAAATCGATGCACATCCTCCACTCATTGGTCTTTTTCATCACGAGAACCGGATTTGCTAACCAATCTGGGTGAAATACTTCCATAATGAAGCCGGCTGTCAGCAGCCGCGCGATTTCTTCTCCTATAGCTTTCCTTCTTTCCTCATTCATCTTCCGCAGGCCCTGCTTCACAGGCCTGGACTTAGGGTCTACATGCAAACTGTGTTCTGCCAATTCTGTGGGGATACCCGGCATATCGCTAGGCGTCCAGGCGAATACGTCCGCATTAGAACGAATAAACTCCACAAGTGCTTTCTCCTGCTCGCTGTCCAAGTTAGACCCTATAGTAAATTGCTTAGAGGGATCACCTTCAACAAAAGCTATCATCTTGGTATCCTGCGCTGCCTTGAATTTTGCTCTCATCTTCAGTATTCGGCCTTTTAATGCTGTCCTGTCATCCGGGTCTACTTGAGACCGATAATACTTGAGTTCCTCTTTCTGCAAGCCTGCTCGGCCATTACCGAATCTCCTTCATCGCACTCAGCTGCTATATCCCGGCTTCCATGTATGGTGATGGTTTGTTTAGGACCCGGGATTTTTAGCTGTAAATATACATAACACGGCCTAGCCATGAATTTAGCATAATCCGGCCTTCCGAACAGCGCGTGATAAGGACTGCGCAATTTGACCACCTCGAAAGTGAGCCACTCGACTCGATAATTATCCTTCGATTCTCCAAAAGCTACCTCCAATGCGATTTTTCCCTCGGGCATGCTGAGTGACCCGGCACTATCCCATGAAAAATTGTTGAGCTTTTCTATAGCTGAGATTCCTTGAGATCCATGCGTAAAAAGGTTTCCCAATACAGAATATTGATGCTGCTTCCGCCATCCATCAGGACCTTTTTCAACTCGTAGCCATTGACCTGTGGTGCGACTACCAATGCTAAGACTCCCGGGTGTTCTATTCTTTCCGGGTGATCTCTTCTGCTCCATGTTACATCTTGTTCTGACCACCTCAGGTATCTTGGAACGGCCGAGGAGACCGAGTTTACCGCTTGCTTCAGTATCTTTTTGTCCCTATTGGAAGTTCCTGTAGTATGCACATGATATTGTCCTTTTAAACCAGATGTACGTACCATACCGATGAAGATGCTGATCTGGCCGATTGTCACAATAGATCCGGATTCGAGGTGATCCAACTCTGGTCCCCAGCCGGAATCGTCCACCATCTTCTCTCCTTCGTGGTCGATGTAGATCTCGCCGATGACTAGATTCTCCATGTTCTTCCGAGCTTCTCCCGTGATGTAAACACCTTTGGAAGCAGGCCCCACGGTGGGCGCCAACTGTCGTGGGATAATCACGGCAGACGTTACCGGGGGTAACTGATCTTGGGGCAAGACGACACAGGCGTTTGGGAGAGGGTTTAGCTCAGAGGAAAACATGATGGAACTCGATCTGGTAGCCGGCAATCAATTCGCCGAGTCTCCGATCTCGATATATTAACTCAACTCTCGTGTTACACTGGATGCTCGATATCAAGCGATATTGCTAGAACTCTTAGATCTCTCTTAACCTAACTTAGGGGCCGGTTTATAAAGCACCCGAACCCCCTGGCTTGCCCTTCAAGGCGCACCCTGAATCCTACCCGGACACTGCATATAAAACCCTAACTTTCCTTACCGTAACCCACAATCCGGGTCACGAGGCCTACAATCTTGGGCCTTCTAGAAGTTCTTTTATCCTCAACCGGATCTTGCGCAGCGCCCTTTGGGCCAAATTACACCTTGGAGTTGGCATACCGGGTTATCATCCCTCCATCAGTCCTGTTGGCTTTATGTGCTTTGTATTTGCACGCCGTGTCGAGTAGAAAACCTTAGCAGAATATGCTTTGTGTTTGCATGCTAAGCCGGGTAGAACTCCTTAGACTTATATGCTTTGTGTTTGCATGCCATGCCGAGTAGGATATTACAGAATATCCCTTTGGCTTTATATGCTTTGTGTTTGCATGCCTTGTCGGGTAGAAACCTTAGCTGAATATGCTTTGTGTTTGCATGCTCAACTTACTCGTGCCATCTGTTTGCCTTTCCAGCACATCGATCGCCAGGCTGAGGAAGATGAGGAGGTCTTCGAGGACAACTGGGATAGTGACCGAGAAGAGGACGACGAGACCGCCTACGACACTCAGGACACCCTCTGCATCCCTCATGCCAACCAGCCTGGTAAGCACCAAGTTCATGCGTCTATCCGGGACTGGTCCGAGGACGACGAAGGTGACCCAGTTCGCCTCTCTGACCGCGAGTAGCGCAATCATAATTCCTTTTCTGCTTCTCATTCTCTTTTTCTCTTCTACTCTGCAGAGGATCCTGAGCTGAGCGAGGAGGACGAGGAGCCCATGGATGTTCAGCCCCTTTCTGTGGCTGCTCCCAGCACTCGGAAAAGGACGGGCAGTGGTGCCCAAGAACCCGCTGCCAAGAAGCCCAAGAAGACCGAGAAGAAGAAGAAAATCACCACCAACAGAAGGCCACCCCCTACCCGCAAAGGGTAAGTTGTTTCATCCGAACATCAATTTGCTACTGCTTCTCGTTGTTCTGTTTTTCCCTTTCTAAACTCTTTCTTTCTTCTCATCCAGCGATCCTCTGGATGCTGACGCGGCCGCGGCCCCCACGCGTACCAAGAGAAAATCTGTCATAGACATCGAGAAACTCGTCGATCTCTCCGAGGACGAGGACGAGCAAGCACCGCGGGCTAGGACGCGTGCGCCCTCCCCGGTGAAGCTAGAAGAAGAAGACGCCGACGCCGATAACACGGGCGCTGGTGACCAAGATGCCCAAGACATGGAGCAGCAGACCGACGCGTACCAGAGTACGCATGATGCTGCTCGAGATGAGATGCCTCCCTCTCCCCCAGCTGCTACAGCTGGGGAGAATGTTGAACAAGACCCCGAGAACCCGGACCATGCCGCCCTTGAGCGGCAAGACGAGAACCCCGAGCAGCAGGGAGAACAAGCTGCTGCTCATGAAGACCCCGCGGCTAGGCCTCGGGTAGAAGAAGTGACCGTGACAACACCCGATCCCGCAGCCGAGCAGCGGGTTGAGAAGACTGTGGTGGAGCCTGCACTCCAGAGCCAAGCGCAGCCAGACGCTGCGCCACCAACCGCACCAAGCCCTCCTCCGAAACAGAAGACCACCAAGACCGCATCTGAACTTATGCATCCACCAACCTCACGCCAAGTGGCTCCGTCCGCTGCGCGCCAAGTGCCTGCACCCGCTTCTCGGGCGGACACCGGTAAGAAGACCATCAAGACAGAAGCTGCCGCCGTCCGCAAGAATCTGCCACGCCATGCTGCGCAGGATGCCAGTCTGATGCCACCGCCCAAAGCACCTACTGCGTCAACCGGAAAACCGGCAGTGAAGAGCACGCAACTCACCACTGGCGCTGCTAGTGGATCTACTGGTGCAGGCGCAGGGTCAAGTGCACAAGGCAGCTGGCCATCATACGTGCTGTCTGGGTCCAGGAAATACGGCATTTCCTTGTCCAAAGGCGAGCAGCGGATCTCCGCTCTGAAGGACGGCCATGCCAAGGCAGTGGACGCCAAGCTCAAGGCCAAGAAACCCATTGAGATCTACTCGCGCGAAGCCGGTGAGGATGAGATCCAATCAGAAGGGCTGATGCAGGTCGTGGACCGGGTAGGCTTCATCGACAGGATTTGGGAGAGTGACGCCCACGGCGACAAGAAGTGGAACGGCAGCATGTTGGGCGACGTTGATCATTATCGCGTCGACTGGAACAAGGCCGATCTCGGCAATAATCCAATGACCATTGCCTCCGACACCAGCACGCTGGCCGTGAAGCTGTTCGTCCTCCGCAAAGCCGCCGAAGACGTCGAGCAGACATACGCTGTAAGTTTTTCTTGCCTTTTCCGAGTTGCGGTATCTCTTCTCTTCTGTTCTTGTTTTTCTCCTTAGCCACTACCCAGTCCTCGAGATTCGGGCCGAGTAGACGGATACTTAACCGAGTTGCTGTCTTCTCGGGCCAAATCTTCCAACAAAATTCTAACTCCTTTTCTTCTCCTTCACAGAATAGCCTCTTGAAGAGGACCAACTTATTCCGCCGTCTGCTCTGGAATCACATCATCGCCAAGAAGCGCATTGCGGCTCTTGAAGCCGAGCGTAAGGATGATGCCGCAATGGAGCAGGCAGCACTGGATCGTGCTCTCCAAATCTCTGCGATTGAAGGTTAGCTTTTAGCTATTCGGTTTGTGCGTTTTGTGTTTACGCCCGTGTTTGCTTTTTTGCTATAACTCTATTTACTCTGCAGGCAAATTCAAGGAACTGCAGGAGCAGCATGAGCACTGCCACGTCTTCTCTTCCTCTGCTGAGAGCAAAATCAAGCAGTTGGAAGGTGAGTTGCCAGCTTCTCGGTCATTGCATCTTCCTTCACTTGGTTTCTCTGCTAACTTTGCTGTTATCTCTGCAGAAGAATATAAGAAATTCCGGGAAGAGCACCTCAACTGCTTGATGCCTGCCGAGGTGCAGCAGTAGCTGGCCACCCGAGATGCTGTGACGCCCCGAGATCGGGCACTATGCAGATTTCAGCATTCCCGCCAAAATCCACATAATAACCGATTCCAGGTTGCCACTTGTGATAACATTACAATAGTTCACGAATATTCCACAATTACAACAGAAACAGATAGATACAAGATGACTCAAACGAGCCAGGGTTACAACTGATACATTACAAAGATCCAAATAACAGCGGAAGAAACAACATAGCGTCCGGCTACGGACAAGATCCAAATTGGACTAAGAGTCCTGAAGATAACCGAGAGCGTCCAATCCCTGCCCAGGCCAAGCCGGAGGGATTCCCAAGCTAATGTCGTCAGACTTCAAACCTGTTGACTGCAAGTTGGAATTTGCAGCCACGAAAGAGATTCGTGGGTCAGTACGGTTAAGTACGGGCAAGGGGGATAAAACCCATACTCACAAGATACCGGCGTAGCCCGTCATCACAAGATACAAATACTTTAGGATCAACGGAAAAGAAGGGGTTATTGCAAATAAGCGACAGCAGGCTGCACTAACCAACTACAGAGAGATACTACAACTTCCGGCTAACAAAAAGAAGATAAGATCGAGTAATAGTAACCAACTGAAAGATAACTTCAAACAAACCCATCCTGGATATCGCCCCTTATCCAAAGAAGCAATCCGAGGATAACTCACACAGTTGGATTAATGATGATTCAGATTATTGTGTCAATAAGCCTATTACTAGTCAAGTTGTTAATCATTGGGTGAAAGGTTGTTAATCATTAGGTTTAAGTTGTCCTGAGTACTTGTTAGCCAGTACTTTCACCAAGTAATCCATAACCGCGGAAAACACGGCTTCTCGAGAAGATTATCCCTGCAGGGTTGCACCAATTTGGCCTACACGTAAGAATAACCCGCCAGATGGGGAGCTAACCCACCAAGCGAGGTACTCTACACAACTCAACTCTTCTTCGCATCAAGCCCAAAGCACCACGTGCTGTGCGTGCGCGGCTAATCGAGCCCCACGAAGAAAAGGGGACCCTCATAGCACTGGAAGACCACGCCGCCCTAAATGCCGACTACAAAAGTTCCACCCTGGCGCCAAGGGTTCGTACCTGCATATGCGTGCAGCAAATGGAAAGCCCGAACTAAATGTGGCGATTTGGACGAGATACGAATCGAGTCAAGTTGAGGGGGGCGCCCATACTCGCTTCCCACATGCGGGTAGTGCGCTCATCATGGATCAGTAGACAAGACCCTTTTCCTAATTAGGGGGGTCGACACTAGCAGGCCTCAAAACCACAAAGGGCCTCCTGCCGGTGCCTTATCATCAGATTTATTATTAAACAATAACAGTAGCATGATTGATGGATTGATTAAACATTGAGCCCCCAGAACATAATAGAGTAGTAACAGAAAGTAACGGGTAACAGACTCGAGCAAAACAACCTAAGCATGCTAATAAGACACGGGCTCAAACAAAAGGTTATAGGTAGGGAGGTGAGGCAATATCAAGGTTAAGGGATTCATGTGATGGGTTCGTAACAGAAACAACTACTACTAAGGCTAGCAAACAGAACAACGGGAAGTGTCGGTAACAAGTGATGAAAGGCAGCCATTTGGCAGCAAGTGAGTATACTTGCCTGAGATCCCGCAAGGTAGCAGAACTTGTCGTTGCTCACATCATCTCAACGTCCTATCCGGGAAGAAGCAACGAACCTCGAACAAACACCGGATGCAACAATTACTACTATGGCAAAAGATCCAGCATGATCAAGATATGGATGCATGACAGGTTTAAAGATGCATCAAGGTAAACTAGTTGACAAGATAAACAGATTTAAAGGGACCCATATGCAATTGAGTTGCATATGAAAAGCCCATGAATTATGGTTAAATTATTTGTTTTCCAACTAATCAACAGGTGCTAGTGGTTTAGTATGATGCATGAAAAAGGGAAACAGCAAAATAACAACATTAGAATCAATTTAAGATAGGGTGTAGCAATTTAGAATTTTATTATTAATTTAGGGAATTTTTGGGTGCCTTAAAGGTGACACACAAGTATTTGTTGTTTTCAACCATTTAAATTGTTCAAAACAAATAACAAAGTTTATATTTGAAAAGAACATCAAATTTTAGTTGGATTACATGTTTCAAATATTGAAATTGGAATTTGGATTATTTAATTATGAATTAAACAATATTAAACAAGTTTTAATTGGATTAAACAAGATTTAAATTGTTGAGGCAATTTTAATTATTCAAAACAGAAAACAAAAATTATATTTGAATAGGTTATTTAAAATGGTATGGAAAACATATTTTATTTGCATTTATTGGATTAATAAATAATTAGTTATTGAATTTCTAAACTAGCATTTGAATTATTTAGGTTTGAATTTTTAAATACATTTGGAATTTCCAAAACAGTACACAAGTTGAATATTTGGAAAGGTTATGAAATTTGGAACAGAAAACATATAAACTTTTTATTTATTGGATTTACAGAACAAAAGATATTAAAGTTTGACATTCCATGTTTAAATCTGCTATTTAAAATTGATTTTGGAAAACAGAAATTCGCAGAAACTTTCGTTACAGCGCTGGTATCTACACGCTGCCACTGACAGTGGGCCACATGCCACTGTGGCGCTGCGCGCATGCTTGCGTGGCAGGGAGAGCCCATGACGGGTGGGACCTCGCACTCGGAAATAAACGCAAAAAGATTGCAGCTCCTGGGACTCGAACCCGGACGCTGCGCTACGAACGAAAGGAGCCAAGCCAATGTGCTGCTGCGAAGGTTTTGTCAGATAGGCGCAGGCGGGCAAGATTAGTTTCAGAAAAACGTTAACTGAATTTTCCAAACCGAAAGCTTCAGACTTCCGTTCGCAGAGGAACGCATCGGAGGCGATCGGCCGTGTTCGCGTGCTACCTGACCACGGCGGGGGTGCACTGAGGCGTGGTGGCTCGTGGGTTCCTGTGCGTGCCAGATGCGTGCATGGGAAGGCCAGCAAACGGCGTTGGTGTGTGCGTGCATACAGGGGAAGGAGCAGCAGCGCGTGGGGAGTTCTGACGAACAACACCACCGGAAACGGACGTCGATTCAGAGGAGGGAAGCGGCGAAACGGTGAGGTACCTGTCGACGACGCCTACGACGATCTTGGAGCTGGAGTGGAACTGGTTCCATTCCCACTGACAGGGAACCCTCGAGATGGCCGTGGCGAGCCCGCCGCGTCCAACAGCTACCATGTCGTACCGTGATGGTGGAGGGATACAGAGGAGCAGTTAGATGAGGAGGGTGAGAGGGTGGCGGCGGTGTGGGAGGAGGCAGGGCTAGGGCGAGCTAGGGCAGAGGGTAGGGGAGCTATATGGGGGGAGATGCTCCTGTACGGCAAGCATCTGGAGGGGGGAAGGATGATCGGAGGGTTCTGCTGCAGGTCGTACAGCGAGATAGTGACAGGAGGGAGAAGGACGACAGAGAAAAAAAAGGGGGGTGGGCCAGAAAGGGAGGAAAGGAATGGGCTGGGGGAGAAAGAAAGAAAGAGTGGGCTGCCCTTCCTCCATGCTCTTCGCTTTTTTTTTTGCTGTTGCTTTTTTTTGAAACCTAAACTATGGGGTAAAACCCCATAGAATTTTATTCCATAAAATAGAAATCCCCGAACTGTACAAATGTTACAAATTTACAAGGGTAGAGACCCTGAGTAGGATCAAGCAAGTTGCTTAATCCACTGTTCCAAGACCTGTAAATGTTTATTTCTCACCCTATGCGTATGCATGGTGATGTCATGTACAAAGTTCCTTTTCCAAGCCCTAAATGTTGGCAAAATATGCTGAAAGATTGCCTCATTACGTACTTTCCAGATGTGCCACAAAGCAATGATCACTACCTCTGCAAAGAATGGTTTGTCAAACTTTTTCCTGACATCATAAAAAATCTGATCAAAGCTGGCACCATCCTCCCAATCAATCTGAAGATAAGCCCAAATCCGAGCACTAAAATTGCATCGAAAGAACAAGTGCATCCAATCTTCCGTTTGTTGTGTGGGGCAGAGGGCACAATGAAAGACCTCAGTCACATTCCAGTGTCTACGGCGCAACATATCTCTGGTATTTAGTCTATCACTTACCAATAGCCAAGCAAAGACTTTGATACGAAGAAGTACCTTACTCTGCCAAATCCAATCATATATTTTAGGAGCTCTCTGATTCCGAAATTGATGATAGTAGAAACTTTTTGAAGAGTACAGCCCTCCCTTCCAAATAGTACTCCATTGATCGTTTGCAGATTGATCCAACTGGATATTTTGTAATGCAGACTCCCAACTCTGGAATTCCTGGTAGGCTAAGGCTGAGAGAGGTAGCTCGAACAGTTGGGTCCTATCATCAGTGTATAACACATCCTGAACCGACATTTGTGAGTCAACTACGTATGAGAACAATCTTGGATATGTGGTAGAGAAAATGGTTCCATGCCATGCGTCAGACCAAAATAGTGCCGTGTCCCCCTTCCCAACTGCAACAGTAGTCACCTCAAAATACAAAGGCGCCAGTTTCATAATATCACGCCACCAAAATGAGCCACATAGATCAGCAGCATGTGGAACTCCATGTGGATAATAATTCCACACCAAATCAACCCAAGGTAGAGGTGCCTTGTTAAAGAACTTGTGCAAGTGTTTGATTAGTAAACCCTGATTTTGTTTCTGGAAATCAACAATACCTAGTCCACCAGCCCTTTTTGGTTTGCAAATCATCTCCAAGGAAGCAAGAGACTGCTTTTTTGAGTCTGGATTATTACCTCTCCATAGACACTGTCTGATTACACGGTTAATTTGCTTCAAAATTCCCGCTGGCAACTCCAATGAGCATAAGAAGTAGACTGGCATGGAAGATAAGCAAGAGTTGATGAGTTGCAGCCTACCACCATAAGCTAGGAAAGTAGAGCTAGCAGTGAGTCTTCGTTCTAACTTAGTGATCAGGGGCATGAGATCAACAATACGTGGTCGCGTAGTACCCAATGGTAGACCCAAGTAAGTGAAGGGGAACGAACCCACCACACATCCAAAAGCCATAGCCAGAGTCTGCACCTCATCATCAGATATATTAATGGATAGCATACAGGATTTGTGGAAATTAACCCGTAATCCCGTGGAGCTACTAAAATCGTGCAGAGCCTTTTTTAGGATCATCAGCTGTGAAACCTCAGCTTGCATGATCAATAACGTATCATCTGCATATTGTACCACTGGAAAGTCAGGGTCACCCACCTCAATTGGCAGTTTTAGAAAACCTTTCTCCTTCAGATCATTGATCACATATTGTAGGATTTCAGCACCAAGAACAAATAGCAACGGTGAAAGGGGATCACCTTGTCTCACTCCCCTTCTGCACTTGAATTTTCTACCAGGTACTCCATTAACCAACACCGAGGAGGTACCTGTTTCCCACATAATCTTTACCCAAAAAATAAATTTCTCCGGGAAACCCAAAAGTCTCAGAACCTGATAGATAGATTCATGCTCAATTGAGTCAAAAGCTTTCTCAAAATCCAGTTTAAGAATCACAATAGGGTTTTTAGAGGCCTTGCACTGATGAATGTACTCAAAAGACCAAGCCAAACAGTCATGAATCGTTCGTCCTTTAATGAAGCCATACTGGTTTTTGTGGATACAGTCCAAAATTCTGCTTTGAAGTCTATCAGCCACCATCTTTGTAAGAAACTTGAGACAAGTGTTTGTGAGTGAAATGGGCCTGTGCTGTTGCTTTTCAATATGAACAAATTTTGGAAAAGATAAAAGAGGGAGAAAGAAATAGAATTTGGAGGGGGGGGGGGGTTTAGGGTTTTCCTTCCAAGAATTGTTTTTGTTAGTTTTTCAAAACAGAAAAATAAAAGAAAAGGGTTAGCATTATTTTCACAAGGTGGAAAAAGGATTTTGGGGTTTTAGGGTTTTATTTTTAGTTTATAAATACATTTGGTTATTTTGCAAAACAGCACATAAAAGTGATGTTAATCAAAATTTAAATTGTTGATTTGATTTCTATTTTGTTATTTGAATTCCAAAATAAGGTTGGGGTGTTTAGTTGATAGTTAGATTTTTATTAATTTGCAAAACAACAACAACAAGGTAGTTAAAAGTAATTTCAACAACTTGAAATTAGTAATTGGATATTAAATGGTTAGGTGATTTTTCAAATAGGGTTTGGTTGGAAATTTGGATTTAAACAAATTTTCTTTAATAAGCAACAAGCAATTATACAACATTATTGAAATTAGTTTGTTTGCCAAATTTTACTTTTTTTCAAACCCATATTTTTTTTGACACCATTACTGTGGGGGAAACCCCCACAGCCCCCCATTTATTAAATAAGATTGATTGATTGGATTTGAATGCTTGGAAATTGCCATTAGGGTTTTTAACAAAAGGGAAGAAATTTTGATTAACAGGCAATTGATTAAAACAAATTCAATCATTGAAAAACAATGGAGGGGTTTTGGTTGCAAGTTTGAAATTGGAAGTTTTGAGTAAGGGGTGGAAGTTTAAATTGTTTTGAAATTTCCAGTTGTGATACAAACATGGTGCAATGCAATGTGATGCATATGATGCAAACAAAACAAACAGGTAACACCCTAGGTGTTACAGACGACACCACTAACAAGGGATTGCGCCCTCGCAATCCACCTGCTAACCCGGGAGGGGAAAGAAGTTCGACTATCGATTCTTCGTGCTTCCAGTTGATCTCCTCGACACCACTAACAAGGGTTTCTCGACACCACTAACAAGAGATTCTTGCTCGGAGTGACGACGATGTTCTTCCACCAGGAATCTTCCGATGATCGAACCTATTAGGTTAAGGGCTCAGAGAACGTTCACCCACGTAGGATCCTAACACTTTGAAAGATTGAGTACGAGAGTAGACTCCAAAGCAAATAAGATGGGAGGGGAAATAGAATAGGGATAAGGAGAAAACAAGAATCCTATTGAGACGTTTTCCAAAATAGTTTAGCAGAAATAGTTTTTGACACTCTAGAAACAACGACCGTTAGCGAGGTTAACCTACAGGCTTTGCGGACCCGTTGCTTCGATAACCATTCGTATCGAAACAATCTCGGGAATCGGAACCAAGGCTCTGATACCATTTGTGACGCCCCGAGATCGGGCACTATGCAGATTCCAGCATTCCCGCCAAAATCCACATAATAACCGATTCCAGGTTGCCACTTGTGGTAACATTACAATAGTTCACGAATATTCCACAATTACAACAGAAACGGATAGATACAAGATGACTCAAACGAGCCAGGGTTACAACTGATACATTACAAAGATCCAAATAACAGCGGAAGAAACAACATAGCGTCCGGCTACGGACAAGATCCAAATTGGACTAAGAGTCCTGAAGATAACCGAGAGCGTCCAATCCCTGCCCAGGCCAAGCCGGAGGGATTCCCAAGCTAACGTCGTCAGACTTCAAACCTGTTGACTGCAAGTTGGAATTTGCAGCCACGAAAGAGATTCGTGGGTCAGTACGGTTAAGTACTGGCAAGGGGGATAAAACCCATACTCACAAGATACCGGCGTAGCCCGTCATCACAAGATACAAATACTTTAGGATCAACGGAAAAGAAGGGGTTATTGCAAATAAGCGACAGCAGGCTGCACTAACCAACTACAGAGAGATACTACAACTTCCGGCTAACAGAAAGAAGATAAGATCGAGTAATAGTAACCAACTGAAAGATAACTTCAAACAAACCCATCCTGGATATCGCCCCTTATCCAAAGAAGCAATCCGAGGATAACTCACACAGTTGGATTAATGATGATTCAGATTATTGTGTCAATAAGCCTATTACTAGTCAAGTTGTTAATCATTGGGTGAAAGGTTGTTAATCATTAGGTTTAAGTTGTCCTGAGTACTTGTTAGCCAGTACTTTCACCAAGTAATCCATAACCGCGGAAAACACGGCTTCTCGAGAAGATTATCCCTGCAGGGTTGCACCAATTTCGCCGTACACGTAAGAATAACCCGCCAGATGGGGAGCTAACCCACCAAGCGAGGTACTCTACACAACTCAACTCTTCTTCGCATCAAGCCCAAAGCACCACGTGCTGTGCGTGCGCGGCTAATCGAGCCCCATGAAGAAAAGGGGACCCTCATAGCACTGGAAGACCTCGCCGCCCTAAATGCCGACTACAAAAGTTCCACCCTGGCGCCAAGGGTTCGTACCTGCATATGCGTGCAGCAAATGGAAAGCCCGAACTAAATGTGGCGATTTGGACGAGATGCGAATCGAGTCAAGTTGAGGGGGGCGCCCATACTCGCTTCCCACATGCGGGTAGTGCGCTCATCATGGATCAGTAGACAAGACCCTTTTCCTAATTAGGGGGGTCGACACTAGCAGGCCTCAAAACCACAAAGGGCCTCCTGCCGGTGCCTTATCATCAGATTTATTATTAAACAATAACAGTAGCATGATTGATGGATTGATTAAACATTGAGCCCCCAGAACATAATAGAGTAGTAACAGAAAGTAACGGGTAACAGACTCGAGCAAAACAACCTAAGCATGCTAATAAGACACGGGCTCAAACAAAAGGTTATAGGTAGGGAGGTGAGGCAATATCAAGGTTAAGGGATTCATGTGATGGGTTCGTAACAGAAACAACTACTACTAAGGCTAGCAGAACAGAACAACGGGAAGTGTCGGTAACAAGTGATGAAAGGCAGCCATTTGGCAGCAAGTGAGTATACTTGCCTGAGATCCCGCAAGGTAGCAGAACTTGTCGTTGCTCACATCATCTCAACGTCCTATCCGGGAAGAAGCAACGAACCTCGAACAAACACCGGATGCAACAATTACTACTACGGCAAAAGATCCAGCATGATCAAGATATGGATGCATGACAGGTTTAAAGATGCATCAAGGTAAACTAGTTGACAAGATAAACAGATTTAAAGGGACCCATATGCAATTTGAGTTGCATATGAAAAGCCCATGAATTATGGTTAAATTATTTGTTTTCCAACTAATCAACAGGTGCTAGTGGTTTAGTATGATGCATGAAAAAGGGAAACAGCAAAATAACAACATTAGAATCAATTTAAGATAGGGTGTAGCAATTTAGAATTTTATTATTAATTTAGGGAATTTTTGGGTGCCTTAAAGGTGACACACAAGTATTTGTTGTTTTCAACCATTTAAATTGTTCAAAACAAATAACAAAGTTTATATTTGAAAAGAACATCAAATTTTAGTTGGATTACATGTTTCAAATATTGAAATTGGAATTTGGATTATTTAATTATGAATTAAACAATATTAAACAAGTTTTAATTGGATTAAACAAGATTTAAATTGTTGAGGCAATTTTAATTATTCAAAACAGAAAACAAAAATTATATTTGAATAGGTTATTTAAAATGGTATGGAAAACATATTTTATTTGCATTTATTGGATTAATAAATAATTAGTTATTGAATTTCTAAACTAGCATTTGAATTATTTAGGTTTGAATTTTTAAATACATTTGGAATTTCCAAAACAGTACACAAGTTGAATATTTGGAAAGGTTATGAAATTTGGAACAGAAAACATATAAACTTTTTATTTATTGGATTTACAGAACAAAAGATATTAAAGTTTGACATTCCATGTTTAAATCTGCTATTTAAAATTGATTTTGGAAAACAGAAATTCGCAGAAACTTTCGTTACAGCGCTGGTATCTACACGCTGCCACTGACAGTGGGCCACATGCCACTGTGGCGCTGCGCGCATGCTTGCGTGGCAGGGAGAGCCCATGACGGGTGGGACCTCGCACTCGGAAATAAACGCAAAAAGATTGCAGCTCCTGGGACTCGAACCCGGACGCTGCGCTACGAACGAAAGGAGCCAAGCCAATGTGCTGCTGCGAAGGTTTTGTCAGATAGGCGCAGGCGGGCAAGATTAGTTTCAGAAAAACGTTAACTGAATTTTCCAAACCGAAAGCTTCAGACTTCCGTTCGCAGAGGAACGCATCGGAGGCGATCGGCCGTGTTCGCGTGCTACCTGACCACGGCGGGGGTGCACTGAGGCGTGGTGGCTCGTGGGTTCCTGTGCGTGCCAGATGCGTGCATGGGAAGGCCAGGAAACGGCGTTGGTGTGTGCGTGCATACAGGGGAAGGAGCAGCAGCGCGTGGGGAGTTCTGACGAACAACACCACCGGAAACGGACGTCGATTCAGAGGAGGGAAGCGGCGAAACGGTGAGGTACCTGTCGACGACGCCTACGGCGATCTTGGAGCTGGAGTGGAACTGGTTCCATTCCCACTGACAGGGAACCCTCGAGATGGCCGTGGCGAGCCCGCCGCGTCCAACAGCTACCATGTCGTACCGTGATGGTGGAGGGATACAGAGGAGCAGTTAGATGAGGAGGGTGAGAGGGTGGCGGCGGTGTGGGAGGAGGCAGGGCTAGGGCGAGCTAGGGCAGAGGGTAGGGGAGCTATATGGGGGGAGATGCTCCTGTACGGCAAGCATCTGGAGGGGGGAAGGATGATCGGAGGGTTCTGCTGCAGGTCGTACAGCGAGATAGTGACAGGAGGGAGAAGGACGACAGAGAAAAAAAGGGGGGTGGGCCAGAAAGAGAGGAAAGGAATGGGCTGGGGGAGAAAGAAAGAAAGAGTGGGCTGCCCTTCCTCCATGCTCTTCTCTTTTTTTTTTGCTGTTTGCTTTTCAATATGAACAAATTTTGGAAAAGATAAAAGAGGGAGAAAGAAATAGAATTTGGAGGGGGGGTTTAGGGTTTTCCTTTCATGAATTGTTTTTGTTAGTTTTTCAAAACAGAAAAATAAAAGAAAAGGGTTAGCATTATTTTCACAAGGTGGAAAAAGGATTTTGGGGTTTTAGGGTTTTATTTTTTAGTTTATAAATACATTTGGTTATTTTGCAAAACAGCACATAAAAGTGATGTTAATCAAAATTTAAATTGTTGATTTGATTTCTATTTTGTTATTTGAATTCCAAAATAAGGTTGGGGTGTTTAGTTGATAGTTAGATTTTTATTAATTTTCAAAACAACAACAACAAGGTAGTTAAAAGTAATTTCAACAACTTGAAATTAGTAATTGGATATTAAATGGTTAGGTGATTTTTCAAATAGGGTTTGGTTGGAAATTTGGATTTAAACAAATTTTATTTAATAAGCAACAAGCAATTATACAACATTATTGAAATTAGTTTGTTTGCCAAATTTTACTTTTTTTCAAACCCATATTGAAATATGATAAATAAGATTGATTGGATTTGAATGCTTGGAAATTGCCATTAGGGTTTTTAACAAAAGGGAAGAAATTTTGATTAACAGGCAATTGATTAAAACAAATTCAATCATTGAAAAACAATGGAGGGGTTTTGGTTGCAAGTTTGAAATTGGAAGTTTTGAGCAAGGGGTGGAAGTTTAAATTGTTTTGAAATTTCCAGTTGTGATGCAAACATGGTGCAATGCAATGTGATGCATATGATGCAAACAAAACAAACAGGTAACACCCCAGGTGTTACAGATGCAGAGCTCAAGAAGGAACGCGACGCCGAGCGCGCCGAGTTCGAAGAGATGCAAGTGAAGCTGAAGGCAGCTCTTGAGGATGCCCTAGAGACCAGGACAACAGCCAAAGCCAGAGAGAAGACGCTCGAGGCGGAACTCGAAGTGCTGAAGCAGCATAACGTGCAGCTCGCGCAGCAGGTTGCCAACGCGCGCAACAACGAAGACAGGCATATTGCCGACGAGGAGGATTGGAAGATCAAGCTGGACGCGCTTCTTGTTGATCTTAGAAGTAAGTTTCCTCTTCCTGGCACTTATCTGTTTCTCTTCTTCGCTACCTGGCTTGCTTTTCCTCCCACTCTTTCCTCTTGGTTTTATCTCTTCTCTGCCTCCCTATCTAACTTTTATTGGTTTCTCTCTAGACGTCTTCCCTGATATTCGTGCTGCGAGCTTGCCTGCTCTGGCAAAGGCGCAGCAACTCCGAGCTGATTCCGGGCTGCCCATCAACACCAAATCCAGCGTCAATGACAACCTCCTGAACATCAAGACTCAGCTTCGCCAACTCAAGGGCCTGGGCACCACCATGGTGTCCACAACGTACAAGCTCCACGATCTGTTCTGGCCGGACCAGACTGCGCCCAACAGATTCGTTGAGCTTGCCGAGAAGCTGGACGATGTGAAGGCCGAGTTGAAGAAATGGTGCGGCTCGGCAGCTCGGGCAGGAGCGGATGAACTTCTCCACTTCATTTGCAGCTGGTATGAGAACCTCGATCTTGCCAGGATTATTGAAATGCGCCAAGACTCCAAGTGGAGCAAGGATCCCGAGTGCATCGCTCGCCGGAAGGCGGCAGCCTACGAGGTAGCTTCCTACGCGGACACCGCCACCTTCATCGACAGCCTCCCCGAGCCAGATACTGAACCTGAGGGCGAGGACGACGATGACGACGTGGACACCGAGTCAGATGACTTGAGTTTCTTCGAAGATGGTGCCGCGAAAGGAGCTGCCGAGAAGGGAAAGGGCAAGGCCAAGGTTGATGACGAAGTCGAGAAGCCGGAAACCCATGTCGAGGATCCCACCATCACCACCGAGATGGTGATCCAACAGGCGGCTCCCGAGTTGGGCGCAACCAGCAGCAGCTTCCAGGCTACCGCATCGACCTCGGCCACGGATCTCATTTCCATCACCACGGCAACCTCCGAGCAAGCCGCCAATGCCAACACGGAAACTGATGCCGAGAGCGCCGACGCCGAGAAGACTGACGCGGACAACATCGCCACGAACGACACTGCTGCTGCCTGAAAGACTCATCTTAACTTTTTATCAGATCCCCAGGATGCCGGGTGCACATGTATCAAACAATTAAGTCTTTTGTTGCTACTCCTTTTTATCTCTGTTGAAGTTTTTAGCAACTCTGGCTCAATGCCGGGTTGCGTTAATATGCAAGTCACCGAGTTGCCTTTTTTATCCGCTCTTCCTTTTTATCTCAGCTCTTACGTGCAACTTGTTGCTTTGTTGGTAGTCGAGTCACAAGAGTTCAAAGTAGGAGTTTCAAATACTTAGCCACTTAGAAAATCATAGTAACGCTGCCCACCACTTAGCCGAAAAGAAAAAACCGTAAAAACACTCTACTCGGTTGCCACACGCTTCCTTTCCTTTGCAAATTTTCATGTGTTCATTGACTCTTTGGCTTGTTCTCTGGCTTGCCATGAAGCCGGGTTGCGGACAGCAGCAGAGTCGCAGAGTGTCCGGTGAGTTTAAACACACTACTTTGTATGCTTTTGAAATTCTAAGTGGTTCAACCGAATAGACAAAGTAAGACAGAGTATAACACAAGGAACAATTTTGACGAGGGCAGTCCCGGAGTTCAATTTCAGATTGCCGAATAGGATTTCAACTCGGATAAGGAGATACATACATAGTTTGCTCATGAGTGAAAACGTCGAAGTAGAGCTACATTCCAAGGGCGCTTGGATTCCTCTCCAGCCCTATCCGGCCTGTTCGTCTGGGGTGGCTGTGCGTCAATAAGATAATATGCATCATTGTGCAATGCCTTGCTCACAATGAGTGGCCCTTCCCACGGTGGAGAAAGCTTGTGCATCCCGGCTGTGCGCTGCACCAGCCTAAGCACCATGTCTTCTTCTCGGAAAACCCTTGGGTTCACTTTCCGGCTATGATAACGCCTCAAGTTTTGCTGGTAAACAGCTGAACGTGATAGAGTTAGCTCTCTTGCTTCTTCTAGCAGGTCAACGTCATTTTCTCGAGCTTCTCTAGCCTCTGCCTCAGTGTAGAGTGTTACACGGGGCGAGTCATGCTCTAGGTCAGTGGGCAGCACGGCCTCGGCTCCATAAACCAAGAAGAATGACGTGTAGCCGGTTGACCGGTTAGGGGTAGTCCTTAGACTCCACAACACCGCTGGCAACTCGTCTAGCCAACACCCAGGTGTTTTCAGCAGCGGCTCAATCAGCCTTGGCTTTATGCCTGATAGCACCATGCCATTTGCTCTTTCCACTTGCCCATTGGAGCCGGGATGCGCAACAGATGCAACATCTAGCCGGATATGCTTATCTCTGCAGAACCTTGCGAACACACCCTCAGCAAAGTTTGTGCCATTGTCAGTGATAATTCTGTGCGGGTAGCCATACCTCAGGATCACATCCTTCAAGAAACTCACAGCAGTGACTCCATCACATTTCCGAATAGGCTTCACCTCGATCCACTTTGTGAACTTGTCAACCATGACCAATATGTGAGTCATGTTGCCTCTAGCTGGTTTGAAAGGACCCACCATATCCAAGCACCAAACATCAAATGTCCAAGTAATGGGAATGGTCTTCAACTCGGAGGCTGGCATATGAATCTTACTTGCGAATCTTTGGCAGCCATAGCACTTTCTCACAATATCTTCAGCTTGCTTCAAGGCAGTGAGCCAGAAGAAACCATGCCGAAAATCCTTGTTGACTAGAGCCCGAGAAGAGGCGTGATGTCCGCATTCTCCTTGGTGTATCTCCACCAAAATTTCCTGTCCCTCTTCTAGCTCTACACAGCGCTGCAACACACCAGTTGGACTTCTTCTATGTAGCACATCTCTGGAGATTGTATATCCCTTGGATTTTCTCGTAATTTGCCTCGAGGTAACCTCATCACTCGGCAAGGTGCCGTACTTTAGAAAGGATAATATGGGGAAAGCCCAACTCGGTGTTCCCCGGATGGGAAACACTGGTTCGTCCACTTCCATTGGATCAGCCACCACTTCTTCTTCTTCTGGGGCGGGGACGAGTCCCCGAGATCTCGTGCACGCAGCAAGAACCCCCTCAATGAATGCGATAGTCCCCGAGTTAGGAGTGGCAGTCCTCGAGTTAGGAGGGACAGTCCCCGGGTTGCAGGCGCCAGTCCCCGGGATGGAGACGGCAGTCCCCGGGTTCTCTTTTGCAACCTCCCAGTCAATCTCCATGGGAACAGCTTCGTCACCAGGCAGAGAAGGAACGAATATAGACTCCGAGTTGGGGGATGGCTTGATAGATGGCTTTCTCAAATGCTCCAAGGCAACCCCAGCCGGGATGTATTGCCGAGAAGACCCCAACTTGGACAGCTCATCAGCTGCCTCGTTCTCTGCTCGGTGGATGTGCTTGAACTCGCACCCTTCAAAGAATCCAGTCATGGTTTGCACCAAAAACCGATACGAAGCCATGTTGGCATCCAGAGCATCCGAAGTGCCTGAAACTTGCTGCACAACCAGATCCGAGTCGCCATAGCACACGATGCGTTGCACGCCAACCTCGTTGGCCACCTTCAAGCCATGTACCACGGCCTCGTACTCTGCTACATTGTTGGATGCCTTGAAATGAATTTGCAGCACGTACTTGAGTTGATCTCGCTTGGGTGACGTGAGCACCACGCCAGCACCCAAGCCTTCCTTCACCTTGGAGCCATCAAAGTGCATCTTCCAGTAGTTGCCTACCGGAGTAGGAGGCTCATATTGCACCTCAGCCCAGTCCACCAGAAAATCTGCTAGGATCTGAGACTTGATGGCTTCTCTTCTCGCATACGCAGGAGCGTACGCGGCCAACTCAATTGCCCACTTGGCTACTCTGCCACTTGCCTCCTTGTTGCCCATGATGTCCGAGATGGGAGCGGAGCTCACCAGAGTGATTGGATGCTCTTGGGAATAGTGCTTCAGCTTCTTGGCGCCCAGGTACACGTCGTAAGTCATCTTCTGGTAGTGTGGGTAGTTATGCTTGGAACTGGATAGTACCTCACTGAGATAGTATACAGGCCGCTGCACAGTCTTGCCTTCCTCTTCTCTCTCCACCACAATCACAACGCTGACCACTCGGTTAGTCGCAACAATGTATAGCAGCATTGGCTCTAAGGGTAGCGGACTAGCCAAGATGGGAGCGCTACCCAGCATGGCTTTCAGCTCCTTGAATGCCACATCAGCTTGCGGTGTCCAGACGAACTTGTCGCTCTTCTTCATCAACTGATACAGGGGCAAGGCCTTCTTGCCCATTCTACCCAGGAAGCGACTCAGAGAAGCCAAGCAACCAGTGAACTTTTGCACATCCTTCAGGAATCTCGGCAAAGACATGCTCTCAATAGCTTTTATCTTTGAAGGATTGGCGTCAAGGCCCCGACTGGATACCAAGAAGCCGAGTAGCTTGCCAGCCGGGACGCCAAAGGTGCATTTAGTCGGATTCAACTTCATCTTGTACTTGCGCAAGTTGACAAATGTTTCTTCAATGTCACTAAGCAGAGTATGTGTTTTATTCGTTTTGATGACAATGCCATCTACGTACACCTGCACATTTTTGCCAATTTGATCATGCAAGCATTTCTGCATGCATCTCTGATAGGTAGCCCCAGCATCCCGCAACCCAAAGCACATGACACGATAGCAATAAGCCCCGTACGGGGTGATAAAAGCAGTCTTTATTTGATCAGCAGGGTTGAGAGCTATCTGATGAAAACCAGAGTAGGCATCTATGAAAGAAAAAAGCTCACAACCAGCAGTGGAATCGATCACCTGATCTATGCGGGGTAGCGGAAAGGGATCCTTGGGGCAGGCCTTGTTCAGGTCGGTGTAGTCCACGCACATGCGCCAAGCGGTATCCGCCTTGGGGTCCTCCTTCTTCTTCTCAACCATAACCGGGTTGGCTAGCCAGTCCGGGTGCAAAACCTCCATGATAAAGTTGCTTATCAGCAACTTGGTGATCTGATCACCGATAGCCTTCCTTCTCTCATCGCCAAAGCGGCGCATCGCCTGCTTCACTGGCTTGGCATCATACCGCACATGTAGCGAGTGCTCAACCAACTCCCTCAGGACGCCTGGCAGATCCTCATTGGACCAGGCAAACACGTCCCGATTCTCACGGAGGAAGTGGATGAGCTCGCTTTCCTATTTCTCTCCCAACCCGGTGCCAGTGATGGCAACACGGTCTGGGAACTCAGGATCGACCTGGACCTTCTTTGTCTCCTGGGACGCCTGGAATGCAGTCCCGTACTGGGAACTCGGCACGCCAGGCGCACCACCTTGCGCTGCTTGCGCCATAGCCACCACCTCATACATCTTCTTCTTCTCGGCAGCAATGACCATGGATTCCGCCAGCTGGGAACCAGCAGAGGCACACTCCATGGACTTCTTGTAGTCACCCGAGATGGTGATCACACCATTGGGACCAGGGATCTTCATCTTCAAGTACGCAGTGTGGGTTGAAGCCATGACCTTGCTGAGAGCGGGCCTGCCGAGTAGGGCATGGTATGGGCTCTGATGGTCAACCACCTTGAAGGCCAAGCTCTTAGTGCGGCAGTTCTCCCTGGTGCCGAATAGGACGTCTATCCAGACACGCCCGATTGGAGAGCAAGACACTCCCGGCACAATGCCATGGAAAGTGGTCATGCTGGGTAGCAGCATGTTCTTGGCCATCCCGACCTTCTCGAGTGTGTCTCTGTACACAATGTTGATGCTGCCGCCGTTGTCAACCAGAACCTTGCTGAATCTAACATTCTTCTAAGCGCCCAAGAAGGTGGGATCCACCACCAAAGCGTAGCTACCCGGGTTGGGCATCACCTTGGGATGATCAGCTCTGGACCAAGTGATCTCTTGGTTGCACCAGTGCAGGTAGTGGGGCATAGCAGGAATCACAGCATTGACTTCCATTGCACGCCTGTGCAGAGACTGCTTGTCGGAGGGCTCAGAGGTGAAGATCATGTAGCTCTCGTGGTGTTCCTGGTACTGGTTGCGGTCTCCACCGCCATTGTTGCCGTTGTTGTTGTTACCTTGGTTGTTGTTGTTGTTGTTGTTGTTGTTGTTCTTGTTGTTGTTGCGGGTGTAGAAGTTGCGGTTGCGGTTGTTGTTGTTGTTGCGGTAGCGGTCGTTGTTGAAGTTGCGGTTGGCTCCTAAAGCCACCTGGTTCACATTCTCTCTTCTCGGGAAGACTGCAGGCCGAGGAGCGGGTGCCCGAGCTGGCTGCACATTGGCATTCGCAGCTGGCAGAGGAGGAGGAGGAGGAAAGCCCTTGTTCTTGATCTGCTCCCACCAACTGCATTGCCGAGTAGTGTGGTTGGCTGGCCTGGCAGGATGCCGAGTATGGAGGCTGGATGACCCATCCCTCATGCTACCAAAGACAAAGTTCGGCGCAGGATCCGGGTTTCCGCTACCCTGCTGGGGAGCATTATATGGCTTATTGATGCCTTGGCCCTGATTCTGGTTTTGCCCGTACTGGGCTCCAGCAGTTTTTTGCCTTTGGCTACTCCCAGCAGCCGTAGTCACAGCATTCACCTCCTCGGGATCATACCGAGTATCACGGTCACCCCTGCGCTTGCTGCATAAATCATTGTGCTTGTTGCTGTTGTAGTTCCTTCTCGGCTCGGGGGAGTCCATCAGAGGCTGAGTTGGGTCGCCGAGTGCATACATGTCCGTGATCTTGATGGTCTCAGCAAGAGTACTCGGCATCTCGCGTTGCAGCTTCTGCCACAACATGCTGCCATGCCTGCAGCCCTGCGCAAACCAAGTGATGGCCTGGGCCTCATTCACACCTTCACAGGTGTTCCTCAAGGTGCTCCACCGAGTAAGGTACTCGCGATCGGTCTCGTCTTCCCGCTGCTTGCACGCGGACAACTGCTGCGGCCTATTCGGCCTCTTGTAAGTGCTGGTGAAGTTGCTGATGAAGGCCTCCGAGAAGTCCAGCCAGCAATTGATATTGTCCTTGGGCAGGTTGTTGAGCCAAGTCCGAGCTGGACCCTCAAGCATTTGCGGAACATACCGCACAACCCATCTCCGGTTGCCTCCTGCAATGTGCACGGCTGTGACATAATCACTCAACCAGTCTTCCGGCTTGGTGCTGCCATTGTAACACTTGGTCCCCCCTAGCCAGCTGGAAGTGGTTCACTGATGGCTTGTTCATGATGCGAGGACCAAAGCATTCTGGGCCAGGCGGCCCCCTGTTCTCGAGTTGCGCAGACAGGTTGATTCGGTCCAGCTTGAACCTTGCATCACTGGGCTCTAACATGCGCTCACCCAGGCGGTCAGCAACATTCCTGGGGTCAGCATAGCCGGCTAGCCCCATCGCCGAGTAGCCATCGTCATACCTGTTCTCCTGCACAACTGCGGGTTGCACCACAGGGTTGGCTGCTGGCGCAGCCGCACGCGGCTGTGCTGCAGCAGGCTGTTGCGTCCTCTGCCGAGTAGGCTGAGCAGCAGGACGCCGAGAAGGCCCCGTGTTGTCTCCGCTTTGCCCCTTGCTCTGAGCTTTATGGGCTTGATAGCCTGCTCCTGCAGTAGTGTGTTTCTGACCGGATTCTAGCGGCACAGCGCGCTGTTTCGCGGCGAGAACCGGGTCGTACACCTGCATCTCTCTACCCTTCCCAGAGCGCACACTCTGGTCCCTCTCGCGACTGGGATGCGGTGATGACGCTTGGTCATGAGATCTCGCCGCACGCGAATGCACGATCTGAGAAGCATCAGGACCCGGATTGGCTTTCCGGAACTCCTCATTCTGCCTAGCAGCTTCTAGCACTAACTCATTGAGCCTCTCTTGCTGCCTAGCGCGCGCGTCGCCGGCAAGGTTTGGCAGCTCAGCAGCTACAGCCTCAGCAGCTCTAAGTGTTTTGGCGGGGGTGCTGTATCTAGGCCTGGTAGTGGTGTTTGCGGTGGCAGATTGGCTAGGAGCCTCTACAACTGTCGCCATCTCGGCGCCTAAGTTGCGACGCGTAGCGCCTACCTTGCTAGACTTCCTAACAACAGGCGTAAAGCCATGGGCCTTGTTGTACTCGTTCTGGTCTAGGCTAAGCTCGAGCCTAACCTTCTCAAGCTCCAGGTGCTCAGCGAGCAGCTCCTGGCGCTGCCGGTCGAGCTGCGCCCTCATGGTCAAGAGCTCGAGCTCGGTGGGAGGCGGCATACCCATCCGCGCAGCGGATGCCGGTATCATCGGTGTAGTGGAGAGAGGGATGTTGGAATCCTTCTCGTAGGGCTTGTGGACCCTCTGGCCAATACTCGGGCCAGCGAGATCCTCGATGACCTCCGCAGCAGCAGCCGCTCCCTTCCCGGCATCGGTAGCCAGGCCGGTCATCATCACCTCCACGCTGTCCGCGGAGCAGCCCACCGGCCTTCCGCAGGCAGCGAGCACGGCAGGAGGATCCTCCACGACCAGCACCTCCTCTGGAAACTCGCGGACGACAGCGGTGGCGACGTAGACGATGTGCGAGCCGAAGGAGAGCACCGAGCCGCCTGCCGGAATGGGCCAACGTGGGCGCCAACTGTCGTGGTGGTATCATGGCAGATGCCATGGGATGGCTAAAGTTGGGGCGGATGGACGCTGGAGGTGCTCGGGGAGGGATCACACGGCGAGTAGCCGCGTGTGGTAGATCACAAACACTGCAAACAACACGATCTTACCCAGGTTCAGGGCCCTCGTGTGGAGGTAACACCCCTACTCCTGCCTCTCTCTTTATATGGTGTTTACGGAGTAGCCACAACACAGTTCAGGCCTTCAGCCGAGTAGCCACTCTACGCTCTAGATCTCTCTGTGAGTAGTGAAGCAATCCAGAGTCTCGACCCTCGCACAGGAGGAGGCAGGGCACCTTATATACTGGTGCCCAGCCGGATAGAATAATACTAAAAGGTACAGCTCGATGGAACAGGAGCACTGCAGAACCGCGCACGCCTCCGGGTTCCCGCTGACGCTTGCCCCGTAAGTCGTCGCGCCGTTCGGAGATGGGACCTGTCCACCCTTGTCAGTGAGATAGGGTAGGCCCCTAGCCCTGTCCTATCCCCTCTGCCAGTGACAGGACTAGACAGGCGCCTACCGCACTGTAGCCACGCCGGAGCGCGGATAATCACGCACTCCGTAAGTTGAACCGCATGCCGTACGAACGCAGGATACGCGGGATCCTTTGTCAGAACGGCTCCATTGACTTCTGGCCCGAGTAGGAATCCACTCCCTCTACTCGGACCACTTCCTCTACTCGGAAGAATACATCTTCCTTGATTCTTCCTCCTGGCCATTGGTGGATACGACCGGTTAGCTGTATACCGGGTAGCCGGCCTACTCAGTCAAAACAGCCTCTTTGCTCTTGCCTTTAGCACTGGCCTTACCCCTACTTGGGGGTAACCCCCCGACATGTCTTGCGGCTTGAAGGGCAGCAACGGCTGCCCAGCTTGCACGACGCCGCGTTTTGGCTGCTGCCGGGTTGGCTCAGCAGCTGTCTTGGCGGATTTCTTGGTGTTGGGCGGAGGTACTCGCGGAGAAGGTGGAACTGGTTGGCGAACTGGCGAAGAGGCTTGCTGAGAAGGAGGTGGCACTTGTTTGACAGGTGGAGGTACTTGGCGAGTTGGAGGCGCTTGCGGTTGATTGACAGCAGCGCCATCCGGTTGCACTGCGTACTCGCGTGAGGGCTCCTCCACGGGGTCCTCTGTGTGCTACGCGGCAGCGGGGTCCTCCGTGCACTGTGCGGCCGCAGGGTCAGCATTATTCTCAGGCTGCTGCTCGGCGGCAGCATCTGGCCGCTCCACGGCTGTAGGGTCCTGCTGCTGCTCGGCAGCATGCTCACTATCCTCCTCAGCTGATGTAGCTGGAGGAGTTGGCGGCCTTTCGGTGTTGTCGGTATCCTGAGCAGCTGGCTGCATGTCAGGCTGCAACTGCTCGGAGGTATGTTCAGTCTCATTCCCAGCACCAGTGTTCTCGGCGCCAGGATCTTGATCTTCTCGGGTAGGGGAGGGTGCATGCGTCCTATCCTCTGGCACTCGGTCCTCCTCATCATCGGAGAGCTCCACAAGGTCTCGTGGTGGATTTCTCTTCTTCTTGGGAGCTGGTGCAGCGGTGGCATCCGCATCAAGTGCCTCACCGAAAGGAAATGTGCAAAGGAAGAGCGAAGTTAGAAGCAGCGGCAGAGAAGGGAACAAGGAAGGCGGCAGTGAATCCAAAGTTTACTCGGAAAGCACTTACCCGTCCATGGTGGGGACGCGTCTCTTGCGGGAGGCGGTGGTTTTGACTGCCGGCTTCTTCTTAGTCCTCTTGGCAGGAGGATCCTGTGCCCCGCTTCCCACTCTCTTTCTAGTGGTGGTGGGGGCAGCCCCGGATATTGGAACCACATCCACGGGTTCCTCCATCTCGTCCAACTCAGGCTCCTCTGCAATAGAAAGAAGGAGAAGTTCAGAATAGCGAAGAGGGAGTCATGAACTGTGCAAGCAAGTAAAGAGGTGAACTCGGTCACCTTCTTCATCCTCAGACCAGTCCCGGATAGAACCCGTGACTCGGGACTTACCGCCCTGGCCGGCACACGGGACGCACAGAGTGGCTTGGATGTCGTATGCAGTTGCATCATCCTCTGTTCTGTCCGCTTCCCAATTGGCCTCGAAGATGGGTTTGTCCTCATCCTTCTGGCGATTGATGTGCTGTAGATGCAAACACAAAGCATATCAAGCTAGGGGTTCCTACGCGGAACGGCATGCAAACACAAAGCATATTAAGCCAAGTGGTTCTACTCGGAACAAGCGTGCAAACATAAAGCATATTAAGCTAAGAGGTTCCTACTCGGAACGACATGCAAACACAAAGCATATTAAGCCAAGTGGTTCTACTCGGAACAAGCGTGCAAACATAAAGTATATTAAGCCATGTGGTTCTACTTGGAACAAGCGTGCAAACATAAATCATATTAAGCTAAGAGGTTCTACTCGGAACAAGCGTGGAAACATAAAGCATATTAAGCTAAGAGGTTCTACTCGGAACAAGCATGCAAACATAAAGCATATCAAGCTAAGGGTTCCTACTCGGAACAACATGCAAACACAAAGCATATAAAGCTAAGAGGAGTTCTATTCGGTATCAAGCACAAGTACTGAGTGCGCAGACAAGAACACTAACCTGGGTAATTTGCTTGGTGCGGCTATACGGAATGAAGCCGTAAGCCCAGTTCTCGGTAAGGGTAGTCCGCATGATGGACTTGGCCCATATGGCCACCTCTGCCTTGGTGAGCTCGAACGTTGTAGTCTGAGTACAATCCCGAGGGCCTCCCATATAGCACATCTTGTGTGCTCGTTCCTGGAGCGGGAGCACTCGGCGCGAGATCCAGCAGGCGATTGGGTCATCCTGCAGGAGTCCTTCCTTCGCAAGCTGCGTCAGGCGCTTCTCTACCTGAACTACATCAGCACCGTGTTCTTCGGATGGTATCCCCAGTTCTGTCCGGTGGGCAGAGCATTCACGAACTTGGGGAGCCCAATCCGGTCTTCAGCGGGCTTTCCCTTCTCGGGAGCGACATCCTTCACGTATAGGAAATCGCGCCGCCACTTGCGCACGGTTTCCAGACCGAGAACCCGCGGGTGGTGCCCGGTGCTGCGCTGCAGCATCATCGCGCTACCCGTCTGGGTCATCGCGCGGGGAACAAGAGGATTGCCAGGGTTTGGAACACTTTGCCGGCAGAGGAAGAAGTAGCGGGCCCAAGTTTGGATAGTTGGGTAGACACCCAGAAAGGCCTCGTAGACGGTGGCGTGAATGGACAGCATCACCATGGCATTGGGAGGAATATGGTGTGGTTGGAGGCCGAAGTGGCGGAGGAAATCAGCGAAGAATTTGGAGACGGGAAGGCCTAGGCCGCGCTTGAAGTGTGACAGGAAGACGACGTACTCACCATCTTGTGGTGCCGGGACAAGTTCGTCGCCGGGAGGGCGACAGATTACGTCTGGGGGGACTCGGCGGGTGTTCACCAGCCACTGACAATCAACGGCGGTGACATCCGAGCCCTCCTAGCCGGCTCGGGCTGGCGCCATGTCCTCCTCGTGCTCGTCCACAGCGACGTGCTCGAGATCCATGACGGCGCGGTTGCTGGTGGAGGCACGGGTGCTCGTCGATGTGGAGGTTGACGGAGGAGTAGGCGGCGAGCGAGGGGTATTTCTCTCTCTCTGTATGGAGCGGTGGCGCGTTGCATACTCGCGGCGGCGCTGTGCTCGACGGTGGTGACGGAGGCGGAGAGAGAGCGAGATTGGGAAAGTGAGCAGGAAAGAGAAGAGGCAGGCGACGCGGGGATATTTATCTCTCCGCGGGCTGCAGTTACTACTGGGATCGATCGTGGCCTGAGATCGTGCGGCGTGGGTTAACTGCCCGTTGGAAACGCACACAACGCAATCCGGGCGCATAACGGGTGCAGTTAATCCCACGACGGGAGTCGTGGGCTCTCGAGTACCCGCTCGATGTGACCTAACGGCCGTGGGCCCCGGGTGCAGTGATAGGCGCGTGGCCTGCTGTAGCGAGGGCACCGAGGCGTCGGGGTGTGTGGGCGTGACACGTGCCCCGCAGCGACACGAGAAGCTGGATTTGATCTGATCGAGTGGGATCGTGCGGGAAATTTTGCTAAGTATAAGTACTCGGCAACGCTGTGCAGAGTGTGCTCTACTCGGCTCCAAGAAGATTTTTCCAATAAACACAGTTGGAGTGGTTCGAGTAGGAGTTCTGAGCGTCCGGGTTGAGGAGCAACTCGGACAAAGTGCTTCAAGGAGACAATTTGGTTAAACCTGGCAGGGCCCAACGAACAAGTTCGCTGGACTCTACCAGCTTCGGGGACTAATGTCGGGGGGCTACCCCCGAGTAGGGGTAAGACAGATGGTGAAACAGAGTTCAAGGTACTGTTTGCCGGGTAGGCGTCTACCCGGTACTTGCTATCCGGTAGATGCTATTCGGTAATAAGTATTGAAGTCCAGGAGAAGATAAGGAGAAAGTTTGGAATCGTCCGAGTAGCGATCAAGTGGTCCGAGTAGATGGGCTGCAATCCTACTCGGGCAAAAATTCAATGGAGCCGTTCTCACAAGATCTCGCGTATCTCGCAGCCGTACAGGCGTGCGGTTCAACTTACGGAGTACATGATTATCCGCGCAACGGCGTGGGTACAGTGAGGGTAGGCGCATGTCACGTCTTGTCACTGACAGAGGGGACAGGACGTGTCGGGGGACCTACTCTGTGAGACTGACAGGGTAGACAGGTCCCATCAGCCGAATGGCGCGGCGACTTCTCGCACCCGCGTCAGCGAGAAGCCGGAGGCGTGCTCTGCTTCACAGTAGAGACATCCCATCGTTGTACCTTTTAATCTTTGTTTACTCGGCTGGGCACCGGTATATAAGGTGCCCAACCCCCTCCCGCGGGAGAGACGTTACACGAGAGAGCATTTATTGCACGAGCAAGTGTTAGAGCTAGAGAGAGCAGAGAGTGGCTACTCGGCTGAGAGACAACTTTGTACTGTGGCTACTCGGATATCATACATACAGAGAGATAGGCAGGAGTAGGGGTGTTACCTCCACACGAAGGCCCCGAACCTGGGTAGTTCTTGGTGTTTGCAGTGTTTCCTGAGCGCGTCTACTCGACGTGCGATCCCTCCCCGAATACCTACAGCGTCCATCGGCCCCAACCTTAAGCCATCCCATGGCATCTGTCTTTACTCATCCACGACAAGTTGAGACTCACAGAAGTGAACCGGATTATTTCGGGGGAGCCGGAATATCCGGTTCGGCTGCCTGCGCGGGACAGAATTCAACCAGATTATTGGTACCGGATTATTCAGAGGCAACCGAATAATCCGGTTTTAGTCTACTGATTCGAGCAGATCTGGAGACCGGATATTCCGGGTCCAAACTTGGACCGGATATTTCGGTATGTGTTTTCCTGCAAAACAGCTAGTTTCGAGGAGGGGGTATAAATACCCCTCCTCTTCCACCTTGATCTCTAGTTCTTCCCCTTGGCATTCAATAGCATTTAATATCTCACCAAATCCGCAATAACTCCCAATCCCTCCCACCAAACTCGAAGATCTTTGGAGGATTGAAGGAGATGACCCCGATCTACATCTTCACCGAAACATTCTTCATTTCCCCTCTCTAGCTTGAGGGATCTAGCCTAGGGTGGAGGAACCTAGGCATCTTTCTACTCTTGGTGATTCAAGATTTTTGGGAGCCCCCAATTTGGTTGTGGGTGTGTGCCCCAAGTTGTTTGTAAAGGATTCGATTCCTGCCTCAAAGGGGATCAATAGTGGAAGGTTTACTAGGCCTTTGTGGTGGGGTTCATTGGAGAATAGGGTGAGGCCTTTGTGGCCTTGAGTAGGCCTTTGTGGCGAGCTCACACCCCTCCAACAATACGTACTCCCTTAACAAGGAGGAACTCGGGATTACATCGTGTCTCCGCGTGCTTCATATCGGTTACCTCGTTCCCTTCTCCCTTTACTCTTACTTGCATTGTGATTGTGTTATCCTTGTCATATAGGTAAATTAACCTTAGTTGCATTATCTAGAGAATTTACCTTTGTTTCAAGACTAATTGTGATAGAAAAATTAAAATTGGTCGTAGCACCTATTCACCCCCTCTAGGTGCCTATACTTTACTTTCAAAGACTCAGCAATGGCCATCTTGAGGGCAAAGCACTCGACGAGGTGCTGAGGACCCTTCTCGCCAACAATTCCCCGCCAAGTCTTCCTGATGTCGTTGTTCCTCTCTACAACCTTATCAACAAGGCGAGGGACGAGTTTGTCAGTGCAATGTCGCGCTTTGACCGGTGGGGCCCCCTTGGGGCGAAAGAAGAGTCAAGGGTGAACAACCCCTTCACGCCGAGGCCTGCCGACAAAAGCGACAGTGACTCCGATTGCATAGAGGTCTCCGGCCTTGACACAAAGGGGAAGGCATGGGCATCCAGGAAGTGTCGGCTCGTGGTGATCTCCTTTGACATGGGGAAGGAGGAGGAGGAGGGGGAGAGCGAGTCCGTCGAGGACTCGAGCGTCTTGATGGCGTGTAAACACACATTCGTTGGGAGACCCGAAGAGGAAGGTATGAACAGTACATCAACGAGTTTTCCCTCCAAAAGAAACCAAGGTTTAATCGGACCAGTAGGAGAAAGAAATCACTTCTGAAGGTTGATGACAGCTGATGTTGGCAGGGCGCACTACCAAGCTCAGCAACAACGTGGAATCTGCACACAACACAACCAAGATACTTTTCCCCAACGAAGCAGTGAGGTTGTCAATCTCACCGGTTTGCTGAACACAAAGGATTAGACGTATAATGTGGAAAATGTTGTATGATTGCAGTGAATGCAAAGGGAACAATGTTTGCAGTAGGTTGTATTATCAGTGTAAAAGAATGGACTGGGGTCCACAGTTCACTAGTGGTGTCTCTCCAAACAGATAAATAACATGCTGGGTAAACAAATTACAGCTAGGCAATTGACAGAAATAGAGGCCGCACCGTAGTGCATATGCAAGACACGATGATTACTATGAGATTTATTTGGGCATTACAACATGATACATAGACCATAATTCAACTGCATCACCACACATGTTATTTATCTATCACGGAGAGACACCACCAGTGAACTGTGGACCCCGGTCCTTTTTCTCATACTGATAATACACACACTGCTTTCACACTGCTTTCATACTGCTGCTACCGCTTTCATACTGTTTTACTACTGTTTTCCACACCATACGTTTAACTTCTTTGTGTTCAGCAAAACCGGTGAGATTGCAACCTCACTGCTTCGTTGGGGCAAAGTGATTTTATTGTGTTGTGTAGGTTCCATGTTGCTTCTGAACCGGTAGTTTGCCCTGCCATCTCAGTTGCATCAACCTTCTGAAGTTATTCCTTCCTCCTACTGGTCGATTCAACCTTGGTTTCTTTCTGAGGAAAACGTGTTGTTGCACTCTTCATACATTCCTCTTGGGTTCTCCCAACGAACCTGTGTTCACACGCATCAAGCACTTTTCTGGCGCCGTTGCCGGGGAGGAAGATAATTTCTGCAAGGGAGTCTCTCACTTCCAATCTATTTTCTTTGTTTTTGTTTTGCTTAGTTTATTTTATTTTGTCTTGTTTTCTTCTCTTTATAAAAAACACACAAAAAATTAGTTCTTATTCTAGTTGTAGTTTTATTCCTGTTTTTAGTCCTGTTAAAATGAGAGTTCCTGAGGTTGAAGTTTGTTCCTTTAAGCAACAAGGGGGTGAAAGTTTGAAAGATTCTTGGTATAGGATAAGTGATGCTCATCATAGACGCACTAAGAAATATTCCACTTTAATCCTTCTTAGGAATTTTTATGTTGGTATTACTATCTGGTATATGTATGTTCTAGACACTCTTACATGCGGTAGTTTTCTGGGAACACCTCCTTCGGAAGCCTGTAATTTAATTGAAAGTTTAGTTGGAACACCACCTACTAAGGTTGCTAAAACTGAGATCACTTTAGATGATGTTATTAAAAAGCTAAACTCTATGGAGAAAAATTTGCGAAGGTTCCTTGATAATGCTAGCAAAGTTAATGAATCAATAGTAAGTATCAACACGAAAATCACTGGTTTAGAAGCTAGCAATATCCACGATAGTCAAAAATATGAGGATTGGTAAATTAGAGGAGTCTATGGAAACTTTAATCTCAACCTTTTCTTCTCTTAAGTTCCAAAGGGAGAAACCTTCTATGGGAAAACACAAAACATTATGTATGTCCCCAAGGTACCTAAACCGAAATCCCCAAATGTGCTTAAAATTAATAAAACTTCTAGTGAAACTAAAAGTGATTTGCATATTGAATCATCTTTAGGGGTGTCTAAGGTACCCATTGATACAATTGTAGTTTTGGAGGAAATTATTGATTTGTATGATTCTTCACTTGAAAACACTTGATTCCACTTTTCTGGGCCTAGCTAAAAGGCGTTAAAGAAAATCACTTCTTGGGAGATAACCCATGGTTTTATTTTTTGCTTTGTTTTTTCTCTGTTTTATTTGAGTCAAGAGGTTGTATACTTCTGTAGAAAATCATTTGTATCTTTCTTTTCATATTCTAGTTGTGCCAAGTAAAGTTTCCAACGAGAGTTGGAGTTGGTTTTTGGATTTCTCCGCAGGAAACAGATTTCTTCTGTCGACCGTAAAATATCGTATAATTCACAAAAAAAATCAGAATGACCTGAAAATTCTTGTGCTTATTCCTCGGCTAATTCTGAAACTCTTTTGTTCTTTAATTTTTTTGATCTGAGCAACATAGGTGCCCCAAAAAGATCGTCTTTATAGACTGTTTTGGTTTTGACAGATTCTGCTATTTTTCTTGCATTTGCTCTTCTATGATGTCAAGTGGATTTCTTTGCTTCACGAAACATCAGTGGCTGTAGCTAATGTTTAAAAGTACCAATATCACTTGTTCCCTTATAGAGACCATGGATTTTTTATTGTTGCACTAACCCTCTAATGCGAATTACTCTTTGAGTGTGGTGTGAAGGAAGGTTTCAAGGGTTAAGAGAAGAGGGTGATATATGTGATCAAGAAGAGTACAAGGTCAAAGCTTGGGGATGCCCCCGTGGTTCATAAAATCATATTATAAGAAGACTCAAGCATCTAAGGTTGGGGATTCCCAAGGCATCCCCTTCTTCATCAACAATCTATCAGGTCACTTCTGGTGAAACTATATTTTTATTCGGTCACATCGTATGAAGTTTACTTGGAGCGCCTGTTTGTTTTTATCTTGTTTTATTTTGTTTTCCTTGCTGCAATAATATAGTTGGACCCTAAAATTCCTTGTTTGGGAGAGATAAACGCTCCGCTTTTTCGTTTGAATACTTGCTATGCTCGTATTCTTAGTTTTTCTTCTAGTTGCTGCAAAAATTCCTGTTTAGCTCTTGTTTTCATTGCATCTCTTGTTCAGAGCTGTTAGTTTTAGTAGTGTTGTGTGAGTACTCTCATGTTTGCTTGCTGTAGAATTTATAGAGTTTTTGTTAAAACATATTTTGTATGGTGCTTGTTAGGAAAAGAAACTGCTGCTTGTAGTAGAATTTATAACGGTGCAAGTAGAAGCTTGTATAGGTTGTGGCTAGACTTTTGCATATCATGCTGGATGTTATTTTAATTATAAAGCCTAGTGGTTATTTAGTAGCATGATTAGCCTCAAATAGCTGAGAGTGTTTAATGTTCCATTGAAAGAATCATGAGTTGTTCTTGTCATATTGAAGCATAAATTTGTGGTGTTCTCCTTTGAATGTTATATTTGGTTGACTTGGCGCATGCTCACACCATGTTTATGACTACAAACCAGTCACTTATAGCCTCTATGATCATTTAGTTTTTGAACTTGTGGTACCACTTATGCTTTGATTAATGATGTTTATGTCGCTATGCATGATTATGGCTCTTATGCTCTCTTGATTTGTCGCTCTCAGTCTTTTGCTAACCTCCACATGTACTGATTATGAACTCTACTCGTGCACCCAACTCCTAAAAACTAAAGTATGCCAAATGTGCCTACCATACTGATGACCCACAAGTATAGGGGATCGCAACAGTCTTCGAGGGAAGTAAAACCCAAATTTATTGATTCGGCACAAGGGGAGACAAAGAATATTTGTGAGCCTTAACAAGTAAGTTTTCAATTCACTTGCACCTAAAAGTACTTTTGTTCGCAGTTGTTTATCAGTAGTAACAGTTTTATAGTAGTAGCAGTAGTGAAATAATAGCAGTAGTGAAATGAAAACAGCAGCAGCAGTAGTGTTTGAAGTAAACAACGGATTAAATACTATAGGCATAGGGATGGATGAACGGGCGTTGCATGGATAAGAAAGTTCTAATAATGATCATGTCATGGGCATTGCAGATAAATATGATAAAGCATCCAAGCACTAAGTAACCATAGGCATGTGTTCCGTAAATAGTCGTATGTGCTTGCAATGAGAACTTGCACAACATCTTTTGTCCTACCAGCCCGTTTTCAGCGGGGCCTCAAGGGAACTACTGGTAATTAAGGTGTTCCTTTTAATAGAACACCGGTGCAAAGCATTAACACTCCGTGAACACATGTGATCCTCACATTGCAGCCATCCCCTCCGGTTGTCCCAATTTCTGTCACTTTGGGGCCTCGGGTTCCAGACAACAATATGTGTAAACAACTTGCAGGTATGATCAAGAAACAATAATTATTATCGTGATTCAATAACATGTTCAGATCTGAGATCATGGCACTCGGGTCCAAAGTGGCAAGCATTAAGCATACCAAGTGCAACAATGTCAATAACACTAATAGAGGATACTAGGCACTATGCCCTAACAATCACGACATTATTACATGAACGATCTCATCCAATCCCTACCATCCCCTTCAGCCTAATGCGGGGAATTACTCACACATGGATGGGGGAAACATGGATGGTCGATGGAGAGGTGTTGGTGATGACGATGGTAATGATCTCCTCCAATTCCCCGTCCCAGCAGGGTGCCAGAACAGAAACTTCTGATCCCCGAATCGAGTTTCGGAAGGGCGGCGGTGCTCTGTTGTGTTTCTGTGGAATATGGCGTACCCCCTCGGGTTTTAGGGTTGAAGGCTACTTGTAGTCGAAAGGGGAGTCCTGGGGGGCCCACACCCTATGTTGGCGTGGCCAGGGGGACCCGCGCCAGGGGGGTGTGGCCACCCTCTGGCCCCTCTCCTGGCTTCCGGGGTGAAAACATCAATGGGCTCTTTTCTGGGCATTTTCCCGAAAGTTGATTTTTCTGCATAAAAACGAGACACCAAAGTAATTCTGCTGAAAACAGCGTTAGTCCGTGTTAGTTGTATCCAAAACACACAAGTTTAGAGGAAAACAATAAGAAAAGTGTTTGGAAAAGGAGATACGTTTTCGACGTATCAACTCCCCCCAAGCTTAGCTTATTGCTTGACCTCAAGCAATTCAGTGACAACTGAGTGCGATAAAAAGACTTTTACGAACACATTTGTTTCATATGATGTAAATATACTCACTATGTGATCAAATACTTAATTATGCTCATGATAAGATACACGCAAGATACTGAAACTTCATAGCTATGCAAACCATGAGAAGATAACAACATATTAATAATAAACAACATGAAGCATAACTATTTGCAAGATTGAAGTATTCATAATAGGATCTGACAAAGTGGTATCTCTGCCAGGGCACCTCTGAAGTTCAAGGGAAGACTAGAAGTAAAGATATCAAAGATACAAGCATCAAAATTATACCGCAATCAACCGTGCTTTGGGACAAACACATTACACTAAGAATGAAAACTATGCTCTCAAGAAAGTGCTCAAAGAATATGGCGGAGACTCAACATAAAAGTAAAATAAAGGCCCTTCACAGAGGGAAGCATGGATCACTCATGTGCTAGAGCTTTTTATTTTATTAAACAGAGGTATTGAAAACATTATGAGAGAGGTGTATGCTTATGTCAACGAATGGTAAACAGACAATACAGTACGTCACAAGTCAACTGGATTCACAAGAGCGGCTCCCATGGTGAAGGACTCAACTGGTGTAGAAGGTCATCCCTCTTTCTCTTTTGTTTACACAATTATGCTTTGACTGATAAATCTGGGGCAAAAAGAGTGAAGAGAATTTCTGTGTATTAGTTTGGGGCTGGGCACCCCGCTGCTAGCTCTTCTATCATTTGGATAAGAGGATGAAGCCACTAGTCCATGGTGTTAAATCCAATCAACAATTGAGATAAAGATTCTCTATTTACGTCCTCATGAGCTAAAACAGGGGCACAAAACAGGAATAATTTTTAGCGGGTTTTAAAGGTAGCACATGAGCAATTTACTTGGAGTGGCGGTTAAATACCACATATAGGTAGGTATGGTGGACACATTTGGCAAACTTTGGTTTTCAGGGATTTGGATGCACGAGTAGAGCTCATACTCAGTACAGGTGAAGGCTAGCAATAGACAGGGAGCAAAAATCGAGAGAGCAACAACTATCATAATCATGTTTGCGACAAAGTAAAATCAACTGAGGCATAAAACTGATACTAGAACTCTGAGGAAAAATAAATCATCAAGGCTTATTGACGTTTTGTTTTCAATCTTAGCATGCGTGAGCATGTGCCAAGTCGATTCAAATGAAACAGTCAGAGGAGGCTACCACAATATCATACCCTTCTATGAACAAAACAATGCGAACAAATATTTATATGAAAAGTCATTTACTATTAATAAATTGGAACAAAACATGAGAGAGCATGAACTATTAAGAAGCCATTAAGTCACATATATCTTATACGAACAAACTAAGCATGCTCACATAGATGAATATATGTACAAAAATGAAATCAAATAGAGTTCATACCAGCCTCTCACCACAACTTGAACTGTCGTATATCGTCATTATTGCTCTTCACTTGGGGCTCGAATAATATATAATGAAAACCCAGCTCTAATGGAATCACAGACGACTGTAGAACTCTGCAACAACTTTACAAAACCAAAGAAGAACAACAAATATTTTTGGGTTTTTCAATTAAAGCACGAACAAAAAGAGAGCAAGCAAACAAAGAAAAAAATCTTTTTGGGTTTTCAAAATGAAGCAAGACAAAACAAAGCAAACGGCAAACAAAAGAAAATATTTTTGGGTTTTTAAATATTAAACTGCAACTAAAAGATAAAGCAAACCAAATAAAGAAACAAATAGAGAAACAACAGAAATCTTTTTGGTCTTTTTGTTTTTTGGAAAGCGAAAACAAAACAATAAAAACAAAAGAAACAAAAGAAACGAAAACAAACAAAAAGAAGCGAAAGAAAAGAAAATATGGATATACAAAGAACGGAACGAACATGATATGTAAATGAGTGTGATGTCGGTATACCTCCTCCCAAGCTTAGGCTTTTGGCCTAAGTGGAGACCAATCACCAAGGGGTCCAAGAGGTATCGCCCCCGTAATACGCCGAGGAGGAAGCCTCCTCCTGATACGTGCTCGAGGATGCGCCGGTGTACTGCGTGTTGTGGTCCTCGGGAGGCGCGTCTCGCCTCTCCTGCTGCCGGTAAAACTCCATGGTGCTCAGATGCTCGTCTATTTTCTCCTTGGTGAGCGATCACGGTGACCTCTCAATCTTAAATAACACAGGCTGCGGCAAAGTAACTTTCCGCTCTTCTCCATCCATATACAAAACTCTATATATTAAGCGTTCATTAGTAGAGTTAGAAGTGACAAACTGATGGGATTTCATAGCAGCAAGGTTAAGTATATGTGGAGCAATAATTTCATCATTAGGATCAATGGAAACATGCAAAGCGGTTGCAACACATGTAGCAATAATGCCACCAAAAATAGGCCCAGCAGCGGCAAGGCGGCGTGCAACAAGTGCACCAAGGTTATACTTTGTGCTACGGTTCATTGCAACATCAATAAAAGCAAGGTGATAACTAGAAACATTACTAGTGTTCTCCCTACCAAGGATACTAGTACCAATATAGTAAGTAAAGTATCTGAGAGCAGGAAGTTGAATGTTCCTTATCTTCCCACGATGGGATGAGCGCCCATCATCGTTGGTGATCTCTTGGTAGATCCCCTGGAGGTCTGCTGGTCTATCTTGAATCCTGCTTGCCGTCCTGGTGGCATTGATACCTATAATAGCACAAAATTCCACCAAGGACAAAGACACAGAACTGCTATATAATTTGAAACCAACAGTTGGACCATATTGAGAGTTCTGAAATTTGAAGCTCTTAACAAAATATTTTGTGAGCGTGGCATATTGAGGACTTTCATACTCCATAAAGTTGGTGATACCAACTCTCTCAACAAGCATAAGAAAATCATCTAAAAGACCTGCATTTCTTAAAAATGTGTGACATGGAAAGCTAGATGGGTAAATGATACTGTCATCTTCTGCATCATTAATAGTTGACGCCATAACGTCTTCATTATATGAGGGCCTTGCTGAAGTAGACGAGCGTGATGGCCTTGTCCTTCTAGGAGCGTCACTCCTAAATATCTCACCAAAGTTGAACCTATCCATCTCTGAAATTTTTCAACAATCATCATAAAAATTAATTTCAAGCAACTATAAGGTGGAAACTACCATATGGACTTATATGAGAGCTAAACATACATCAAGACTATATTATTTCTACTCAAATCCAGCATGCAAACTCACATAAGTTGTCACCTACTGTGGCAAAATACTCAAGAAATACTTCACTAAATAAAATTCTACTTGGATCAACGGAGGAGTCACATACCGGAGAGAAAATGCACCAAATTTTAGCACAAAAGATGGGCTGAGCAAAGAGATCAAAAAAATTCGAGGAAGAACAACAAGAACTCGGGTTCCAGAAAATGTGTTGAGTTTGGGAGGTGAGAGAAGGAACTTTGGCAGGGGAGAGAGTTAGTGGGGGGCCAGGGGGCCCCACACCATGGGCTGGCGCCACCCTAGGGTGTGCCTGCCTGGTGGGTCCCCCTGGGGTCTCCCAAGTGGCTTTCTGCCCCATTTTTGACGTAAAAAATTATTATAATTTTTCTGGAATTTTTCGAGAAAGTTTATTTTTGAGGTATTTCCATAATTTTAATAATTAATAAAAACCGGGAAAACGAAAGTGAAAACGTGGAAAACAAAACCAACAACTAGTACTAAAGAGGTTCTAAGACACTCTAATGAAAGGATAACCAAAGAAAACTAAGGTGGTAGTGGTGAAAACAAAAGTATGGGTGGTGAAAAAATGCATAACTTCAGTAATCGGAGTGAAAACGTTAGGGAAACATGCATAAGGATGGTGGAAAACATGATTGCACTCAAGTAATAATGTGATAACAGAAGTAAACATGGTCAAAACAATATGGGGAAGGTGAAAACATAGTGAAAACATTGCCCATTTCATTTAAAATCATTTTGTTAACAAGGGTGATCAAGTCTTGCTACCAAAATAACTTTATATGAAATAGAACTTTGTTTCTCACTAAATAATTATGTTACCTCAACCTTGATAGGCACAGTCCCAATCATAATAATTTCATATTCTTTGGGTGGCTTTGGAATAGGACAATAAAATTCTCCAATCTTGATGGTCTCAACATTTTCAGTGGAATTTAGACCATATTTTCTATCAATCTTCTTGGGAAAATAAACAGTGTGCTCTTTATCATTAACATTAAAAGTAACTTTGCCTTGATTGCAATCAATAACAGCACCTGCAGTATTAAGAAAAGGTCTTCCAAGAATAATAGACATATTATCATCTTCAGGCATTTCCAACACAACAAAGTTAGTTAATATAAGACAATTATTAACAACTTGAACTGGAACATTCTCACATATACCCACAGGAATAGCAGTAGACTTATCAGCCATTTGCAAAGATATATCAGTTGGTATCAATTTTTCTAGGATGAGTCTTTTATAGAGAGTAAAAGGCATGACACTAACTCCAGCTCCCAGATCACACAAAGCAGTTCTAACATAATTATTTTTAATAGAACAGGGAATAGTAGGTATACCAGGATCTCCAAGCTTCTCATGAACCTTGCCATTAAAAGAGTAATTAGCAAGCATAGTGGAAATTTCCACATTAGGAATTTTCCTTTTGTTAGAGACAATATCTTTCATATATTTTGCATAAGGAGGCAATTTAATAACATCAGTTAAAGGAATTTGCAAGAAGAAAGGTTTCATCCATTCCCAAAACTTGTTATAATTTTCTTCTTCCTTAGATTTGTGTTTCTTACCAGGAAAAGGCATTGGTTTTTGTACCCAAAGTTCTCTCTTGTTACCATGTTTATTAGCAATAAAATCTTCCTTAGTATACTTTGCAGTTTTAGTTTGCTTTTCAGGTACATGTTCTTCTTTGTCAGAAGCATCATTCTTTTCATCACCACTCTCAATTTCAGCATCGGAGATAGATATACTATTAGGATCTTTAGCAGGTTCAGAGGATTCTACATCAGTTTTATGTTTCTTCTTCTTTTTCTTCTTAGTATGAATAACATCATTTTTAGTTTGTTGAGAATCTTGTTCAATTCTTTTAGGATGTCCTTCAGGATATAAAGGATCTTGTGTAGCAATACCACTTCTAGTTCTTATCTCATAAGCATGTTTTTATTTAGAAGCATTAACTAGCAAATCTTTTTGCACTTTAGCAAGTTGATCTATTTGAGTTTGAACCATTTGAAAAAATTTAACAAGCATTTTAACATCATTAGAGGTTCTTTCTATAATACCATGCAAATCATTAATAGCTCTAGAGTTTTCCATAAGGTGGTTCTGCACTCTCATATTCAAATTATCTTGCTTAATGACATAATTATCAAATTCATCTGAGCATTGATCAGGAGGTTTTCTATATGGAATATCTCTACTATCAAAATATTGGAGAGAGTGTACCTCAATGGATGGTGAGTGAGGGATTGGCTTACATAATTCTTCTATAGGTGGAAGATTCTTCACATATTCAGATTTAATACCCCTCTCTTTAAGAGATTTCTTGGCTTCTCTCACACTTCATCATTTAATTCAATCATTCCCCTCTTCTTGGCTGTTGGTGTTGGTGTAGGTATGGGAGTAGGAGTCGTCTCAGGCTCAACCATAGTCCAATCATCATGATTTTGGCTTATTTTAGCCATTAATTCCTCAGCTTCTTTTGGAGTTCTTTGCCTAAAAACACAACCAACACAACTATCCAAGTATGTCCTAGAATCAACAGTTAGTCCATTATAGAATATATCAAGAAGTTTATTATCTTCGAGCTTATGCCCAGGTGTAGCTCTAACTAAAGAACCAAACCTTTCCCAAGATACACGCAATTTCTCTTCTTCCAATTGCTTAATATTAAATATATTTTGTAAAGCAGCATGTTGAGCACTAGCTGGAAAATATTTCTGAAAGAAAGCATTAACCAAACCAATAGGACTATCAATAGATCCAGGAGACAAATTGTTAAACCAAGTTTTAGCTTCATCTTTCAATGAGGAAGGGAATATTTTAGCAAAAAAGTAGTTACGTTTCTTCATCAAAGAACAAACTACTCAGAGAGGAGAGATCATTCATATGTTTCACAACACTTTCATTTTCAGTTCCACAAAAAGGTTCTTTCTCAACAATAGATATATAAGATAAATCAAGAGAGAAATCATAATCCTTATCCCTAATATAAATAGGAGAAGTGGCAAACTTAGCATCAGGAGATAATTTATATCTAACAGCACGACTTTCCATAAGACGTATAGCAGCATCTATATCCTTCAAAGCATGTATTTCATCAATAAGATCATTGTCGGATATATACCAATTAGGGGTATATCAGATGGTGTCCTAAAGTTTCGGATTACCAGGGTGGCCTGAATGGTAATGGATTACGGTCCATTAGGCGGTCCAGTAAGCTGACGCGCAGAAGCTGGATTCTAGAAGAACCCGGCCAACGGCCCACGTGGTATGGCTTGGAGTAGAAGGCGATTCTTGCCTTCCAAGTTAGAATTTACTGTAGTCTTCTAGGTTTCCTTTTTTGTAAGCCCTAACCCGGCTATTATATAAAGCCGTACGGGAGATAAGAAAGAGAGAGACAATAAGCTAGAAGCTAACTCGCCGAGAGGTTGATCCTTGTCGAATAGATAAACCTAACTCACATTGTACTTTGTATACTTTAGGCTTCAGCCCTGATTTAGTGAGATTGCAGGAGTAGGAACGCCGCCTAGTTGCGACGTACCGAACCTGCGTAAAACCTTGGTGTCATTGTTCGTCATACTATCACGTCCCCCATGTCTCTATCAGTAGTCTCATGGCACCCCCGTCTATGAATTCTACTACGATGTCTCGACAGTTGGCGCCCACCGTGGGGCCAGCAACGTCAGGCGTTATGTTTCGATCGGGGATACTCGGCGGAATTGGCAGTACCATAACTGTCGGAAGCCTGGAATTCGACAACGACGTCGGGTGCTTCCTCGACAACGGATCGTACATGCCAGCACAGAATCATCTAGTAAGTGCCTACGTTTTACCGATTGGATTTGCAAACATCTTTATCGGATTAACTGTAGAGGCAATGGGATTCTGTGGTGGAAGTAAATTTATCCCACCCGCCCTATACCCAGCCGAAGAAGACTATGCCGCCGGATTTTGCTCAGATCGCCGATATCATGCTGAATCACACTTTATCGGTATGGTGCAATCCAAGATCGCCGAAAACACGGATGAAAACAATCATGTGGAAGAGGCAGAAAACAACAATCCCACAATAGAGGTGGAAGATCCGACATCCATCAATATGACGACGAACTCGGAAACTGACCTTGTATTAGCCGCCATTGAGGTGAGATTGGAATCAGAACCCGGATCAGATAGATTCAATTCCGAAGATGAAGATGAAGACGCTTTCGAAAGAAAGGTCAAATCCTTTCAATAGGGGTTCCACGAAGTACTAATGGCAAAACCGGCTGAAAACACGGATGCCGAAAGTCAGGAAAGCCCTAGAACACCTCCGCCAGATGAGGAAAGAGAGGAGGGGTAAACCACTCCAACATACCCGGATGTCAAGGAATTGACAGAGGACGAACCTGGTAAAAAACCTCCCTCTTCCAAGAAAAAACACAAAGCTTCCAAGAAACTCCAGTACAAGCTCCGGAAGGAAAAACTGGCTGTTCCAGCCAACAAAAACCCGGAAGCAGGAGGAGGAAGTGGAGTTAAGCCTGCGGAGAAGAAAGCGAAGGAAATGTCTGTTCCGCCAATGTCAGAACATAACGATCTACTTCAAACACCAGTGGGACCCCACGAACCCCCTGAAGTGATGGAAGCCAGGAGACAAGCTCTCCAACGGCAATAGCAACATCTAGTCAGAACTCGAGAACATCTCCAGAAAACCCAAGCTGACATTCGGTTAAAGTAGTAAGAAATCGAGGAGTACGAGAGAAGGAATAGATATGGCATTAAACCTACACGGTTACTCGGAATCTCAAGACCGGAAGTACTGCTGCCAAAGGAACGGTTTCAAAACCCGGCCTGGCAAAAGCAAGTAAACGGCACAGATGCCAGGGGCGAACCTATATACAAAACCGCAGCAGAAAATGCGGAAGCCGCGTTCTCCATCCTCAATAATGACATGTATTCCAACGGTGAAAAACTTCAAGGGGTTGCAACAGCAATAGCGAGGACAAGCAAGATCAGAGAAGTTGCATGACGACTCAGCCCTATGCAAAACAGCTACTTGCGCCGCTGGAGCACCTAGACCTGAAGAACCTGGAGATTCAAGCAATTCGAAAGAGAAGAAAGGAGATCCGAGAAAGGACAAGAAATAACCCGATAATAAGGATGCAGCGTCCAGAACCGGATCCCATCTTCAAAAAGATGGAATTAACCCCCGAGATCAGGAAAAGCAATGCCGCCTCCGAGACGCCCTGCTAAGAAAGCCGGAAGACATGATATTCCTCACATGCGTGAGAGATCCCGTACACCCCCTAGGAATAAGGAAAGACACGGGAGTAGAACTCCACCTTATCCCAAATGGCATGATAACGGAGGAAATAGAGACAATCCCGGAAAAGTGCGCTCGCGCAACAATGGAAAAGAAAGGAGTAGATCCCCTTCTATCCATTCAGCCGGTAGATACTCTGCACACATCGATAGAGCGGAAAGAGATGATCTATACTTCGGACCTAAGTGTTTCATTGACAGGATCCGAAGAATAATTCTACATTCTGGCTTCGCCAAAGTTGGTCCAACATATCAAAAACATACCGGTAGCACAAACCCGGATACCTGCCTCTCAGACTATTACACAACCGTCTAGATTAACAATGGGACAGACTTAGAGGCAGTAAAATTCCTCCCCCTTATGTTACTGGATGGAGCCAGAGATTGGATCAACGGGCTTCGGTCAAGAACTGTCGATAGCTGGGATGATATAGCTAGAGTTTTTACTCAACATTTTTAGGGAACGTACAAACGCCCCAACAGCATCAACCAGCTAAACCGCTGCACCCAGTTTGAAGATGAGCCATACGTGGACTTTATCTCAAGGTGGACTGCAATGAAAAACAGCTGCTCTGGAGTAACTGGCGTACAAGCAATGCATGCTTTCGTCAATGGCTCAAAACCCGGACTCGTACCGTTCATGATCGGTTCAAAAAAGCACAAAGATCTCGGATCTATGCTTACAACCGCAAATGAGCACACAGCAGCCGAAGACGACATCAGAGCGAGAGGTGGAAATATCGACACTTTGATTCAAGCCAAAAAGACTCCTCGTCCTGAGAAAAAAGCAACTCCAGAAGCATAGCAAAAGCTCAAAGAAGTTAACATAGCTTTTGGAAGAATGGGAGAAAATGGAAGGGACGAAGCACATAACCGGTCGCCTACACAAGAAAAGAGCGGGAAAGAACTAAGTCAGAAAACTGTGCCCACCATTCGCAATTCGGGAAACCCACCCACACCAATGCACAATGCTAGGCTCAACAAGCATATGAAGGGCAGTGCAGGATCCAGAAGCAAAGGGAAGAATTCCAAAAGGAAATTCTCCAAGCAAAAGCCAGAAGCTGAAAAAGAAGACAGTGAATCGGACACTGATGAAAAAATCCAAGAACAGCAGCGAAAAAGGCGAGCCTAAGTTTCCGAGAGTTGACGGAGAATACAACCTAACTTTCCTGGCAACTCCCTCGGCAAAGGTAGCAAAGAGAACACTTTGAGAAATAAACGCGGTTGTCCCACCAAGCCCGAAATTCTTGAAGTACTCAAACACACCAATTACCTGGGATCAGTCTGATCATCCCGGAAACATCCCAGAACCCGGCACGCAAGCTCTAGTTGTAAGTCCTATTGTTCAAAACACTAGGCTAAAAACAGTGCTGATGGATGGGGATCCAGCATAAACATAATGTACCTAGATACATTGAAGCATCTGCGAATCTCCGAGACCCAGCTCAATCATAGCAACATACGTTTTCACGACATCGTTCCTGGCAGGAAAGCACGATCCCTAGGAGAAATTTTCCTAGACGTAACCTTTGGAGAGAAAGAACATTTCCGGTAGGAAAAAGTATCCTTCGAGGTTGTGCCGTTCGAAACGTGTAGCAAAGGAAGAACTGAAGGAGCTGGCAAAAGAAGTATCGCCAACAGAAATGCCGGCAGGGAAAGAAAGTCGGAAGCCGGCAGACAGCTTCAAAGATTCCGAGAATACAAGACAGGTTATCCTAGATCCCAAAGATTCGACAAAGTTTGTCATAGTGGGAACTAGCCTAACCGACAAATAGGAAAGCGAGCTCATCAAGTTCCTCCGTGAGAACTAGGATATTTTTGCATGGTGTCCAACGGACATGCCAGGCATACCCAGGGAACTTGCTGAGCACCAACTCAAGGTAATTCCAGGATCTAAACCCGTCAAACAAGGTCTCCGTCGATTTGACGGAAGAAGACAGAAGGCTATTGGCAAGGAAATTATCCGGCTATTGGCAGCAGATTTTATCCGGGAAGTTATACATACTGAATGGTCTGCAAACCCAGTATTAGTCCCGGAGAAAGATAGTACTGTTCTTAGGATGTTTATAGATTACACCGGCCTGAAAAAATTGCGTCCAAAAGATAGATTTGCGTTACCGCGAATCGATCAAATAATAGATGCCACTGCTGGCTCCGAGCTTTTATGCTTTTTGGACGCTTATTCCGGGTACCATCAAATACGTATGAAGGAAGAAGACCAAATCAAAACCTCCTTCTTAACCCCATATGGAACATACTACTACATAACCATGCCTTTTGGCCTGAAGAACGCAGGTGCAACTTACCAGCGTTGCATGCAATGATGTTTGCATAGTCAGATTGGCAAAAATGTTCACGTTTACGTGGACGACATTGCCGTTGTTTCCATGGAAAAGGACACGCTCCTTGAAGATTTGTGAGAAACCTTCGAATATTTGCGCACTTATAAAATGAAGTTGAATCCATTAAAGTGCGTATTCGGGGTTCCCTCAGGAAAACTTCTGGGTTTCATCGTTTCTCAAAGAGGAATAGAAGTAAACCCAGAAAAGATCAAGGCAATCCTAAACATCTCAAGGCCTACATGCTTAAAAGATGTACAAATATTGACGGGTTCTGCAGCTGCCGTCAGCAGGTTTATAAGCCGGCTAGGAGACAAAGCTCTGCCATTATACAAATTGTTGAAAAAATCCGACAAATTTGTGTGGACAGAAGAGGCGGATGCAGCATTAACCCAGTTAAAAGAAAACCTTGATGAAAGCTCCGATTATGGCATCACCAAAAGACAAAGAACCCATGTCATTGTACCTCACAGCAACAAACAGGGTTATCAGCACAGTGATGGTTCTGGAAAGGCGGAAAGACGAGCAAACCATACCAGATCAACATCCGGTGTATTATGTAAGTGAAGTTTTTTCCGAGTCCAAGCAAAGATACCCGCACTATCAAAAACTTGCATATGGCGTATTTTTCGCATCTCGAAAACTATGTCATTACTTCCAAGGACATTCCATAACAGTGGTATGCAAAGCACCACTAGGAGATATAATCAACAATGCGGACGCAACAGGCCGAATAGCCAAATGGGACATCGAGTTTGTTGCGTTCGACATTAAGTACCAGCCCCGGACGGCAATAAAATCACATGTGTTGGCAGATTTCGTCGCTGACTGGACAGAAGCAATCGAAAATACACCAATGCCAGAGTCAGAATACTGGGTTATGCACTTTGATGGATCCAAGATGAAGGAAGGCGTTGGAGCTGGTGTTGTCCTAAAATCCCCCAAGGGGGACACAATGGAGTATGTATTACAAATACACTTCAACGCCAACAATAATGTGGCAGAATACGAAGCTTTGCTTCATGGCTTGCATATTGCAAAATAAATAGGTGTCAAACGCATCTTATGCTATGGTGACTCAGATTTGGTACAACATCAACTCAATCAAACATGGGACGCTAAAAGCCCCATCATGGCCGAATATCGGAGAACGTTGGACGAGTTGGCAATTTGCTTCCTAGGATTTGAAGTACTTCACGTCAAAAGGGAAGAAAACCAAAACGCGGACGCATTAGCCCGCATGGGCTCGGAAAGAGTGAAAACCCTACCACCAGGTGTGTTTGTCTAGCATTTGCATAACCATCCATAAATGGTGGAGATGTCGACTATCCTCTAGTTTCCGAGTCAATCGAAGTCCTGCTCGTTAACCCGGATTGGACAATTCCATATCTAAACTTCTTAGTAGATCAGAAGTACCCGGATGGAGCAGACGAGGTCTTGCAAAGACAAATAAAACGTCGATGCAAAGGATACACGGTAATCAATGGTTGCCTGTATAAACGCAGCACTACCGGAATTTTTCTGCGATGTATTTCGCCAGAAGAAGGCCGAGAAATTCTGCAAGAAATCCATGCTGGAGATTGCGTACATCATGCTCAATCAAAAAAGCATAGTTAAGAAAGCATTCCGTGCAGGGTTTTTCTGGCTAACAGCCAAGACAGACGCCGAACACATAGTTAATACATGTGCCGAATTTCAGTATTATGCCAAGCAGACGAATATGCCAGCCCAAGCACTCAAAACTATCCCTATTACATGGTCGTTTGCGGTCTGGGGGATAGATATGATGGGACCATTCAAAACTGCAAGAGGTGGACTTACACATCTACTCGTTGTAGTGGATAAGTATACCAGGTGGGTGGAGGCAAAACCCATCAAAAAGCTTGACAGTGTAACTGCCAGAAATTTCATCATTGACATAGTCATGAGGTACGGTGTTCCACACAGCATAATAACCGACAACGGGACAAATTTCTCTATTGGAGAGTTGGCAAAATATTTCTGACAAACGGGAATACGCCTAGATCTTGCATCTGTGGCACACCCGCAATCCAATGGGCAGGTTGAAAGAATGAATAGTTCCATCCTGCAAGGAATACGCTCAAGACTCGAATCTCCTCTTCATAGAGCAGCTGGAGCATGGGTGGAAGAGTTACCCTCTGTGCTTTGGAGTATTCGAACGACGCCAAACAGGTCAACAGGGTAAACCCCATTTTTCCTAGTTTACGGCGCGGAAGCAGTCCTTCCAACGTACATGATCCATGATAGCCCAAGAGTGCAGGCTTTCGATGACTCGGATGCCGAAAGTGCACGACAGGATGTCGTCGATCTCGTAGAGGAAGAACGAGAACTTGTGCTTCAAAGATCTGCCATTTATCAGCAAGGTTTACGACGTTACCATAGTCGGAAATCAGACATCGTTCTTTTAAAGAAGGTGACTTAGTGCTAAGATTGGTACAACAAAGAAAGCACAAATTGGCCCCAGTTTGGGAAGGACCATTCGTCATCAGCAAGGCTATGAAAAATGGATCATACTATCTTGTAGATATTTGAGACACGGAAGATGATCCCGAAAAGCCGAATCGCAAAAGAAAGAGAAAGATAGATGACGAACTAGGGGAGACCAAAATACCCTGGAGCATCCAGCAGTTATGTCCCTTCTATACTTAGTTCAATTTCTATGTAAACATCTTTGAGATCATGAAATAAAGTTGTCGGAATTCATACATCTATGTTTTTACATGTTTATTATAGTATAAAGCATAATTCCGTCTTATCTATTTCCCAATGATCTTTCAAAATACTCAATGTTAACCCGAATTGTGCCTACATGCTCGATGTTAAAAAACTGAATGATTTTCAGCCTAAAAAGGCTTAAGGGAACCCAGATTGTGCTTGTGTGCCTGAGTTTCATTCAAAAAATTCCTTACTATTCTCTAAGTATTATCTGATTGTTTTTATGTTGGGTCACTTAAGCTAGTAAGTAAAAATGCCTTTAGTATAATCCATGTTTCCGAGTTACGACTGATTGGTTATACCCAGTCACTTGGCATGAAGATTAAAATACTATCGAGCCATTTCAAACACTAAGGACAGTTAAAGCATATAAACCAGAGAAATTAGAAGATAAAGAAATAAAAACCCGGAAAACTTGCAAAAGATTTAATAATATTACTGCAAAGGCGGAGTACTTGTTTATACAAAAGAATAGAAAGCATTACAATAATTTTACATTGTAAGATCAGTAATGCTTCTATTTCCTATCTCCTACCCAGGACCAGGCAGCTTCCTTCAGGCATCCGAGTCGTCTTCGCTGCTGGATTCCTCGGGAGTTTCCGGAATAGCTTCCTCCGGGTAGAAGGTGGAGACGTTCACCATGGTGGCAATCTTGGTGGCATGACCTTTGATTTCTTCAAAGATGCTACCCCGCTGCGCCTCCGTATATCCTTGAGGGATCCCAGAAGGCACGCGCCAAGATTTGGCAGTTGGATAGTGCATGCGCATGAGCCCTAGAGCCATGCGCGCACCACCGCGTGTCGCGGAGCGAAGGGTGGACTCCCTGGACTCCGCCACCTCCACGATGGCTCCCGAAAGTTTTTCAACTTCCGAGAACTCCCCAGTCCTAGAGGGAAGGCATTTGTTGACCAGCAACATCCCCGCAACCTTGATTGCGTTGAATACCTTCCCAAAAGCTCGGATTTTCTCAATCCGAGTAAGCTAGGGGCTATCTCCTGTTTCAGTAAAACAAAAAAGTGTCAGAGAAAACAGAGAAAGATGTAAACATGGAAAATACGGTAAAAGGTAAAGTACTTACCGAGAATCTTGTCCATCTCGGTGCCCTCCTCCAAGCGCTGGTTCAAGGCATTCTCCAAATCTCGGATGGTGTCCTTGTCCTTGGTGCTTGGTTGGAGGCATTGGAATCGGCAATGCCAACGGCCGGTTGGCTGGCCTCCAGGTCCTGCTACAACTTCACAGTGAGCTTGTGAAGATCCAGGTTTTCTCGGTAGAGGTTTTCGGCGTTGCCGGTATCTTCAGCAATTTGTTTGGCTTTCGCCAAAGAAGCTGAAAAGCAAGTAAAAAAGACGAGTTAGAAAAACTCGGAAAAATACTTAGAAAAAATTACACAACTGGAAGCAGAGAAAAATCTTACCTGCTGATTCCTTCAGCTGCAGCTGAGTGGATGCCAGTTCTGCCTCCTTAACATCAAGAATAGAAAGAAGGTTTTTCACCTCCTTGTTCTTGATGGTAAGTTTGTTGAAAACTTCCAGGTTGATGTTCTCAGCAGTTTGCTGAAACACGAAAAAGAGACAAAAAATGCTTAAGTTAAAAATAAGCATAAAAGTGAAAAAAAGCATTAAGGCAAAAGCATGCATTTGACTTATTGCTTGGGGGCTAGAGATATTAACTGACTCATCTGCTGCAAACTCGACAAGTTGTCATTGAATTATTTTGCATATTCTGCAAAAAGAATCCCAACATGGTGAAAGCCGTCCTGGATGACCTGCCGAGCTGAAAATACGAAGTTATTCCTTACAATTAGTCCGCCTTGCGGCCAAGGACGGATCAGAGGAGCAGGAGCGAAGAACTTGGTAGCCCATGGACGAATATATCCGAGTTCGTCGAATGGTTCCTCCTTTACCTTGAATTCTCTGTTGAAAGTAGGAATGGGTTCCTCCTCAGGTGTACGAGAAGGACCGCCCATATTTGGCTCCGCCCTTTCCCTCGCATCCATCTCGGACGCAATGGGCTGGCTAGTCGGCAATGGGTATTCCTCCGTGTGACGCCCCGAGATCGAGCACTATGTAGATTTCAGCATTCCCGCCAAAATCCACATAATAACCGATTCCAGGTTGCCACTTGTGATAACATTACAACAGTTCACGAATATTCCGCAACAAAAACAGAAAAGATATATACAAAACGACTCAAACGAGTCAAGGATACAACTGGTACGATACAAAGATCCAAATAACAACGGAAGAAACAACATAGTGTCCGACTACGGACAAGATACAAATTGGACTAAGAGTCCTGAAGATAACCGATGGCGTCCAATCCCTGCCCAGGCCAAGCCGGAGGGATTCCCAAGCTAACGTCGTCAGACTTCAAACCTGTTGGCTGCAATATGGAATATGCAGCCATGAAAAGGATTCGTGGGTCAGTACAGTTAAGTACTGGCAAGTGGATAACCCATACTCACAAGATACCAGCGTAACCAATCATCACAAGATACAAATACTTTGGGTACAACGGAAAGGAAAGGATTATTGCAAAGAAGCGGCAGCGGGCATCACTAACTAACTACAGAGACGCGCTACAACATTCGGCTAAAAGAAAGGGGGTAAGATAGCGTATCAGAACCAACTACAACTACTCTCCAAACAATACCCATCCAATGTTACCCCCTACTAAGGAAGCAACCCAAGGAAACTCACACGGTTGATTAAGGTGACATTCATTTTTATGGTGGAGGTAATCTATATTACTAGTCTAGTTATCATCGTTAAGTGTAAGTTGTCTGAGTACTTGTTAGCCAGCACTTTCACCAAGTCATCCATAACCGCGGACAACACGGCGTCTCGAGAAGATTTAACCCTGCAGGGATGCACCAATTTGGCCGTACACGTAAGAATAACCCGCCAGGAGGGGAGCAAACCCACCAAGCGAGGTACTCAACACAACCCAACTCTTCTTCGCATCAAGCCCAAAGAACCACATGCTGTGCGTGCGCGGCTAATCGAGCCCCCACGAAGAAAAGGGGGACCCTCATAGCACTCTAAGACCACGCCGCCCTAAATGCCGACTACAAAAGTTCCACCCTGGCGCCAAGGGTTCGCACCTGCATATGCATGCATCAAATGGAAAGCCCGAACTAAGTGTGGCGATTTGGACGAGATGCGAATCGAATCAGAATTGCGGGGGGCGCCCATACTCGCTTCCCACATGCGGTTAGTGCGCTCATCATGGATCAATGGACAAGACCCTTTTCCTAATTAGGGTCGACACTAGCAGGCCTCAAAACCACGCCGGGCCTCCTGCCGGTGCCTTATCATCAAATTATTATTACCCAAAACATTAACATGTTGTTGATTGAATTGAAACCCAACTATCAAACTAAACAGGTGATAAGACGGACAACAAGACTAGAGCGCAAACAACACTAAGCATGCAACTACGACACAAGGGCCAACAAGGTAAACAAACAAAAGCTAATAGGAAGTGGAAGAAAGGCTGTATCATGGCTGCAAGGTAAACATATAATAGGATCGAGACACAAGCATCGAATCATAAGGCTAGAATAAAGGCAACGGGAAGAATCGGTAACAAGTGATGAAAGGCAGCCATAGGTAGCAAGTGATTATACTTGCCTGAGATCCAGCAAGTAGAGGTACATCCGCAGAACTTGTCGTTGCTCACATCATCTCAACGTCCTATCCGCGAAGAAGCAACGAACTAGAAGAAACACCGGATGCAACAATTACTACTACGGCAAAAGATCCAGCATGATCAAGATATGGATGCATGACAAGTTAATTGATGCATCAAAGATAAACTAGTTGACATGGTAACATAATTAAATGGGCCCATATGCAATTTGGATTGCATATGGGAAAGCCCATGAATTAATGTTGAATTAAATGGTCTACAAATAACCATCAGGTGAAGTTGATTAGAATGATGCATGGATGAGGAAAACAAAAAGGAAACAACAATAGGTTCAATTTGATATGTTGTTTACCAAGTTTGGAATTTTATTTGTCAAGTTATGAAATTTGGCTTCTTAAGTGAGTTACACAAACATTTATTGTTTTCTCCCATTTTAATTGTTCAAAACAGATAACAAAATTCATATTTGGAAAGAACACAAAATTTTAGATGGAATACATATTTCATTTGTTGGATTTGGATTTTAGATGAGCAAGTTATTAATTTGACAATTTTAAATGCATTAATTAAGAAACAGTTGTTTTCAGCAATTTAAATTATTCAAAACAGAAAACAAAGTTGATATTTGGAAAGCTTATTCAATTTTGCATGGAAAACATATTTCATTTGTTGACAAAGGATTTAAGATGAATTAATTATGAATTAAACAAGTTTAAACAAGGTTTAAATGATTTTAATTCAAATATGAAATTATTTGAATTTTTATTTGTTCAAAACATTCAATAATATTCATATTTGAAAAGGTCACACTTTTCTGGTTTGAAAACATATTTTATTTGTTGAGATTGGATTTTAATTGAGCAATTTATGAATTTCACCATTTAAATGATTTAATTAAAGCATTAAGTAATTGCATTAGTTTTATTTATCCAAAACAGAAAACAATTGTTATATTTGGAAAGAGCATGAAATTTTGGATGGAAAACATATTTTATGTGTTCCATTTGGAATAAATTTGAAATAGTTATGAATTTAATCAAATTCAAAAGAGGTGTTTGAATTTGAATTTTTTAAACCTTTTGGAAAGTTCAAAACAGAATACAGATGTTTTAAACATGCAGAGAATTTAATTTAGTACGGAATACATATTTCACAATTTAAATTTGGAGTTTGTTTGCAATTTCTAGGGGCAAAAGAAAACAAGGACCAAACTGTGATTTCCCAGGGGCTTGGATGTGAAGAAAACTGTGGAGACATGGCCTCTCTGCGAAAAATCGTGCCCATAATTTGGGTGCTGCACCAAGCCACAGCGATACTGGGTCGCTGACAAGCAGGCCCAGGCCACGCTGGCGCCAACGTGTGCGCGGGTGGAGGGCGAGGTGGCAACCCACGCCACTGACGGGCGGGCCCGTGCGCGCGGAGGAAAATTGCGAAATAGGTTGGCCTTTACGCGGCCGAGGGGGATCGAACCCGGGACTCCCAGCGTGCGGAGCGAGGTGCTAGCCAGTAGGTTGTGTGCGTGTTTGTGTTGGGATACAGGTACGAGTTTAGATGGCATTACTGTGGTGCGCTAACTGAACTTTTAACACAGCAGAAACACTTCTTCAGTCATTCAAGTTCAGAAACGTAGAAACGCAGAGATCACGCAGCGCTGCTTGTACCTGGATAGGATGTATGAGCTAGAGGGGTGTAGCACTTTGTAGGATCGCGTATGTTGGTGCGTCCATCGATGGAGAGGCGTGTGGTTCACGAGCACAGGCTCGAGCACGTTCATGGCGGACAGAAGGTGAAACAAATGATCAAACTGTCCACAGCAAGCAAACGGTCCGGGAAAACAGCGGGAATCGGGCTGGAGTATTACCGGGAGGATCTTGAAGTACTTGATCGAGGTCGAGGAGGTTTGGATCGATGGGATTTCGCAGGATTAGATCGCCGGCCGGAGAGGGAGAAGAGGATGTCGATGATGACCTGGAGTGATTCGATTCCACTCCTTCGGGGCGGATGAAGAGTGCGACGAGGCGCAGCTCCTGGCATTCTCGAACTGACCCGGAGAGGTTGGTGATGCTGGGTCGACGGCGAGCTCACGGCTTCACTGTGTACATGCTCTGGTTTGTGGAGAATAGAGGATGGGGAGAGGGGCGAAGAGGATGGCGGCGCTAGGGGAGAGGGGACAGGCTAGGGTTGTCGGGAGGCTTCCTTTTGTAGCCTGGGGAGGCACGCTCGACAGCCGTCCCCTCCTTCTGGGGTCGACGTGGCTCTGCTCGATGCTTTGCCGTACAGGAGGTAGAAGAAACGTGCAGTAGGCCTCGGGAGAGAAATAGAGGAGGGCTAGAAGTGGAGATGGGCTGGGTTGGGAGAAGGAAATAGCGGGGTGGTAGGTGGGCTGGCCCTTTTTGGGCTGGCCTGCCTCCCCTAGCTCATTTTTTTCTTGTTGTTTTTTTTATTTTTTCCTGTTTGCCATTTTTTTTCTTTTTGGGTAGGAAAGAGAGAGAGAGAGAGAAAAGAATAGGTTTTTGGGGATTTAAATTTAGGTATCATTTTTATAGGTTAGTTATTATAAAAGCACAGATCTGTAATTATTTGTTTTACAAAATTTTAACTTTTGTTGCTATTTGGAAAATTAAATGGATTGAGCAATTTTGGTATGAAATGAATTGTTGCAAAGAAACAAAATCAATAGTTTGAACTTACAACTTTAATGGAAACAATTTAATTGCTTTGATTTGAATATTCATTTGGAAAATGTAACAGCACAGGTGTGCAAACTTTCGTTTTTCAAAAAATTTGAAATTAGTTGCTGTTTGTAATTTATTTGAATTTTGAGTGAATTTGATATTAAATGAATTATTAAAAAGAACAAGTTGATAGTTTGAACTTTCTATTTTAATGGAAACAAAAAGATGTTTTATTTGAATATGTTTATTTGAAAATTGTAACAGAGCAAGTATGAACAAGAATTTGAAAATTGGTTTGAAATTCATATTGAAAAACAAGGGAAAACAAATGAAAACAAATGGAAAACAAATGCAAAACTTAAGATGCCATGATGCAAAACATAATTTAACAAAAGGCAAACACTCTAAAGGTTGTTTTGTTAACAAGCATTTTAATTGATTCAAACTCAAAATTATTGAAAACATTTTGAGTTGTTTAGTTTTCCACTTTTAATTGGAAACTTGAACATGTTTGAAAGTTTAAATTGGTTTGAATTTTTGAGTTGTTTTGAAAACATGGTGCAATGCATATGATGCATGTGATGCAAAGCAAAAAGAAAAACAACCCACTTTCTAACTTAGGGGGAACACCCCAGGTGTTACACTCCGGCTTTGCAGACTGATCTTCCCCCCCAAGAGTAACTGGGGTAGAAGGAGCTGCAGCAGGAGACGGCGCCCCCTTGCTGACAGTGGCCTTATGCTTCTTCAGCTTCTTTTATTTCAAAGAGGTGGGAGCAAGGCTGAAGGGGAAAGGAGGAAGAAGGGAATTCGAGAAATCAAGATTCCGAGAAACCAAAACAACTTATGCAACAAAAAGCAGGCAAAGGTACAAAATACCTAGAGAATTACCGGGATGTAGCGACGGGAACCCCGTCAAGATCCACTACCTCTTCAGTGGTTGTCGGCCTCTTGCGCTTCCGACCACCGTAAAACTTGGCGTGCAGTTCGTCAAGTTCGGCGTCAGTTGCAAGATCCTTTTCCGTGAGGTCCTCGAACTATGGAAATGGCCAAATATCCGACTAAGTTAAGAAAACAGAGAAAGACAAAAATCCGACAAAGTTGTCCAAAGAGAAGAAAGCGTACCTTTGGAATCTTGTTCCCTTCATGATACATCTCTCGACTTTCTTCATACTGGTCGCGAGTGGCAACCAAATGATTGACCCGCTTTTTGAAGTCCCTTTTTGAGAATGCCTTATCCGTCCCCCTCATTTTGTCTGCCGGACCCTTGTATTCGCATAGAAGCCAGGTTCGATGTGCAAGAGGTTGGATGCGTCTTCCGAACCAGCACAAAACCGTGTCGGTTCTGGTAAGAGGAGGTTTTGAGGAGGTGAGCTTGGCGATGCGCCGTTTGATTTTCATCAAATTATCCGTTAAAGTCTGCACTGCTTCTGCAACCCAGTTATCTTGGGGAGTAGCGGCAGCATTTACAAATGATAGAACCCCGGTTTCCTTTCCGGGAAATGGGATATCTTGATGATAGAAAAAGGAACCCGTCCAGAATTTGACGGATTCCGACGTTTTTATCTTCGGGAACCAATCTTCCCTGAATCTACACAGGGTGAAAGATATGGTTCCACGGGTTGGAAGAGCGCCCTCTGTGGGGTTTCGGTTAATTCCAAAGCAAGACTGCCAGAAATCTAGTCTAGGCGCTATTCCTAAATACCCTTCAAAAAGGGCCTGGAACCCGGCTAAGTATAGAATGGAGTTAGCTGGCAAGTTGTGAGGTTGGATGTTGTAGTGATTGAGTACCTGGAGGAAGAAGGCGGATGGCGGAAATCCCATACCTCGTGAGATATGAGAAGTGAGGAGAACCCGCTCTCCGGCCTTAGGTGAAGGCTCGGACTCTTCTTCCTTGTACCACCACTTTCCCTTCACAATCAACCACTCCTTCTCCATTGTCGGAAGAAGGGAGGGAGGAATGTTGCACCGGCTCCAATTACCGGAAGTCTCGCCCTCGTCCTCGGCTCCGGCGGCGGCGGCCGCAGCGGCGAGCTCCTCTCTAACAAGGATAACTTTTTCTTCTGCCGTTTCGGGGGCGAGAGTCGGAGGCGGCGCAGAGGAAGATGCGGCCAGGTTATCGTCCGCGAGATGTAGATCCTCGCGGGCCTGGCCGCCGGAAACGTTCTCCGGCGTGTCGACGGTGGCGTGGCTCGGCGATTCGAGCTGCAGATCCATCGTGTTGATGATGTCGTCGATGTTCGCGGCGACGGAGTGCTCCTGGGAAGAGCGTGGAGAGTCCATGATTTGGCGGCGTGGTGAGGACCTCGAGATCCCGACGAGAAGTCCGGGAACGGTGCTTAGATCAGTACGGGCTCTGCTCTGCTCTCTCTAGGACTGTGGCTCGGGGGCTATGGCGCTTGAGCTAGAAGGTGATAAGAGAGCAGAAGGATTGCCGGAGGGCACGAAGAGGGCTATTTATAGCCGGAAATCCTTTACGATGCGTGCTAACGGCTCTTTAGACCGTTGGATTCTCAACGCGTGTCACTCGCCGGCAAATCCGGGAAATGAATCGACAGGTGATTATTCCTATCTCCTCGTTTCCCGTGAGAATCTGTTAGAGATACGTTTCAGGGTTTCACACTCGAAACCCAAACTTCCCTGACGTCAGCATGATTTCATCGCTGACGTAGGAAGTTCCTTCTCCACGAAGGCTCGTGGAAGAAAAAGCCGGATTTCCCGAAATCCGAGTTTCGTGTTAAAGCATGATTTATAGGAAAAGAAGAATCAAGACGAAGAGCCGACATTTCTCGAAAAGAATGCGAATTTGATGAAAGACGATGAATTGAAGTCTCAATCCTTCTTGGGGGCTACTGTCGGATATATACCAATTAGGGGTATATCAGATGGTGTCCTAAAGTGCCGGATTACCAGGGTGGCCTGAATGGTAATGTATTACGGTCCATTAGGCGTCCCAGTAAGCTGACGCGCAGAAGCCGGATTCTAGAAGAACCCGGACCACGGCCCACGTGGTATGGCTTGGAGTAGAAGGCGATTCTTGCCTTCCAAGTTAGAACTTACCGTAGTCTTCTAGGTTTCCTTTTCTGTAAGCCCTAACCCGACTATTATATAAAGCCGAACGGGAGATAAGAAAGAGAGAGACAATAAGATAGAAGCTAACTCGCCGAGAGGTTGATCCTTGTCGAATAGCTAAACCTAACTCACATTGTAATTTGTATACTTTAGGCTTCAGCCCTGATTTAGTGAGATTGCAGGAGTAGGAACACCGCCTAGTTGCGATGTACCGAACCTGGGTAAAACCTTGGTGTCATTGTTCGTCATACTATCACGTCCCCCCACGTCTCTATCAGTAGTCTCATGGCACCCCCGTCTATGAATTCTACTACGATGTCTCGACAATCATCACTCAGTTCAATATAAGCATCACCTAAATCATCACTAGGAGTTTCTCTAAATTCGGGTGAAAAAGCTGGAGTAACATGATTTTTATCAGGAGTTTTGGTGTTTGCAATATTTTTCGCTTTAGCAATAGTAGCATATAAGAAAGGACCGAGAGAACCACTGTCATCAATCATAGTAGAAGCATCATGAAATGTATCAGAAGCATTTTCAAATTCAGCCGAAGTAGCATGTGTAGCATGTGGTGGTGTAAGCAGCTTACTCATAACAGACGGTGAATCAAGAGCAACAGAGGTGTTTAGAGTTGTACCTCTTCTTCTAGTGGATGGTAATATAGGAAACTTTCCATCACGAGACTTACCCATGATGAATGATAGCAGTAGATAATAATACTCTCCGGTGAGCTCACAAATAAAGCTATGATCCCCGGCAACGGCGCCAAAAAATAGTCTTGATGACCCACAAGTATAGGGGATCACAACAGTCTTCGAGGGAAGTAAAACCCAAATTTATTGATTCGACACAAGGGGAGCCAAAGAATATTTGTGAGCCTTAACAAGTGAGTTTTCAATTCACTTGCAACTGAAAGTACTTTTGTTCGCAGTGTTTTATTAGTAGTAACAGTTTTATAGTAGCAGCAATAGTGAAATAATAGTAGAAGTGAAATGAAAACAGCAGCAACAGTAGTGTTTGAAGTAAACAGCGGATTAAATACTGTAGGCATAGGGATGGATGAAGGGGCGTTGCATGGATAAGAAAGTTCTAATAATGATCATGTCAGGGGCATTGTAGATAAATATGATAAAGCGTCCAAACACTAAGTAACCATAGGCATGTGTTCCGTAAATAGTCGTACGTGGTCGCAATGAGAACTTGCACAACATCTTTTGTCCTACCAGCCCGTTTTCAGCGGGGCCTCAAGGGAACTACTGGTAATCAAGGTGTTCCTTTTAATAGAACACCGGAGCAAAGCATTAACACTCCATGAACACATGTGATCCTCACATTGTAGCCATCCCCTCCGGTTGTCCCAATTTCTATCACTTTGGGGCCTCGGGTTCCGGAAAACAATATGTGTAAACAACTTGCAGGGTTGGTGACGATCTCATCCAATCCCTACCATCCCCTTCAGCCTACAGCGGGGAATTACTCACACATGGATGGGGGAAACATGGATGGTCGATGGAGAGGCGTTGGTGACGATGATGACGATGATCTCCTCCACTTCCCCGTCCCAGCATGGTGCCAGAACAGGAACTTCTAATCCCCGAATCGAGGTTCGGGACGGCGGTGGCGCTCTGTTGTGTTTCTGTGGAATATGGCGTACCCCCTCGAGTTTTAGGGTTGAAGGCTACTTGTAGTCGAAAGGGTAGTCCGAGGGGGGGTCCTGGGGGGCCCACACCCTATGCTGGCCCGGCCAGGGGGGTGTGGCCACCCTCTGGCCCCTCTCCTGGCCCCCTTTTGGCTTCCGGGGTGAAAACATCAATGGGCTCTTTTCTGGGCATTTTCCCGAAAGTTGATTTTTCTGCATAAAACGAGACACCAAAGTAATTCTGCTGAAAATAGCGTTAGCCCGTGTTTGTTGTATCCAAAACACACAAGTTTAGAGGAAAACAATAATAAAATTGTTCGGAAAAGGAGATACGTTTTCGACGTATCAAGGACTAATAATCCACCCTCCAAATATCATTCGAACAAACATTAAGTATTAAGTTGCAAGCAACAGATTATCGCAGTAAGCAAAGTGTGTAATGTAAACAATGTAAACTAGGTATACACCGTTGTTTTCTCCCTAATGGCAACAACACACGAGCTCACCGGAGAGTATTATTATCTACTGCCATCATTCGTCATGGGTAAGACTCGTGATGTAAAGTTTCCTATATTACCATCCACTACAAGAAGAGGTACAACTCTAAACACCTCTGTTGCTCTTGATTCACCGTCTATTAAGAGTAATCTGCTTACACCACCACATGCTACACATGCTACTTCTGCTGAATCTGAAAATACTTCTGATACTTTTGATGATTCTTCTACTATGATTTATGAGAGTGGTTCTCTCGGTCCTTTCTTAGATGCTACTATTGCTAAAGCTAAAAATATTGCAAACACTGAAACTCCTGATAAAAATCATGTTACTCCTGCTGTTTCACCTGAGCTTATAGAGAATCCTAGTGATGATTTAGATGATGCCTATGTTGATCTTATTGATGAAATATATACTATGAAGGATAACGATGTTGTTATGATACTTATTGGAAGTCGTGTTGTTAAATATAAATTATCTTCTGATGCTAAGTTTGCCACTTCTCCCATTAATATTAGGGATAAGGATTATGATTTCTCTCTTGATTTATCTTATATATCTATTGTTGAGAAAGAACCTTTTTGTGGTACTGAAAATGAAAGTGCTATGAAACATATGAATGATCTCTCCTCTCTGAGTAGTTTGTTCTCTGACGATCTTAAGAAACGTAACTACTTTGTTGCTAAAATATTCCCTTTCTCATTGATAGATGAAGCTAAAAATTGGTTTAAAAATTTGTCTCCTGGATCTATTGATAGTCCTATTGGTTTGGTTAATGTTTTCTTTCAGAAATATTTTCCTGCTAGTGCTCAACATGCTGCTTTACAAAATATATTTAATTTTAAGCAATTGGAAGAAGAGAAATTGCATGTATCTTGGACAAGGTTCTGTTCTTTAGTTAGAGCTACACCTAGGCATAAGCTAGAAGATGATAACCTTCTTGATATATTCTATAATGGACTAATTGTTGAATCTAGGACATACCTGGATAGTTGTGCTGGTTGTGTTTTCAAGCAAAGAACTCCAGAAGAAGCTGAGGAACTAATGGCTAAAATAATCCAAAATCACGATGATTGGACTATGATTGAGCCTAAGCTGACTCCTACCCCAGTACCAACACCAACACCAACACCCAAGAAGAGGGGAATGATTCAATTAAATGATGAAGTGATGAGAGAAGCCAAGAAATCTCTTAAAGAGAGGGGTATTAAATCTGAAGATGTGAAGAATCTTCCACCTATAGAAGAATTATGTAAGCCAATCCCTCACTCATCTACCATTGAGGTACACTCTTTCCAATATTTTGATAGTAGAGATATTCCCTACAGCAAACCTCCCGATCAATGTTTAGATGAATTTTATAATTATGTTATCAAGCAAGATAATTTTAATATGAGAGTGCAAAATCACCTAACGGAAAACTCTAGAGCTATTGATAATTTGCATGGTATTATAGAAAGAACCTCTAATGATGTTAAAATGCTTGTTAAACATTTTCAAATGGTTCAAACTCAAATTGATCAACTTGCTAAAGTGCAAAAAGATTTGCTAGTCAATGCTTCTAAAGAAAAACATGCTTATGAAATAAGAACTAGAAGTGGTATTGCTACACAAGATCCTTTATATCCTAAGGGACATCCTAAAATAATTGAACAAGATTCTCAGCAAACTAATGATAAGGTTATTCATACTAAGAAGAAAAAGAAGAAGAAACATAAAACTGCTGTAGAATCCTGTGAACTTGCTAGAGATCCTAATAGTATATCTATCTCTAATGCTAAAACTGAAAGTGGTAATGAAAAGAATGATGCTTCTGATAAAGAAGAACCTGTAGCTGAACCTAAAAAGAAAACTAAAACTGAAAGTATACTAAGGAAGATTTCATTGCTAATAAACATGGTAATGAGAGAGAACCTTGGGTACACAAACCAATGCATTTTCCTAATAAGAAACACAAATCTAAGGAAGAAGAACACTATAACAAGTTTTGTGAATGGATGAAACCTTTGTTCTTGCAAATTCCTTTAACTGATGCTATGAAATTGCCTCCTTATGCAAAATATATGAAAGATATTGTCTCTAACAAAAGGAAGATTCCTAATGAGGAAATTTCCACTATGCTTGCTAATTACTCTTTTAATGGCAAGGTTCCTGAGAAGCTTGGAGATCCTAGTATACCTACTATTCCCTGTTCTATTAAAAATAATTATGTTAGAACTCCTTTGTGTGATTTGGGAGCTGGAGTTAGTTTCATGCCTTTTACTCTCTATAAAAGACTCCTCCTAGAAAAATTGATACCAACTGGTATATCTTTGCAAATGGCTGATAAGTCTACTGCTATTACTATGGGTATATGTGAGGATGTTCATGTTCAAGTTGCTAATAATTGTCTGATATTACCTGACTTTGTTGTGTTGGAAATGCCTGAAGATGGTAATATGTCTATTATTCTTGGAAGACCTTTTCTTAATACCGCAGGGGCTGTTATTGATTACAATCAAGGAAAAGTTATTTTTAATGTTAATGAAGAGCACATTGTTTATTTTCCCAAGAAGATTGATAGAAAATATGGTCTAAATTCGATTGAAAATATTGAGACCATCAAGATTGGAGAATTTTATTGTCCTATTCTAAAGCCACCCAAAGAATATGAAATCATTATGATTGGGACTATGTCTATCAAGGTTGAGGTAACATGAGTATTTAGTGAGAAACAAAGTTTTCTTTCATAGAAAATTATTTTGGTAGCAAGACTTGATCACCCTTGTTAACAAAATGATTTTAAATGAAATGGAAAATGTTTTCACTATGTTTTCACGTTCCCTATTATTGTTTTCACCATGTTTACTTCTGTTATCACATTATTAATTGAGTACAATCATGTTTTCCACCATCCTTATGCATGTTTTCCTGATGTTTTCACCCTGTTTACTGAAGTTATGGATGTTTTCACCACCCATACTTTTGTTTTCACCACTACCACCTTTGTTTTCTTTGGATATTATTTCATTAGAGTGTCATAGAACCTCTGTAGTACTGTTTTGGTTTTGTTTTCCACTTTTTCAAAAAAAAATCCCAGTTTTTATTAATTATTAAAATTCTGGAAATACCTCAAAAATAAAGTTTCTCGAAAAATTCCAGAAAAAATATAATAATTTTTTACCTAAAAAATGAGGCAGAAAGCCACCTGGGAGACCCGAGGGGGACCCACCAGTCAGGCATACCCCAGGGTGGCGCGGCCAGCCCCCTTGTAGCGCCAGCACATGGTGTGGGGCCCCATTGCCCTCCACTTACTCTCTCCACTGCCCAAGTCTATTCTCTCACCTATCAAACTGAAAATATTTCCTGGATCCCGTGTTCTTGGTGTTCTTCCTCTGGATTTTCGATCTCCTTCTTCAGCCCATCATTTGTGCTTATTTTTGGTGTGTTTGATCTCCGGTATGTGACTCCTCCGATGATCCAAGTAGAATTTTGTTTAGTGAAGTATTTATTGAGTATTTTGCCACATTAGGTGACAGCTTATGTGAGTTTGCATGCTTGATTTGATTAGAAATAACATAGTTTTGATGTATGTTTAGCTGTCATATAAGTCCCTATAGTAGTCTCCACCTTATAGTTGCTTGAAATTAATTTTTTATGATGATTGTTGAAAATTTTCAGAGATGGAGCACAATGCCTATCCACTCAACCAACATGAGTTGGAGGTGCATGAGGTCATGCTCGTGCACCGTGAATAGAGGGTGTTCCCATCAATCTATCCGTGTCGGGAATTTATGCAAGTTTCAGGAATTCTGCAGGATTTTAACACTCTACTGCATAATGCAGGCTTGGAGCGTTTCATTGAGGATGAGCCTATCCAATATGTGAAACTAACTATGTCTGTGGTGCAGGATTTTCGTTTTAAATGGTCTCCAACTAACCCAATGGTCCACTATAAAATTTATAACAAAGCTGTGAGCCTGCCTTTTAGTGTTTTCTGTGCAGCTATTATGGTACCCGAGTGGGGGTCTTGTGAGAAAATAAGTGGGCAGCCCAAACCACTATTGGATTTATATGGAGAGATTTGCCAAGGCGGAAACTTCACAGGGGAGAGTGGTAAAATCAATGAAATTCAACTCCCTAACATTCGATATTTTGCCTACTTTTTTCTAAATGTGTATTAGCTAGGAAACCTGCCAGCAAGTTATCTGTTTATGATTTGGCGTTTATTTCTGCTGCTTTGAGACACGATATGTCTTACAATTTTGGCGCTTTGATTGATTACCGTCTCTCACATAACCGTGAGAAGGGCGGAGTTTCTGGAGGTCTTATTGCCTCGCGCTTGCTAGCTTTGCATGGTTTGGAGCCACACCCTCTAGACTTTTAGTTTCCTATAGAGAGGCTTAATCTTGTTTCCATGGTTTAACATAAGTTTCTTAATACCCATGCTCACTTACATAATTTATCTTCTGAATTAACTTTCTCCAAACGATCCGGGTGGAGAGTTGTTAAAACTGTTAGAGAAGTACTTTTGCCTGCACCTCTTTTGTTTGATCTTAATAACAGGCAAGGATGGGAGCTTTCTAAGAGTGAGCTGGACACATACCTTGAGAATCACCCCCATCAAGGGGAGGATGCCGACGAGGGGGACGATGGTGATTTCGTCCAGCCCTACGACGCCACGGGGATCCCATACCAGCACCTCGGTTATGACTATGCGCCAGCTGCATCATCCTCCTCTTATGCGCCCGAGTACGACCACACGACGGATGACCCACCACAGTGGGGATATTTCCCGCGCTTTGATTGATCTCCACTTAGGCCAAAATCCTAAGCTTGGGGGGAGGTATACCGACGTCACACTCATTTATATATCATGTTCGGTCGGTTCTTTGTATATCCATGTTTTCTTTTCTTTCGTTTGTTTTAGTTTCTCTTTGTTTCTTTCGTTTGTTTTTGTTTCTCTTATTTCTGTTTGTCTTTATTTTTTGTTCTTGTTTTCCAAAACACAAAAAGACCAAAAATATTTCTGTTGTTTCTCTTTGTTTGTTTATTTAGTTTATCTTTTAGTTGCAGTTTAATATTCAAAAACCCAAAAGTATTTTGCTTTGTTTGCTTGTTCTCTTCTGTTAGTGCTTTAATTGAAAAACCCAAAAATATTTGTTGTTCTTCTTTGGTTTTGTAAAGTTTGTTGCAGAGTTCAACAGTCGTCCATGACTCTATTGGAGCTTGGTTTTCATTATATATTATTCGAGCCACAAGTGAAGAGCAATAATGACGATATACGACAATTCAAGTTGTGGTGAGAGGCTGGTATGAACTCTATTTGCTTTTATTTTTGTACATATATCCATCTATGTGATCATGCTTAGTTTGTTCGTATAAGATATATGTGACTTAATGGTTGCTTGATAGTTCGTGCTCTCTCATGTTTTGTTCCAATTTATTAATAGTAAATGACTTGTCATATAAATACTTGTTCACATTGTTCTATCCATAGAAGGACATGATATTGTGGTAGCCTCCTCCGACTGTTTTATTTGAATCGACTTGGCACATGCTCACGCATGCTAAGACTGAAAACAAAAAGTCAATAAGCCTCGATGATTTATTTTGCCTCAGAGTTTTTGTATCAATTTTATGCCTCAGTTAATTTTATTTTGTCGCAAACATGATTATGATAGTTGTTGCTCTCTTGATTGTCGCTCCTTGTCTATTTGCTAGCCTTCACGTGTACTGGGTATGAGCTCTACTCGTGCATCCAACTCCCAAAAACCAAAGTTTGCCAAATGTGTCCACCATACCTACCTATATGTGGTATTTAGCCGCCACTCCAAGTAAATTGCTCATGTGCTACCTTTAAAACCTGCTAAAAATTATTCCTGTTTTGTGCTCCTGTTTTAGCTCAAGAGGACGTAAATAGAGAATCTTTATCTCACTTGTTGATTGGATTTCACACCCTGGACTAGTGGCTTCATCCGCTTATCCAAATGATAGAAGAGCTGGCGGCGGGGTGCCCAGCCCCAAATTAATACACACAAATTCTCTTCACTCTTTTTGCACCTGATTTATCAGTCAAAGCATAATGTGTAAACAAAATAGAAAGAGGGATGACCTTCTACCCAGATGCGCCCTTCACATGGGAGCCGCTCTTGTGAATCCATTTGACTTGTGACGTACTGTATTGTCTGTTTACCATTCGTTGACATAAGCATACACCTCTTCAAAATGTTTTCAATACCTCTGTTTAATAAAATAAAAACGTCTAGCACATGAGTGATCCATGCTTCCCTCTATGAAGGGCCTTTCTTTAATTTTATTTTGAATCTCCGACATATTCTTTGACCATTTTCTTGAGAGCATAATGGTCATTCTTAGTGTGATGTGTTTGTCCCAAAGTACGGTTGATTGTGGTATAACTTTGATACTTGTATCTTTGATATCTTTACTTCTAGTCTTCCCTTGAACTTCAGAGGTGCCATGGCATTTATGTTTTGCCCCACTCTTAAGGGCAAGCGAGATACCACTTTATCAGATCCTATTACGAATACTTCGATCTTGCAAATAGTTATGCTTCATGTTGTTTATTATTAATATATTGTTATCTTCTCATGGTTTGCATAGCTCTTAAGTGACAGTATCTTGCATGTATCTTATCATGAGCATAATTAAGTATGTGATCATATAGTGAGTATATTTACATCATATGAAAGAAATGTGTTCGTAAAAGTCTTTTATCGCACTCAGTTGTCACTGAATTGCTTGAGGACAAGCAATAAGCTAAGCTTGGGGGGAGTTGACACGTCAAAAACGTATCTCCTTTTCCGAACACTTTTCTTATTGTTTTCCTCTAAACTTGTGTGTTTTGAATACAACAAAACGAACTAACGTTGTTTTCAGCAGAATTACTTTGGTGTCTTGTTTTTGTGCGGAAAAATCAACTTTCGGGAAATTGCCCAGAAAAGACCCCATTGATGTTTTCACCCCGGAAGACCTCGGGAGCCAGAAGGGGGCCAGGAGAGGAGCCATAGGGTGGCCACACACCCCCTGGCGCGGGTCCCCCTAGGCCGCGCCACCTAGGGGTGTGGGCCCCAGAGCCCCCCTCGGACCCCCCTTTCGAGTACAAGTAGCCTCCAACCCTAAACCCGAGGGGGTTCGTCATATTCCACAGAAACATAACAGAGCACCGCCGCCGTCCCGAACCTCGATTCGGGGATTAGAAGTTCCTGTTCTAGCACCCTGCCGGGACGGGGAAGTGGAGGAGATCATCGCCATCATCATCACCAACGCCTCTCCATCGACCATCCATGTTTGAGTAATTCCCCGCTCTAGGCTGAAGGGGATGGTAGGGATTGGATGAGATCGTTCATGTAATAATGCCATGATTGTTAGGGCATAGTGCCTAGTATCCTCTATTAGTTCTATTGACATTATTGCAACTTGTTATGCTTAATGCTTGCCACTTTGGGGCCGAGTGCCATGATCTCAGAGTGAACATGTTATTGAATCACGATGATAATCATTGTTTCTTGATCATACCTACAAGTTGTTTACACATATCGTTGTCCGAAACCCGAGGCCCCGAAGTGATAGAAATTGGGACAACTAGAGGGGATGGCTACGATGTGAGGATCACATGTGTTCATGGAGTGTTAATGCTTTGCTCTGGTGTTCTATTAAAAGGAACACCTTAATTACCAGTAGTTCCCTTGAGGCCCCGCTGAAAACGGGCTAGTAGGACAAAAGATGTTGTGCAAGTTCTCATTGCGAGCACGTACGACTATTTACGGAACATATGCCTATGGTTACTTAGTGCTTTGGTGCTTTGTCATATTTATCTGCAATGCCCATGACTTGATCATTATTTGAATTATCTTATCCATTCAACGCCCGTTCATCCCTATAGTATTTAATCCTGCAGTTTACTTCAAACACTGCTACTGCTTTTTTTCATTTCACTGCTGCTATTATTTCACTACTGTTGCTACTATAGAACTATTACTACTGATAAACCACTGCAAACCAAAGTACTTTCAGGTGCAGGTGAATTGAGAACTCACTTGCTAAGGCTCACAAATATTCTTTGGCTCCCCTTGTGTCGAATCAATAAATTTGGGTTTTACTTCCCTCGAAGACTGTTGCGATCCTTTATACTTGTGGGTCATCAGTCCTAGATGCAGTTGGATGACGGTCTATGTATTTCGTTGTAATGCCCGCATGAATTACATAGTAATCTTTATGTCTTGCATATGCACTACGGTGCAGCCTTCATTTATGTAAATTGCCCAGCTGTAATTTGTTCACCACACATGTTATTTATATTTCATGGAGAGACACCACTAGTGAACTGTGGACCATGTTCCTTTTTCTCATACTGATAATACACATATTTCTTTCACACTGCTTTCATACTGCTGCTACTGCTTTCATACTGTTTTCCACACCATACGTTTAACCTCTTTGTGTTCAGCAAATCCGGTGAGATTAACAACCTCACTGCTTCGTTGGGGCAAAGTGATTTGATTGTGTTGTGTAGGTTGCACATTGCTTCTGAACCGGTAGTGCGCCCTGCCATCTCAGCTGCATCAACCTTCTGAAGTTAATCCTTCCTCCTACTTGTCGATTCAACCTTGCTTTCTTTCGGAGGGAAACTTGCTGCTGCACTCTTCATACCTTCCTCTTGGGGTCTCCCAACGAACGTGTGTTCACACGCATCAACGTACTGTATTGTCTGTTTATCATTCGTTGACATAAGAATACACCTCTCTAAAAAAAATGTTTTCAATACCTCTGTTTAATAAAATAAAAAACTCTAGCACATGAGTTAATTCCTGCTTCCCTCTGCGAAGGGCCTTTCTTTTACTTTTATGTTGAGTCTTCACCTTCTCACTATATGCACCTTCTTGAGAGCATGGTTGTCATTCTTAGTGTAATGTTTTTGTCCCAAAACACGGTTGGTTGTGGTATAATTTTGATGCTTGTATCTTTGATATCTTTGTTTCTAGTCTTCATTTGAACTTCAGAGGTGCCCTAGCATTTATGTTTTTCTCCATTATTAAGGGCAAGAGAGTACACGTTATCATACCCTATTATGAGCATTGCAATCATGCAAATTGATATACTTCATGTTGTTTATTATTATTTTGTTGGCATCTCTTCATGGTTTGCATAACTGCTAGGTGACTTTTATCTTGCATACATCTTATTATGAATTGCCTCGGCCCTTCATCATATAGTGAATATATTTACATCATATGAAACAAATGTGTTCGTCAAAGTCTTTTATCGCACTCAGTTGTCACTGAATTGCTTGAGGACAAGCAATAAGCTAAGCTTGGGGGAGTTGGTACGTCCAAAACGTATCTCCTTTTCCAAACACTTTTCTTATGGTTTGCCTCTAAACTTGTGAGTTTTGGATACCACTAACACGGACTAATGTTGTTTTTAGCAGAATTACCTTGGTGTCTCGTTTTTGTGCAGAAAAACCAACTTTCGGGAAATTGCCCGAAAAAGACCCCATTGAGCTTATATCACCAGAAGACCCTGGGAGCCAGAAGGACACCTGGAGGGAGCCAGGAGTGGCCCAGACCACCCCTAGGTGCATCCCCCTAGGTCGCGCCGCCTGGTGGTGTGGGGGCCACCTCCACCCCCTCGGGCTCCTCTTTCGAATACATATGCCCCCTAAACCTAAAACGGGAGGGGGTTAGTCATATTCCACAGAAACACAACAGAGCACCGCCGCCACGTCGAAACTCAATTCGGGATCAGAATTTCCTGTTCTGGCGCACTGTCGGGACGGGGATTCGGAGGAGATCATCGCCATCGACACCGCCACCTCTTCTCCATCAACCATCCATGTTTACCCCATCCATGTGTGAGTAAACACCGTTGTAGGCTGAGAGGGATGGAATAGATTGGATGAGATTGGTCATGTAATAATGCCAGATTGTTAGGGCATAGTGCCTAGTATCTACTGTTAGTGTTTTCTACCGTTGTTGCAACTTGTTATGCTTAATGCTTGTCACTAGGGCCCGAGTGCCATGATCTCAGATCTGAACATGTTATTGTTTCATGAGTATAATTATGTTTCTTGATCATATCTGCAAGTTGTTTACATATGTCATTGTCCGGAACACGAGGCCCCAAAGTGACAGAAATTGGGACAACCGGAGGGGATGGTTGTGATGTGAGGATCACGTGTGTTCACATAGTGTTAATGCTTTCCTCCAGTGATTTATTAAAAGGAGCACCTTAATTACCAGTAGTTTCCCTTGAGGCCTCGCTGCAACGGGCTGGTAGGACAAAAGATGTTGTGCAAGTTTCTCATTGCGAGCACGTATGACTATATTGGAACACATGCCTATGGTTTACTAGAACTTGGATGCTTTATTATTATTATCTGCAATGCCCATGTTTAGATTATTACATGGCTTATGTTATCCATGTAACACCCGTTCATTCATTCCCTCTATGCCTACGGTACTCCCATCCTGTTGTTTTCCGCGATTGCTACTGTTGTTACTATTTTATTCCTGTTGCTATTTTACTACTACTACTGCTATAAAATTGTTACCACTAATAAATTGTTGCGAGCAAGTCTACTTTCAGGTGCAGCTGAATTGACAACTCAGTTGTTAAGGCTTATAAATATCTTTGGCTCCCGTTGTGTCGAATCAATAAATTTGGGTTTTACTTCTCTCGAAGACTTTTGCGATCCCCTATACTTGTGGGTCATTAGTGTTCACTGTGACAAAGTTCCTCTTCTATGTGATAATGAGAGTGCCATCAAGATTGCCTACAACCCCGTGCAACATACAAGAATGAATCATATTGAGATTCGTCTTCACTTCATTAGAGATCATGTTGCCCGTGAAGATATTTCTCTATCCTATGTGCCAACCAAGGACAACTTGCAGATATATTCACAAAGCCACTTGATGATGCAATATTTATGTTCTTGAGGAATGAGCTAAATATCATTGATTCAAGCAGTTTTACTTGAAGATCTTGCACACACACCTATAGTTGGCTACGTGTATGGGTTTAGGAGTAGGCATGGTCATAAGGGGAGTGTTTTCCTAACACATTGGACTCTCCCTCCCCCCATTATGCCCAAAGTAAAAAAATTCATTGTTATCTCTCTTTTCTAATGTTGAATTGTGAGCTAAAATGTTGAGAATTGGCAATGCACCCAAGATACATCTTGGTGGTGGAATACCATACTCTCTTACATGGTGGCCTCAGCCACCAACCTCTTCCTTGTGAAGAGTTGGTTCTTAGTTGGGTTTTCATGTCTCTTTGCATTTTTTGGCTTATTCCAAACAATGCTCCTTGTTGCTATTTGATTCTTTGAAGGTGTTCTCTCCAAGGAGTATGACTAGGAAATATCATCCCATCTTGTGTCTATGTTGCCTACCTGTCTTGTCTCTTCATTTAAAATCATATGCCATACTCCACACATATCACTTTCATCCTAAGATGTCCCTCCCTGTTATTTCCGGCATGTTTCGGATCAAATCAGGAATTATCGGAATATTTTCAAGTAGGCCAGAATTTTAACCGTAAATCTCGGGATTTTTTCGACTTAGTCGGAATACATCTGGAATTTTCAGAATAATTCCGATCCATCCGGACTCGCCCTAGGCATTTCTGAAATAAAAAATTCCGCCTATAAAAGGCTCTTGCACGGCTAGGTGAGGTTTTTTTCCTTCTCCACTTCATCTCCTCTCCGTCCCTAGCCACCGAAAATCGCTCCAAGACTCCTTCTTGCCCTAGGAAGGACTTTTTATCCTCTCCTTGACAAGTAACCTCTCCATGGAAGGTATTTTGGATTGGTCCCTCTTCCTCTCTTGTTTTTGACTGGATTTCAATCTAGATGCATCTTGACCTAGGGTTCATCTAGTTTTTTGAGTTTAATCCATCTTGTTATCCTTGGCTAATCCATCTACCGGTTGAAACTCCATGTTCCTAGAGATATAGACCCCCACTTGCAACCATGGCCTAGATCTATTTTTCTTTGTTAAAATCCATGGTTCCTTGCACTATAGTCACTACCACCAACATCCCTTAGGATCTATCCTTCGAAATCCTAGATTTGGTGAAGTGTTGAGTCTAGTTTTCGTGAATTCGTGGCAGATCTGATTCAGCTCAAAGTTTCCGGAATCATTCCATAATTGTCGGAACCATTCCGGGTTGTCGGAATAATCCGACATTGCGGAATAAATCAGGAAATTCCGGATTAAACCCGACTGGGCCTAGAGTTTCCCGAAACTGGTACTTCATCCATGTTAGGGTTGTTGTTATCTCCTTATGGCATATGAACTTACCTCGTGCTACCTATCTCTGCCATCTGTTCACAGGTCAAGGCTCTCGTGGTGGTTTGTTTCGCAAAGAGGAAGACCACTCTCATCCATCGAGACTACTCTATTGGTTCTCATCCTCAGAGGGGTCTTGGTCCAGGAGGCCGTCATATCGCAACTCATGATAATGGTATAGTTGAGCATTTGACTAAGGGAGATATGAAGCTATAATTTGTGGGGTTGTGGAAGCAAGTGAAGAAGAACAATACATACCGCTTTCCTGAGTCCACCTGTGAGGATCCTAGATTCTGGACCAACCTTCAGCTCAAGGCTTGGGAGGATTTCTATTCCAATCTCACTCCTCCTGTCTGTGTGGAATCCCTAGTTGATATGGATTTCTATAATCATCACAAGTTTGGAGAGATTCGTCACGTTCATGAGTTTTTGGTCAAGATGGACACTTCACCTCTTCTTCAGATCGAGCATGAGTATTTTCCTGATCTTCTCTCTCAGTTTTACTGCATTGTGAACTCCGAGGCTGATGCGGTGCGAACTATGACTTGGATGACTGGTGATCAGAAGATTTGTAGCAGTCTGGCTGAGTTTGCTACAGCTTTGGGTTATTCATGGAAGGCAACCTGGGGAGTTCATGGTTAGCGCATTCATGATTCTTCTGAGTATGATTCTTCAATCTTGGAGTTTTGATTTGTTCCTAACATCCCAGACAAGAACATTCCATTCAACTCCCTCATGTATCCATACTATAATGTGTTGTCAAAGATCTTCCGCTCCACTCTCATGGTCAAAGCTAGAGACTACTCAGCTATCAGGGCTTTCATGGTCAACTTCATGTTCATCACCAATCCCAAGACCCAGAAGAAGATTGATGTGATGGACTTTCTCTATCATGAGATTTGCATGGGAGTTATGGAAAAGAGGAAGCTGGAATATGGTCCCTATATCCAGAGGTTCATCAACTCCAAGGTTGGGTAAGAAATCGTGGAGCTTTATCTAGTTATTAGGCCAAAGAAGTTCACTCCCTCTCTTATCCGTGGTCCGGAGATCCTAGAGATTGCAAGGGATAAAGCCAGGAGTCTCACACTCCTTCGGGCTCTTCTAGTGGTGGTACTCAGTGTCAGTCTTCTAGTGGCATTGCCAAGTTCTTGAAGGCTATGTTCAACATGTGCAGTGACACTAGAGCTATTGCTCATGAGGCTAGGGAGCTAGCTAAGGAAAATAGGCGTATTCAGAATGCTGACGGGAGGAATGCTGGGACTGATGTGCCTGCTGATCCTCCTTCACTTGCTGCTGCTGATCTTGTTCCCATTGGGATGCCTGAGATCTGTGATGATGACTTCTACTTTGGGGTGCCTCGGGCTGATGGGGATGATTATGAAGAGTATGAAGATGATCATGACTTTGATGATGCTGGCAACCAAGGTGGAGAAGAGCAGGAAAAGGAACAAGAAGATGATGAAGAGGATATCGAGTGATTTCTTGGGATGCTAGTTCAGCTCTTTTTCTTCTTTTTGGCGTCTTGATGCCAAAGGAGGAGAAGGATTTCTCTATTTAGTATATCACAGGATTTGCAAGGGTTGGGGCACAAGTTTCTTGCCTTTTAAATGTGATGTTATAGGCGGGCTCCCGTTTATTTTCTTCCATTGAAAACATTTGATTTATGTGTGTGGAACCTTAGGTGACTCGTGTGTGTCACCCTTGCTCGTGATAAGTTATTATCTTTAGAACTATGCTTGCATGGTTATCTTGTTTTATACTTTATGCAATTGTTATTGTAAAATTGCTTAAATTGCTTGGTTTCTAAAACATATGGGGGAGCAAAGCCTAGTTGGTGTGTGTCTTGATACGTCATAAACGTATCCATAATTTCTAATGTTCCATGTTGTTTTCATGCCTTATGCTATATGTTTTCCTTACACTTATGTCATTTTTATCGATTTCTCGGGACTAACCTATTGACAAGATGCCACAGAGATAGTTTCATGTTTTCTTCTGTTTTTAGTTTCAGAAAAGTTGTTCTGAAAAAATTCCCGGAATTGGAAAATTCAAAGCCCAAAAGTCTTAGAATTCCCGAAGGTTCCACAGAGTCCCGAAGAGGCCCAGAGGGGGGCCACACCATAGGGCGGCGCGCCCACTGCCCGCGCCTGGGGGTGGTGTGGGCCCCTCGGGCGTCCACCGCCATCGCCCTTTCGCCTATTTAATCCCCCGATACGTCAACCGTAAAAATATACCACTTTTTCCCGAAAAACACGCGAGGACGCCGTCATCGTCAACCCAAGATCGGGAGGGTTCTGGAGATCTCCCCGGCACTCTGCCGGGAGGGGAATTCATCACCGGAGGTGTCTACACCACCATGCCCGCCTCCGGAGTGATGCGTGAGTACTTCATCCCTGGACTACGGGTCTATAGCAGTAGCTAGATGGTTGTTCTCTCCACCTTATGCCTCATGTTTAGATCTCGTGAGCTGCCTCACATGATCGAGATCATATATTTGTAATGCTACATGTTGTGTTTGCTAGTATCCGATGATTATTCAATGCTATGTCTGTTGATTATCAATCTATCATGTTATCTTCATGTGTATGTTATTTATGATCTTGCATGATCTCCGTTGTTAGTAGATGCTCTGGCCAAGTAGATGCTAGTGACTCCAAGAGGGAGTATTTATGCTCGATAATGTGTTCATGCCTCCTTTGCATCTGTGCTCGAGTGTGATGCAAACGTTGATGGTGCCAGAAATTCTTTGCTACAAAAATTCTTGTTGCTATGGATGGCGTGTTGGGAACCCCAAGAGGAGGGTGTCATGAGTGCAGCGGTAAGAATTTCCCTCAGCTAAGAACCAAGGTTATCAATCAAGTACGAGAAAGAGGATCTTCGGAAGGTTGATACCAATGACGGTGGTGATGGCGCCTCACCGGTGTCAGCAACAACGTGGAACCTTCACACAACATAACCAAAATACTTTGTCCCAACGGTACAGTGAGGTTGTCAATCTCACCGGTCTTGCTGAAAACAAAGATTAGACGTATAGTGTGGAAAATAGTGTATGCTTGCAGTAAGTAAAGAAAATAGGGAATTGTAGTGGTTTGTTTAACAGTGTAGGAAAATGGACCGGGGTTCATAGGTTCACTAGTGGTGTCTTTCCATAAAAGATAGCATGTTGGGTGAATAAATTACAGCTAGGCAATTGACAAATAGAGGTTGCACCGTAGTGCACATTCATGACATGATGACTACTATGATATTTACAACAATCTACATAGACCGTAATCCAACTGCATCTCTAACTAATAATCCACCCTCATTTTATCATCCGAACCTCCTTAGGTATTAAGTTGCAAACAACAGATAATCGCATTAAGCAATGTGTGTAATGTAAGCAATGATTGTGCACGCGGGCACTCACACCGCCGTTTTCTCCCTAGTGGCAACAACACATCCTCCCCCGTCACGTTTCTGTCACTCGAGCACAGGCGAAAAGGAGGCATGAACCCAACTATCGAGCATAAATACTCCCTATTGGAGTCACTAGCAACTACTTGGCCAGAGCAACCAGTAGCAACGGAAATCATGCAAGATCACAAATAACATATGCAATAAAGACTATAATCAACTTGGCATAAGTTCAATATTCATCGTATCCCAGCAAACACAGCACATAGAATTACATAAGAACAATCTCGATCATGTTAGGCAGCTCAGAGATCTAAACATTGAGGCATAGGAGGAGAAGACAACCATCTAGCTCCTTCCATGGACCCGTAGTCCAAGGATGAACTACTCACGCATCACTCCGGAGGCAGGCATGGTGATGAAGAGGCCTCCGGTGATGATCTCCTCTCCGGCAGGGTGCCCAGAGACAGCTTCAGAACCCTCCTGATCTAGGGCTGACGACGACGGCGGTTGCGGAACTTTTCGGGGATTTTTTATCAGGTGCTTAGGGTTTTCCTTCGGAGGGGAATAAATAGACGAAAGGGCAAAGGCGGTGGAGCCCTAGGGGCCCCACACCACCTTCCGGTGGGGCCAAGGGGGCGCCACCCTATGTTGTGGCCCCCCCTGAGGCCCCCCCTCCGGGTATCTTTGGGACTTCGTGGAACCTTCGAGAATTCTAAGACTTTCGGGCTTCGAATTTTCCAATTATGAGAATATTTCCAGAACAACTTTAGTGAAACTAAAAACAACAGAAAACATGGAACTGGCTCTGTGGCATCTTGTCCATAGGTTAGTCCGGAAAATCGATAAAAATGACATAAAGAAGGGAGAAAACATGTAGCAATTGGCAAAATATCATCATGGAACATCCGAAATTATAGATACGTTGGAGACGTATCAGAGTGACAGAAACGTGACGGATGGAGGATGTGTTGTTGCCATTAGGGAGAAAACAATGATGTTTACATCGTTTACATTATTTACATTACACACTTTGCTTACTGCGATTATCCGTTGCTTGGAACTTAATACCCAACCTTTGTTTGGATGATATTCGAAAGGTGGATTATTAGTCATAGATGCAGTTGGATGACGGTCTATGTATTTTGTTGTAATGCCCGCATGAATCTCATAGTAATCTTTATGTCATGCATGTTCTTTATCTATCAATTTCCCAACTGTAATTTGTTCCCACACATGTTAGCTATGTTTTATGGAGAGACACCTCTACTGAACTGTGGACCCCGGTCCATTTTATCATACTGATAATTAACACATTTCTTACACTGTTTTCACACTGCTGCTACTGTTTTCATATTGTTCTCATATTTTTTCCACACTGTATATTTAACCTCTTTGTGTTCAGCAAAACCGGTGAGATTGACAACCTCGCTGCTTTGTTGGGGCAAAGTGATTTGATTGTGTTGTGTAGGTTCCACGTTGCTGCTGAACCGGTAGTGCGCCCTGCCACCTCAGCTTCATCAACCTTCAGAGATTGCTTGTCCTCCTACTGGTCGATTCAACCTTGGTTTCTTTTCTGAGGGAAAACTTGTTGCTGTACTCTTGACACCTTGCGCTTGGGGGTCTCCCAACGAGCGTGTGTCTACACTCCATCAAGCTTTTCTGGCGCCGTTGCCGGGGAGGAAGAGAATTTCTGCAAGGGGAGTCTCTCACCTCCAATCATTTTTTACTTTGTTATTGTTTTTCTTGTTACTTGATTTATCATGCTTGCTAGCAATGTTTGATGTCCTTGAAACTAGATCTTATTGGCAAGGTGGGTTCACGGATGAACAAAAAAAATATTATAAGGAACACTGCTTGTCACAAAAAGGGATACACTTATGGGAGCAAATTAATAAATTGCATGACTATGCTAAAAACTTGTGCTCTACTTATAATATTACTTATTTCTTTGATAAATCTTGTTGCTGTAGGAGGTATAAACACCTCCCTTTTCAATGTGAGTATAATGATAATGTTACCATATCTTCTTATGTTAAGGGAAATTATGACTTTGATGACATGGAACAAATTGAGGAATTTATTGCATGGAAGGGTGCATTTGAAATCGCATATTTGCTTGAAAGTATTGATGATGCACCTTATAAATATGAGATTTATGATATAATTGAATATTGCTTTGATAATTACAAGGATTGAAATTACGACATACTTCAATATCTTAATCAATTCTCTCCCCCAAAGGGAGAGACTAATGCCTTGCAGGAACCTATGGAAGAAGAAACTGCCAAATCTGGAAGCTCATTGGATGAAAAGGAGGAGGATAGTGATGATCAAGAGGAGGAAGAATGGAGCTACCTATGTCTACCTCCCAATGAGAGTAACTCTTTAACTCATACATTATTTGATGACGGTGATGACCCTATTGATTCGTTTGAAATATCCCTTTTTGATGAAATCGATATTTGCTATACTTGTGACCTTGATACTAATATGAATGAAACTTGTGAAAATGATATTGCTACTGTTATTTATGATAATCCATTCTACTTTGATAAATCCTATGATAATCATCTATTTATTCCAACTATTGATATGCATGATAATGAGGAAGTTTGTTTAGGAAATTTATATGATAATGCTCTTGATGATGGTACTATGTTACTTGATGTTATAAATCATAATGCTACTGAAAATGGGATTGCTATTAGTAGTCCCATACCTTTTATGAGTGATGAATCATCTCATTTTGATATTGCTAAAAGTGGGAAAAAAGAGGAGCTGATTTAAATTTTGATCCCACTATTTTGGAGCTTGATATGAATTATGTGCTTTTAGACCATGAAAAACATGCTTTATTTGATAATTATGTTGTTGAGTTTGTCATGATTCTACTGAAAATTATTATGAGAGAGGAAAATATGGTTGTGGGAATTTTCATGTTACTAAAACACCTCTTTTTTTTGAATGTTTTGAAATTGCTCTTGTTCTACCTTCCCATGATTTCTAGTTTGAGCTTCTTCAATTTATTTCTTTACAAGATTCCTATGCATAGGAAGTGGGTTATCCTTAAATTTGTTTTATACTTGCTTCTTGATGCTCTCTTTTTCTTAATTCATATTTCTTATGTGAGCATCTTCTTCACTTGAAAACACGTGAATCCACTTTTCTGGGCCTAGCTAAAAGGCGTTAAAGAAAAACACTTCTTGGGAGATAACCCATCGTTTTTTTTGCTTTGTTTTTCTCTATTTTATTTGATTAAAGGGGTTTTATACTTCTTTATCAACTCCTTTTTATCTTTATGTTCATGTTTTAGTTGTGCCAAGTAAAGTTTCTGACGAAAGTTGGAGTTGGTTTTGGATTTCTACGCAGGAAACAGATTTCTGCTGTGCACCGTAAAAAATCGTATAAAATCCAAAAAGATCATAACGATCTGAAATTTTTTGTGCTTATTCCTCAGCTAATTTTGAAACTTTTGAGTTTTTAAATTTTTCGATCTGAGCAACGTAAGTGCCCCAAAATAATTGTATTTATAGACTGTTCTGGTTTTGGCAGATTCTGCCATTTTTCTTGCATTTGCTCTTTTACGATGTCAAGTGGATTTCTTTGCTTCACAAAACATCACTGGTTGTCTCTAATGTTTAAACGTATCAATAGAACTTGTGCCCATGCACAACCCATGATTTTTTTTGTTGCACTAACCCTCTAATGCAAATTACTCTTTGAGTGTGGTGTGAAGGAAGTTTTCAAGGGTCAAGAGAAGAGGGTGATATAATGTGATCAAGAAGAGTGCAAGGCAAAAGCTTGGGATGCCCCCCGTGGTTCATCCTAGCAAATTATAAGAAGACTCAAGCATCTAATCTTGGGGATGCCCAAGGCATCCCCTTCTTCATCAACAATTTATCAGGTCATTTCTAATGAAACTATATTTTTATTCGGTCACATCATATGAAGTTTACTTAGAGCGTCTGTTTGTTTTTCTTTTGTTTTGTTTTATTTTATTTTGTTTTCCTTGCTGCAATAATATAGTTGGACCCTAGAATTTTTTGTGTGGGAGAGAGACACGCTCCGCTTTTTCATTTGAATACTTGTTTATGCTCGTATTCTTAGTTTTTCTTCTAGCTGCTGCAAAATTCCTGTTTAGCTCCTGTTTTTCCTGCATCTCTTATTCAGAGCTGTTAGTTTTAGTAGATTTGTGTTAGTAATCTCTTTTTTCATTGCTATATCTCTTGGAAAGTTTTTGTTGTTTGGTATTTGGTAGAAAATGCTACGTGTGGTAGATGGTATAACGAAAAAGCTTGCATATTCTGGTAGATCATTAAACTGTTTCACTTGATTATTTGCTGTTGTTTTGAGATATTAATATGCTTAATGGTAAACTTGCTAGTCTAGTAGAGTAAAAACAATTAATGTTTGGTCTAGAAGCTTGAAACTGTGCCACACTCAAATAACCAGTTGATAGGATAATGGTACATGACTTCCTTTGGTGATAGCAATCGTAATGGATTTTTGTTACACGCTACGGTTGGGGTAGCTAACAGTGACTTGTCACTGCCACAGACCCTCTTGGAGTGATTTTCATTATGCCTTGTGAGATCATGATTTTATTTGAAATCTTTCAACTTGTGAGTTCTATGTTGCGGTTTTCTAGCACTTCCACCATCCATATTTGCTAGCCTCCACATTGAGAGTTCGTGCAAACTTCGCCAGTACATCCAAATCCCATGGAAGAACTTTGTTCTTCTACACATAAGCCAAAATTTATCTTCCTCAAAACAGCCACCATACCTACCTACCATGGCATTTCCATAGCCATTCCGAGATATATTGCCATACAACATCCATCATCACTATGTTACTTGTCATGCTTCATTGTTATTTTGCATACTGCTACACTGGCAGGAGCATTTAGTTTTATTCATCAGAGATATTTCAGTTTGAGTTATGAGTACTAAAAACATATTGATTCATTGTAAAATAGAGTGTTTCCCCCTACTAGTGAGGTTATATATAAAAAAAGAAAAAAAAGAGAAAAGGCCCAAAAGAGAAAAAAAGAGAGGCAAAAAGAGAGAGGGGGCAACACTACTATCATTTATTCCACACTTGTGCTTTCTTTAACATCATTACTTCAGTTTGGAGAGAGTTTTCATATTATGACTTGCATAACTATGTGGGGAACTTACATTATAGAACTTGGCTTGTATATTCCAATGATGAGCCTCCTCAAAGGAGGTCTAGGTCTTCGTGAGCAAGCAGGTTGGATGCAACCCCACTAGTTCCATTGGAGAGATTTCATACACTTATATCTCTATGTGCATCCGTTGTGTGGCAACCACTACTCCTTGCATAACTTCCATTATAAGACTTCCTCTTGTGTAATGATCACTTTCAGTCGTGTGAGACTTCCTTCCATTGACCATCCAAACCCCCTAAAATGTTATTTTAGCCACAACATCCTGGTGCCAGGAACCAATACAGAACGCTTGCTTGTTTTGATTGCACAGTTATTTGAATGATTTTCCCATGTGCATATTGTTGTCACTTGACTTGATCCTAGCAGGAGTTGTTGTGAGAGTTTGATTCCTTGGATGATTGTATTGTTGTTCTTGAAGCTTAAATCATCTTTAATATACTATGCACAGTGGATTGTCTTTTAGTATTGATTCATTGAAAGGTTTTACTTTGTTATTCCTAATGGTTTATACATTACTCTTTGATATCAATTATAAACCACAACCTTTATTCATTTGATCCTAGTTTACATGCTTTACATTACTATGATGATCAAGTTTATGTTGGTAGCATGTCACCTCAGAACTTATTTGTTTTGTCTTTTACCTACTCGAGGACGAGTAGGAACTAAGCTTGGCGATGTTGATACGCCATAAATCCATAATTTCTGATGTTCCATGTTGTTTTCATGCCTTATGCTACATGTTTTCCTTACACTTTATGTCATTTTTATCGATTTCCCGGGACTAACCTCTTGACAATATGCCACAGAGCTAGTTCCCTGTATTCTGCTGTTTTTAATTAGTTTCCAATTCCCTAGCCACAGGGGATGACACGCTCCCCTAGCCGCGCCTGGGGTGGTGTGGGACCCTCGGGCGTCCACCGCCATCGCCCTTGCGCCTATTTAATCCCCCGATACGTCAACCCTAAAAATATACCACATTTTCCCGAGAAACACCCGAGGCCGCCATCATCGTCAACCCGAGATCGGGAGGGTTCTGGAGCTCTCCCCAGCACCCTGCCGGGAGGGGAATTCATCGGAGGGGTCTACACCACCATGGTATCCTCCGGAGTGGTGCATGAGTAATTCATCCCTGGACTATGGGTCCATAGCGGTAGCTAGTTGGTTGTACTCTCTACCTTATGCCTCATGTTTAGATCTCGTGAGCAACCTCACATGATCGAGATCATCTATTTGTAATGCTACATGTTGTGTTTGTTGGGATCCGGTGATTATTGAATGCTATGTCTGTTGATTATCAATCTATCATGTTATCTTCATGTGTATGTTATTTATGATCTTGCATGCTCTCCGTTGTTAGTAGATGCTCTGGCCAAGTAGATGCTAGTGACTATAAGAGGGGGTATTTATGCTCGATAGTGGGTTCATGCCTCCTTTGCATCTTTGCTCGAGTGGCAGAAACATTACAGATGGAGGATGTGATGTTGCCATTAGGGAGAAAACAACGATATTTACTTCGTTTACATTGTTTACATTACACACTTTGCTTACTGTGATTATTTGTTGGTTGCAACTTAATACCAACGTTTGTTCGGATGATATTCAAAAGGTGGATTATTAGTCATAGATGCAGTTGGATGATGATCTATGTGTTTTGTTGTAATGCCCGCGTGAATCTCATAGTAATGTTTATGTCATGCATGTTCTTTATCTATCAATTTCCCAGCTGTAATTTGTTCACCACGCATGTTAGCTATATTTTATGGAGAGACACCTCTAGTGAACTGTGGACCCGGTATAATACACACACTGCTTCCACTGTTTTCACACTGCTTCCACTGTTTTCATACTGTTCTCATATTGTTTTCCACACCGTACTTTTAACCTCTTTGTGTTCAACAAAACCGGTGAGATTGACAACCTCACTTTTTGTTGGAGAAAAGTGATTTGATTGTGTTGTGTAGGTTCCACGTTGCTGCTGAACCGGTAGTGCGCCCTGCCACCTCAGCTGCATCAACCTTCATAGATTGCTTGTCCTCCTACTGGTCGATTCAACCTTGGTTTCTTTTCTGAGGGAAAACTTGCTGCTGCACTCTTCACACCTTGCGCTTGGGGTCTCCCAACGAGCGTGTGTCTACAATCCATAATGCCTCAACCGGTACACACATCTAGGGGGCGTCTATTTTTTGGAGACCATTTCTTTTGTTCACTATACAACATCCCTATGAATCCTTATGTTGTCATCAAACACCAAAAAGGGGGAGAGTGGAAGAAAATTTCTTAATCTCTTTGGTTTTGTGTGTTTGTTAACAACATAAGTGATATCTTACCGTTTGCTGAATGTTTAAGGTACACGTATTACCAGCACAAAGCGGTGTCAAAATTATGGTGAAGGAGAAAAAGATCGTGGCCAGTTTTCCCTGCATGCAGAGGTTTCTGTTGGTATTCGAATTCATTCCGGAATGATTCCGGATTTGCCATGAAAACCTCTGTTAGTAGCATCCGGAGTCATTCCGGGCTATTCCGGGATGACGGAATCATTCCGGAATGACCGTGAAAACCTCTGTTAGCATCTTGAATGCCACGGAGAATTCCGGATGTCAGGATTGATTCCGTATTGTTCGCGAGTTGCAGAAGAACGACTAGTTTTTGTGTGGGCCTATAAATATAAGACCCCTTCTTCTCCAAAGGTTTAGCTCGTCCAGCATTCATGTCCCCATTAATGGAGCTCACCAAATTCTAGATTTTCCCCATCTCCTCCACCCAAACTTGTCGATTCTTGGAGGATTGAAGGAGAAGACCCGGATCTACATCTTCACCAACCCGTTCTTCATTTATTCCTCATTCACTTGAGGGATGCAAGTCTAGGGTTTCCTTGACAAAAACCTAGACTCCATTGTTGCCCACTTGTGATTGTAGCAAGATTGTTGGTGTTCTTGGGAGTCCCCAATTCGGTTGTGGGTGTGTGCCTCAAGCTCAATGTAAAGGCACTGATTTCCACCTCAAAGGAATCAATAGTGGAAGGTTAACTAGGCCTTTGTGGCAAAGTTCATTAGAGAATAGGGTGAGGCCTTTGTGGCGTTGAGTAGGCTTTCGTGGCGAAACTCACACCCCTCCAACGAGACGTACTCCCCTCAAACGGAGGAGCTCGGGAATACATTCTTGTCTCCGCATTCTTCCGTTATCGGTTACCATGTTCCCTCTCCTTTAATTTGTATTTGTATCTTGTTTAATGTTGCACTTGTCGTATAGGTAAATTCACCGTAGTTGCATATCTAGAGAATTTACCTTTGTGTCAAGCCCAAATCGAAAAAGGATTAAAATTTGAAGTAGAACCTATTTACCCCCCTCTAGGTGCCCATACTATCCGATCAAAAGTGGAAAACCGAGTAGCCGTCAAATGGCACACCGTATCTCCTTCGTGTCCAACCACCAAAGTGGATGGGGAACGAATCACTATGTTGCCGTTGAGGTTGACAACTAGAACCTTTACATGGATGAGGCACACTCCACCAATTGGAGGGTCCTCACCAAATCTCGGAAGCCTCCAGGACTCCAAGCAACAACATCCACGGGTTCTCAAAGCTTTGGGGACACCAACAAGGCTCTAAGCTCCAATAAACTAAGAGAAACAAGATTCTAGGTTCCAATGAACCAATAACTTCAATATCCCTAAGGGATTAGTGGGGTGGTGACGAATCGGTTTGGTGGGGATGTAGATCTAGTGGTTCTCCTCCAAATCCCAAGAGATCAAGAGCTTTGGTTGGGTATTTGGGGGAGATTTATGAGTTTTGATGTAGTCACAAATATTGGAGAGAGAGAGAGAGCTTCAAGTGACACCTTCTAAAGGTACAAGAAGACCCCTTTTATATGGGGGGGGAAAGTGTCCGTTTGAAGGGGTATCTTTAACTTGCAGGAAAACCGACTTTGGACCTGGCCAGGCCGGCTGACTCGCAGACAAGCCCGGCGAGGAAGCCTGGCCTCAGCCCGACCAGCCAGACAACCCGACCCGCGTGCAGGGAACCATGCATAGGCCAACTTTGTAGTGGACAGTTCGGCTAGGAGCCCAAGCAACCCAGCCTCCGCAGCACCAGCCCGGCCTAGGCCGGCTATCCTGCACTAGGCCGGCCACCACATAGAGCAGCCCGGCCTAGGGCCCGGCCAGGACGGCTAGGAAGATTCTTCCTTTTTGTCCTTTCTTCGTATTTTCTTCTCTTGATCCATTTGCACTTTTGATGGTTTATTCCAACCAATTTACACCATCTTATATTTTTAAATACTTCAAGCAAATGATTAGACCTTCCAAGTGTTGTGATCAAACACCAAAATAATATTAAGGGACACATGTCCTTTCAGTTATGCTGTCACCAAAACCCTAATTTGGGGAACATAAGTTCCCGTTCCGTCACCCTGCTGGGACGCAGTTTCACCTCAAGATCCATCTTCATCGACGTTGTTGTCTTCCATGATGATGCGGGAGTAGTCCATCCTCAGGGATGAGGTCTTGTACTAGTAACTATGCGGTTATCACTCTCTCCCATGGTGTGATCTTGATGTGATCATGAGTTATGTTAATATAGTTGAATCATATGATATTACCCCCTATATTTCCTTTATGTATTGGATATGATGTACTCAAGTGGTTCATGTCTAGTATAATCTTCGGAGTCTTGCGGTGACATTGGTGACTCTATGGATAATAAATTAGAGTGATATTGATATGAGTTTGTTCTTCTTACTGAAAGATCATCGTCCGTTTTGGTAATTATATGACAACATATCTACTTGATCTAATGTTTGTTCGATGAATGAAAATTCCCAGGTTAAATTAGGATCACTATCTATATGGGGAAAGTGTTTGTGTTATACGAAAAGAGCAAGGAGAAAGAAATCCAGGGAGGGATTTTTTGCACAGGAGCAGAGGCTCCGGTGAATGCACCGGAGGCTCCGCCCAGGCTCCGGTGGGGATCCGGTGTGGGCTCCGCCCAAATCACCTTCTGGAGCGCAACAGCGGAGGCTCGGACGGAAGCTCCGGTGGGGCTCCGGTGGGGCGGAACCTCCGCCATTCCCACCGGAAGCTCCGCCTCCTACACAACCTGGTGTGCGCACACAAGAGGTTCCGGTGCGCCTCCGGTGGAGGCTCCTCCCAAATGGCATTCTGTTGGACCAGAGCGGAGGCTCCACTGGAGCCTCCGGTGGGCCTCCGGTGGCCCAGCGTGCCACTGCGTAACTGGGGTGGGAGCTTCGAGGGCTCCAAGTCTCAATCGGCTAACGGTTCGGGGTCTCACTCTAAAGTTCCACCACCTCCCAATTATGATTCTATCCACCCTATTGCCACTATGCCACACATGGTTAATGTTGGAGTTCCTCCCATGCTTAACACTAACGAGTTCTCTTCTTGGAAGTTCGATATGGAGTCTCACATTTCAGGTTCTTGCACCGCATTGTGGAGAAGCATTCTCCATGGATTCCACCCTCACGATCCGAACAACTTGACTCCAAGAGAGGATGTGGAATTTCAACTCAACAAGACCGCTCTTGTGACTATCCAAAAGGCTCTCCCAAGAGAACATCTTGAACACATTCGCGGTATCAAGACCGCCAAGGAAGCTTGGGATAAGCTTGACTCCTTGTTCCAAGGCAATGCAAGCATACAATCATCCAAATATGATGTTGTCCTTGACAAGTCCGAGAACTTTGTCATGCTTGAAGATGAAAGTCCCGAGGAGCTATATAGAAGAGTGATCACCCTTGGCAATCAATTAAGGGACTTTGGAAAAGAGGAAATCTCCGATGAGTGGATCAAGAGGAAATTTGTCAAGGCCATAACTCCTTTTGAGAAGAATCTCTCCACTAGCATTCGAACAAGATCCGACTACAACTCCCTCAACTCCATTGGTGTTCTTAGTGAGTTCATAGCCATATCCTTATCTCACAAGAGCGCGGATGATGCTCTTACTCTCTCAAGAGGCCATGGGAAGTCTCCTAACCTTGCCTTGAAGTCTAAGGCCATGGCCAAGATAGAAGAAGTGGATGATGATGATGATGATGAGGACTATGAAGATACATACAAGGGTGCCCACAAATGTATTGCTCTTGCCATGCAAGGGTATTGGAAGAGATGGGAGGCTCACAAGGCCGGTGCCCCTAGACCTTCAAGGAACAATACCTTTAGGAAGAAAGGGGAGCGGCCAAGGACATGTTACAATTGTGGAAGTGCAAACCACTTTGTCAAAGAGTGTCCCTTTGAGCCACGAGAAGAGAATGAAGGGAATCTTGTTCGCAAGGACAAGAACAAAGCTCCACAAAACAAGAACCTCGCTAGAAGAGTCCCAAGGGCTCTATATGTTCAAGAGGGCCCCACATTGGAAACATACTACTCCGGAGATGAAGGAGAAGATGAAGTCGTAGGTGTTGCCCATGTCGCCATAGCTACGACTTCCTCTTCATCGGTCTCTCTATTTGAATCTCCCAATGAGAAGGCATCGATCCGACCTACATGTCTCATGGCAAAAGCCACCGCGGTAATATCTTCCACCTCCAAGTCTATTGTCACTAGCTCTCCCTCATTATTGGATTGTGTTGAAAACATTGTTGATGATGAGGAGGCCAAGAACCTAGGATCTTGGTTGTGTAGTCTTGAAGGTGAAACTAAAGAAAAGGTAAAAGCTCTCCTAAGGAAACTTGATGAGGCTAACTCCCTCATCGATGAGAAGGAGGAGATCATCATGAACTTGGAGAACCATGGCGGTAGCAATGATAATCATGATGACGAACTCATCAAGGCTCTTGAAAAGGAGAGATCCATGAGAGCCTCTCTTGAAGAGAAACTATCTAGTCTACAGGAGACGTATGCTATTAGTGTTTCAAAGCTTAGAAAAGATAACGAAAAATCTCTTGCCAAGCTTAAGACAGAACATGCCAAATCTCTTGTTTTACTTAAAGAATTTGAAGAGGAAGAATTGAAGCTAGGAATAGCTCATGAAAAACTTGTCGAGGAGCATGACAAACTAAAAGGGGAGTTTGCATCTCTCAAAGAAATTCATGACAAACTTGCCAAGTCTCGAATCAACCTTCTAGCTCAACAATCTAATAAGCATGTTGCTTCATCAAATAGCATTGTTATTGTGCCTACCTCTTCTACTACAACTAACATTGTAGGGAAGGAAAGAATTCTCAATGATGCAATAAGCTCTCAAGGTGCCAAGAAAGGAAAAGAGGGACTTGGCTTTGTTTCCAAGTCAAAGAAGAAATCCAAGAATGTCACCTCTCCCTCCCGAAATGTTATCTTTGTGAAAGAGAGTGAGGTGACCAAAGAGAAGGAGACCAACGCCATTATGGGCGGTGATACCTCTAGGGGGAGCATCACTCATAATGATTTTGCCGGAAAATATAACCCATCTTATGTTCTTATGAAATCTAGAGATGGACATGTTTATGCTAAATACGTTGGTACTTCTTATGGTGATGATTATCATTGGACTATTTGGGTTCCTAAGACCCTTGTGACTAACAAAAGAGGACCCATTGAAGGATGGGTACCTAAATCAAGAAATTGATCTCTTGTAGGGAAACGCTTCCGGATCAAATAGATGGACAATGGGTAGTGGTGCATCCCAACACATGACCGGAAGCCATGACGCAATAAGTAATATTGAACCTTTACCATCTCAATTGCGTTACAATTCGTGACAAGTCCGAGCTTAAGGTATTGGGACGAGGCAAGGTAGCTATCTCAAATGATTTATCAATTGAGAATGTTCTCCTTGTTGAGTCCCTTGGCTATAACTTGATGTCCGTTCTTCAACTTGCAAATTGTGGTTTTACCTCGTTCTTTAATAAAGAAAGTGTGGTTGTCACTTGGGAGACTTCTCTTAAAGTAGCCTTTGTTGGGTTGTCGAGAACGGCATGTATGTAGTGGACTTCTCTAAAGAAGATACGTGTGCCGCGACATGCCTAATGGCTAAAGTTGATGTGGGGTGGCTTTGGCATCGCCGACTAGCCCACACCAATATGAGAATGTTACATGACCTCCAAAGTGGCAATCACGTTCTAGGACTAAGCTAAGTTTGCTAAAGATCGTGTGTGTAGCTCTTGTACCTTTGGGAAGCAACATGGAGAACAACCCAACCAAGACAACCATCTCCACCCCAAGAATTCTCGAGCTCATTCACTTAGATCTCTTTGGCCCACTATGATAGCCTGGAGAAGTATTGCTTGGTGATTGTGGATGATTATTCAAGATATTGTTGGGTGTATTTCTTCAAGAGGAAAAGTGAAACTCAAAATAGAGTCATCGAGTTCATCACTCTAGTGGAGCGCCAACACAATGCTACCATATTGGCCATTCGGAGTGATAATGGCTCGGAGTTCAAGAACTACACCGTTGAGGGTTTTCTTAGTGAGGAAGGCATTGCTCATCAATATTCCACTCCCTATACCCCTCAACAAAATGGTGTTGCGGAGAGAAAGAACCGGACCTTGATGGATGCGGCTAGAACTATGATTGCGGAGTTCTCTTCTCCCTATAACTTTTGGGCCGAAGCCGTCTCCACCGCTTGTCATGCTACCAACCGGCTCTATCTTCGCAAGATCTTGAACAAGACTCCCTATGAGATTCTCACGGGCAAGAAACCGGATGTATCTTATTTCAAGGTCTTCGGTTGCAAGTGCTTCATTCTCAAGAAAGGAAAACGGTTGTCAAAATTTGAGACTAGATCTTATGAGGGTATCTTTGTTGGCTATGCCACGAATGCTCACGCCTATAGAGTCTACAACAAGTCCACCGGGCAAGTTGAAGAAGCTATAGACGTAGTGTTTGATGAGGACAATGGCTCCCAAGGGGGGCGTATAGATCATGGTGTTGTAGGAGATGCAGTTCCTCCCATCGTCATAAGAAGAATGGGGATTGGTGAAATAATTCCCATTGAGGGTTACCGGATGACGGAGGGAGAAGGACTATGCCCCACTCAAGTGGAGCCATTGAATACACCCATTGATGATCAAGCTATCCAACAAGATGCACCAAGCCCTCAAGCTAACAATCAAGGCCAAGCTAATGAACAAGGCCAAGCAACCCATCTAAATCATGATCAAGATTCTATTATTGTTGAGAATGATCAACCTAGTGGTGATTCATCACCCATCATTGATCAAGGACAAAATGAAGATGGACATGTCTCCGATAAACAAGGTGATTCTCAATCCATATCCAAGGAATCTTTGGAGGAGATACTAGCACGTAGAGCAAAGAGAAGGCTAGAGAATCTTGAACGAGCGGGTCATACGGAGGACATGATTCTTGGACAAGTTCGTGGAAGAGTGGTCACTAGAAGGCAATTGGCGGATTTTAGCAAGGCTCATGCGTTTGTCTCTTTCATTGAACCCAAGAAGGTATATGAAGCTCTCGAAGATCAAGATTGGCTTGAAGCCATGCACGATGAACTCAATAACTTCGAGCGCAACAAAGTGTGGAAATTAGTGCCAAGACCCAAGGATTGAAAAAATGTCATTGGCACCAAATGGGTGTTCAAGAACAAGCAAGACAAAGATGGCATTGTCATTCGCAACAAGGCAAGATTGGTGGCCCGGGCGAAGCCACCACGTGGAGCTTGTTTAAGTCCATAGATCGCCTTATCAAGTTTATAGACATGATCGGGGTGGTTGGGATCCTTGAAACCCGGAGGTTGCTTGACATATACTAACTCATTAATGGGAACATTAAGGAAAGCACTTTTGACATCCATTTTTTGTAACTTGAAGTTATGATGAGATGCATAGGCAAGTAAGATGCGAATGGATTCAAGGCGGTGAAACCTTTGCCCCCGTAGCTCGCCTTGAATCCATTCGCATCTTACTTGCCTATGCATCTCATCATAACTTCAAGTTACAACAAATGGATGTCAAAAGTGCTTTCCTTAATGGTCCCATTAATGAGTTAGTATATGTCAAGCAACCTCCGGGTTTCGAGGATCCCAACCACCCCGATCATGTCTATAAACTTGATAAGGCGCTCTATGGACTTAAACAAGCTCCACGTGCGTGGTATGAGCACCTTAAAGAGTTTCTAGTAGATCGCGGGTTTAATATTGGTTTAATCGATCCCACCTCTTCACCAAGACGGTTGGAGGTGACTTGTTCATATGCCAACTCTATGGGATGACATCATTTTTGGGTCTACTAACACTTTGTTCAATTAGGAGTTTTGCAAGCTTATGACCGATAGGTTTGAGATGTCTATGATGGGAGAGTTGGAGTTCTTCCTTGGCTTTGAAGTAAATCAATATTATGAAGGGACTTTCATCAAACAAGCCAAATACACTCAAGACATGCTCAAGAGGTTTAATATGAATGATGCCAAAACCTATGAAGACTCCTATGTCCACGACCACCGACTTGAAACCCGACCCCAACGGTAAAGAGGTAGATCAAAGGTATACCGCTCCATGATTGGCTCTTTGCTCTACCTTTGTGCATCTAGACCCGATATCATGTATAGCGTAGGTAAATGTGCAAGGTTTCAAGCCTCCCAAGTCAAAGTCATTTGGAAGCTGTGAAACGAATCTTTCGATATCTAGTTCATACCCCAAACTTCGGTCTTTGGTACCCCAAGGGTTCAAGCTTTCAGCTCATTGGATACTCGGATGCGGATTATGCGGGAGAGAAGACGGATAGGAAGTCCACATCCGGGGGTTGTCAATTTCTTGGCCGCTCCTTGGTATGTTGGTCTTCTAAGAAGCAATTGCATTGCTCTATCCACCACCGAGGCCGAGTATATCTCCGCAGCAAGTTGTTGTGCCCAATTGCTATGGATGAGGCAAACCTTGAAGGATTATGGTATTCATTTTGACAAGGTGCCTCTTCTTTGTGACAATGAGAGTGCTATCAAGATCGCCTACAACCCGGTTCTTCACTCCAAGACGAAGCACATTGAGATCCGTCATCATTTCATTCGGGATCATGTTGAGAAAGGTGATATTGATCTCTCATATGTCTCCACGACGGATCAACTTGCCGATATCTTCACGAAGGCCCTTGATGAACCAAGATTTCGATCTTTGAGGAATGAACTAAATGTCATAGATTCCTCCAACTTCACTTGAAACCTTGCATATCTACCCTCATTATGCTATTAGGCTTAGATGTAGGCATGGACATAGGGGGAGCGCTACTCAACTCATGAATATGCACTCCTCCTATTATGCGAAAACAATTCATCATTGCATATCTAGTCAATTGTGACTTATTGTGCTTAATTGTGAGTAGTAATTTTGGACCCAAGATATATCTTTGCGGTGCCAAGTTACACACTCAAACATGGTGGCTTCGGCCACCGACCTTTGGTATGTTTTGGATCTTTCACGCCTATCATATCTCCGTCTTGACAACTCGTACGGGTTTGGTCTTCTACCTTTTTGTTGCTTCTTGCGAACCCCTTCGAGTAATGTCTCTCGTATATCAGTGAAGATTTTCCAACCCAAGCCTCCCTTGCCCAAACCAATATTTCTATCGAAATGCTCGTGTTTTTACAATCTTGGCGCGCGAAAATTTGGTTGCGCGGAGGCTCCGGTGCATCGGAGGCTCCGGTGGATCCACCGGAGGCTCCGCTGCCCTTGTCCACCGGAACACCACCGGAGGCTCCGCTGGCTCATATTTGGCCAACTGGCCTGAATTTGATTATTTTTGTGGACAAGGGGCGGAGGCTCCGGTGGGTACCACCGGAGGCTCCGCTGGGGGGAGCGGAGGCTCCGGTGAAACCACCGGAGGCTCCGCCGGGGCAGTTTTTCGTGGATAAGGGCTGGGGCGTGCGGGGGTAAGTGAGATCCCATCTCATTTTCCCCCACCCGCCCCCTTCTTCTTCCTCACGAACGACCGTCGCCCCCAAGATTTTCGCCACCGGATTGAGGAGCTCCACCGCGGGGAGACCTTCTCCTTGCCTTGGGACGCCCCGGGAACCTTCCCTCCTTCCTTTTTCACCATGGATGACGCGGGTATGTGCTCTCTCTCTCTCTCATCTAGTGGATGGATGGGATGCATAGGAGTTCATGTTCTTGCTCTCTAGATTCGTGGATTTGGAGTTTTAGGAGTGGGAGTTCTCAAGTACAAACCCTAGCAACCTAGATAATGTGTGTTAGGCTTGAATCGTTGCGGTTGTAGGGAAGCTTGGTTTGCCCTAACCCTAGTTATTAAACCCTAACACCATGTGTATCTTGGTTTCTTGGATTTGTGCGTGCTTTACCAACTCGAGCATTACTCTTCCTTCATGATCTCTTTGCTTTTCTCTTAGATGCTTCCGGTTCCAAGGGGGTTCGTTACAAGACCACCGGTCGTCGCAAGACTCCTCAAGTGGATGAGATTGAGGAAGAACTTGACAACACTCAAACCAAGCGCAAGCGGTTCCCGGCCACCGAGAAAAAGCTGTCAAAGAAGAACACCGCCAAAACTGCCTCCAAGATGTCCGAGGCGGCTTTTGTGAAGGAAAGGCGTGAGAACCCCTATGTGGTTGCCCGTGATCACTTGATGCCACAATTCCGGGGCAAGGATCCATGTTTCCACACTGTTTTCCAAGGGCAAATTTATAATGAGATCTTGATGAGGAAGCCGAAGGATAATGTCGTCCCTCAACACGCCATCAACCTTGGGCACATGGAAAGGAACCACAACTACTTTGGGGAGGCTCTTGATCTAATTGAGAGGTTTGGACTTGGTCCCATAATCAGTCTTCAACAATATTTTGATGAAGATCTTGTCTGTCAGTTTCTAGCCACCGTTCATCTCTCCAATGAGACCGAACGCCACCTCATTTGGATGACTAAGGGAAGACAACTTTACATCAAGTGGAAAGATGTTGGCACTCTTCTTGGTTACCCGGATTTTGGTCCATTTGCTGAGGGTGAAGAGTTTGCTAATGGATGGTTCCGAGTTCATGTCATCAACACTGTGTCCCTTTCCAAGGATCAACTCACTCCTCTCTATCACTGGAAGAAGTACGCCGTTGGGTTTGTCAAGGGTCTCTACCCCACATATGATATCATGTTGCGCATCTATAGAGAGACCATCAACCCAAAGGCGGGGAATGTGGATGAGATCCAGGGCTTCTTGAAGAACCTCATGCTCCTAACTCATCAACAGCGGATGGCTGACACTCCTCGCAAGCTTGACGTGCTTGACTATATTTGGAATGAGATGTGGCACACCGTGATCAACCGCAAGAATGCTTGCTTTGGACCGTTCCTCATGAAGATCATCTTGGACGTGTGGGATGACAAGTTCCCGGATGAACCACTTGACGATGAGGGTTGGATCCCTCACACGGAAAAGAGACTCCTCATCAAGGACCACACGGAACCAATTGAGCATCCCACTCCCGCCGTTCGCAAGCACAAGGCCAAGCCCCGCATCATTGTGGATGAGGAAGAAGAAGAGGCCGGTCCATCTCAACCACCTCTATCTAGCAATGCTTTTAAATGGATGGCAAGGGCCCTCAAGAAGGTGTTCCATTTGAACAAGAAGATTGAGCAACATCAATGGGAATCTCATTATGATCAAGAGCTCAAGAACCGCAACAAAGTTCAAGCCTCTCGTCAACGTCTCCGTGAGGAAGGTCTCTCCATTGACTCCCCGGTTCTTCCTAGCATCACGGATTGGGATAAGTGGCAAGCAAAGGACTCCAAGGGCAAGCTAATTGAGTGGTCCGAGGAAGAAGGAGACGAAGCCACTAGCTCTCACCGCCGTGCCCCCTCTCCGGACCCGGAAGCCTCCTCCGAGTGATCTTCGGGACGTTAGCCTCCCTCTTTTGGTATCTTGATGCCAAAGGGGGAGAGAGATATCTATTAGGAACGGGCATTTGCATGGGTCTCCCTCAAGCTTGCTTCTTCGATTTGCATCTCTTATTTGCTTGAGGGAGTTTGGCTTCTTATTTGGTCATTCGGAACTTCGTGTGTTTACATTATTCCTATCTATCGTGAACCTCGTTATATTATGCATGTATGAACCTCGTATCATATTATCTATGTGTTATGTGTTCATATATCATGCCCAGATACTCTCAATATGAAAGGAGCATACCTTTAAGGGGAGCTCCGTTCATATTGAGTTCATATTGTGTTTTTATCATGCAAATAGATATGTTGTCATCAATTACCAAAAAAGGGGGAGAATGAAAGATCATCGTCCGTTTTGGTAATTATATGACAACATATCTACTTGATCTAATGTTTGTTCGATGAATGAAAATGCCCAGGTTAAATTAGGATCACTATCTATATGGGGCAAGTGTTTGTGTTATACGAAAAGAGCAAGGAGAAAGAAATCCAGGGAGGGATTTTTTGCACAGGAGCGGAGGCTCCGGTGAATGCACCGGAGGCTCCGCCCAGGCTCCAGTGGGGATCCGGTGTGGGCTCCGCCCAAATCACCTTCTGGAGCGCAACAGCGGAGGCTCGGACGGAAGCTCCGGTGGGGCTCCGGTGGGGCGGAACCTCCGCCATTCCCACCGGAAGCTCCGCCTCCTACACAACCTGGTGTGCGCACACAAGAGGTTCCGGTGCGCCTCTGGTGGAGGCTCCGCCCAAATGGCATTCTGTTGGACCAGAGCGGAGGATCCACTGGAGCCTCCGGTGGCCCAGCGTGCCACTGCGTAACTGGGGTCCGGTGGACCTCCGGTGGGGGTTCCGCCAAAACCACCTTCTGTTGCGCAAGCAGGGAGGTTCCACCGAAACCTCCGGTGGGGCGGAACCTCCGCCAAACCCACCGGTACCTCAGCCACGTTGTCCAGCAAGCGTGCGTAAATGCACTGCGCAACTGCGCCAGCAAGTGAAGCCCACCGGAGCCTCCGGTGAAACCACCGGAGCCTCCGGTGCCCCTGGACAGCAACGGGCCTTAAATTCAAGGGGTATAAATACCCCTTCCCCTACCTCTTGAATGCTAAGCTTTTCCCATTTCTCTCTCCTAGCCATTAATGAAAGCTTCATCCGCCTAGATCTCCCACTCCGTCCACCCAATCACTCCCATACTTGGTGGAGAGCTAGAGGAGGCCTAGATCCACACTTCCACCAAAGGAATCCCAAATCCATCCACCACAACATAGTAGATCTAGAATCCTACTTGAGGCCTAGAAACCTTAGTAGATCTTGTGCTTGTAGCTTCCACCTTGTTGCAAGAAGCTACAGATTGCTTGAGAGCCTCCATCCATCTTGTGGAGTGGCCTCGAGCCCTTATAAAGGTTTGGTTAATGCCTTCAAGTCGACCTCATAGTGGAAACGAGAATCTCCCTCACCGGAGAAGCTCAAGGAGAACAAGGTGTGCACAACCGTGATATTGAGGAGCGCCTAGGTGGCTCCCCACCTCTCCAACGTAGACGTACTTCTCTTTGAGAAGGAACTACGGGAATCATATCCTTGTCTCCTTGTTTACACTTGTTGTTTGCTTCACTACCTTACGCTTTACTTCCGTTGCACATATTATCTTGCTCACATAGGTTGCTCACCTAGATGCACATCTAGAGAACATTATCTTATCTTGTTTAGCCTCACTAAAAGGAAAAGAAAAGAAAAATTGGTAGTCAACCTATTCACCCCCCTCTAGTTGACCATAGTGCACTTTCACTTACTGGATTAAATAATAGAATTATGAGTGTTTTTATACTTGTGTTTAGTTTGATTATCATGGTATCACAGTGACACTATGGGTACTTGTTATATTAGAAAGTCAATATTCAAGAGATGTTTTGTGGTGTTTGTTAGTACTATCTTTTGGATGTTAAAAGTGATAGCGTGGGGCGTCTATAGATATGGAATACTAATTTGAAGGTGTGCTTTTGTAGCTCTACACAACTTTCATCCTGTTTTGATCCATAGAAGAGTGATCTCCATGTAACATCTACCATACATGCTTTTGGAGGATTTATCATGTATTTTTGCTTACTTATGTTACTGTTGCTAAGGGTTACCACTAGTGAAAGTATGATCCCTATCTCTTGTTTCCAACAGTTGAAAAACCGTTTACTTTCAGTTTTGCTACTTGTTATCTTTTTCCATTTTATTTCAGAATTACTAAACCTTGTTTTACCATCCATATTATCTATATTTTATCATCTCTTCACTAAACTAGTGCACCTATACAACTGCAAATTGTATTAGAGAATCTCTAGAAGACATCGCAAAATGCCGACCCGTATAACCTGTTTATAGTTTGCCTTTTTTTGCTTTTAGGGGTTGAAAACGGTTAGGAAAGAACCAACCCGTAAAAGTGTACTGCAAAATCGAATATTCTTTAGTCTTCTTCTTCCTCCCAACACCACTGTATATCTCTAAATCCCTTTCGTCAAATTATAGATGTTTATGACCGAATCCATAACATCGATTCATGCATGAGCTAGCTAGCTACGCTAATAGAGCCTAATAGAGCGGGATGTGTTGACTTTGGTAACTACAAAAGCAAGTATAGATCGATCTAAAAGCTAGCGAGCTGAGCTCGACCGAGCGTGTCTAGCTAGCTAGTACCGGCTTGGGAAGCACGATCGATCGTTTTAGGAACTCGCACCGGTTGCGTAGCTAGCTAGTATTAGTACTAGTGCGTAGTTAGCTAGTACTTGCGTATCTACCCGTCGTTTGCACCTGCACTTGCGTAACAGCGACCAGCCGTAGGCCATCTCACCTGCACAGCTACTCTCTCCGTCCACGATAAAGTGTACTTGTTCCTTTTTCGTCGATCAAATTTATTAAACTTTGACTAACTTTATCGAAAAAAATACTATCATTTATGACACCAAATTAGTATCAATAGATTTATCTTGACATGAAGTTTTAAAATATATCATTTTGGTGCCATATATATTGCTACAATTTTCTATAAATTTGGTCAAAGTTTAAAAAGTTTGACTAAGTGTAAAAGTATATGTACACTTATTCGTGGACGGAGGGAGTACGTCTTAAGTGCGACAAGTGTGAATCTTCGAACAATAATGTACAATTTTGCTGGAGCCACGAGAAATCGGCGGCTAGAGTCTGTTGCTACAGACGACGACACATGAAGAGATCGGTGAAATCCGGCCAATTTGTGGCCCCTATACTGCTCTCCAAACGGTAGAAATAAAGGACAGAGCCTCGTATTTTGAGTGGCCTGCAAAATGTTTACAATTCCGCGGACTTTTACAATGTCTGTTCTAGAATTTATTTTGTCCAAAACTATAAACTCTCTGGAATTTACAGTTTCGGCCGTTTTGAGGGGTCTGCTAGAGATGCTCTTAGGTGTGTTGGGGCCAAAAGAGACTTCTTATATCTTAACTGCATAGACTACCTTCTGTAAGAGGGATACATTCAAACTACAACTACCTTGGTTCTATAAACATTGGGTCATCCATTTAATGGAAGTTGTTGCTGTCCTACAAACTTCTCCGCCTGAAGACTTAACATTGTCTATAAGAATAAAAGCATGTAGTATACATCAATCTATTTCTGACGCTGTTGCCGGGGAGATGAGTGTTTGAAGATATCTTCTTTAGATCTTACAATTGTATGTTTTTTTCTTGCTTTTATTTTACTAGTTTGGCTTATGGAATAAAACAACAAAAATATGAGAGAGATTTATATTCATGTTGGCCATGAAGTATTTGAAGAAACATTTAAAAAATATAAAATGTATTCTTTGCATAGATTATAAGTGAGATTTCTCTAGTTACAAATAAGTTGCATATTGATTACAAATGAAATTAGATGACCGCATAATGTGAGTGAGAATTGACTTAATTTTCACTCCATTGAGCCCTAGTTGCTCCCACGGTGTATTATTTCTCAGTTAACTTTGTTAGGGCATCTCCAGTCGTTGCGCCCCCCCAGGGCCCAAAACGCCGCTAATCTGGAACCTGGGGGGGTAGCCTTCCCAGTCGCTCCCTGAGCCCAAGATTCGGCCCAAAAAAAACACGATTTGAAAACTAGACGCATTTTATTAAATTTGGCAAAGTTCGTACACTTTCGACGCGAATTTAAACTAGAATTTAAACTAAAACTAAAACTACTTAAGCCCCAGGCTTGCGGCGATAGCCTGGCTGTAGTCGACGTCGTCGCCGTCGTCGTCGTCGTCGGGGCCGTCGCCAGGGCGCTTGCTCGTCCCCTGTCCGGCGTCGCCGCAGCCGGAATAGTTGCCCCACCTGCTCACGGCAAGGGCCCGCTGGATCTCGTCGTCCTCGTCGGTGTCGGGGTCGAGGACGATGTAGGCGGAGTCCTTCGTCGGCAGCGAGGGAGGGACGCGGCGGCGGGCCGCGTTGGCGGCGGCCTCCTTGTCGCGTGCCGCCTTGAGCTGCTTGGCCTCCGCGAGCAGGCGACGCTGGAGCTCCATCTCCGCCGCGGTGCTCTCCCGCAAGCTCTAGTCCGCGGCGAGGTCGTCGGCGAGGGGCTGGAGCGTGTTCATGGAGAGCTGCTCCGCGGCCTTGAGGTCTGGCCACTCCTCGTCGTCGCCGGCGTCCTCGGTCTTCGGGCGGACCATGCGTTCGAAGCGTGGCTCGCCGATGCGAAGGACGCCGCCGCTACGCCTGCGGGCTGGCGCGCCGGAGTTGAGGAAGGGGGGGGAGATAGAGAGGGAGTGGGCGCCGGAGGAGCTGGAGGTGGCCGACGAGGAGGAGGCGCCCGTCCGGCGCGCTTCCCACGCCGGGTTCTGCCGTGGTGGCATCTCCAAGCGCGGCTCGTTGCCGGCGTGGATGTGGTCCACAACCCACTCAATGGTGCGGTTGGGGCCACTCCACCAGCGGCGGCGCCCGTTGGCGTTGAAGCGGCCGTCGACAGGGCCATTGTCGTTCAGGGAGGCGAGCTCCCTGTCGCGCCGCGTGGTGAGCTGCTGCCACCAAAACTCGTCGAAGCCCTCCTCCGGCAGACGGTCGGGCTCCTCCATGCCGGCGCGCACCTCGCGGATTGCACGCCGGAACTCGGCGTCCGTGTTCGGGAGCGGAGGCACGGGCACCCCGCCCCTGCTGAGCGCCCATCGGCTCTGCCCAACGCCAGAGCTCGGGAGGCGGCTGTCCGGCGGGCACGGGTAGCCCGCGCGGTACAGCGCCATCGCCTCGCTCCGGCGAAGGTGGCGGCGTGGGAAGCCATTGGTTGCGGCGTCGTCCTTGTAGCTCGACATTTTTGCTGCGTGGAGAACGGGGGAGAGGAGAGCAGAGCGTCGAGGGAAGGAGAGGAGAGGAGAGCGCCGGTGGAAGAATGGTGAGCGCGGCGAGCGGCGGGGGGATTTTATAGGCGGCCGGGCATTTACTGCGGCGCGTCCCCTCGCTGCCGCCCGCCACGCCATTACGCCGGCAGCCTTTAAACGGGCGCATGCGCTGGGCGGCCGCCACGCCATAAACGCCGGCAGCCTTTGACCGACGCGCGCGCCGAGAAGATGATCACGGGGCGGTTCTGTTCCCGCGCTTTTTCGGTGAGGAAACGGCGCTATTCGCCGCTTCCGGCGCTAAAAAGGCCGCCTGGGGGGGCTGGGGGGACTGGAGATGCCCTTAGGCATCGGGAGTTCGTGACGGGATGAGGTGTACGTTAGCAGGGAATTGCTTGGCGTGGCGTAGTGTTCAGTTTTGCCTTCTGGGGCTGCAGTGCTGCACTCCGCAGAAAGCAGAATCCCAACTCCCACCTCCCCTCCACTTCAGACTTGGCCATGGCAGCGCCGTGCGGCCGCGGCGCCCCGCCACTGGTCCTCATCGCGCTCACCGCGGCGTTCCTCACCTACAACGCGCTCCTGTCCTCCCGCACCTTCCCGCACCTCCCCTCCGCCTCCTTCCCCGACGCCACCGCCGCCTCCTCCCGCCGCCTGGCCGCTGGCGGTAACGGCGCGCCGAGGCTGTTCCACACCGCGGTGACAGCGTCGGGGTCCGTGTACAACACGTGGCAGTGCCGCGTCATGTACCACTGGTTCAAGGAGGCGCGGCGGCAGGCGCGCGGCGCCGAGATGGGCGGGTTCACAAGGATCCTGCACTCCGGGAAGCCCGACGAGTTCGTCCACGAGATCCCCACCTTCGTCGCCGACCCGCTCCCGGAAGGGGCGGACCAGGTAATCCTCCTCGGTTGCTTGGTTTGGTGACATGGCAATTTTACCTTTTGTTGCTTCCCTGGTTTGTTGTACTGGTTCCGGAGAAATGTGGGTAAAAACTAGGTGAATTCGAGAAATGCGAGCTTGTTAATTCAGGGCCATGTGAGTTCTGAGTTGGTCAATACGGAGTAATATGTACTAGCCTTAAGATAAGAACAACATAGCAGTTCTTTAAACTATCTAGACACTGGTTTGTGTTCACTTTCATTCTCAGCTGAGCTCCATAACACGGTACCCCAATATTTTTTTTTATATGTCCTAAGTCCTCTACTCCTGCTTCACTTGAAAGGTTGAGACATTATAGAATTCCGAAGATGCAGGATAATTAAACTTCTGGACAAAACAACAGCTGTCCTACTTTGTACAAACATGTGGGGATGAAGTACATGTGGATATATGAGCAAGTGGTGAGGCCAAGTTGGTGGAAAAGACTGGCTGGCAGCTATGATGAGTAGACAGGATTGGACCCTGCTGCGGCCTACTTTTCATCATGTGGCGTCCAAGGCAAGAACTCCCGATGTTTTGGTGTAGGTCTCCCATGATGACAGAACCCTACGGACTAAGGAACAGTCACTGTTTGGCTATTTTTTCTTTTGGATAAAGTGAGTTTTTATTAATTAAGAGTTTAAGTGTACACCCGGCCTCTGCATAACTAGATGCACACAGCCAAAAAGTTCGAACAAAAAGAAGAAAATAAAAGGCGAATTACATATCATAATGAGAAATTGTAAGAACACCTAAGAAGGTGGAGGGCCGATCCGCAAATTATGCTGCCATCCATGTTGGGATAAAAAGACTCTCGCCGTGTCCTCCAGTCTGGTACACACCTCCATAAATAGGTCTCGATGACCACAAATGGAGAGTAGCTGTACTCCTGTAGATAACCTGCACAAGAGAAGCATTTTTATCATTAAACACCTTCTCATTTCTACATAGCCATAGCGACCATATAATGGCTAACGCTCCCACCCTAATAAGTCTCTTAAACCTACGGTCCACGCCGTTTAGCCAATTGGCAAAAATATTCACAATGCTTGTTGGTGGATATAGGGTAGATCCTATTTGGATGATCGACCATATAGACCTAGCGAATGAGCATTGGAAGAATAAATGGTTAATCGTCTCGTCTTTGTGACAGAAGACACACATTTTACTTCCATGCCAATTACGCCTTGCAAGGTTGTCTTTTGTTAGGATTACTCCTCGACAGAGATACCACGCAAAAATCTTATTCTTTAGTGGTATCTTCATCTTCTATATTTTTGCATTGTTAACAACTGGCAAATCTGTTTGGATTAGTGCCCTGTAAAGTGAGTCCACCGAGAATTTACCCGAATTAAGTAAATTCCAATGGAACTCATCCTTCCCTTGGGACAGATGGACTGACCCCAATTGCCCTAGCAACTCACTGTTTGGCTATATCCTAGTCATATCCATTCTTCAGTTTTGGTGTAGCAATGCCTACTAATATACTGATGGATAAGCAATTCAAGAGCTTAAACTTTTTAAACAAAGCCTTAGTACTAAACCTATACTCCTCTTTGCACATGTTCTTTCTTTTACTTTCTGTGGCAAATTGTTCCCAAGACGCTGCTCTTTGGATTTTTCTCTTAACAGAGTTCATCCTAAATCTCAGGGATACATTGTTCTTAATAGGCCCTGGGCATTTGTTCAATGGCTCCAGAAGGCAGACATAAAGGAAGAGTGAGTTCAGTAAGTTCATATAAGAAGCATACACCAACCTTCAGATTCAGTATTTTGGTTGATTCTTATATCTTTCGTAGATATATCTTGATGGCGGAGCCGGATCATCTTATTGTCAAGCCTATCCCAAACTTATCAAGAGATGGCCGTGCAGCAGCTTTCCCTTTCTTTTATATTGAGCCCAAAAAATATGAAAAAGTTCTGCGTAAATTCTTCCCCGAAAATAAAGGGCCAGTCACTAACATTGATCCCATAGGAAATTCTCCTGTCATCATTGAGAAGGTAACTTTTCCCCATGGAATATATTTGGAGCATCTCCGCATGTTAAATAAATTATATTTTTCCTGATTTACTAGGAAGCTCTTTCTAGGATTGCACCGACATGGATGAATATTTCGCTTGCAATGAAGAAAGATCCTGAAGCTGATAAAGCTTTTGGCTGGGTTCTTGAAATGTAACGTCCTGCCAACCATTATATTATTTCCAGCGATTTATCCAAGCTTTCAACAAGGTTTTGGAAATATGTTCTGAACTATTCTAGTCAATGTGGAGTGTACTGCATATCTAAATGTTATGCATACTAATATTTCTATGGTCTTATCTGGAAAGCAGGTATGCATATGCTGTAGCATCTGCTCTCCATGGAGTGGGGAACATCTTACACAAGGATTTCATGATTCAGGTTTAGTATTTGACTGCTTGGTTCGTTAGCATGTGACCTTGCATATTGGGGACCTCGTGCAATCCGTTTCTGTGCTGATAGTTCCATTCTTTTGTTTTAGCCACCATGGGACTTGGAAATTGGTGATTCATTTATTATACATTATACTTATGGGTGTGATTATGATATGAAGGTATATAGTTTTCCCTTCGATGCAAAATTTTAGGATTCATCTTTTAGGTTCCTACTTTAACCATGTTCTTCTCTGAACTAGGGTAAATTAACTTACGGCAAAATTGGAGAGTGGAGGTTTGACAAAAGATCCTATGACAATAGACCTCCTCCTAGAAATTTGCCATTACCTCCGACTGGCGTGCCTCAAAGTGTGGTATGGTCTAGCTCTGCTTGCAGATATCTAAATTAATTTAACTCTTCAGGACCTTTTTATTTTATGGTGGCGTCATTATTCTGAATTTTGTGCATTGTTCTTTCTTCCTTCTGTAGCAAACCCGTATTGTCTTGGTTATCTAGGGTATGTTTGATTCTAGCTAAAATTTTGGCAAGGCTTTTCTCGCCCATGAATTAATATTGAGAAGAAAAATAAACTTTAGTTGACAAAGAAGCATTGCCATGCCAAAAAATTGGTAACCATACAAACAAAAACCAAACTTTAGGTGATGACCAGAAAATGGTAGGGTGAGATTTGGCACCATCCAAACATACCCCTAGTCTTTCAAGGAAGTGTTTTGATGTCTAAGTCTGTACTCAATACACACTACATAGAAGACGAAGGATAAACAATGAATTAATATAGTTTCTGGTGCTCAAATCTCAATTAAGCATCAGCGATGCGGTAACATGACCATTAGGTAATTAAATACAAGGTTATGCACATTTTGTCAGTTCCATGGAAGAATAATACTACAAGGCATTCGTTGTCGTTGTAGGATATTAATTCTTGAGGTTTATCATCCAAAACAAAAGTCAGTTTCTTGCAATAGAATGCCTTTTTTTTTTGAAATATATAGAAGGTAGAGGCGAGCTCTACCTTGTAGTTACAGCGAGAGGGGGGTGGGGTTGGGGGGATTTACAACCACGACGCACCCATGGCGGGGGGGGGGGGGGGGAGCAAAAGAAAAAAAGAGAAAAGGAAAATAAACTTTACATAGCTATAAAATAGAATGCCTTCACTATTCATTTTTTCTCCGGTTAGTTAAGGTATACCTAAATGTGATGAAATGTCTAGGGATGATTGATGATTCGCACATACATACTACATTTTCATTATTTTGCTATACCCTTGCTCCTATTTTCTTGGAATATTTACTGATACACATAATGGAATAATGGATTTTTCCATAGGTGACACTTGTGAAAATGGTTAATGAAGCAACGGCCAGCATACCCGACTGGGAATCTTATGCAGCCGAGTGACCTTGTACAATCTGATACTCCGCGTGTCAATTTTGTTCGCTGGATCACTGTTGAAGCTTGGATAAGAATAGATTTATCCAGAGCTGTTGACTCCAAATGTTTCTGCTTGAATCGGCAAGCGTGTGTTCAGGGCTTGGATAGCCGAAAGCTGAATTATTGCGAGCCAATATCATCCCTTTATTAGGTACAATCACACGTACAGCATGGCTAAATGTGTTTTAGGCGAAGATTGCCTTGTAAATGAGATCGTGATTCTTTTCTTCTTCAGAAAAGTCAGGCATAGAGTCATAGACTGCCCTCGGTTTTACTTGTTTTTTTTTCCCATTTGAAATGAAGCTGAAACGCATGAATCAAGTTCTGCTGAGTAATTTAACTGGTTGCCTGCCTGCTGCCGGTATGACTTTGTGGACCGCATTGAATTTTGTTTTGTTCTAAATTACTGAAGATAGAAAAAAATTCTTCTTGCCTTTTCAAGTTATTAACAATGAAGAAAAATCTGTTTTAGGCAAAGCAGAGTCAATTCCTTCGTTCCTACTGTACTTCTCCTTTCAGTCGTCTCCCTCGTCTCCAGTCTCCAGATCCCACCTCCCGTTGCCTCCGATGTCTTCACCTCCTCCCTAGCTTACGTCTCCTCCGATGGAGCCGGCGGTGGCGCCGCCAGTCTCTCCCGTGAGCGCCCAGGGCGGCCATGCCGCCGCCGGTGGCGGCACCGCGCGTGGCCTCCGGCGGCGCCAGTACGCGGTGCTGGCGCTCACCTTCGCCGCCTACGCCGCGTTCCACGCCTCCCGCAAGCCGCCCAGCATCGTCAAGGCCGTCCTCGCCGCGGACTGGGCGCCGTTTTCCGGGCCCAGCGGGACCCACCACCTGGGCGAGCTCGACGTCGCCTTCCTCTCCGCCTACGCCGCCGCCATGTTCGCCGCGGGCCACCTCGCCGACCGCGCCGACCTCCGCGTCCTCCTCGCCGCCGCCATGCTCGCCTCCGGGGCCACGTCGGCGGCGCTCGGCGCGGCCTACTTCCTGGACGTCCACAGCCTCGCCTTCTTCCTCGCCGCGCAGGTCGCCAGCGGTGTGGTCCAGTCCGCCGGATGGCCCTGCGTCGTCGCCGTCGTGGGGAACTGGTTCGGGCACACCTCCAGCCGCGGGACCATCATGGGTGTGTGGACCTCGCACACCTCTGTCGGCAACATCGCTGGCTCCTTCCTCGCCGCCGCTGTGCTCGAGTACGGGTGGGGGTGGTCCTTCTTGGTACCGGCATTTGTCATTTCCGCACTCGGGGTCGTGGTGCTAGTGTTCTTGGTCGCTCACCCGAGTGATGCTGGTCTGGAGCTGGATGCAATGGAGGTTGAGATGAATGGGGAAGGTGGGGAGGAGGTGGAGCTTCTTGTAGAGGAGAAGAAAGAGGTTGAAGTGGAGTATGATGAACTGGAGGTGGAGATGGGATCTCAGCTGCCTAGAGCGATTGGGTTCTTGGAGGCATGGAGATTGCCCGGTGTCGCGCCGTATGCCTTCTGCCTATTCTTCTCCAAGCTTGTTGCTTATACCTTCCTCTACTGGCTGCCATTCTACATCCGGAACAATGGTATGTTCTCATATTCTCTTAGCTAATTCTGCAGTCATAATAGCAAAATATCACCTTGTTATCTGCTTTACTATTGGACACCTAAGAGAAATTGGGAAGAAGAAACACGCAACACTTAGTCCGAACTGCTATCACTGACCATTATATGTTTATAACTCAAAATCTCTAGGTGAATTGTTAAAACACCCATCCTACCTTAGCAGTTCGATATAGCAGTAGTTTCACTTTAATGTCGTGGTTATCTGGTTGCTTCTTGTTGGACAACATTTCTAGGTGAAAGGCTCAAAGAGCCCAGCTTTAAATTAATAAAGTCCTGAATGGCCAAGCACATAATACAACATTTTTAGATGGTTGCTTCTTGTTAGACAACATAATTTGCAGTTCGATGATAAGGGGCAAATTGATCTCTAGTGTTTGCCAGGGATCACATCCTTTTTATTTTAGTTTGTTCGTCAGCATTTCAACACAGATATAAGTACTACTGTAGCTGTGTCAGTTTGCTGAGCAGCTTGTTGTAAGAGTTTAAAATTTTGCATATCAATATCCATGGCTCCTTGCATCATTAATCTGTCTAATTTTCCAGGTACTGATATGATAAAAATCAAATAATTGATATAACTGACCAGTCTAGCTTATAGTAGTGTAAACTACCCAAACTTCCTTATTTCCACTTCTGGAGTTCTAATAAGTAATAAGATAGCAGGTTACTATTAATTTTTGCAAATATTTCTCTTTTTTTTGCGGGAGTTGCAAGCATTTTGTTTAATAAAGAACATCTCCAAGTAACAATTTCTAATGTTAGTAACAATTTCTAATGTTAGTACACTTAAATAATGCATGTACTTATATGGCATTGCCAACTATATTGCAGCTGTAGCAGGTCAGTTCCTGTCACACAAGGCTTCAGGAATTCTGTCGATTGTATTCGACGTCGGAGGAGTTCTGGGAGGAATCTCCGCTGGTTTCCTCTCAGACGCAATCGGTGCCCGTGCCATCACATCATCTCTGTTCCTTCTCCTCTCCATCCCTGCTCTTATCCTTTACCGGGCATTCGGAAGCATATCCATGCGCCACAACATCGGCCTCATGTTCCTCTCTGGCTTCTTTGTGAACGGCCCCTACTCCCTCATCACCACAGCCGTGGCAACGGATCTTGGCACTCAGGACGCGATCAAGGGGAACTCACGAGCGCTGGCAACTGTATCGGCAATAATTGACGGCACGGGCTCTGTCGGTGCTGCGCTGGGACCCTTGCTGACAGGGTACATCTCGACCAGAGGATGGAACAGCGTGTTCTTCATGCTGATCATGTCCATATCGCTCGCCCTCGTGTTTTTGATACGCATAGCGAGAGATGAGATAGTTGCTAAGATTGGCACCAGGCACTAGGCTTTATTTTATTTTGCTGGTGATTCGGAACTGCGAGAGACTCGGTTTATTTTTGCAGGTTGCAAGGGAGACTTAATTAGCAGCAGTCGTAAGTCTGTAGGATTTAGGTCACGGCCATATCTTGGTTCATGTAAATTGGTTGGTTGGATGCACATAACATACACTCATAGAAATCAAAGACTGAATACAGATTTTCCTTTATTTTTGTGTACCAGAGTACTACTCCCTCCGTTCGGTATTAGATGACTTTGAAATGCATGTATCTAGCACTAAAATATGTCTAGATACACCCACTTCAAAGTCATCTAATATGGAACGGAGGGAGTAGATCTCAACAGGATTCGATATAGCAGTAGTTTCACTTTAATGTCGTGGTTAGCTGGTTGCTTCTTGTTGGACAACATTTCTAGGCCAAAGGCTCAAAGGGCCCAGTTTTAAATTAATAAAGCCCTGAACGGCCAAGCACATAATACAACATGTTTAGATGGTTGCTTCTTGTTAGACAACATAATTCGCAGTTCTATGATAAGGGGCAGATTGATCTCCAGTGTTTGCCAGGGATCACATTTTTTTTTTTTTTGGTTTGTTCGTCAGCATTTCAACGCAGATATAAGTACTACTGTAGCTGTGTCAGTTTGCTGAGCAGCTTGTTGTAAGAGTTTAAAAGTTTGCATATCAATATCCATGGCTCCATGCATCATTAATCTGTCTAGTTTTCCAGGTACTGATATGATAAAAATTTAATAATTGATATAACTGACTAGCCTAGCTTATCTTTACCTAATAATAAAGTCATTAAAGATTACTTGGTTTGGTTTGGTTTGGTACGTCATTAAGAGCCATTTCTTTTAGGCTTCTCAGCCAGCTTCTAGCCCCCAAATAGCATAAGCATAAAAGAAGTGTCCGGCTGCTCGACAGCTTTTTTCCACCGAGAAGCAACTCTCACGTACGTCTGGAGAAACTGGTCGCGAGGTGTTTCTGAGCGTTTCCCGCAATGAGCCTGAACCGGTATGGAGGCTTACCCCTCGTCTTCCTTCTATTTACATGAAACATGCCATCCTAAGGACAACTCTTGGAAAAAAAAACCAGTCTGCATCGCGACGCTCGCATCCTGAACCGCTGTGCTCTCTTCCTCTCGTGGTGGCATTGAAGAACTAGAGTTCCCGCTGCCATCTGTTGTCCGCTGCTGCCGGTCCGCATCCGCCCCTGCCTCTCCACCACGCCGCCGACCTCCCGCATCCTACCATGCCTATCCGGCCGTGCTGCTCCGTCCGCCGTTCTCTCCACCCGCCGGCCCATATCCGTCCCTGCCCCAGCGATGCCACCAACAAGCTCGTCCGTCCTCCTCGAGTGCTCAACAGCTCCTCCGGTGTTCCTTTCCTAGAGCGTTTGAGGGATCTCATCGCTGAAGCTGCGTAGACCGGGGCTGGTGCAGTACGCGCACAAGGTGCTCGTGCAAATGCCAAGGCTGGAAATCACGTTCGTCCAGACATGACACCGATCAGTTTTGCTGCTAGCATGTATCTCCTTGCATGTCGTGTGCCATAGGAAAGATGTTAATTAGTCAAATATTGTATTAGGCATGGTTACATTATTTGGGGACAATGGCACATTATGCACCTGACGAAGATATGGATTCTGGATCCTGCGGATAAGGACACCCCCTCTCAGGCCCAAGGCGAAGGCACAAGAAGAGGAGCCCTTGGAGTACTCCAGAAGGCCCACGTGAAGCCCATCCGCACTAAACTTGCGGGTTAAGTTAGAAAACATGTAACCGACCTAGCTAGGGTTGGAGTCCTCTCCGGGTAGAACTCGAGACCTGGCCGCCTATATAAAGCCAGGAGAGCCCCCGAGAGAGGACCAAGCAATACCGCACGACCAAAAGCCTTGAATTCGAGACCTACTCTCGATTCGAGCACAACCTTTGTAACCGATCTAATCTTCAATACAGATCGATAAGATGCAGGAGTAAGGGTTTTACCTCTACGAGGGCCCCGAACCTGGGTAAATCTCGCCCCCTGTCTAGCCGACGATTCCACCAGCGCTCATGGGTTCTCCTAATCGAAACCCGATAGGTTCATCGAAGGGATTTGTTGAGTCAGGGATGCGCCAATTGGCGCCGTCTGTGGGAACGGCGGGCGCTGGATCACCGGCATCCTCGGCTTCATCGACATCAAACTCTCGTTGGAATCCAATGACTACGGCTCCGAACAATCCTTTACGGATCGGATCTGTCGTGGTCACACCGCACTCGCCGGAATCGCGCCCGGTATTCGAAGATCTGGAGGAGAGCGTCACCCTGACGTTCGGGAGCCTCAAATTCGTGACGAACTGGGACGGGATCCTCCACTTCTCGGATGAATCGGAGACTGAATCTGGAGCTGTCGACTCGCGCCGTCACCTGGAGAAAAGTGGCGAGTCGATCCGCTTCAACGCCAACGACTATCACACCCTCCCGACGGAGGAACCATCAAGAATCCAAAGAAACCTTCGACCTACGCCTAGGACGCACGAGCTTCGACTAGCTCAAGTCTGCATGGCAGGATCGGAACAAGGCTCGGAAACAGAACACAGCGCGACTGAGCGCAACATAATCGGCGTCTCGCGGGAATCTTGGAAACGGGCGAAGGAAGCCATGCGAACAAGCAAGCCACCCGCAGCCGGATCCTCACATGAAGACATGGTGGCCTACCACTATCACCTGGTGAGAGCAGCCACGATTATCAAAGATGCTCGGGTAGATCTGGCCCGCCGAAGAAGAGCGGCGGACGAGTCAAGCCAGAGACGAGCTGGGCTATCCGTAACACCCTCGGTCGGAACCCGACCCGCGAGGAAAGGACACACATCCACGTCTAGGAACGACGAATCCATACCCGAAACAAACAGATCAACCACTCCTTCTATCATGCGAGTCGACGACGATGGCAACGTGTACCCGCAAACTCCCGCCGCGGCGGTTCTAGCCGCGGCAACCTACATGCAGATGAACCAACCGACGGAAAGCGACCCTCGGGCAGAGCAATACAAGCAAATACGAAAAGGACTCGGATTGGCGGCCGCAAGGCTTGCCTCTCACGATCGCAAGAAGGCCGAAGAGCAGCAGGAGAAGGAGCGAAGGGAGAAAGAGAAAGATAAAGAAACGCCCCGCAGGCACAGAAGCTCTTCACCAAGGAGAGATAAATCACCACGCCGTGGTCGAGGAAAAGAAGCTAGACGCCGCGGCGACAGTCGGAGCAGCAGTGAAGAAAGCCCGAGAGACAGAAACTCGCGACACCATAGCGGCCGCTCGAGAAAACGAAGCAAGGAACCAAGGAAAGATGACGACCGCGACCGGCCAGAACACGACGCGCAATCAGATCTCGCTCAAAAAAGGGTGGATAAGGCAAGGGCTTCGCGATATCGCGAGCGCTCTTCATCTGGCTCCTCGGATGACGAAACCTGCGGAGCACTCTGTTTCGCTCGCAGCATCCGTGAAGCACCTCTACCCAAAAGGTTCAAGCTCAGCACGGAGGTGACGAAGTACGACGGCTCACTCGAGCCCTCTCAATGGCTAAGCGATTACCTCACGGCAGTAAAATGCCAACGTGGGAACAAGAACACGGCTATGCAATACCTCAATTTGCATCTTACCGGCGCAGCCCGCAGTTGGCTGGAAAGAAGACCAAAATCTTGCTACGCATCGTGGGATGATTTGCACCGCGACTTCTGCAAAAATTTCCAGTCGACTTACAAGAGGCCAGCTACAATCGAAGAACTACGAGCCTGCAAGCAGAAGAGCGGCGAGTCCACATGCGAATACATCCAGCGGTGGACAACGCTCAGGAATACCGCGGGAACCATCTCAGAAGAAGTAGCGATCGAAGCCTTCGCAAAGGGAGCCAGAAGAACTGCCTTTCGAGAGGAGCTAGGCAGAGCTGCACCCAAGACTATCGGGGAGCTGATGATCATAGCCGAAAAGTGGGCTAACGGAGAAGATGCGGTACACAACGAAAGAACATCGTCACCCGCACACGATGACGATCGTCACGGTCGAAGGAAAAGAAGAAAATACTACGATCATGAGGACAGAGAGGAGTTGGTTGCCACGGAATTCACCCGAAACCGCGATTCCGGTCGCCGTGGAAATCGCGAGTGGAGACCAAAGGCTGAAGAAAAATCCCCCGAGGAAGACCTAGATGCATACTGCTCGCTACATCTATTCACAGATAAGCGCACGGGCAAAACCAAGGCAACACACTTGCTCAAGGATTGCCGAAAGTTCCATGACATCTCGGACGCACTCGCGAGGAAAAGATCCGCCTCCACTCAAAATTACCCGCCGCTTCCAGGAGGAGGGCACCAAGGATTCCAGCCGCCACCACCACCACCTCCACCCGCAAACCCAGACATGGCGCTAGCTGCAGTACCCGCACCACCGAACGCCGGAGCAAACGCGTATCCAAACCCGGCAGGACAACTCGCAATGATCCAGAAGGTATGCCCCTCTCGCAGAGCTCAAAAGACTAACACAAGGCAATTATGCATGGCAGTGCAGACACCGCCAACGAAGACCGAGTACCTGAAAATGGCGGACCAGCCGATCACGTTTTCGATGAAAGATCACCCACCACGAGTCTATCGACCAGGACACGCCGTCCTGGTCATCCAGGCGCAAATTGGCAACTACGACTTAGCCCGCGTATTCATGGATGGGGGCAGCGGCCTCAACATTATCTACGTGGACACACTCCGTCGGATGAACAAGAACTTGGACGGCCTCCCGGAATCAGAAACATCCTTCCACGGGATAGTTCCAGGCAAGGCTGTCCGCCCACTCGGAACAATCAACCTAGAAGTTGTGCTAGGCACGCAGAGCAACTACAGGAGAGAGTTCCTCGACTTCAAAGTTGTCGATTGGCCTTCACAGTACCACGCCATCTTAGGCCGAACAACGTTCGCCAGATTCATGGCAGTACCACATTACGCCTACCTGAAGCTCAAGTTACCTGGCGAACACGGCGTAATCACCATTGACAGGGACTTTCAGAAATCCAACAAATGCGACATTGAGTTCAACGAGATCGCAAAATCATTCGGGATGCACGAAGAACTCCAAGAGCTGGCAAAAACCACAGATCACTCCGTGATGCCCCTCACGAAGAAAAATGCGCCTGAGCTAGAATTTAGCGCCAACAGCGACACCCGAAAGCATCAAGTGCACCCGACAGACTCTGCGAAGACAGCGATGGTTTCAACAACCCTCTCGCAAGCATAGGAAAGCGCGCTCGTCAAACTCCTCCGTGAGTACTGGGAAATTTTCGCCTGGCAGCCCTCAGATATGCCAGGAATACCCAGGGAGTTTGCCGAGCACTCACTCGAAATCTTTCCAGACGCTAAACCCATCAAACAGACCACGCGAAGATTTTCAGAGCCCAAGCAAAAGGAGCTTGGAGAAGAAGTAAACAGATTGCTAGCTGCAAAATTCATCAGGGAGATCAAGATATCCACTTGGTTAGCAAACCCGGTGTTGGTCCCCAAAAAGAACACGGATATCCTTCGGGTGTGCATCGACTACACGTCGTTAAATAAGCATTGCCCCAAGGATAATTTCCCCCTCCCGCGAATCGACTAGATCGTGGATTCTACAGCAGGCTGCCAACGCCTCTCCTTCCTGGACGCCTATTCGGGATACAATCAGATCCGAATGAAAAAGGAGGATGAAGAAAAGACAACATTCATCACACCTCACGGTGTCTACTGCTACACAACAATGCCCCTCGGGCTGAAGAACGCAGGCGCAACATATCAGCGCTGCATGCAAAGATGCCTCGCCAACCTCATTGGCAAGAACGTGCAAGTGTACGTTCACGACATTGTCATCAAGACTTGAGTTGAAGACACACTCCTTGAAGATATTAGAGAAACATTCGACGCCCTCAACGCGTACAGGATCAAGCTCAACCCGACCAAATGTGTCTTTGGCGTTCCGGCAGGAAAACTTCTCGGGTACCTGGTATCCGCCAGAGGCATTGAAGCCAACCCGGAGAAAATACAAGCTATCTTAACCATGAAGGAGCCAACCAACCTGCGCGGAGTACAACAGCTCGCAGGGCGATTAGCCGCCTTAAGCAGATTCATCGCACGATTGGGAGAGCAAGCATTACCCTTCTACAAGTTGTTGAAGAAGACAGACAAATTCGAGTGGACACCCGAAGCTAAGCAAGCATTCGCAGATTTGAAGCGGTCATTGCAAAGTAGGCGCATCCTCGCAACACCGCGAGAAGGGGAGCCACTTTTCTTGTACCTAGCCGCCACAAACCAGGTCATCAGCACAGCAATCGTGGTCGAACGACCTAAGGAAGGCAAAGCGTACGGAGTTCAACGTCCAATATATTACATCAGCGAAGTACTCTCACCATGCAAGCAACGCTACCCTCACTACCAGAAGCTCGCGTACGGAGTTGTTCTTACCGCCCGTAAGCTCAAACACTATTTCCAGGAACACGCCATTACAGTGGTTAATGATGCGTCACTCGGGACGATCATGAACAACCCTATGGCATCCGGAAGAATAGCAAAATGGAACATCGAGTTGGGAGCTTGGGACATCACTTACGCAGGACGAAGCGCAATCAAATCCCAGGTGCTCGTTGAATTCCTAAGCGAATGGACAGAATTACAAACGCCAGGACCACCCGAGTACACGAGCAATTGGATAATGTACTTTGACGGGTCCAAGAGAAACGAAGGAGCAGGAGCTGGAATAGTTCTTATATCCCCTCAGGGAGACAAGTTACAATACGTCCTACGATTGGATTTTCCACCAGATGATCCGGCATCAAACAACGACGCAGAATACGAAGCCTTGTTGCACGGGATGAAGATGGCAATCGCCTGTGGAACCACTCGCCTAATGATCTACGGCGACTCCAATCTCATTGTGCAACAAACAATGAAAGAATGTGACGCAATCGCCGAAAACATGATCGCGTATCGCGACATGTACAATCTACTCGAAGGAAGTTTTAAAGGATGCGAGCTGAAGCACATCGCAAGATCCAGTAACTAAGAAGCAGATCGACTGGCAAACATGGGTTCCACGAATACACCCATACCACCAGGAATATATTTCGAACAGATGATCAAGCGATCGGTAAAAATCAAGAAAGCTGCAGAAGCAATAGCAGTGCCAGAAACAGAGGTCAGCCCGCAAGTCGCCCTTATCGAGCTAGTTCATAACATATCACGACAGGTTTTTCTGGTCGAGCCAGTCTGGACGCAGAAATATCTCGACTACCTGACCAACAGACAGCTCCCGGTTGACCCACGCGAGGCTCGACAAATAATCAGATGCAACAAATCCTTTCGGGTAGTCAATGGGGAATTATACAAGCAGAGCATCTCGGGAATACTTCAGCGCTGCATTGCACCCGAAGATGGCCAAGAATTGCTCCGTGACATCCACCAAGGAGACTGCGGACATCATGCTAGCTGGAAAACAATAATGGGGAAGGCCTTCCGAGCAGGATTCTACTGGTTGACAGCAGCTACCGACGCAAAGAACCTGGTCGAACGATGCGACGTCTGTCAGCGATTCGCACCAAGACCACATGCACCTGCTACGGAATTGCACATGATACCCATCGCCTGGCCCTTCGCACAATGGGGGCTAGACATGGTCGGACCACTACGCAAATCCACCCCTGGAGAATATACACACTTGCTGGTTGCAGTCGACAAATTCACCAAATGGATCGAGGCCACGCCAGTAACTTCGGCTAGCGCCCAATGCGCCGTCAAGTTCCTCGACTCCATCGTATGCAGATTTGGTGTGCCACACGACATCATTACAGACAATGGTACAAATTTCACAGCAAAGGAAACGCAACAGTTCTGCGAGGAAAAGGGTATCAACTTCAAGTTTGCTTCTGTTGCCCACCCGCAAACCAACGGACAAGTCGAGAGATCCAACGGCTTAGTTTCGGCTGGCATCAAGAAACGTCTACTCGATCGTCTACACCCCGCCGCAGGACATTGGGCGGACGAATTACCCTCCGTCCTATGGAGCCTCCGCACAACTCCCAACCGCTCTACAAAATACACGCCATTTTTCATGGTATACGGGGCAGAAGCAGTCCTCCCCGAGGACGTTCGATTCAGCGCCCCACGAGTTGTGGCCTACAGCGAAGAAACCTCTAACAGGGCACTCGCATAAGATATGGATGCACTCGACGAAATGCGGGACATCGCACTCGCCAGATCCGCAGTATATCAGCAATCCCTGCGAAACTATCATAGCCGCCCCATACGCCACAGAGCATTCGCGGTTGGAGACCTAGTGCTGCGACTCAAGCAGAAGGAAGGACATAAGCTCGAACCACCCTGGGAAGGACCCTTCATCATACACGAAGTAATCCCAGGCGGGGCCTACAGATTGAAGAATCCATCGACTGGAGGAATCTATTCCAATCCTTGGAATATTGCGCACCTCCGCAAATTCTATCCCTAGGTTTACTTGTTCTCACAACAAATAAGGCTATGCTAGCCACTCTTGTAGCTCGAATACATGGCTTCTCAGTCATCGCAATAAAAACATGGTTTCTCCATCATATTCATTCGCAACTTCCTATTTTTACGCGCTCAAAAGTTACAGGAACACACCCCATAAATACACGGGGGCTACGCCTACGACTAAGCATTACAGGAAAAAAGCATACATACAAGGTTATACACCTTACAACAGTTTTACAAACTATACAAGGATACAGGATATGCATCCGACAATCAATCAAAGCGCTGAGCATTCTCAGTCGCCAAAACTCTATCTACCTCCTCAGAGGACAATCGGATGATTTTCTCAGCTGCAGGGCGAACAACATCATAGAAGGGAGAAATATCATCGGTTGGATCATCTGGGAGCCTAGCTACGGAGTTAAAATCTACTTCTGGATACCATATTCGGACAAAGGATAGAGCTATAACCGCGCCGCATGTCATTTGATTGCGCACACACGCGCGAACCTCTCCTTCACGTTCATACAATCTGAGAAGATAGCTCCATTCTTCAGGACCCCTTTCGAGTGGGTAGAAAGCAGCGTTCATCGCAATCAGGACCTCGTGAAAAGAACTCACGAGAATTCTCGCTTGCAGAACACGTAACTTCAAGGTGGACATCACAAATC